>CM037461.1:20687875-21287875 GCA_021014325.1 Plazaster borealis | reverse complement strand
CACCCAGTGACCCACAACAAGGGGTTAAAATACACATGTACTGTACATCGTGATGTACATCAAAGATCCGAATTTCCCGAACGGAATCTAACATAAACCAGATGGACAGAGTGATGAGCGGGGGGGGGGGGGTGGGGGTGGGGGTACATTCCTCTATCCTCAGACCCAGATTGAAGAAGACAGGTGAAAGTGTATGAGGGAGGGGGTGGGCGGGGCGGGGTCGGGTTTCGGGGGCGGGGTATAATGTATACTCCCTTAAAGTGTACCTTTTATAATTATTTCATGGAGAAAGAAGAGTAATATTTTTAGTGAAAGTAATTGGATCCCTGGCTGAGTGAAAGGTTGGAGAAGCATAGACAAAATGTCCTCTCACATTTAGCTGTTTGCGTCAGGCCTTGCTCTATGCTCTATGCTTCAGGTAGGCCTGTCCCAAAGAAGTTGCCCCACTAATTGTTGTTTATAGGCTGAGATAAAAAACACACGGCCATTTTGCTCCTACATAATATAACGGTTTCCCTTAACTATTTCTTGGTTAGATTGCCATTTCATCAGTATAGTCTTGATCTCGCGAGTCTAAATCTCGATGTTTGATGTTTGTTTTCCTCTCACAATTGTCTCGTGATTCTGATGACTGATTGAGCTTATTGTGTATAACATACATTGATAAGAGTAAAACATATAAATGTTCACAGATTTGCACAGTACACAACTTAGGCCTCGGCCCACATGGTATAAAGATGGTCATGGTGGAAAAACTCCCTTTGAAATATTTGTGCTTGACATGCAATAGTTTTTGAGAAATGAGAAAAACTTGCAATGATCTCGCAAGTCCAAACCTCAACGTTTGAAAACAGTGAAAATATTTAAGGTCTTTTCCCAACGTTTCGTCTCGTGACTCCAATGACCGATTGAGCTAAAACTCTCCTCACAGGTTTGTTATTTCATGTATAATGTTGGGTTACATCATAAAGCAAGAGTCACCTTAAAGGGTGTGTACAACATTGGTAAGAATGAAAATATAAATGCTCACAGATTTGCACATAACTTACATGGTATAAAGATGGTCATGGTAGAAAACTTCCCTTGAAATAGTTTTGCTTGAAATGCCATAGTTTTTACGAAATGAGTAAAATAACAGTAATTATCCTGCAGGATAAATTCCGATGTTTGAAAAAAAGTTAAAACACATAAGGGGGTTTTTCACTGTTTTCTCATGACTCCGAAGACTGATTCAGCTTAAACTTTCACAGGTTTGTTATTTCATGTATATGTTGGGTTACATTGAGTTTGGATACAGGTCTTTGGCAATTACCAATGTTGTACACACCCTTTAAGTGTGGATACTGGTCTTCGACAATTACTAATGTTACACACTTTGAAAATGTTTTGGTAATGTAGGCTATGTACTGGTACATGATGCTGGTCTTTGACAGTAACCAATGCTGTGCACGGGATCCACTCGGTGCATACACCATTACTTGACTCATTGATTTCGCAACCCTACTGGCTTAATACGTCTGTCATCACACTAGTATAATACTGTCCATCAACCCATCCGTTGATAAGGCGATTTGTGGTTCACACCACCTCATCAGAAGACCCCTCTAATGAGCACACCACACACAGGGGCCATTCTTGTTTAATTAAGGAGGGCGTGGCACTGCTGCTAACGCCAATTAGGCACCTATGCACCCTAATCCCGAAGGGTTGCAGTTGGCACCAAACCGGGGATGACACCCTTACCTCTAAAGTCTTAACCCCTGGGGCTAAGCAGGGTGGAAAGGCTCACCATGGGGAAGGAAAAGAAGATCACTGCGCCCATCTACCACTTTGAGATATGGTGGACACTATAGGAGTGCACTGTAGGATTTGGGTGTACAGACAAATTTACCCAAATCAAACACTGTTATATAGTAATGTGTCCGCCATATCTCAAAATGGCTTATTCTACCACACGTTCACGTACTTCAGGCGTGTGAGTTCCCAGGACTCTCCCGATTTCAGGATTCTTTCTCACAATCTCCTCGAGCCTTTAAAATTGTCTTGAAAGAAGTACAGCAGTAACCAAAGGGACAACGAGATTGTGTCCAAATCTGTAGTATAAATTGTATTTCTGGTGCTGCGTAAATTCTGTAAATATCTTCCATTTTAATACCGATGTTCTGGGTCTAGGTTGAATAAGGGGAACCCTTCAAGTTCATGTGCGGAATAGTAAACCGCGCGTACGAATGACTAATTTGTACCTACGGAATTAGCAATTCGTATTTTGTACGTACGGATTAGTTATCCGTACATACGAAATAGTAATTCGTACGTACGAATTAATAATCCGTACGTACGGACGAGTTGTTCTTTTATACCACGTCCTAAATATACTTCCATACTCATCAAACCTTACAACATCAAAATGTGACTGGTGTTTGAATACAATATCTGCATGAACTTGTTCTTTCAAGTTTGCGAAACACTTTGCCCGTGGAGTTGTTTATGTTAAGCATGGGGGTCATCAAGGGTTCACCTAAACACCCACTCGCGATAATATACACAGTTGGTCGAACACTCTCAAATTGATTTTTTTCTTTTTCTTTACAACCACTTTTTTTTAACAACAACTGTCAGGGTTTAACTGCTGCCCCCGGTTCAGTCATAAAGCTCTTTGGTTCAATCGTGCGTACACCGTGTTCGATCAAAACAGTCATCAATTTTAAGTCACATAACTCATCATTTTGAACATCGAGAACTAGGGCATTTTTTAACATAGAGCCTGCACCGAAAACGATCTTTATGTATACACACGGTGATTAGGCCTACTCCATGTTCCGACAAGCACCCCTATGTTCCGACACCCCCATGATCTACACACTAGGGTTAGTGTTTGGGTTAGGGTTAGGCTTAGGGTTAGGATTTAGGAAAATACATTAGGGGTGTCAGAACATAGGTGTGTAACCTTATACGCGATGGTTTGCCTTAACTTGTTCATTGACTTGCCAGACAGACCAGTTAGCCTGTCATTTTATTAGTCCGCTAGCTTTTTCCACAAGTAGTCAATGATTCCTATTAAATATCGATGTTTGTCAACACTGAACTAGCCAGCTGGACCACTTGGAGAGAATATTGACTGGTCGTCCTCAGGTATTTTTAAACACATTTTAGCCAGCGAACCACTGTGGAGGGATAAGACTCTAACGACACTCTGCTATCCTTAGTAACAATAACCACACTTGTCATGCTCACTAAAATGAGGGTTCAAAGTTGCACCTCTAAACACTATAGGGGGCTACAGGTTTGGTGATTTTCGGGAAATAGTTTTACTTTCAATCTGACTGAAAAGAAAATCTCAAACTTGAGAAAATAGCATTTAAAAAAAGGCCCCAAAGGTTACCGTTGTTTATTTCAATTGCCAACAATCAAAATAAGCAAGCTTTACATGAGAAAACATGAACCAGTTTTTGTAAAAATCCACCTTGGATGAAATTTCCACAGTTTGGTTGTATCACAGAAAGCCACAGGATGCAAATAAATGTACCCCTCCAAACTTTAATTGTGTATTACCATTAAAGGGTGTGCATAGCATTGGTAAGATTGAACATAAATGTTTACAGATTTGCACATGTAACTTATACACATGGTGTAAAGATGGTCATGGTGGAAAACTTCCCCTGAAATAGATTTTCTTGAAATGCTTTAGTTTTTAGGAAATGAGTAGAGCAATAGTTTTTATCTCGCGTGTCCCAAACCCGATGTTTGAAAACAGTGAAAACATATAATGGAGGTTTTCAGTTTTCTCATGACTCAGAATACCGACTGAGCCTAAAATTTCACTTGTTATTTCATGTATAGGCCTATGTTGGGTCACATAAAGTGCGGATCTTTGATACCAATGTTATATTTGTGCTTTAAAGGTAGAATTGGTACAGCTAATAAAATAGTCGCAAACAGTGTTCATGTTTTGTGTGATCACCCATATTCAATAAATCACAAACCTGTGAAAAAACACACCTTTAACTTGAATTAATGACTTGTTGGTGAAGGTGTCACAACAGTAACACAAATAACCCCACCTTTCTAAAAGACACTTTAGGCAAGAGTTGGAATTTTTTTCCCCAATTTATGACATTGTGCTCAAGCAGAATAATCCCCATAAAAAATTTCTGAAAAATAATCACCACCAAAATAAAAACCTACGTGTTGCTGAAGAATAAACTCGGAACAAATTTACCAGTTGCCGGTTGGGTTAATCTTTTATGCACACCCGAAAGCCCAAAGCACTTCCGAAACGAGTTCGGTATTTGGGTGTTTTTTTCTCTCGCCGGACAAAAAAACACTACCACAGAATTGCAGAGTTAATTTTACGGTTTGTGCACTAAGCTTTTTTGTGACCAAAAAAAGACCTAGCCCATCCGTGACCAGAGCCCAACAAGGGGTTGAAATGCAGGTGTTAACTCCAGTTGTGTTTATGCAAGAGAAAATTTACGACAGGGCATAAAAATGTTGGAGGGGAAAATAAAAAAAAATCCAAAAGCTCGATATTTTAGTTTGGCAAGGTTGACCTTGGTTCGGGCGAGAGAATTATCATTGGGGTTGACACCGTTTCTCATAAATCAGGAAAAAGGGTGCATTAAAATTTCTTCAAGTCGGGTTAAGGTGCAATGATTTATGGCATGAATACAACAACAAAACTTGCAATTTTGCAACACCTCTGAATTTCATGCACGATATTTCGTCGGCTCAGAACTATAAGGTCCTTAAGCTACGTAATGGATAAAAGGTCGTTAAGAAAATAAATTTAAAAGGTCTAAATAAGAGTAAATAAAATATAAAAATCAAAAATTAATGTTTCATTATGAAACCTATGCTTAGAAGTCATGACAAAACATTCCATTTTTGATTTTTATATTTTATTTACTCTTTTTCAGACCTTTTAAATTTATTTTGTTAACGACCTTTTGTCCATTACGTAACTTAAGGACCATAGTTCTGAGCCGACGATTTGGTCCTTGGATGAAAGTTTGAACATTTTATTAAGTACTTGTGATGACCTATATGCATGGTGTATACGCTCTAATTTTCAGCCCTTATTAAAAACAGTTTTTCTGATTTTTTAAAGTGCAAACAAAAATCGGAAATCAGACTTAAGTAGGAAGAATATCATGCCTTGATTTTGTATGGGGCCGTTCGGAACAATCAATATTAAATAATTTTAAAAAAAATCTTCGAAATTATGGGAGGGTGGGTCAAAAGTAAAATCTGAAAACCGAAATTCAGTTTACAATTGAAATAATGAAAATAAAACATTAATACAAAAATACCCAGCGCCGGTCTCTTCCAGATCGTCTTTTATGTCAGTGCTGTCCATTGTTATAGGTCAACCTTGTTTCGATAAGTTAAAAACATGGCGAACGAAATAACAATAATGAGGAAAACATAAGAATTGAAGAAGAAGGATTTCTCTTGGTCCAGGTTTACTTCACACTTAATGTGTATTTACAGAGTTTTAGTTACATTTAGGGTTTTGATGGCAGTATTCTTATGAAAAGTATAGGCCCGAAGGTTTGAGTTGTAAGATAGTAACCTCAGCAGCGTTCTCCCTCTAACAGTGGTCCGCTGGACGAATGCCAGTTAAAACACCTGAGGACCAGTCAGAATTCTCTCCAAGTGGTCCGGCTGACATAGTTCGGTGTTGAAAAGCATCCCTATTTCACAGCAACTATTAGATTACGAAATGACAAGCAACTGGTCCTACTGGCCAGTCACTAAAAAGGTTAAAGGCAAACCCTGCGGAGAGGTCAACTTATTTGTAAGTTCTTTGAGAAGAAGTAAGAATTTGTTTAAATTGTTGTTTCTTTTGTCTTGTATTTTCTTGACAGAACTCTTCTGTTTATGAGATTGGTTATTTTTACTTTTGTCATAAAAACCTTACTAAGGAGACGGACATTGTTAAGGGATTGTATACGTTTGGCAATTGATCCCACTGTTTGTTTCAATCCTATACATGTATAGTAAGTTGTAGATTATTATACCATAAAACTAACCCGTGAACATTTCATTTCAAAAGGTGGTAGTGTTTTTGATATTTTGCCGAAAATCTGGAGCGGTTTTGTCCACGCAGGAAGAATAATCTGCAATTGGAATACACAATCTGAGAAACGTTACTATCAGCGTGCTGTCAGTACCGCTTCTCAGATTCAATTTTTTGGGGAAAAAAAGTGATAGGATCTTTTTCCATAACCGCAGTACTTCTAAAGTGAAAAATTTCTCAAAGAATGCATTTTTCTATCCAAAGCTACTGTAGGCTACTTCTTACCAAGTTGTTTTTTATTGCCATTAATTTTCAGAGTCTTTACCAAACGTATACAGACCCTTTAAGTAGAAAATGATAAAGTCACCCTTCAACGAAATTTTAAGTCATTAAAATGTTTTGGCTGAAACACAAAAGTACGGAAGTAAAGTTCAGAGTTTCGCAAGATCGCCATTTTGTGTATAGTGTACTGTATTTTTTTTTTGTCTTATGACTTTCGTTTCACAGCGAGTAAAATCACCACAGGGCAAATTTGGAAGTAACCTTCCACTTTGATTCTATTGAAGTATTTGTGGTAGCTTTGGATAATATTGTCATAATATTGTGGTAATGTTGTAATAACATTGCTTGTTCGCATTCGGATCGTGTTTCGGCAGGTCGAGCGGGGGCTGGGATACCTCGGGGACGGGGGCTAACCAGAGCACGGCCCCGTGTGACCGGAGCGCGCAGCGACTGGTAAGCCTCAACCGCTGTACCCCTTTTTGGTCTCCGTCCCTTCGGGCACGTCATGGCTGAGCTTACGGATATACACAACTACAACGATTAACCTGGGAAATCGACCGCAGATTACGGCTTGATTCTCTCTCTTTTTTTCACGATGTTATCAACAAAAGAAGGACACAAAATGGGCAAGGATTGTGGTACGGTTGGCCTTATCGTCAAGAGACGGATATGGGAGTAGAATTGGTTCAACGTTAATTCCCACTACATGGTTTGACTCACATAACGCAAGGTTTTGAAAGTGTTAAGTCTACGGTTTCATTTCAACATACACGCCAATCAAAAATAGTCACAAGTTAAGTTTTCCTCCACGATGTGCCAATGCTTTTAGTACGTACGATAAGATAAAACGTTGACACACATAATCAATTGGTCAAAATTAATATAGAATTAGGAATATTTCAATTTTTTGGCGTAAATTAGTAATTTTACCAAATCAACATTATGCGTAAATTGGATTTGATATCAGAAAACCCAACCAGGTTGTGTTTTTTGCGATGCTCTCTATACTTAACAACAATTACTGAACAAGCAGTAGGCCTGTATTTAATTCATGTGTAAAACTATAACAAAAAAGGTTGTTCTCATAATTATTGCCAGAACACAGTCCGAGAAAGCTGGACTGGTCCATACTTATTTTAGAGTCTGGAATTCTGAAATTATATTAATCAGGGGGTTTTGTTCTCTTTAAAATAAAAATTTACCTAAAAATGATGAAAACAGGGGACAGTCTCCTTTGCTCTACAGTGAAAACTATGCATCCGAATGTCTGGGTGCTAGACTCTGAGACTCTCCATGTTGACCATGTGACCTGTGACATCACATATTTACAAAAGAGCCACAGAGCCTTGACTTCCTGCAGGCACAATTTGTACACAGCCTAATGAAAGAAAACATTAAAACTGATTTTCTATGGAGATTGCACTGTCTGATTTCAGCAACGTTTGATATGAAGAAAGGGGGTCCATCTCCAAATTTGTTCAGCCGTAGTTTTGATACCTTTTTGAATTCATGTGGAAATTATTACACAAAATGTAAAACTTCCAATATGATCAGTGTAGTAGCTTTGCATGCCAGGAAATGCCTTGGAATGTACAAGGTCAATCTTTTTTTTGTAAACAAAGGGTTACAATGGTATATGGCATTGACACAAAAACGGGCTATGTCATTTATTTCCTTGATTGGTCAAATACTTTCCCTTCCTCGTGGCACGGTCAGTTCAAGTATTTCAAGAAATTTGGAAATCAAGCAATTTGGAAAATAAATTCCTGCATTAAGGAGAAATCCTGACGAACCACAAGGCCTGAGTAATTAGACAGAAATAATACAAGATAATTTCAGTTGTTAAATAAATATTATATATAGGCCTATACAGTGACACCATGTTCAATCTCATACGTACTTTCCACAGTTTGGCAAACTCCTATAGGCATACAGTTAGCAATAGCTTCAAGACGTGAACACACAAAAATGAATTTATACCCACATTCACTTCAAATTATACAAACTATTAAGAAAGTGTAGTTGCTCAAGCCTCAAGTTTCTGAATAATGTATTTTTTTCTGGCAAAGTGTAGGGCCTACATGTACAGCACAGTCAGCATTAGCTTCAAGAGGTGAACAACGAATGTATACCCAGATCACTTCATATAACAAAATTATTAAGAATGTGTGTAGCTGCTCAAGTGTCTGAATAATGTATTTTTTTCTGGCAAAGTGTACATGTACAACACAGTCTGCAATAGCTCAAGAGGTGAAAAACGAATGTATACCCAGATCACTTCATATAACAAAAATATTAAGATTGTGTGTAGGCCTATAGCTTTTCAAATTTCTGAAAACAATTTTGCTTTCTGGCAAAGTGTACCATGTACAACAAGAGAGCATGCAGCCGTAAAACCCCCCCAAAAACGCTCTTAGCGCTTGGAAGTAAACCAATACCACAGCCCTGAACCCAGGTCACCTTACCAATTTGGCAAAGGTTTACCTAGGTCAGATATGAATCTCCCATCGGAACCTACGGGGAATGTAGATATTTTTTTTTTCTTTCTCCACGAGATATATAAGAACAAGGCCGGTAAGATTGATGGGGCTTCTGGAGGCCTCGTTACCCCATTTCCGGAGAGGGATACGGTGGAGGGGGGGGGACAACTGCGAGGTTCCTTCTCCCTCTCTCTCTCCTTATTAGAAGGCAGATGACGACGTTGGGTACAGGGAAACACCTGTCACTAGAAAACAACAGCGCTTGTGCAATATGATGCGTGTACACACGGTCCCCCCTAAAACACGAACCAAATCATGAACCAACAAAAACGATCATTGGTAGGCCTACTACATGTACTATCGGCCTATACAGTTAGTTGAGGCATGGAGCTGCAGGCTTTCTTTATGGTTGAGCACGGAGGTCGAAATGTCTACCTACATGGGTTGACGCGTGGGGGAAAGGCCTGTGCACGTATGCACACTCAACCCTCAGCAAAAAAAAACCCAACAACCCACTAACAGCGCTTGTGTAATAATTGATGCGTGTACACACGCCCCCCTCCCCTAAATGAACCAACTACCAAACGTATACAGACCCTTTAACTCTAGGCAGATGACTCTGAAAATAATCACTTTTTATCCCCCAAAATTTGAATCTGAGAAGCGTTAACGTTTCTCGGATTGTGTATTCCACTTGCAGATTATTCTTCCTGCGTTTACATAACCGCTCCAGATTTTCGGCAATATCTCAAAAACGCTACCACCTTTTGAAATGAAATTTTCACAGGTACGTTTTATGGTATATATCTACAACTATAATATGGGATTGAAACAAACTGTGGGTTCCAATTACCAAACGTATACAATCACTAGTAAACTTGCGGGTACAAACGTGTTTAAATTTCTTTTTTGGGAGGAGTGTTCGCTGAACTCTTTAAGTAAAACACAGGATTGTTGGCAAACTTTATAGGTCAATGATGTGTTCTAACTTTTGTGTGACTCAACATTATTATAGCCTACATGAACAATCAAACCTGTGGAAAGTTTGGCTCAATCCGGCATCTGAGTCAGGGGACAAATAGTGAATACAAAATGCACGTTGTTTAGCATGCAAATACATTGTTTTAAATTTTGTTTGTTATGACCGAAATTAAAATTTGAATCTTCAAATTCTATTTTCTCCACTTCTTCATAATCAGTGAGCTTTAATATATATATATATATATTTGTTATGAATACCAATCCTTTATTTTACCTGTGTGTCCCAAATCTCATGAGGCTTTCTCTATGGTTGAGTCATGTAGTAGGAAGGCCTATGAACGTAGTCAACCCTCGTTATAAAGTGCAAGGTTATAAAGAGGTTCTGCTTGATAAAAGAGAAAATTCCGAACTCTCATATTCTACTTTGTGTATCTTTTTTTTGCTGTCCTCTTATACAACGTTCCTGCTATCAAGAGATTTTCTTATAAACCAAAAGTAAGGACAATGTGTTTACAATGCTGTAAACTGTGCGTGGTTTTTCACTATTTTCTCTTCCTGACTCCGACAGCGGATTAAGCCCAAATTTTCGCAGGTTTGTTATTTCATGCATTATGCATTCTTTATCATTGATTCTTTATCCCGATGCAAATTTAACATCTATTATCATGCATTATGGTTGATCACCACACAAACATGAACACTATCGGCGACTATTAATTTGTCAGCTCTATACCAATCCTGTATACTTCCTTATGAAAAGTATAACAGTATTAAGGTCGAGGCATATAAAAGTGCATAATGACTTGCATTCTCAATGCAGAAGTACGGTGTTCTGAAAGATCCATTATTGCACACCAAGACAGGTGCTCTGGAAATAATATTACCCCCCCCCCCCCACCACGCACCCCACACACACGATCTTCACCTGGAAAGCAAACATTATCCCCACTGATTAGTTACGGATTTACATAATCCCTGGGAAGTAAACAGTAAACATTCCACACTGGGTATCAATAATGGGTATGTATCGTATGATAGTCAATTCTCCATGCACCTCTATTTCGTTGTCGCTGTTCCGTCCCAACTTGACAATCGTCTCAACTATATAGTTGGGACTGGTCCCAACTGAGTGTTCAAGTTTGGGAGTCCCAACTGCAGTTGGGATTGCCCATAGAACTCTACAGTTCTCAATCGACACAAAGAGAAGCTTTTAAACTGACAAGAATGTTTAAGCATTTTGAACATCATGAGTGCGTTTCGAGCCTAATCGTTTCAGTGTTAGTTCTTAAAAAAAAAAAAAACCCTCTCTATGATGCGTTTACATCATCAACATATTGGTCGTGGTCATACTATGTGGTCTCATCTCATGACTTGCTTGCACACGGCTACATCATACGTGTATGATCTCACTCTTCCCTCTGCAGCAGAGAAACAACCGGTCTCGCTCGGTGGCGAATTTCAAAGAACGTCCGAGCTGATTCGATGAAGAAAGCAGAGATAAATTGCTTAATAGTTGGCTTTGAAAAGAGCATTATTATTTTAATCCTGTACTGTGGTTTACAAAAAAAAACAACAACAAACAGTCGTTAAAACGGGTGATCCATCATGATGTTTTTTTTTGGGGGGGGGGGAGTACACACGTCGCAGTGAGAAGGCAAATCAGGCAATGACCTCCACAGTTTCCATTACCTTGAAATGTCCCTTGAAAATTCTAGAAAGTTCTTGCCATTAGGTGAATATTTAACAAGGAAATGTACCCCTCCCTTACTCAAAAAGAAAGATTCGGGCCCTACTACTTGACTATAACGCCGAACAGGGCAACACAGTCTCCACCTCCCAAAGAAAGTTACATGGTCATCGCCTATAACAGTCATGCAACCTCGTCCCACAAACCGCGGAAACTTTTTTTCTCTCCTCTTATATATAGCTGAAGGATATCAGTGGTGCCGACAATCCTAGGGAGAGACTTCCGCTTTAAGACGCACAGTCATTATACTTGATAAGTGCAAAGGTAATCTTAATGCGGATCATCACCCGGTAATCCATTTTCACGTTAGAACAAATGCAAATGTACGACTCATGTGTCAGGTGTGGACTTCATTAGGGTATGCCTCTACATCTTCAAGTGTCGTTAGGGTTGGGGTGGGGGTGGGGGTGGGGGTGGTGCCACTTATATACCTCACAACTCTATCTAAACCCTTCATACCAACACCCCTCCTCAATTCATCCAACACCGACCGCTCAAAAACCGATCTTCAGATTTGGTAACTTTTGCTTGTAACATTATATAATTTTACAACTAATAACATAGGCCTATATGTCAATATATGGTTGAGAGGTGTTAGTCATGGGTTCAGCATCGTGCTTTAATTATTTAAAAAGGTAAGAAGTGGTAATAATAGCCAAAGGTTCGACAAGTTTCCTCCAACAATTTTAATAGCCCATATGCACAAGCTCCTTCATAACATATACCGCAATGCATCTTGGGAAAGTGAGTTCAAACAACAATCAAGCTGCCAAGATGGACGCTATGCTCGGGGTTTTTGCCCATAACTTTGTCAGTGATTAGCCAGCAGGACCAGTCAGCTTGTCATGATTGCACTAGTCCGTCAGCTTTTTCAGAAGTCAATATTATTTCACATAAAATAGAGATTTGTTGTTCTCAACACAGAACTAGCCAGCCGGACCACTTGAAGAGAATTGTGACTGGTCCTGCGGTGTTTTAACTGGCATTTTGACCAGCGGACCAGTGTTAAAGGCACTGGACACTTTTGGTAATTACTCAAAATAATTGTTAGCATACAAAATTACTTCGTAACGATCAATGGAGAGCTGTTGATAGTATAACACATTGTGAGAAACGGCTCCCTCTGAAGTAACGTCGTTTAAAAAAAACTTTTAAAAATTCTTAGTAAAAATTTGAATTCATTTCGACGCGTGAGGTCTCGAAATCAAGCCTGAAAGCACACAACTTCGTGTGACAAGGGTGTTTTTTCTTCCTATCTCGCAACTTCGATGACCAATTGAGTTCAAATTTTGACAGGTTTATTATTTTGTGCATAATATGTTGAGATACACCAAGTGAGAAGACTGGTCTTTGACAATTACCAAAGGTATCCAGTGTCTTTAAGGGAGAAACTCTGAATTGCTGTAGTTGTACATGTGGCTAAGCCAGGTTTTACAGTTGTGTAGGCTTTCCACATTGCTTCAAAATCAGTGCGCCATGATGGTTTGCTTGGACTCGGATTTCACCCATAATCCTTCGCGTGCCGATCATGCGCATTGGAGGATCACATTGAATGCGCCTTGGATCACATTCTAATCACCTCCATCATAAAAAAAATACCAAACCGTAAACAAAACAAAAAGTACATGCACTTCATTATTGTATGATCGGGGAACCAATACTTTAGATAAGAAATCCAAGTCTATCGCCTGATAACAGCTCCGGGTGCCAGCTGCAGTTTTCCTAATCTCTGCCGACGATCAATATAGCTAGTAAGGCCACATACAAAAGAGAAATTGTTTATCGTCCCCGCCAAACCCTACGAAACTCCCCGACCCCATTTTTTAATTTTTAATTTTAATTTTATTTTAATTCAACAAGAAATAAGAAATAACTATAAATTAATAGTTAAATTGCGGGTACAACCATTTGTAAATCTCTTTATGGGAGTGTTGGCTCTGAAAGGAGCTGGTGTGGTCTTTTCAATTTCAGTCAAATTTGGCTCCCAGATTTGTCAGCTGATATTTTTTTCAAAATCTTTAGGTTGGAAAAGATGTTTGAAGAAAGGTTATTCATGTTGGCAAAAACAAGAACAATTCTCCAAATATTTACTTAGGCTACACTGCGTTTTAGTTTTTTGGAAAATGTTTACAGAAAATGTCACCTATAGGAGTTAAATGGGTTTAACAAAACAACTATAAACATCAACATCAAACAAACCCTCTGCTTTATAGTGATTGTGATGATTTTCTTTATTCTTTATTTCATATTGCCTTGTCAACAAAACTACAAAATAAAATTTAAAAAAAAAACCGTCCTCCCACCCCCACTCCCCCCTCAAAAAGGACGATCAACAATATTTTTTATGTGGCCTAATTGCGGTACATTAGAGGACTTGACAGCGCAAATACCGCCGGATTGTCCAATAAAATGATAGCATACGAATTGATTGTGTTATTTCCTTTAACTCGAGTCCCTGCCCGTTATTGATAACACACAATGACCGGGCTATAATGGGTGTTGTTTTTTTTAGGTCAGCATATTTTTCATGGGATTTATTTGAAAATATCAAATTTTTAACCACAATGAAAAACTGACTGGGTACATTTTCAAATGATTTGGGGTTGAACAAAGACAAATTGACTAGAGCGGGATTTGAACCAACGACCTCCGACTGCCGGCGCTCCGCCAACTGAGATAACTATGTTGGCGGTTTCCCTATTGATACATAAAACAAAACAGAAATTATATAACAAAATCAAATGTATAAACATATTTTTAATTTCGTGACTGTCAACAACATGAAATCTCTGTTGATCGGTTTTGGGATTTACTTTTCCCGTTGGGTTTGTCTATAGTTGTTATTATCTTAAATTGCATCGTCATTTTGCCAGGCTGTGGTAAATATTTTTTAGGTCACTTCCCTTTCTTGGCGATAGAAGATGATTGGAAACAAACAAAAAAAGAAACTAAAAGGGATGGTCTATCACACCTTGCTTTCAACGATTTTACTCTTCCTTCTATATACTATAGACATGCACTGCAAAAACTGGGGTGTTAAAATCGACACCATGGGTCTTGTCACATTATATTGATACCGAAGGGAGAATCAAAATTAACATCATAGGGTGTTAAAATAACACCAATGTAAATGTTTTGGCAGAAATTAATGTTATCTCAACACCCTTTGGCGTTAGCGTTGATTCTTTTTTGGGGGGTATCTATATGTGACAACACCAAGGTTCTTTTGATCTCTAGCCGAGGACGTACTTCTCAAATGACGTCATTTGCATAAGGTATTTGTAGGTTTTCATTCCATGTCAATTACACAACCCGAATGTGAGTTACACTTACGTGATTACTTTCACATGAGTTGACTCGTGAAATTCTTTCTTCCATGATTGACCAAGCTCGCCAAGTGTTGATTCAAAGCTGATGTAATAATGTTGATTTGTGTAAAAATAAACAAGGTTTCAAGTTTATGGTTTCCCACTTTTCTTGTCACACCATTAGTTTTGCTTAAGAAGTAACTATATAACTATTATTTAAACATGCGGGTGCAACAATGTGTAAATCACTTTTGGGAGGAGTGTTGGCTCTGAAATGCACCGGCGTGGTCTAGGTCTCGACGTTTCAATCAGTATACTCTGCTCGTCTTCATGAGAATAGTTTTTTCGAAACAACTTTTTACAAATACTTTTATAAATTAACACAAAAAGGCACCCGGTTTTTGCATATGTTGAATTTAGAACATGCCAGTTTTAAGGCGAATACACATCTAAATTGGCATTTCCTAGATTTGATGTTTGAATCATTTCTTATTGTATACGTTTTTTATTGTATCTCTGTACATGCTGGGACCCATACCACTGAATGGGCCACCCAGATGAAATAATAAATAAATAAATAAATAAATGAATAAATTGAAGGTCCAACCTTTCGCAACTTCGCACAATAGCACTCTAGTCACCTGTCCCTGACCTTCCTGGGACTTGAAGCAAAGAACAATCGTTCAATTGTTTATTGCGTGGAAAAAAAACACATCGAAGAAGGTCAAATTTATAGCAGTTAAAAACAGTCCGGCATTTTCTTCTCTTTTTGTTAACACTGGGTATAGATTGAACATTTATCTTGTACCAAAAGCACTAGTATTCCATGGCCACAATGAATCTGGAGTCAACCTGGGTACGAGTTAACCTCGGTACGAGTTAACCTGGGTACGAGTTAACCTGACTAAGACTTGACTTGGGTAGAATATTTCGGGTACGAGTTGACTTGGATGCGAGTTGACCTGGGTACGAGTTGACTAGTTTCCGCTACAACTTGTTGTACCTCAACCAATTATTTAGAAGCACTATGGCTGAAAGTTGAAGTTCAACCGCGGACGTGGGGATTCATCCGTCCGTGCCTCGGCCCGGTAATTGGTGAAAGAATAATATCACACAACAGAACAACAACGGGATCGTTAGATCAATTCAACGTGTCCGAAGGAATAACCTTGACCATTTGTAATGATAATAAGTTCATCTAGATTGATAATGCAATCAATCGATGCCATCCAATCCCGGATATATACACCGTGTGTGGAGAGAGGGGCTGTGGAGGGGCGGGTATAGAAGCTGTAAAGCAGGAACCACAACAAGGTTGAGGGTCCGGATGACATCAGAAATTACGTTTTATGGGACTTGAGTGTTGAACGCCGTGGAAATTGCGTAATAGTAGCGAGATTTTGCTCACGCAGAACATAATATCAAAGAAGCTGTAAAGCAGGAACGACAAGTTTGCGTCCGGACGGTCAGGATGACATCAGAAATTACGTTTTACGGGAATTGAGTGTTGAATGCCGTGGAAATTGCGTAATAGTTGCGAGACTTTTTCTCGCGCAGTAAAATTTTGTCTGAATTGTTGTCATTTACTTCAGGGATAAATCAATTTTTGGATGAAGGTAAATGCACTCTACAAAAAAGTCATGATTTGAAGGCAAATCATTTTTCTCAATAGAAGCTGTAAAGCAGGAACCATGACAAGTTTGCGTCCGGACGGTCAGGATGACATCAGAAATTACGTTTTACGGGAATTGACTGTTGAATGCCATGGAAATTCCGTAATAGCAGCGAGATGTTTTCTCGCGCAGAACATGGGGTCACCAAGCCGTAAAATATTGTCTGAAATAATGTCATGTACTTCGGGGATAAATCAATTTTTTGGATGAAGGTAAATGCACTCTACAAAAAAAGTCATGAATTAAAGGCAAAGCATTTTTCTCAACCGACAATTTGTCTAACTACAATGAGGGGGAAGTGATCCCTATTGTCAAGTTTCGTTGTCAAAGGCTTTTAGCTTTTGGAGGGGGGGGGGGCAGTCACGCGTTTACTGGTCATGGTAATGATTTTGGGTTATTTTACTTTAATTACTGGGGGGGAGGGTGGAACCCCTTCCGCTATCCTTCAATGATTTTAAACACTTGTATTGCATCGAAGTGACGTTATCGTTATGAAATGATAAGTTGAGTGTTTTAAATAATCCTTTAGGTTTGTCGGTGCTGGAATAATATTCCTTCTTCTATTCAAAATTCCTCCTCCATTGACATTTAAAAAATGTTTTTGAAAGAAATTGTACTTTAAGTAGTTGTACGTTTTATTGTCCTTTCTTTTGTTGTTGTTGTTGTTGTTATTGTTGTTAATGTTTGGTTTCTGTTTAGTCTGTTGTTTATGTTGCAACATGACATTGCTGTAAAACAGCCTTTGCTGATTTTTATTTTATCCTGTGTAAAGATGTTGTAATATAAGTAAATAAATAAATAAATAAATACATTATCAATAGCACATTACAATGAAAGCTCGGCCACGCACGAACGTATCATGGGAACCGAATCATGAGAACCGAATCAAGGGAACCGAATCATGAGAACCGGATCATGGGAACCGAATCATGGGAACCGAATCATGAGAACCGAATCATGGGAACCGAATCATGAGAACCGAATCAAGGGAACCGAATCATGAGAACCGGATCATGGGAACCGAATCATGGGAACCGAATCATGAGAACCGAATCATGGGAACCGAATCATGGGAACCAGTTCCAACTTCAACTAATGTGAGAGTTCCGTTTGGAACGCAAGGGACCAATCAACCTCGCCCTCCATTGAGTTCAAAATGCCACCCCCTCTAAAAAATTACCGCGGTTCCCTCATGACACGCGGTCTTGTAGACTCAGGTGATTGTTTTGCAAAAAAAGTTATTAGATTCCAATTCCATGAAAACTATTCAGCTCAACAAGCCAGGGGTCGATTTCACAAAACTCTTCCTAACTTAGGACCAGTCCCAGGCAATGCTAAGAGATAGGACTAGTCTTAAGTTAAGACCAGTTACTGGTCCTAACTTCAGATAAGACTAGTCTTATCTCTTTGTGAAATCGGCCCCGCTGGCCTGTCCGTGCCGGGAGGACGAAAGTCCCCGAGGATGCACTACCCCGGAGAAAAGAAAACAAAACGAAAAAACCCCAAACTTTTCTTGGCACACTTCCCAAGAAAGACCGCCGACCCTTCTCACCTCCAGCATAAAAAAATATTATTCATAATCCACCTGTCGTTATGGAATGTTAAAGAAAATGATTATTATTTGTTTTCTTCTATGCAGACACTTTGCCATATGTTGCCTGATGGTAAGATAAAAAATGCAACAGTGCCGAATTCCTTGATAATCCCCGATGAAGGTTGTTGGGCATCTAGGGAGATTCCACCATGTGTTTTGACGCATGAAGAAAGTAGACAAGCAAGGTAGTATGCCTATATACAAAACTGTTATATCAAAACTACAGAAACGGTATGGGAGGGGTTTGGCAGTGGGAGTTAAAACGTGCCCCTTCGATGGGACTCTATAAGCAAATTGTCAAATTTTGAATGTCTTCCGTCCCAACTTCAGAATCATCTCAACCATAGTTGGGAACGATCCCAACTTGAGTGCCAAACAGTAACTGAGATTGCCCGATAGTGATAGTGACAGTGAACAGTCGCAATAGACCTTTATTACGCTGCCACCATCTTGGTCATGTTCCCTGGATCCAATAACAGTGTTGAATGCTAACATTCGATAGCACAAACGTGGAACCAGACTATTTTTTCTTCCAGCCTCGGTTTGGTTACAATAAGTTGGATTGGAGTAAATTCAAGATGGCCACACCCGCACCATGGTAAAAGTCTATCAGTCGGCCTCTAATAAGCAACTTTCTATCATCTCTAGTTTACCTCTGCTTACAACACAGCTCGGACGAGATTCACGGTAGTAAAACCATGAGGTAGATTCGTTTTGGTGTAGGTTCGGTCATGGAGCAGTACAACTGTATGCTCCATGGTTTTGGTAGAACCCTAGAACCATTTCTCTAAAGGTTGAACCATGGTTGAACCATTCCTTCCTCCATCCATGGTTGACAGGGGCGGATCCAGGATTTTCCAAACGGCGTGGGGGCGGGGCCTGCTTAAGGGCCCGGACAAATTTTTATTTTCTATAGATGCTCTATGGTGCGATCTCAGGCAATAATTATCTGAGACAATAATGTCTGTCAGTGAAATAATAGTGGTCCACAAGGGTATAGGTTATGAGTGGCATATTTTGCAAAAAAAAATACCACTCACTCAGTCGACCCAAGTTGTCGCGTTGCCGCATGTTTGAGTCGGGCTAGGTTTGTATTTAATTTTGTCTCTCCCTCATTTTCCCCGTCTTTGATGTCTCTTTCACTTTTTTTCTGAAGAAAGGGGGGAGTGCGCCCCCACGCCCCCTGGATCCGTCCCTGTTTGAACCATGGAGGTAGCACATACATTTCAATGTTTACACAGCAGACACCACTAAGCTAGATAATCTGTTTTAATCCCCTTCTTTTCTGCATACCATCAATATTACACCGAAAAGCTATCACGGACATGGGAGTTGCTTTGTCAACATACTCCTCCATTCGCCGTAATCAAGTACAGATGAAGAATGTATCCCCTTCGCACTGATTTCCACATAACTCCTTATTTTTAGAAGCAGCTTTAGTGGGATTTGCAAGGAGGAAATGAAAATCTTAAGTAGGTTTTGGGTATGGAATACTAAAACAGCTGGGTAGCTCCACGAGTAACAACTCGCAATGGTTTTCGCGTATTTTCTGGGAAAATACCTGCTTAGCTGCGAGTATCGTTATGCTACTTTGGTCTGTATACGTATGATACTCATAATGGCCATACAAACTTACTTTGTAAGTAGAACAGCAGCTTCTGATAGTATAAAGCATTTTTAGAAACATTTCACTTTAAAGTAACGTGGTTATGGAAACATATATCAGTTTTTATCCAAACGAATTTGAATCTGAGAAGCGTTTCTGTCAGAAACGTTGTGTATTCCAATTGCAGATTGATCTTCCTGCGGCAATCTTTTCGGCAATTTATCTCAAAAACGCTAGCACCTTTTGAAATGAAATTTTCACAGGTTAGTTTTATGGCATAGGGCCTATATACAACTATATAGAATTGAAACAAACAGGGGGTTCCAATTACCAAACGTATTTAATCCCTTTAAAGTCACACAAGAACAACACCAGGAAAGTGAACACACTATATAGAAAATAATTATAGGTTTTAAGATTACATTAAGTACATTACGTCAAAGTCATTAAGTACGCAAAACGAAAAATATACTACAAACTGACTGTATTATTCTCTTCTTTTTGTTTTCCACGGAAGGAATATCTCCATCCTTTCTCTATGCTCCATCCATGATGACATTTTTCAAAAAGTTCTCGGCAATCTTCAAAAAGGGAAACCTGCTCGTAAAGTGTGTAGTGTGCCCGAAGTGTTGTTCCTTTTGCATATTGGTGAAAGAGCCTGGGTTAAGTTAGAAGGTGTCTGTGAATAATTACCTCGTGTGACCGAAAGGCACAATCGACCACAAGGCCGAAACGAGCAATTAAAAAAAAAGGACAAGCTAATGGCTGGACTGGCTGGACAATTTATTGGTCGGTCTTGACTGATGTTTATCTCGAGAGTTTATTAACAGAGGTGAAATTCCAACTTTAGAATCGTCCAAACTGTAGCTGGGACCGGTCCCAGCTTGAATCAGTTGGGACGGCCCGATTGTAGTTGGGATCATCCATGGATATTCCATGCTATAGACATGACAATTGATATTTCTCAAGCTTTCCCTTGTTAAAGACAGTGGACACTATTGGTAATTACTCAAAATAATTATTGGCATAAAACCTTACGAGTAACGACAAGTAATGGGGAGCTGTTGATAGAATAAAACATTGTGAGAAACGGCTCCCTCTGAAGTAACGTAGTTTTCGAGAAAGAAGTAATTTTCCACGAATTTAATTTCGAGACCTCGGAATTAGATTTTGAGGTCTCGAAATCAAGCATCTGAAAACACACAACTTCGTGTGACAAGGGTGTTTTTTCTTACATTACTATCTCGCAACTTCGACGACCAATTGAGCTCAAATTTTCACAGGTTTGTTATTTTATGCATATGTTGAGATACACCAAGTGAGAAGACTGGTCTTTGACAATTACCAATAGTGTCCAGTGTCTTTAATTTTATATCAGTAAACGCGTTACACACCAAAAACTGGGAAGTAAATACACAGTCAACCCAATAATTAGAGCACGATTATAAAGAGGTTCTGCTTATCAAGAGTACATTATAAAGTGCTCATTTTCTACTTCGTGTTTCTGTGTTTTGCGTTCCTATTCGATAAAGAGGAAATTTGGCCAGACCCAGAGATCTTGTAATAATAAATGAGAGTCGACTGTACATAAGCTGGTACAACTTTTTGGCAAAGTTCTCGCCTGATGTCTTTTATTGGCATGGATGGGCCTTGAGTTTTGTCTTTGAAGAGGCGGAGGGACATTTTCATTTTGCAAAGGGCACCTCCAGTAAAAAAAAAAAAAAAAAAAAAAATCTTGAAATATGAAAGAAGTTTTATGAAAAGGGCACTAACCATGGTGAATACCAGGGGGCAACAGCGACCATAGTCTACGTTAACTCAGGTTCGCCAAGGGCGTTCGAACTTGGACGCGGGGCGGGGTCGGGGGCGTTAGATTGTTGTAGGGAGTCGTTTTGATTAACGTAATTCCGTTCCGTTCTGATTGTTTTGATTGGCCGAACCAAAGTTTGTTGATTACTCGATTCAGTTTGTCGTCATATTGTTGGTTCAATCCATGGTGGTCGAATCCTCTTGACATGTGCTTAACTGTGATCGGCTAAAACCACTTATGTTTTTGAGTGTAATTTGTAAAATACTTTGGCCATTTGTTTGTTGTTTATTAACTGTTTATTTAGTTACCTAAGTTGTTTGTGACTTTATATTCAAAGATGCGGAAGTTATCGACCATAAGCCGATGACATTTCATGTTCACAAAAGAGCCACAGAGCCCGGATTCCATGCAGGCACTGTAGAGCAGCCCAATAGAAGAAAATATTAAATGTCATATTTTATGGGGATTGCAGTTCAGCTTTTGTACACTTCATTGCACAACACTCCCTTATTGAAGGCTAATTTTAGAAAGGGAAATATAGTCCGAATTCCATGTCATTTATCCGACATTATCCTTGTATCACGACATGCAATAATAAGCACAACACCGTGCCTCCACCCTGGGCCCAATTTCATAGAGCTGCTTCAGCAAAAAAAAGTAGCTAAGCACAACAAAATTATGCTTACCAGAACAGGGTTACCAGCCAAAATACTATGTCACATGTACAATTTGTGACTGGTATCCTGCTAATTTCTGCTAAGCAGAAAATTGTTGAGAAATATTTTCTGCTTTAAGCAGCTCTATATGAAATTGGGCCCTGTTCAAAAAGCTGCTCCAAATTCTTCTTGCCGACCAAGAAGGCCCTTGGAGTGTACAAACTTCACTATTTTTGTAAACAAAGGTTACATGGTCAACAGATAAGTAGTGATTTAAAACACTCTGTCTTTTCTATGGAAGACAGTTGCTTGCTTTCTTGTCACCAACCGGAATACCAAAAAGGCCAGATTTTATTTCTTCGAAACCGTTTATTTTATTACTAATGAAACACACGACGAGTATGAATTGAGTTTGGACAACAATAATGTGTGATACCAAACAGAATCACATGACATTTATGCTAATGAGGGAATCACATGACCTTTATGTTAATGAGGCATAGCATCACACCGGTTTTGTTTCTTCGAAACCGTTTATTTTATTACTAATGAAATGCACGACGAGTGTGAATTGAGTTTGGACAACAATAATGTATGATACCCAACAAAAAATCACACAACATTTATGCTAATGAGGGAATCACACAACCTTTATGCTAATGAGGCATAGCGTCACAAGATCTGCAGTCATGAACGAAGTGTAAATAAACGTAAGGAACGTTTCCCGGAAATTAAAGCGTGCCTATAAAATTAAGTCAATTGAGTATGGTAATACAGGGAAACGCAAATGTTTACCAATAGTTTTGTTAGGGGGTGTGGGCCAACCACGACGACGCCAGCCCACAATGATTTGACTCAAGGAGAGATTTGACGACCACTTGATTTGATGCATGTTTCTTTATCAATTACCAAAGGGTGTCCGTGCGTTTATGGACAACCCGTTGAGTCTAGAGGGGTCGCATGTGCTTCTACTTTCCACACCCCCATACAGCGTGCGATCCGCAGTACAACCATGGTACAACTTTATAGGCAATTATTTGGTTTAGCTGAAAACAGTTCTTTACACAATCTGTTATATCAGCACTGTTTAAAGCGTGTGTAAAACATTTCAGTAAGGTTGAAAATATAAGTGTTCACAGATTTGCACATAACTTACATGGTATAAAGATGGTCATGGTGGAAAACTTCCCTTTAAATAGTTTTGCTCCAAACGCTGTAGATTTTAGGAAATGAGTAAAGCAATAGTTTCTATCTTGCGTGTCCAAAACCTGATGTTTGGAAACAGTGAAAACATATAATGGGGTTTTTCACTGTTTTCTCATGACTCCGAAGGCCGATTCAGCTTAAACTTTCACAGGTTTGTTCTTTCATGTATAATATGTTGGGTATCATCAAGTGGATACTACTGGTCTTTGACAATTACCAATGTTGTACATTTGCTTTAACGAGTAGAAATTCTGAAGTGAAATTTGTCTACGAAGTTACTTAAGTTACACTGTGCTTTGCACAGTTTACAGCACGCGGGTCTATACAAGTCTTGTATAGGTTTTGAGGCATTGCATGGTGAGGCTTGGTTTCAATGTAGGCCTATATTTAGTTTGCGGTAACACCATGTGTACATGTATATCTACTTTGCTGTGTAGATTTTGTTCTTTGAGAACTTGCCTTGCTATTTATTCTACTGCCGCGGAGCAGATTTCGGAATTCGGGAGACTACTTTGTTCCGAAAAGAACTGTCTTGCTTATTAACTACTACCTGGGCGGAAGGTTGGAAATCGGCCGGGACTACTAGTACTACTCTCTTAGTGGATCGAGGGGACTTCTAAGTTCTAGTTATAAAATTCATCGAATTGGGTTAAAAACTCATTCCCATAGTACTACACTAGCTGCTAGTACCATGCTATTGCTAGTACTACGTACTAATCCCAGCATTATATTTTTGTCTGCAATGTAGAAAACGACGATTAGCTAAAGAGGAACATTAATTTATTTGGGTCAAGTTAATAAGTTGCTTCATACTGACTTGGGCAATCGGCTTAAGTTAGTATGTGTAAATTATAGCTATAGTTGATGAGCTACAGTTTTCAACAACTTTGTTGAATTGAAGCATTGCCTTGCAATGTAGCATGTGTAGGCTACATGATGTTGTTTACATCCCATACACGCCATACGTGGCTGTTCACATCCATCACACACCAGGTAACAACACTAGTCCTATGATCCTAAAAAAGGCCGCTCAAAGGTGCATAATGGCCAGTTGACAAGTCGAGGTAAAATGGTAGCAACAAAAAAGATGAATTCACAAAACTGAAAGAGGACCGGAGTAGTGTCTTTCTGTATGATATATTTTGAATTTAACCTTAAGTGTAAAGAGATTGAAATTTTCTGAGATGAATAAAACAAACTGTCCATTGTAAAGTGTAATTGGTCGAGTAAATTAGAGTCATAAGATTAAGAGTAACAATAAAAACTAGATATATAAACAACCGTCATCTCTAGTCTTACCTGCACGTCCTTTTCTCCTACAATATACACCATTGCCTCCTTTTTGACCTGCTTATCGGGTACTGTTCCCTTTGGAAACATCTTCAAGACGAAACGTTACTTCCCTCACGCACTCTACAAAAAAAGATATATGAACTATGCACCTGTTTCCAAAACTTTCCCCTTGCCAACGAAATGAAACGTCCAATCCAAAACAACTCCTGAAGTTGATTCTAGTTCGGTTTCAAGAAAATAAGTAAATGGTACGTTGATCAGTTGATGCAATTAGTTACGTCATTATACGCAATGCACATTTATCTTTCCGTAGCTGATTTTTCCCTGCTTGTATCAACAAGTTGGGGTTATCCAGTCTCCACGTTTTGACCTTGAAGACACAAGATGCAATGCGGAGTGACCACTCACCCAAATGGGCCGATGTTTATACACGTAACACTGCTTCACGCTCACCGATAAATTGTTTCGCTAATTGCAGATTTCCGACAGCGCTGTGTTGGCTTCCTGTATATTATTATAATGCGAAGCAACTTCTAAGAAACTTGGACACTTGTAAAGACTCAAGACGTGTCTCCCGATGTCTCAGCACCAATCTTTACTCGCTGTGGTTTTGTTGGACCGGCTTAAGTTTGATTCCACACGAATCTTTTCACAGAACCTAAGTTCCTTTGATAACTGAGTGCAGATCGGCTTTACGAAGAAAAACAGCTCCGCACCAGCGCAGCACAACTCTTGGTCTAATAACAACCTACTGAAGCACGGCGTGTGCTGCGAACTCCAGTCCCTCTGCGGTTATAATAGTATGCCCGTGTTATTAGTACACGCTCTCTGCGGTGGTGGTGAAGTACCACAAACTACAATCGCCCAGATAAACTTTTACGGTCCTTGTATTGGGTTGTTGTGTTTTTATAGGCCTGTCACCTTCTTCAATGGCCAGGGTCGTTGAGCTGTTGATTCACGCACTCAAGGTTTTTCACGGGTACCCTGTCAACGAATGAAGACAAAACCAGATTGTATCGAAGACCGTACCCCCAATGTCAAGCCTCACTCATTCCCAGCGATCGCGTGGTTTTTGTGGAGGGTACACTTATAGTCCAACGGTCAACTCCAACACGAAATTGTATTAATACAAGATTGCCACTTTGGTCTGTGTGGGTCCGGGTTGTGTGAAGGAAACAACGGGGTCTGTAGTTTGTGTCAAGTTGGATTCGACGAGTGTTCTTTTTTAAAGGACCCTGAAGGTCACGCGATTGTATGTGACCTACGTCACAACTCCTTGACCTTTTTTGCGGATTGGGCATATGACTTTGAGAGTGTGTGACTCTGTATTGAATATTGCTCAGATCATGTAATGTTTTGTCTTTGTTGTCCCAACTTCTTGTTCTTATCATTTCCTTAAATTGGAATAGTTAACTGCGTTTCATCTTTTTTTTATTTACCAACGACAAAACAGTTAACCATCGATAAATGTTTGGTCAAAACCTTACCATCGGTAAATGTTTGGTAAGGTTTTGTGGTCGTTCGACTCTGTATTGGATTTGGATGCTAAACTCGTGTAATATTCTGTCTCTGTTGTACCAACAATTTGTTCCTTAAGATAATTCCCTCACTTTGGAGAAGTTTACTGTGTTTTGTTTGATTTACCAACGAAATAGTTACTATCGGTAAACGGTTGGTAAGGTTTTGTAATCGTTGGACTCTGTATTGAATGCTAAACTCGATCGGGTAATGTTCTGTCTCTGTTGTACCAAATTTGTTTCCGAAAAAATAATTACCTCACTTTGGAGAAGTTAACTGTGTTTTGTTTGATTTACCAACGACGAAACAGTTACCATCGGTAAACGTTTGATAATGTTTTGTAATCGTTGGACTCTGTATTGAATGCTAAACTCGGGTAATGTTCTGTCTCTGTTGTACCAAATTTGTTTCCTTAAAATAATTCCCTCACCTTGGAGAAGTTAACTGTGTTTTGTTTGATTTACGAACGACGAAATACTTACCATCGGTAAACGTTTGGTAAGGTTTTGTAATCGTTGGACTCTGTATTGAATCATGCTATAAACTCGATAAATGTTCTGTCTCTGTTGTACCAACAATTTTTCCTTAAGATAATTCCCTCACTTTGGAGAAGTTTACTGTGTTTTGTTTGATTTACCAACGAAATAGTTACCATCGGTAAACGTTTGTTAAGGTTTTGTAATCGTTGGACTCTGTATTGAATCATGCTATAAACTCGATTAATGTTTTGTCTTTGTTGTCCTAACTTCTTGTTCTTATCATTTCCTTAAATTGGAATAGTTAACTGCGTTTTATCTTTTTATTTATTTACCAACAACGAAATAGTTACCATCGGTAAACGTTTGGTAAGGTTTTGTGGTCGTTGGACTCTGTATAATTGGATGCTAAACTCGTATAATGTTCTGTCTCTGTTGTACCATGGAGGAAGGTCCTCAATGGTTGTACCAACAATTTTTCCTTAAGATAATTCCCTCACTTTGGAGAAGTTTACTGTGTTTTGTTTGATTTACCAACGAAACAGTTACCATCGGTAAACGTTTGGTAAGGTTTTGTAATCGTTGGACTCTGTATTGAATCATGCTATAAACTCGATTAATGTTCTGTCTCTGTTGTGACAAAACTCTTTTCCTTAAAATCATTCCCTAAATTTGGAGAAGTTAACTGTGTTTTGTCTGATTTACCAACGACGAAATAGTTACCATCGGTAAACTTGGTATGGTTTTTTGATTGACGGACTTTGTATTGAATGTCATTAATTCATGTAATAAGTATAATGTTTGCAATGTCTTAATGAGAAATCCGTATATAACCACTGTCAGGGAAATTGTCTCTCTCTTACGCCTGATTTTGTTTTGGCTTGTCTTGCCTACATGGAAGTTATAACTGTGTCTTTTTTTTGGGGGGGGGCGGATTGATAACCTTAAACAAAAAACAAAACAAACAAGTTGGAGTTAGTCAAAATCTTTCTTTTTTCATGTACAGAAAGTCATACCTTTAAAGCAGGTAGGGTCATAGATTGGTAATACTAAAAAAATTAATGATCATAAAAACTTACTTTGAGAAAAGCACTGCAGCTGTTGATAGCATAAACTATTTTGAGACAGGATTCTTTTCGAATAAGGACCAAGGGAGTACGCGTGCGGGGGGCAGCAAGAGCACAGGCTTTAGGGGTAAAAGAACTCCTGGGCCTCCATCCAAGGTTGTATTCCACAGGGATAAGTGATTTAGCGTGAAAGGGGCCAATGAGGTAAAAAATGGTTACAGCAGAGCGAGCCTTGCCCTATGGTTATACTATTTGGGGGGTATGAGGTGTGGTTGGAAGACAGCGCAGCCTTGCGTTTTGGGACCATCGTGTGACTTCTCTTTCCAATGGTAGGCCCCTAGTTTACACATTTATTTCAGTAATGGTAACAACAAACAAATGTATAAAATAATTATAGTTAAAGCATTACATACCTACAAACAGCGATTGAAACATCATTATAACAAATTTAAGATAAAGTGGACTGTTAACGTTATTACCAATATGTAGGGAATGTAGTGCTTTTAAGATTTTCCCTGTGACAGACAAAGACTCGGACTGGACAATGACATGAAACACTTGACAGTTAGACAAACTGACAGACGAGACCAGCTAGATAAAAAAATTAATATGAATACCAATGACATTCAACAGTTATCACTTTTATATTGGCTTTGGTCAAGAAGTACGTTTTAAGTTTTCTTGAGAAACTTCCAAGCGTGAGGGATTGCTTTATGCCGGTTTTAAGGTTGTTCCAAAATATAACACCATTTGAAATGAGATTATTTTTAGAGTACGATGTTCGGTTGAAGTTAAAAATTGTTGTCCTTTCACACGAGGTACTTTTTGTAAAATTGTACAACCATGCTACAATTTAGCAAGGGACCCTTGCTAAATTGCTCTCGTGTGAAAGGGGCTTAAATCCCCCTTGGTGCACCACGAGTATTATGTGAGACACATGACTGGTATCAATTAGACCCTTTCTCTATGACCTCTCATTACTTCTAAATTTTAGCCCCGTGTTTACCCTGGTGGTAATCGACACCGGGCTCAATGGTATTTTGGAGTCAGGGATATTGTTTTCCGGTTTTTTTAGTGTTTGGTATCCACTTCGGACAGTCGCCACCAGTAGACCATCGACTCAAAGGAGCCAGGATCTCCGGCAGACCAGAGGTGATCGTACAGTCGATGTTCCCGCCACTCGCACTCCACTGTCAAGTGGTCTACAGGCGCTTGACGTGATAACATTAACATTAACAATGGTTTGAGTGTGTTTGTTTGTTCAGATGATCTTCTAAACAAGGGAACTCGGCAAAGCTCCACAAGGGGATATAAACGCCAAATTGGCAATGGCCAATCTCTCTCCTATACAAACATTGGTCTATGATTATAAATTGCCGCACAAATCAATGAATTGTGATTCAGTAACTAGACGACAATACTTATTATAGTCATTGTAAAATCAGCAAATAAGCTCGGCCAGACTTGAACCAAAAACCTTGTGATTGGTAACTGTCTGATTTGTTATCATTGGTCGATCCTGTACGTCGCGCGTACCTAGCAGCACAATTTCCATTGTTCCATCAATGTTTTACTTCTAAGATGGCGGCATGACGACGTCAGTGCAAAATGTCCCGTATATAGACCCCTTGCATATGACGTCACAAGCCCCAACACAGTACACCGAGGTCAATGAAGAGCTATCATTGGCTTTCCCGTTCGCTCACTGTTTTACATGAAAGATGGCGGCCAATGCAAGGGGTATGTCCCTTTAAAGGTATCGTACACGTTTGGTAATGACTCAAAACAATTATTAGCATAAAAACTTACTTGGTAACAAGCAACGGAGAGCTGTTGATAGTATAAAACATTGTAGGAAACGACTCCCTCTGAAGTAACGTAGTTTTTGAGAAAGAGGTAATTTCTCACTAAAATAATAAAAACTTCTTGCAAGAAGTTTTTATTCCTATCTGAAAGCACAGAAATTTGTACAACAAGGGTTTTTTTTCTTTCATCATTTTCTTGCAACTTCGATGACCAATTGAGCCCAAACTTTCACAGGCTTATTATTTTATGCATATGTTGGGATACACCAAGTGAGAAACACTGGTCTTTGACAATTTCCAAACGTGTCCAGTGCCTTTAACATGACCTTTGCATTGATTTGCTTTCATTTGGGGCTACGTGGCGCTTTATTCTGGCTGCAGTTACAATACGGGTAGTTTTCTCCTTTCCTGTATTGGTTCCGTGAAAGTTTATAATTCGAAGTCGTGATCGATTGAGTGATTGATTAAGGAAATCCATGGAGCGCGGATGAGGAAACGATTAAACGTGTAATTAAACTTACTTGTAGTTTATTTACCTGTCTCTTGTCCGGATCCTTATGGGGCAGGCAGGAAGGAACTTTTCAACTTTAATCACTTCAGGGCACGGGAGTTACTGTAAATTCTCTTTTTGAATAAAAATAATAATTTCTATTTCCAACTTTTAACAATGGTTGCGCAATTTTGTACTGTCCTTTCTTTGTTTTTGCAACGAGCAGTAAAAATAGAAATGCGTGAAAATGTGCAGTTCTGCAGTGGTAGGAGTCTAAAGCAATACAGAACATCACATATTTGAACGAGATTTTCAAGTTAGTTTCATGGCTTGTGTACAACATTGGTAAGGTTGAAAATATAAATGTTTACAGATAATTATGCACATAACTTACATGGTAGCCTATATAAAGATGGTTATGGTGGAAAACTTCCCTTGAAATAGTTGTTATTGGAATGCTATCGTTTTTTTGGAATGAGTAAAACAATTAGGTTTTATCACTGGTGGTAAAAACCGATGTTTGAAAACAGTGAAAATATAATAGGGGTTTTTCACTGTTTTCTCATGACTCCGAAGACTGACCTTCACAGGTTTGTTATTTCATGTATGTTGGGTCACACCGTAGAGCAAGGGTCACATCAAGTGTGGATACTGGTCTTTGACAATTACCATGGTTGTACAATTTTGCTTTAATAAGGGGCTTTACTTTTGAATATAGAACGGTTGGTATGAATTGAGAGGGCAGGGAAGCCCAGACTAAACGACTCATTTCAACCATTGCTTTTTTTCAGTTCAGTACTGTCTGTTCATTGGCGTCTGATACGAGGCCCTTGTGCCGTTTTTCTTCTCCGACTGGGGAAAAAAAAACCTCCTCCGAACTTCGACTAGTGTTTCCTTTGTGGGGAGATTGCCCCATTGCACTTTTCAGTTTCAAAATGCGATTTAGAAAGTCTAATCTAGGACAAGACGGGTTAGCTGTCGAATATGTCAGTCAATCAAACAGACACTGTGAACAAGGCTGAATTTAGACCGACCATAAAGACTCCGAACCCAAAGGACTCCAGTGGAGTAAGGACCAGGGGGAGCAAGGAGGGGATCAGGACGGCACAATGCCGGGGTGCTGGGTCTGGTGATGGAGTCATTTCTCGGAGTATGGACAACGCGAACTGCTGCTGTTGACTTTTGGGATTTGTCCATATTAACGCGGGTAGGAATGTGGTCTCCACATGCTTATAGTATTATCTCGGTCAGTGCACTCGAGGCGCGGGGTACAAGTAGGGGCCCCTATAGTCTTGGTTCCAAGACGGTCCAGTTGTGTAGTCACGAAAACCTAATCGCTATCTAAACCGCTATCACCCACGAACTAATCGTCACTAGAGGGCGCGTGTGATAGCGGTTTAGATAGCGATAAGGTTTTCCTGACTACACAACTGGACCGTCTTGGAACCAAGACTAGGGCCCCTGCTGCTGAATCGTCCGCGGGGTTAGTAGACTTGTTGACAAGTCGTGAAATTTCTGTCGCTGTGATAGCGAAACGGCTCTCTTGCAACTATCTCACGAGAGGGCTGCTCTAACGGTCCAATTCAACCGTAGGGGTGCACCCCACTAAATAAACTCCCATAGCATACTGGTACAATGCAAAATGCTAAATCTAGAAAATACAAAAAAATTATAAAACAAATTAGAAGTCTAACAGAATTTTTTACAGTTAAGGGAAAGTTATCCATTGACTCTTGAACTTTTATTCTCTGCTCAATTTGATATGGGGAGTCCCAAGGTCCGGCGAGTTATTCTCCCTCCAAATAAAAACACCCCTACACCAGTGTAATTTTCCAAACCTCTCCGAGTATCAATCTTGAAAAAAATGTCCCTACACCTCTCGGCAAATAGGTCAATTTTTTAGGGCCTAATGTCATCGAAATAACCTCATGTTTGAAGTCAACAACTCCAAGGTCACAATTGGGCACAATATTTACACTGTATACCCCTTTTATTGGGCCCTCAAATCTTTCTAATATAGACTATTTTTTGAGGGCCCACAAAATATTAATGAGGCCGACGCTTCATTTAGTGGGGTGCACCTATAGGAGCGACTGAGTGTGGGAAGTTTGAGGTAGAATCTCAGAGAACAGGGTAAAATAATATCCACCATCCATGATTTATCCAGCACGTGTAGGGTTGGTTAGGACATGGGGGATGAAATATTTATGCCTCCATGGTTAGGAAAAAACCTCAAACATAGTTGTTTAATTTTCTGAAAGCTTACCGATTACCAAGTTCCTAGAACCATTTTGTTTACTGCTGTGAAATATTTCCCTCTGAAATGATGTCATATTCGAGAAAACTTTATTTGAAAACCTAAAAACACGCAACAGCTGCCTTTCGGTTGTAAACATGTTTATGCTGAAAATTGTGCATTATGGTTGTTCACTATTTTTCCACTGACTCACACAACTGATTAAGACCAAAATTTCATAGGTTTGTTATTTCATGTACGGTTGATCACACAAAACATGAACACTGTCTGCGACTATTTATTTTTGTCAGCTCTACCAATCCTGTATAATAACTATACAAACAATTCGTCTCCGCTGTATCCCGGAAATAGTTGTCCCAATAAGTTAATTATAACTATATTATAGGATCTTGTCCAGTGTGTCAAAAAACTGGGTGATGATTTTGACATCCGTTTGAGGAGATTATGCAGCGTAACTAACAAGCCCCGGAAAGGGAGGGTACATCAACACTTTAATGACCATAAAAACTTACTTGGTAAAAAGCACCGGAGAGCTGTCGATATTAAAAGATATTGTGAGAAATGGCACTCGTTGAAGTAATGTAGTTTTAGAGAAAGAGGTAATTTTTCGCCCCCAATGAATCTGACAAAAGCTTCAGGCATGAAGCCTTTCTCAGGCATCTGGAAGCACACAATTATTCTGTGCAAAAAGGGTGTTTTTTTCTTTCATTATTTTCCAAAAACTTCGATGACCAATTTAGCCCAAATTTCACAGATGAACTTACTCCTGCTATATAGTTCGGTAAAAGCGCTCGTGAACTTACTCCTGCTATAGAGTTCGGTAAAGCGCTCGTGAACTTACTCCTGCTATAGAGTTCGGTATTGCGCTCGTGAACTTACTCCTGCTATTATAGAGTTCGGTATTGCGCTTGTGAACTTACTCCTGCTACTCCTGCCAGAGTTCGGTATTGCGCTCGTGAACTTACTCCTGCATGCTACAGAGTTCGGTAAAAGCGCTCGTGAACTTACTCCTGCTATAGAGTTCGGTATTGCGCTTGTGAACTTACTCCTGCTATAGAGCTCGGTAAAGCGCTCCCCAACTTACTCCTGCTAGTTCGGTAAAGCGCTCCCCAACTTACTCCTGCTAGTTCGGTAAAGCGCTCGTGAACTTACTCCTGCTATAGAGTTCAAGCGCTCATGAACTTGGTGCTACAGAGTTCAAGCGATCGTGAACTTACTCGATCCTGCTATATTAGAGTTCGGTAAAGCGTTCGTGAACTTACTCCTGCTATAGAGGGGACCCGGAATCAGGGTCAATTCTGATAGAGTGTATGAGGAGGGGGGGGGGGGGGAGGAGTCCCGCAGGCAGGACAGAGTAATCTGTATGTGTAACTTTTTATGACTAAAGTTTTTAATTGACGACTTGCCTTTGCATCCAGAATGGCTTTTTAATTGATTGATGAGCTTGTAAAGCACAGCGTAACAAGTGTAGTCAAAGACCAGTATCCACACGACCCACAATGAAATAACAAACATTTGAAAGTTTAAACTCAATCGGTCATTGGAGTCACGAAAAAAAGTTGGAAAAAACCTTAAATGTTTTCACTCTTTTCAAACATTGAGTTTTGGACTTGCAATGATCAAAATTAATTGTTTCAGTCATTTCTCAAAAACAATTGCATTTCAAGCACAACTATTTCAAAGGGAGGTTTCCCACCATGACCATCTTTATACAATGTATGTTGTGTGCAAATCTGTGAACATTTATATATTTTTACTCCCCTTCATGGACTGTCTAACCCTGTGAACCCCCCCCCCCCCTTATTAAGGCCGTGTCACTTGAGGCAATTTACAGGCAACAAGTTCCAGGCTAACTCCAAGAACTTGAAACAAAACATCATTCAAATTTCAGCTTTCTCATTAATTTTCCTGAAGCATACAATCACACCTGAAATTTTTTTTTTGTTTTTTTGGCTTTTTTTTTTACTTAAAATTGCTGAAACTTACCCCTCATGTTCGTTTTCATTTGGCCGAATTTTCAAGTTCGATTTTATGCTTTAAAACGATATCCCCCCTAGGCATAATTATGCGCCATTTCGTCTGACTTGTGCTATGCATCTTTCACATTATTCAAAACATTAAGGATTTTAGTGAAAAAACCCCGTCACATTTTCCCCAAAAGATAAATTTCCCCTACAAATAGCTAATATCCCATGTCAAGTTGAATAAAAAGTCACAAAAAGTGCCTACTTCTCACTCGCACAAAATTGCACATACAAATGCTGGGTTGTATTGGGTTATGTTATGAACTGCAAGTTACATATCAAGTGTTTTATCATGAACTACAAGAGACTGACAAGAATGAAAGGGTTCGAAGATGGCCGCGCCCATGGACGTGTTGACAGCTACCCGGTGAGTCTGTTCCGTTAAGTTATTTACTAGGTTGAAGGGTCCTTATTAATAGCAGGGTGGCAGCGGTGGGTCTAGTAAATATCAGCGGACATAATCGATGAGAATTTTGTCACATTTTGTGTTTTGATCAGGCCATAAGAGACAGTTAAAATCACTGTGTGGATCGGTACCGTGCGGGAGTACCGCACGCGGATGGCACAATCTTCGGTGGGGGCGCCCTTCACATTAATCGGTCAGATCAGTACGGCTAAGTGAAGGAACACTCTTGAGAAATTTGAACTGTTTGTTTAGATGATCTTCCCGTCCTTAATTCAGCTCGGAAAAACGCCCACTAGGTTATATAAACACAAAGCTGGCAACAGCCAATCTCTCTCAAAACCTCATACAAACATTGGTTTAAATTAATGTCTATAGTCTTAGAATTTTAGATGTATGATGATTATGAATTGCACAAATTAATCATCAAATTGTGATTCAGTAACTAAATGACAATTACTTATTCCCGTCATTGTGAAATCAGCGGTTAGCCTGACCGGATTTGAACCCACGACCTTGTGATTGCAAGTCCTGCAGTCTAACCACTAGGTGCTTACTAAAGCCAATGACATACCTGCTGTTAAGAAATCTGCAGTGCTGTTGAGTGTGGTTGGACCTACATCAGTTTACAAGACTGTGAAAAGATTCGGTTCGAACCAAGCCCAGCAATCCTATCAGAACAATCATACTCAGAACTGTGTGATTTGCTCATTTCACACACTTACACTTACAATTTGATGGGCAGTGGTTTGGGCCGCAGCCTTTTGAAACCCCATGTCTTTTCAATGCCTGTCCAGCCCTTAATTCGACGAATTAACATTCTTGGTGTTATTAACATAAGGTGGGAGACTGCTCTGTGCATTAACCCACTCTCTATGATAACTTTATAGGGTTTTAAACATGTTATTGTTTACAATAATTTGTAAGCTGACAATCAATGTAACACAGAAGCTTTTTTGAATCAAGTGCTAATTTTATTTAATTTTTTTACTGTGCAAAACAATTCATTTACAGGTAAAAAGTTATGTTAAATCTTATGAAATGGTGGATCACACCCCAGTCAGCCTACGTTGTTTTGGGCAGTTTTGGTGAGTAAATCTTTTGTGTGTAAATTAGCTTTAACACCCCCAACAATGTTGTTCTTTCATTCTCTGGTTGTAAAATGTGTGATGGAATTTTTACAAGCACTATTTTTCTGAAAAAAATAATTTTTAAAGGAAATTATCAGAGACTACATTACTGATTGGAGTTGAACTTCAAGCCACATACTTAGAATTGTAAACAATGCACAGCTGTATTTTACTACATTTACTATGGTATTATTATCGACTGCACTGCACAAAAATTTGTATAATGAAAGCCTGGGTTGCCAAGGTAAAAGGACATTCATCCATCTGTTCATGGCGGGCAAGGTTTGCAGTAACTTTGATCAATTTGAATATTGTGCAAGTCATTGTGAAAATTTGGTTCAAGTTGCCCTTTCTTATACAGTTATCGTGAAGCATAGTACAAATGGAATTGATTGTATTGACACTGTGCCCTTCGTCTCTTTTATGCCTTTCCTTTGGCCCTGTCTGAGTAGTATTTCTGTGTCTTATCCATTTCAGCGAGGGCCTTAACAGCTGGGGAGCAAACAGTTACTGGACACCCAGCAGATTTACGCTTTTTTTACTATCGAATTAGCGTGAGCGTTATTGACCAAATGCCTGGCACTGTGATCTCTACAAGGACCGTTTCTCGTAAAGGTGAGTGCTCCTTTTGGATTTGTGACTGAACATGCATGATTCATGGATTCTGCCTTTTGAGTGCTCATGCCATACTTGGTTTTTTTACCTACATGTAGTCGTTTGTCATAAGTTTGATGACTGTCTCTTCATCATGTTTAGACAATTAAATTTTTTCCCAAGCACTAGCAGGCAGGTATGGAAATTTGTACTTCTGATGTCTAGCACCACCGTGGCAAATGTAAGATGACTTCTTACATGACCCATGGTTTCCCATGTAACATTGAGGAATTGCAATTGCTGCCTTTGCAGCCATGGCTGTCTTTTGAGACTGATCACCAGGGGGGGGGCGGAAGGGGTAACGCCACCAACGCGCCACCTACGTTGAAAACAATCTCATTCGACTCTCGCGACGTGCATGGACTGGTCGAAGCTCCACAACAAAACACGGCCTACTACACGTACATACACAGGGTATACACATTCCCTATGTGTATAGGTGTACATGTAGCCTATCGTACAAGATTTGAATTACACGCGTGCCGTTAAAAATACTTGGGCGAGTCCATTTTATCAGAGGGTATCGTTATCTTCAAATCTTGTAAATTCACCAAATCTTTACACTAAAGAACATTCGTAAATGGTTTTTGTTTGCGTTACCAACTGCTTCAGTAATTTTATAATTTAATAAACAACATACATTTAACGTAAACGACATGTATTACATATCTGTTTAAGATTTGTACTTTGCCTCATAACTAATATTACCTACGGCAAATGTTCACGTCCGTTGACATCCGTTTGACGGACGATCGCTAGCACGCAAACCAAGTATAGCAGAAACCATTTTCTCAAAAAAACATTCTAAAAATCGTAAAATATCTAGAGGATGTACGGAGGGATTTTGTTTAAACTTTCAGAAATGAAAGATCTATCCTTAAATATTACGTTCAGCGAAAAAAATCAGAGGATGAACGATACGATCTTTCACATTTTGTCGATATTTGTAGCCATTTTAGGGGAGACGTTTTGTAATGAAATTCCCACCTGGACCCATTCATACACGTAAGCTGCTTCAATAAACCAACGGAAAATTTTCGGTAATATTTTTACGCATTTTACATAAAAATAACCACCTTAACAATTGAAAATGCTCTTACAATATATACTGTTATGTTTTCAGTGCTGTTAAAGAGAAAATTTTAACGGTATACATGGTTTTCTTTTTCTTTTTTATTGGTCTTCACCTCTTTTTAAAATGGAGTGTACCCAAACTGCGATTGCAATTTCTTGCGCAATACCCCTTCCGCCCCCCCCTGCTGATCACCAAGTTTTTTGTTAAGGATTGCACCAACCACGGCCTGAGCCCTGTGGCTAATGTCATCGGCAAATCTATCTTGTAATTTAGCCTTTTCTTTTTTTGTTTTTCCCGGAAACATATCTGTCCTGAATTTAGCACGACTTATGGCTGCACAAAGAGATCTATTAAGATGAGGGGGGTCTAGCAAATGTTCAATTTCCATACCTGCCTTGCTTTGCATATTGTGCTAATACCGTGTGCAAGACACCCATCAGCATCAGTTGTAACCAAATTAACCTTAACTGGCTGTTTACAGTTCAACAGTTTCTTTGCACATGGCATTCCTCCTTTTCGTTCATCGCCCATGTTAAAGGCACTGAACACGTTTGGAAATTGTCAAAGACCAGTGTTCTCACTTGGTGTATCCCAACATATGCATAAAATAACAAGCCTGTGAAAATTCGGGCTCAATTGGTCACCGAAGTTGCAAGAAAATGATGAAAGAAAAAACACCCTTGTTGTACAAATTTGTGTGCTTTCAGATAGGATTAAAAACTTCTTGCAAGAAGTTGTTATTATTTTAGTGAGAAATTACCTCTTTCTCAAAAACTCTGTTACTTTAGAGGGAGTCGTTTCTCACAATGTTTTAAACTATTAACAGCTCTCCGTTGCTTGTTACCAAGTAAGTTTTTATGCTAATATTTGTTTTGAGTCATTACCAAACGTGTACAATACCTTTAAAGTTTGCCGGAGGAGTGGCAGTACATGTTGCATTGTATTGTTTGTATCCTTTGGAGGTTTCACATCTTTTACATAGCTTTGCTTTCATGATTAAACATCACAATGTTTTTTTCTGTAGTTACGTTTTCACAAACAACATCTCTTGTTTTTGTGGCTGATACAAAAGGTTTCTTTTTCCGACAGTTTCTAAGTGGGTTGTTGTATTATCGATCTATCTCTATGGGCACTCCACTCTCCCTTTCGTGGCCTTGTAACTCATGAACGTCTTTCACAAGCCTTCTCTTTTGGGCCATGTCCTCTTCATTTTCGGTTGTGATAATACATGTAGCTCCCACTTTGTCCGCACTTTTCTGCAGGGCGTTTTGTGAGGGAACTGACGTATCCATTGCTGATAAAAGTCTCCTTGCCCCAGCAGCTGCAATTCCAGTACCGTGTAAGCCGAATTGGAACGCCATGTTTGGGACGGCAGTTCGTCGTTCTCTCCTTGACTGAGGTATTTCTGTGTACATTTTTTTCATGTTGGTGTGGAACCCACACTTTCGGCATGACATCATCTCGGCCACTGCAAGACCTCTACGCTCCTCTGCACCAGCGACGAGTTGGGGATGACGATTGCATTCAGGGTTTGCTCGTTGGTGATCTAGTGCAGCATCCACTCCTAAGTTGACTGCAGAGTTGACTTTAACAAACCTGTACCCTCCTCCTTCTCCTTCCTGGTGATCATCCTCACTCTTGAGATGGAGTTTGTTAGGTATTTTCTGACGTGCAACTCCACTCTTGGGTTGGATTTTCTCAACAGGGGTCATTTCAGCAAATTTGGGTCAAAGTACCATGACAGGTCTGGTGGGCAACTCTGCATTGGGTTTACATTGAAAAAAAACCTGCTCATCTCTGGTGAAAGCCAAATCAAGATGATCCTTTGATGGCCTGATGTAGACATTTGGTAAGTTTCTCACTTGTGGTTCATGTTTCGCTTTCAGCTTTGGTAGAAGACCCATTTTTTTCTTTTCTTTTTTCGGCCATCCTTTTTACATTTTTTGGTAGATTCCACGTCCAACCAGCCCCATATTGAACTGTGAAAGTGAGCAGCTAACAGAACTTTCTCCAAGGCAGAAGCTGTCTGCTAGCTTTCTCCCACCCCTCTCCTCCCAGATGCCACCCCCTTTGTGTTGTTACAAATGTTCAATAAGCTAATCTTTAGCAAGTCAGTGATCATGACTTAATCAAAGTTGATTAAGTGCATGCAGTTGGTTCTAAAATGCGGTTTGCAATTTTTACAAGCCCTTGTTTTAAAGGAAATTATCAGAGAGTACATTACTGACTGGGGTTGAACTTCAAGTCACAGCTGCTGTAGTTACATTTACTGTAGTATTATTATCGACTGCACTGCACAAAAATTTGAAAAATGGAAGCCTGGGTTGCCAAGGTAAAAGGACATTCATCCATCTGTTCATGGCGGGCAAGGTTTGCAGTAACTTTGTTCTATTTGAATATTGTGCAAGTCATTGTGAAAATTTTGTTCCAGTTGCCCTTTCTTGTACAGTTGTCGTGAAGCATAGTACAAATGGAATCGATTGTATCGACACTGTGCCCTTCATCTCTTGTATGCCTTTCCTTTGGCCCTGTCAGAGTAAAATTTCTGTTTCTTATCCATTTCAGCGAGGGCCTTATCAGCTGGGGAGCAAACAGCTATCGGACACCCAGCAGATTTACACTTTTTAACTATCGAATTAGCGTGAGCGTTATTGACCAAATGCACAGCACTGTGGTCTCTACAAGGACCATTTCTTGAAAAGGTGAGTACTCCTGTTGCATTTGTGACTGAAAATGCATGGTTCATGGATTCTGCTTTTTGAGTGCTTGTGCCATACTTGTTTTTTTTCCATGGCTTCTTTACCAAGTCGTTTGTTCAAAAGTTTAATGAATTGTCTCTTCATCATGTGGGTTCGAATCCCAGTTGGACACTTGTGTCCTTAAGCAAGACAATTAACCACATGCTTCGTCCTTTAGATAGGACGTAAAGCCGTTGGCCCCGTGTGTTGTGTAATGCACGTAAAAGAACCCAGTGCACTTATCATAAAGAGAAGGGGTTCACCCCGGTGTTCCTGGTCTGATCGGCAGCATATATTGCGCCACAGCACCTTGTAAACCATTGCATGGTGGTATAAATGAATAGGCCTCATACTTCAAACGTAGCTCCACATACCTTGCAGGAAAAAAATTGTAGTCAGACAATGGTGCGCTTAGAAACATCCGTATTAAGCGCCTAATAAATGTTGTGTATTATGATGTTTAGACAATTTAAATTTTTCCCGAGCACTAGCAGGCAGGTATGGTAATTTGTACTTCTGATGTCTAGCACCACCATGGCAAAGGTAAGATGACTTCTTACATGACCCATGGTTTCCCATGTAACATTGAGGAATTGCAATTGCTGCCTTTGCAGCCATGGATGTCTTTTGAGACTGATCACAAAGTTTTTTGTTAAGGATTGCACCAGCCTCGGCCTGAGCCCTGTGGCTAATGCTAATGTCATTGGCAAATCTATCTTGTAATTTAGCCTTTTCTGTTTTTGATTTGCGTGGAAACTTATCTGTGCTGAATTTAGCACGACTTATGGCTGCACAAAGTGATCTATTAAGATGAGGGAGGTCTTGCAAATGTTCAGTTTCCATACCTGCCTTGCTTTGCATATTGTGCTAATACCGTGTGCAAGACACCCATCGGCATCAGTTGTAACCCTATTAACCTTAATTGGCTCTTTACAGTTCAACAGAGTCTTTGCACATTGCGTTCATCCTTCTCATTCATCTCCCATGTTAAAGTTTGCTGGACGAGTGGCAGTGCATGTTGCATTGTATTGTTTGTGTCCTTTGGAGGTTTTACATCTTTTACATAGCTTTGCTTTCATGATTAAACATCACAATGTTTTGTAGTTACGTTTTCACAAACAACATCTCTCGTTTGTGTGGCTGATACATGTACAAAAGGTGTCTTTTTCCGACAGTTTCTAAGTGGGTTGTTGTATTATCGATCTATCTCTATGGGCACTCCACTCTCCCTTTCTGGCCTTGTAACTCATGAACCTCTTTCACAAGCCTTCTCTTTTGGGCCATGTCTTCTTCATTTTCGGTTGTGATAATAGCTCCCACTTTGTCCGCACTTTTCTGCGGGGTGTTTCGTGAGGGAACTGAAGTATCCATTGCTGATAAAAGTCTCCTTGCCCCAGCAGCTGCAATTCCAGTACCGTGTAAGCCGAATTGGAACGCCATGTTTGGGACGGCAGTTCGTCGTTCTCTCCTTGTCTGAGGTATTTCTGTGTACAGTTTTTTTATGTTGGTGTGGAACCCACACTTTCGGCATGACATCATCTCGGCCACTGCAAGACCTCTACGCTCCTCTGCACCAGCGACGAGTTGGGGACGACCATTGCATTCATGATTTGCTCGTTGGTGATCTAGTGCAGCATCCACTCCTAAGTTGACTGCAGAGTTGACTTTAACAAACCTGTACCCTCCTCCTTCTCCTTCCTGGTGATCATCCTCACTCTTGAGATGGAGTTTGTTAGGTATTTTCTGACGTGCAACTCCACTCTTGGGTTGGATTTTCTCAACAGGGGTCATTTCAGCAAATTTGGGTCAAAGTACCATGACAGGTCTGGTGGGCAACTCTGCATTGGGTTTACATTGAAAAAAAACCTGCTCATCTCTGGTGAAAGCCAAATCAAGATGATCCTTTGATGGCCTGATGTAGACATTTGGTAAGTTTCTCACTTGTGGTTCATGTTTCGCTTTCAGCTTTGGTAGAAGACCCATTTTTTTCTTTTCTTTTTTCGGCCATCCTTTTTACTTTTTGTAGATTCCACGTCCAACCAGCCCCATATTGAACTGTGAAAGTGAGCAGCTAACAGAACTTTCTCCAAGGCAGAAGCTGTCTGCTAGCTTTCTCCCACCCCTCTCCTCCCAGATGCCACCCCCTTTGTGTTGTTACAAATGTTCAATAAGCTAATCTTTAGCAAGTCAGTGATCATGACTTAATCAAAGTTGATATAGTGCATGCAGTTGGTTCTGAAATGCGGTTTGCAATTTTTACAAGCACTTGTTTTAAAGGAAATTATCAGAGAGTACATTACTGACTGGGGTTGAACTTCAAGTCACAGCTGCTGTAGTTACATTTACTGTAGTATTATTATCGACTGCACTGCACAAGAATTTGAAAAATGGAAGCCTGGGTTGCCAAGGTAAAAGGACATTCATCCATCTGTTCATGGCGGGCAAGGTTTGCAGTAACTTTGTTCTATTTGAATATTGTGCAAGTCATTGTGAAAATTTTGTTCCAGTTGCACTTTCTTGTACAGTTGTCGTGAAGCATAGTACAAATGGAATCGATTGTATCGACACTGTGCCCTTTGTCTCTTGTATGCCTTTCCTTTGGCCCTGTCAGAGTAAAATTTCTGATTCTTATCCATTTCAGCGAGGGCCTTATCAGCTGGGGAGCAAACAGCTATCGGACACCCAGCAGATTTACACTTTTTAACTATCGAATTAGCGTGAGCGTTATTGACCAAATGCACAGCACTGTGGTCTCTACAAGGACCATTTCTTGAAAAGGTGAGTACTCCTGTTGCATTTGTGACTGAAAATGCATGGTTCATGGATTCTGCTTTTTGAGTGCTTGTGCCATACTTGTTTTTTTTCCATGGCTTCTTTACCAAGTCGTTTGTTCAAAAGTTTAATGAATTGTCTCTTCATCATGTGGGTTCGAATCCCAGTTGGACACTTGTGTCCTTAAGCAAGACAATTAACCACATGCTTCGTCCTTTAGATAGGACGTAAAGCCGTTGGCCCGGTGTGTTGTGTAATGCACGTAAAAGAACCCAGTGCACTTATCATAAAGAGAAGGGGTTCACCCCGGTGTTCCTGGTCTGATCGGCAGCATATATTGCACCACAGCACCTTGTAAACCATTGCATGGTGGTATAAATGAATAGGCCTCATACTTCAAACGTAGCTCCACATACCTTGCAGGAAAAAAATTGTAGTCAGACAATGGTGCGCTTAGAAACATTCGTATTAAGCGCCTAATAAATGTTGTGTATTATGATGTTTAGACAATTTAAATTTTTCCCGAGCACTAGCAGGCAGGTATGGTAATTTGTACTTCTGATGTCTAGCACCACCATGGCAAATGTAAGATGACTTCTTACATGACCCATGGTTTCCCATGTAACATTGAGGAATTGCAATTGCTGCCTTTGCAGCCATGGATGTCTTTTGAGACTGATCACAAAGTTTTTTGTTAAGGATTGCACCAGCCTCGGCCTGAGCCCTGTGGCTAATGCTAATGTCATTGGCAAATCTATCTTGTAATTTAGCCTTTTCTGTTTTTGATTTGCGTGGAAACTTATCTGTGCTGAATTTAGCACGACTTATGGCTGCACAAAGTGATCTATTAAGATGAGGGAGGTCTTGCAAATGTTCAGTTTCCATACCTGCCTTGCTTTGCATATTGTGCTAATACCGTGTGCAAGACACCCATCGGCATCAGTTGTAACCCTATTAACCTTAATTGGCTCTTTACAGTTCAACAGAGTCTTTGCACATTGCGTTCATCCTTCTCATTCATCTCCCATGTTAAAGTTTGCTGGACGAGTGGCAGTGCATGTTGCATTGTATTGTTTGTGTCCTTTGGAGGTTTCACATCTTTTACATAGCTTTGCTTTCATGATTAAACATCACAATGTTTTGTAGTTACGTTTTCACAAACAACATCTCTCGTTTGTGTGGCTGATACATGTACAAAAGGTGTCTTTTTCCGACAGTTTCTAAGTGGGTTGTTGTATTGTCGATCTATCTCTATGGGCACTCCACTCTCCCTTTCGTGGCCTTGTAACTCATGAACCTCTTTCACAAGCCTTCTCTTTTGGGCCATGTCCTCTTCATTTTCGGCTGTGATAATAGCTCCCACTTTGTCCGCACTTTTCTGCAGGGTGTTTCGTGAGGGAACTGAAGTATCCATTGCTGATAAAAGTCTCCTTGCCCCAGCAGCTGCAATTCCAGTACTGTGCAAGTCGACTTGGAACGCCATGTTTGGGACGGCAGTTCGTCGTCCTCTCCTTGACTGAGGTATTTCTGTGCACAGTTTTTTCATGTTGGTGTGGAACCCACACTTTCGGCATGACATCATCTCGGCCACTGCAAGACCTCTATGCTCCTCTGCACCAGCAACGAGTTGGGTCGACCATTGCATTCATGATTTGCTCGTTGGTGATCTAGTGCAGCATCCACTCCTAAGTTGACTGCAGAGTTGACTTTAACAATCCTGTACCCTCCTCCTTCCTGGTGATCATCCTCACTCTTGAGATGGAGTTTGTTAGGTATTTTCTGACGTGCAACTCCACTCTTGGGTTGGATTTTCTCAACAGGGGTCATTTCAGCAAATTTGGGTCGAAGTACCATGACAGGTCTGGTGGCAACTCTGCATTGGGTTTAAATTGAAAAAAACCCTGCTCATCTCTGGTGAAAGCCAAATCAAGATGATCCTTTGATGGCCTGATGTAGACATTTGGTAAGTTTCTCACTTGGGGTTCATGTTTCGCTTTCAGCTTTGGTAGAAGACCCAGTGATTTTTTTTTTTGAGCCATCCCTTTTTTGTTTTGTAAATTCCACGTCCAACCAGCCCCATATTGAACTGTGAAAGTGAGCAGCTAACAGAACTTTCTCCCAGGCAGAAGGGTAGCTGTGAGTCTGCTAGTCTGGTGTCTTTCTCCCACCCCACTCCTCCCAGATGCCACCCCCTTTGTGTTGTTACAAATGTTCAATAAGCTAATCTTTAGCAAGTCAGTGATCATGACTTAATCAAAGTTGATATAGTGCATGCAGTTTTTAATTACAATTTATTACCCCCCCCCCCAAATCCAACCCATCCATGCACTCTCTTTGAACACTTAGCTCTCTTGATCCATAGAAATAGTCCCACGAGCAGCAGACTTAAACTCTGGTCCAACATTATGGAGAGTTTTTTGAATGGTCCCATTTTCCACATTGGTGAGTCCGTTCTTTTAGGTTATTTACTAGGTTGAAGAACCCTAAACACAACATGCTGGACTTGCCCCCCTTATGACTGTTTTAATTTTCAAGTTTGATTTTATGCTTTTAAATGAAGCAGGCATCTTCACAGATGCTAATCCATTTGACTCGACCTGTTGCATCTTTCACATTTTTCCCCGAAATATTAAGGATTTTGCAGCAAAATTATTGCCATATTTTATATTAAGATTTTTCTAAATTTAGCTATTATCCTGTGCCAAGTTGAATAAAAAGACATCAGTAGTGCCTAGTTCATCATATAAAGCATAAAACTACACCTGAAAAACCATCCAAAATCTGATAAATAAGCTGGATTTACCTGTTGGTATTTTGCAATTTTTTGCCGACATTTCAAGAGTCGATTTTATTCTTTAGAATGAAGCAGGCATCTTCCCTGATGCCATTCCGTTTGACTTGACCTATTGACTAAAAATGTATGTTTTTCAGCAAAATTAAAGTCACGTTTTGGTAAAAACTATGAATGTTTCCAAAAAATGGCAAATGTTCTACGCCAAGTTGAATAAAATATACCAGCAGTGGCTGCTTAAGCATAAAATGACACCTTAAAAATTTGTCGAAATCTGGCCCAAAAGCTGGATCTACCCCCTTATGAATTTTTCATATATTCTGAAAATTTTAGAAAGCCGACTAACTGCACAAATCCAAGAGTGAATCTTCAATCAAACGCATGGTGCAAAACAACTAGATGAATTGAAACCAGGAGACAGTGTTCGGAGCCGCACCAAATCAGGATGGAGCCTGTGGGAGAAGTAATGCGAAAGGCTGGACCACCACGTTCTTACATCATCAGAGTTGATGGTGCAGAGTACCGTCGAAACAGGCGTCACCTAAATGCATGTTCCTAAACCACTGGCACCTGTCCTTGACGAGTTGATCCCTCATGATGGCAACCCTTAGGATCGTCAACAAACCCGGACCAGACCTCATCGCACAGTGAACACTCCTGCATGGTACAAGGACTATCAGGTTTTGCTTTAAACTTTGCTTTAACTTTATTAGTGGCTGGCCAGCAGGCCAAGCTAGCTTGTCATTTCACTAGTCCATCTTTCAAATGAAATAGAGAAGCTTTTCAACACTGAACTCGCCAGTCGGAGACCTTGGAGTGAATTTTGACGTGCCCTTAGGGTGTTTTCATGGCATTTGTCTAATATATATTTTGAGTAATTACCAAACGTGTCCAGTGCCTTTAACAGTGGTCCGCTAGCCAAATGCTAGTTAAAACACCTGAGGACCAGTCAAAATTCACTCCATGTGGTCTGGCTGTCTAGTTCAGTTTTGAAAAGCATCCCTATTAATATAAAATATGGACAGTTGAAAAAGCTGATGGACCAGTTAAAATGACGAGCAAACTGGTCCTGCTGGCTAGTCGCTGAAACAGTTAAGGGCAAACCCTGTTCGGACTCTCCGAATCAGTGACGTTTGTTTAGTTTTGCTAACAAGTCTGTTTTCTTTTAGAAAAGGGTGAGTTGTTGTAGTATGTTCTGATCTACAAGTTACATATCAAGTGCTGTATTGTGAACTACAAGAAACTAACAAGAATAAGGGGTTTAAAGATGGCCACCCCCATTGACGTGTTGTGACAGGTATCTGGTGAGTCCGTTCTGTTAAGTTATTTACTAGGTTGAAGAACCCTAAACACAACATGCTGGACTTGCCCCTTATGACTTTTTTAATTTTCAAGTTCGATTTTATGCTTTTAAATGAAGCAGGCATCTTCACAGATGCTAATCCATTTGACTCGACCTGTTGCATCTTTCACATTTTTTCCAGAAATATTAAGGATTTTGCAGCAAAATTATTGCCATATTTTGCGAAAAGATTTCCCTAAAATTTAGCTTATATCCTGTGCCAAGTTGAATAAAAAGACATCAGTAGTGCCTAGTTCATCATTAAAGCGTGAAACCACACCTGAAAAACAATTCAGAATACTAAGCTGAATTTACCATGGTGGTTTTTTGCAATTTTTTGCCGAATTTTAAAGTTTGATTTTATTCTTTAAAATGAAGCAGGCATTTTCACTGACTTGACCCATGGAGGAAGGAAGAGACCTATTGACTAAAAATGTTTGTTTTTTCAGCAAAATTTTTCATATTTTCTGAATATTTTAGAAAGCCGACTAACTGCAAAAATCCAAGAGTGAATCTTCAATCAAACGGTACTGGAGACAATGTTCGGATCCGCACCAAATCAGGATGGAGCCATGTGGGAGAAGTAAAGGCTGGACCACCATGTTCTTACATCATAAAAAGTTCATGGTGCAGAGTATCAACGAAACAGGCGTAACCTAAATGCATGTTCCCGAACCACATTTTTGTTGAATTTTCGCTGAAATCGGATAAAATCACAAGGGGTAAGCGTTACATTTTTGTTGAATTTTGACTGAAATCGGATAAAATCACAAGGGGTAAGCCTTGCATTTTTGTTGAATTTGGGTTGAAATCGGATAAAATCACAAGGGGTAAGCCTTGCATTTTTGTTGAATTTTGCCTGAAATCGGATATAATCACAAGGGGTAAGCCTTGCATTTTTGTTAATTTTGGGCTGAAATTGGATAAAATCACAAGGGGTAAGCCTTGCATTTTTGTTGAATTTGGGCAGAAATCGGATAAAATCACAAGGGGTAAGCCTTGCACTTTTGTTGAATTTGGGCTGAAATCGGATAAAATCACAAGGGGTAAGCCTTGCATTTTTGTTAATTTTGGGCTGAAATTGGATAAAATCACAAGGGGTAAGCCTTGCATTTTTGTTGAATTTGGGCTGAAATCGGATAAAATCACAAGGGGTAAGCCTTGCGTTTTTGTTGAATTTTGCCTGAAATCGGATAAAATCACAAGGGGTAAGTAAGCCTTGCATTTTTGTTAATTTTGGGCTGAAATTGGATAAAATCACAAGGGGTAAGCCTTGCATTTTTGTTGAATTTTGACCGAAATCGGATAAAATCACAAGGGGTAAGCCTTGCATTTTTGTGGAGTTTTGACCGAAATTGGATAAAATCACAAGGGGTAAGCCTTGCATTTTTGTGGAATTTGGGCTGAAATCGGATAAAATCACAAGGGGTAAGCCTTGCATTTTTGTTGAATTTGGGTTGAAATCGGATAAAATCACAAGGGGTAAGCCTTGCATTTTTGTGGAGTTTTGACCGAAATTGGATAAAATCACAAGGGGTAAGCCTTGCATTTTTGTTGAATTTTGACTGAAATCGGATAAAATCACAAGGGGTAAGCCTTGCATTTTGTGGAATTTGGGCTGAAATCGGATAAAATCACAAGGGGTAAGCCTTGCATTTTTGTTGAATTTTGACTGAAATCGGATAAAATCACAAGGGGTAAGCCTTGCATTTTTGTTGAATTTGGGCAGAAATCAGATAAAATCACAAGGGGTAAGCCTTGCATTTTTGTTGAATTTGGGTTGAAATCGGATAAAAATCACAAGGGGTAAGCCTTGCGTTTTTGTTTAATTTGGGCTGAAATCGGATAAAATCACAAGGGGTAAGCCTTGCACTTTTGTTGAATTTGGGCTGAAATCGGATAAAATCACAAGGGGTAAGCCTTGCATTTTTGTTAATTTTGGGCTGAAATTGGATAAAATCACAAGGGGTAAGCCTTGCATTTTTGTTAATTTTGGGCTGAAATTGGATAAAATCACAAGGGGTAAGCCTTGCATTTTTGTTGAATTTTGCCTGAAATCGGATATAATCACAAGGGGTAAGCCTTGCATTTTTGTTGAATTTGGGCTGAAATCGGATAAAATCACAAGGGGTAAGCCTTGCACTTTTGTTGAATTTGGGCTGAAATCGGATAAAATCACAAGGGGTAAGACTTGCATTTTTGTTAATTTTGGGCTGAAATTGGATAAAATCACAAGGGGTAAGCCTTGCATTTTTGTTGAATTTGGGTTGAAATCGGATAAAATCACAAGGGGTAAGTCTTGCATTTTTGTTGAATTTGGGCAGAAATCGGATGAAATCACAAGGGGTAAGTCTTACATTTTTGTTGAATTTTGACCGAAATTTGATAAAATCATTGGGCTGAAATCGGATAAAATCACAAGGGGTAAGCCTTGCATTTTTGTTGAATTTGGGCTGAAATCGGATAAAATCACAAGGGGTAAGCCTTGCATTTTTGTTGAATTTTGACTGAAATCGGATAAAATCACAAGGGGTAAGCCTTGCATTTTGTTGAATTTTGACTGAAATCGGATAAAATCACAAGGGGTATGCCTTGCATTTTTGTTGAATTTGGGCTGAAATCGGATAAAATCACAAGGGGTAAGCCTTGCATTTTTGTTAATTTTGGGCTGAAATTGGATAAAATCACAAGGGGTAAGCCTTGCATTTTTGTTGAATTTGGGTTGAAATCGGATAAAATCACAAGGGGTAAGTCTTGCATTTTTGTTGAATTTGGGCTGAAATTGGATAAAATCACAAGGGGTAAGCCTTGCATTTTTGTTGAATTTGGGCAGAAATCGGATGAAATCACAAGGGGTAAAGTCTTACATTTTTGTTGAAGTTGGGCTGAAATTGGATAAAATCACAAGGGGTAAGCCTTGCACTTTTGTTGAATTTGGGCAGAAATCGGATAAAATCACAAGGGGTAAGCCTTGCATTTTTGTTGAATTTGGGTTGAAATCGGATAAAATCACAAGGGGTAAGTCTTGCATTTTTGTTGAATTTGGGCTGAAATTGGATAAAATCACAAGGGGTAAGCCTTGCATTTTTGTTGAATTTGGGCAGAAATCGGATGAAATCACAAGGGGTAAGCCTTGCATTTTTGTTGAATTTGGGCTGAAATTGGATAAAATCACAAGGGGTAAGCCTTGCATTTTTGTTGAATTTGGGCAGAAATCGGATGAAATCACAAGGGGTAAAGTCTTACATTTTTGTTGAAGTTGGGCTGAAATTGGATAAAATCACAAGGGGTAAGCCTTGCACTTTTGTTGAATTTGGGCAGAAATCGGATAAAATCACAAGGGGTAAGCCTTGCATTTTTGTGGAATTTTGACTGAAATTGGATAAAATCACAAGGGGTAAGCCTTGCATTTTTGTTGAATTTGGGCTGAAATCGGATAAAATCACAAGGGGTAAGCCTTGCATTTTTGTTGAATTTTGGCTGAAATCGGATAAAATCACAAGGGGTAAGTAAGCCTTGCATTTTTGTTGAATTTGGGCAGAAATCGGATAAAATCACAAGGGGTAAGCCTTGCATTTTTGTTGAATTTTGGCTGAAATCGGATAAAATCACAAGGGGTAAGCCTTGCATTTTCGTTGAATTTTGACTGAAATCAGATAAAATCACAAGGGGTAAGTAAGCCTTGCATTTTTGTTGAATTTTGACTGAAATCGGATAAAATCACAAGGGGTAAGCCTTGCATTTTCGTTGAATTTTGACTGAAATCAGATAAAATCACAAGGGGTAAGTAAGCCTTGCATTTTTGTTGAATTTGGGCAGAAATCGGATAAAATCACAAGGGGTAAGCCTTGCATATTTGTTGATTTTTGGGTGAAATAGGATAAAATAACAAGGGGTAAGCCTTGCATTTTCGTTGAATTTTGACTGAAATCAGATAAAATCACAAGGGGTAAGTAAGCCTTGCATTTTTGTTGAATTTGGGCAGAAATCGGATAAAATCACAAGGGGTAAGCCTTGCATTTTTGTTGAATTTGGGCTGAAATCGGATAAAATCACAAGGGGTAAGCCTTGCATTTTTGTTGAATTTGGGCTGAAATCGGATAAAATCACAAGGGGTAAGTAAGCCTTGCATTTTTGTTAAATTTGGGTTGAAATCGGATAAAATCACAAGGGGTAAGCCTTGCATTTTTGTTGAATTTTGACCGAAATCGGATAAAATCACAAGGGGTAAGCCTTGCATTTTTGTGGAGTTTTGAACGAAATTGGATAAAATCACAAGGGGTAAGCCTTGCATTTTTGTGGAATTTGGGCTGAAATCGGATAAAATCACAAGGGGTAAGCCTTGCATTTTTGTTGAATTTGGGTTGAAATCGGATAAAATCACAAGGGGTAAGCCTTGCATTTTTGTGGAGTTTTGAACGAAATTGGATAAAATCACAAGGGGTAAGCCTTACATTTTTGTTGAATTTTGACTGAAATCGGATAAAATCACAAGGGGTAAGCCTTGCATTTTTGTTGAATTTTGCCTGAAATCGGATATAATCACAAGGGGTAAGCCTTACATTTTTGTTGAATTTTGGCTGAAATCAGAGAAAATCACAAGGGGTAAGCCTTGCATTTTTGTTGAATTTGGGCAGAAATCAGATAAAATCACAAGGGGTAAGCCTTGCATTTTTGTTGAATTTGGGTTGAAATCGGATAAAATCACAAGGGGTAAGCCTTGCATTTTTGTTTAATTTGGGCTGAAATCGGATAAAATCACAAGGGGTAAGCCTTGCACTTTTGTTGAATTTGGGCTGAAATCGGATAAAATCACAAGGGGTAAGCCTTGCATTTTTGTTAATTTTGGGCTGAAATTGGATAAAATCACAAGGGGTAAGCCTTGCATTTTTGTTAATTTTGGGCTGAAATTGGATAAAATCACAAGGGGTAAGCCTTGCATTTTTGTTGAATTTTGCCTGAAATCGGATATAATCACAAGGGGTAAGCCTTACATTTTTGTTGAATTTGGGCTGAAATCGGATAAAATCACAAGGGGTAAGCCTTGCACTTTTGTTGAATTTGGGCTGAAATCGGATAAAATCACAAGGGGTAAGCCTTGCATTTTTGTTAATTTTGGGCTGAAATTGGATAAAATCACAAGGGGTAAGCCTTGCATTTTTGTTGAATTTGGGTTGAAATCGGATAAAATCACAAGGGGTAAGTCTTTGATTCTTGTTGTATTTGGGCAGAAATCGGTTGAATTCTCATGGGGTAATTCTTACATTTTTGTTGCATTTTGACCGTAATTTGATAAATTAATTGGGCTGAAATCGGATAAAATCACAAGGGGTAAGCCTTGCATTTTGTGGAATTTGGGCTGAAATCGGATAAAATCACAAGGGGTAAGCCTTGCATTTTTGTTGAATTTTGACTGAAATCGGATAAAATCACAAGGGGTAAGCCTTGCATTTTGTTGAATTTTGACTGAAATCGGATAAAATCACAAGGGGTATGCCTTGCATTTTTGTTGAATTTGGGCTGAAATCGGATAAAATCACAAGGGGTAAGCCTATCATTGTTGAATTTGGGCTGAAATTGGATAAAATCACAAGGGGTAAGTCTTGCATTTTTGTTGAATTTTGGTTGAAATTGGATAAAATCACAAGGGGTAAGTCTTGCATTTTTGTTGAATTTGGGCTGAAATCGGATAAAATCACAAGGGGTAACCCATGACAAATAGTAGAATTTGCGCAGAAATAGGATAAAATCACAAGGGGTAAGTCTTACATTTTTGTTGAAGTTGGGCTGAAATTGGATAAAATCACAAGGGGTAAGCCTTGCACTTTTGTTGAATTTGGGCAGAAATCGGATAAAATCACAAGGGGTAAGCCTTGCATTTTTGTTGAATTTGGGTTGAAATCGGATAAAATCACAAGGGGTAAGTCTTGCATTTTTGTTGAATTTGGGCTGAAATTGGATAAAATCACAAGGGGTAAGCCTTGCATTTTTGTTGAATTTGGGCAGAAATCGGATGAAATCACAAGGGGTAAGCCTTGCATTTTTGTTGAATTTGGGCTGAAATTGGATAAAATCACAAGGGGTAAGCCTTGCATTTTTGTTGAATTTGGGCAGAAATCGGATGAAATCACAAGGGGTAAAGTCTTACATTTTTGTTGAAGTTGGGCTGAAATTGGATAAAATCACAAGGGGTAAGCCTTGCACTTTTGTTGAATTTGGGCAGAAATCGGATAAAATCACAAGGGGTAAGCCTTGCATTTTTGTTGAATTTTGACTGAAATCGGATAAAATCACAAGGGGTAAGCCTTGCATTTTTGTTGAATTTGGGTTGAAATCGGATAAAATCACAAGGGGTAAGCCTTGCATTTTTGTTGAATTTGGGTTGAAATCGGATAAAATCACAAGGGGTAAGCCTTGCATTTTTGTTGAATTTGGGCAGAAATCGGATAAAATCACAAGGGGTAAGCCTTGCATTTTTGTTGAATTTTGGCTGAAATCGGATAAAATCACAAGGGGTAAGCCTTGCATTTTCGTTGAATTTTGACTGAAATCAGATAAAATCACAAGGGGTAAGTAAGCCTTGCATTTTTGTTGAATTTTGACTGAAATCGGATAAAATCACAAGGGGTAAGCCTTGCATTTTCGTTGAATTTTGACTGAAATCAGATAAAATCACAAGGGGTAAGTAAGCCTTGCATTTTTGTTGAATTTGGGCAGAAATCGGATAAAATCACAAGGGGTAAGCCTTGCATTTTTGTTGAATTTTGGCTGAAATCGGATAAAATCACAAGGGGTAAGCCTTGCATTTTCGTTGAATTTTGACTGAAATCAGATAAAATCACAAGGGGTAAGCCTTGCATTTTTGTTGAATTTGGGCAGAAATCGGATAAAATCACAAGGGGTAAGCCTTGCATTTTTGTTGAATTTGGGCTGAAATCGGATAAAATCACAAGGGGTAAGCCTTGCATTTTTGTTGAATTTGGGCTGAAATCGGATAAAATCACAAGGGGTAAGTAAGCCTTGCATTTTTGTTAAATTTGGGTTGAAATCGGATAAAATCACAAGGGGTAAGCCTTGCATTTTCGTTGAATTTTGACTGAAATCAGATAAAATCACAAGGGGTAAGTAAGCCTTGCATTTTTGTTGAATTTGGGCAGAAATCGGATAAAATCACAAGGGGTAAGCCTTACATTTTGGTTGAATTTTGGCTGAAATCGGATAAAATCACAAGGGGTAAGCCTTGCATTTTTGTTGAATTTTGCCTGAAATTGGATATAATCACAAGGGGTAAGCCTTACATTTTTGTTTAATTTGGGCTGAAATCGGATAAAATCACAAGGGGTAAGCCTTGCATTTTTGTTGAATTTTGACCGAAATCGGATAAAATCACAAGGGGTAAGCCTTGCATTTTTGTTAATTTTGGGCTGAAATTGGATAAAATCACAAGGGGTAAGCCTTGCATTTTTGTTAATTTTGGGCTGAAATTGGATAAAATCACAAGGGGTAAGCCTTGCATTTTTGTTGAATTTTGCCTGAAATCGGATATAATCACAAGGGGTAAGCCTTACATTTTTGTTGAATTTGGGCTGAAATCGGATAAAATCACAAGGGGTAAGCCTTGCACTTTTGTTGAATTTTGACTGAAATCGGATAAAATCACAAGGGGTAAGCCTTGCATTTTTGTTAATTTTGGGCTGAAATTGGATAAAATCACAAGGGGTAAGCCTTGCATTTTTGTTGAATTTGGGTTGAAATCGGATAAAATCACAAGGGGTAAGTCTTGCATTTTTGTTGAATTTGGGCAGAAATCGGATGAAATCACAAGGGGTAAGTCTTACATTTTTGTTGAATTTTGACCGAAATTTGATAAAATCATTGGGCTGAAATCGGATAAAATCACAAGGGGTAAGCCTTGCATTTTGTGGAATTTGGGCTGAAATCGGATAAAATCACAAGGGGTAAGCCTTGCATTTTTGTTGAATTTTGACTGAAATCGGATAAAATCACAAGGGGTAAGCCTTGCATTTTTGTTGAATTTTGACTGAAATCGGATAAAATCACAAGGGGTAAGCCTTGCATTTTTGTTGAATTTGGGCAGAAATCGGATAAAATCACAAGGGGTAAGCCTTGCATTTTTGTTAATTTTGGGCTGAAATTGGATAAAATCACAAGGGGTAAGTCTTGCATTTTTGTTGAATTTGGGCTGAAATTGGATAAAATCACAAGGGGTAAGTCTTGCATTTTTGTTGAATTTTGGTTGAAATTGGATAAAATCACAAGGGGTAAGTCTTGCATTTTTGTTGAATTTGGGCTGAAATCGGATAAAATCACAAGGGGTAAGTCTTGCATTTTTGTTGAATTTTGGTTGAAATTGGATATAATCACAAGGGGTAAGCCTTGCACTTTTGTTGAATTTGGGCTGAAATCGGATAAAATCACAAGGGGTAAGTCTTGCATTTTTGTTGAATTTGGGTTGAAATCGGATAAAATCACAAGGGGTAAGTCTTGCATTTTTGTTGAATTTGGGCTGAAATTGGATAAAATCACAAGGGGTAAGCCTTGCATTTTTGTTGAATTTGGGCAGAAATCGGATGAAATCACAAGGGGTAAGCCTTGCATTTTTGTTGAATTTGGGCTGAAATTGGATAAAATCACAAGGGGTAAGCCTTGCATTTTTGTTGAATTTGGGCAGAAATCGGATGAAATCACAAGGGGTAAAGTCTTACATTTTTGTTGAAGTTGGGCTGAAATTGGATAAAATCACAAGGGGTAAGCCTTGCACTTTTGTTGAATTTGGGCAGAAATCGGATAAAATCACAAGGGGTAAGCCTTGCATTTTTGTGGAATTTTGACTGAAATTGGATAAAATCACAAGGGGTAAGCCTTGCATTTTTGTTGAATTTTGGCTGAAATCGGATAAAATCACAAGGGGTAAGCCTTGCATTTTCGTTGAATTTTGACTGAAATCAGATAAAATCACAAGGGGTAAGTAAGCCTTGCATTTTTGTTGAATTTTGACTGAAATCGGATAAAATCACAAGGGGTAAGCCTTGCATTTTCGTTGAATTTTGACTGAAATCAGATAAAATCACAAGGGGTAAGTAAGCCTTGCATTTTTGTTGAATTTGGGCAGAAATCGGATAAAATCACAAGGGGTAAGCCTTGCATTTTTGTTGAATTTTGGCTGAAATCGGATAAAATCACAAGGGGTAAGCCTTGCATTTTCGTTGAATTTTGACTGAAATCAGATAAAATCACAAGGGGTAAGTAAGCCTTGCATTTTTGTTGAATTTGGGCAGAAATCGGATAAAATCACAAGGGGTAAGCCTTGCATTTTTGTTGAATTTGGGCTGAAATCGGATAAAATCACAAGGGGTAAGCCTTGCATTTTTGTTGAATTTTGCCTGAAATCGGATAAAATCACAAGGGGTAAGCCTTGCATTTTTGTTGAATTTGGGTTGAAATCGGATAAAATCACAAGGGGTAAGCCTTGCATTTTCGTTGAATTTTGACTGAAATCAGATAAAATCACAAGGGGTAAGTAAGCCTTGCATTTTTGTTGAATTTGGGCAGAAATCGGATAAAATCACAAGGGGTAAGCCTTACATTTTTGTTGAATTTTGGCTGAAATCGGATAAAATCACAAGGGGTAAGCCTTACATTTTTGTTGAATTTTGGCTGAAATCGGATAAAATCACAAGGGGTAAGCCTTGCATTTTTGTTGAATTTTGCCTGAAATTGGATATAATCACAAGGGGTAAGCCTTACATTTTTGTTGAATTTTGGCTGAAATCGGATAAAATCACAAGGGGTAAGCCTTGCATTTTTGTTGAATTTTGACCGAAATCGGATAAAATCACAAGGGGTAAGCCTTGCATTTTTGTTGAATTTGGGTTGAAATCGGATAAAATCACAAGGGGTAAGCCTTGCATTTTTGTTGAATTTTGACCGAAATTGGATAAAATCACAAGGGGTAAGTAAGCCTTGCATTTTTGTTGAATTTTGGTTGAAATCGGATAAAATCACCAGGGGTAAGCCTTGCATTTTTGTTAAATTTAGGCTGAAATCGGATAAAATCACTAGGGGTAGTAAGCCTTGCATTTTTGTTGAATTTTGACCGAAATCGGATAAAATCACAAGGGGTAAGCCTTGCATTTTTGTTGAATTTGGGCTGAAATCGGATAAAATCACAAGAGGTAAGCCTTGCATTTTTGTGGTATTTGGGCTGAAATCAGATAAAATCACAAGGGGTAAGCCTTGCATTTTTGTTGATTTTGGGCTGAAATCTTAAAAAATCACAAGGGGTAAGCCTTGCATTTTTGTTGAGTTTGGACAGAAATCGGATAAAATCACAAGGGGTAAGCCTTGCATTTTTTTGGTATTTGGGCTGAAATCAGAGAAAATTACAAGGGGTAGTAAGCCTTATATTTTTGCTGAATTTGGGCTGAAATCGGATATAATCACAAGGGGTAAGCCTTGTGTTTTTGTTGAATTTGGGCTGAAATCTGATAAATGATTAATCACAAGGGGGTAAGCCTGACAATTTTGTTGAATTTTGACCGAAATCGGAGAAAATCACAAGGGGTAAGTAAGCCTTACATTTTTGTTGTATTTGGGCTGAAATCGGATACAATCATGAGGGGTAAGCCTTGTATTTTTGTTGAATTTAGTCCGAAATCAGAGAAAATCACAAGGGTTAATCACAAGGGTCTTACATTTTGTTGAATTTGGGCTGAAATCGGATAAAATCACAAGGGGTAAGCCATATATTTTTGCTGAATTTGGGCTGAAATCGGATATAATCACAAGGGGTAAGCCTTGCTTTTTTGTTGAAATTGGGCTAAAATCTTAAAAAATCACAAGGGGTAAGCCTAACAATTTTGTTGTATTTATTTGGGCTGAAATCGGATATCCATAAAATCACTTTGGGTAAGCCATACACTTTGGTTGAAATTGGGCTGAAATTTGATAAAATCCCAAGGGGTAAGCCATGCATTTTTGTTGTAATTGGGCTGAAATTTGGAAAAATATAACAAGGGGTAAGTCTTGCATTATGATGAATTTTGGCTGAAATCGGATAAAATCACAAGGGGTACATTTTTGTGGAATTTGGGCTGAAACCGGAAAAAAAATAACAAAGGGTAAGCCTTGTGGAATTTGGGCTGAAATTAGATAAAATCACAAGGAGTAAGCCATGCATATTGGTTGAAATTGGGCTAAAATCAGATAAAATCAAAAGGGGTAAGTCTTGTATTTTTTTTAAAATAAGGGCTGGAATTGGAAAAAATCACAGAGGTTATACATACGCCTTCATTTTTGCGGAATTTGGGCTGAAATCTGATAAAATCACAAGGGGTAAGCCTTACATTTTTGTTGTATTTGGGCTAAAACCAGAGTAATTTTTTGTTGATTTGGGCTGAAATTGGATAAAATCACAAGGGTTAAGCCTTGCAATTTTGTTGAAATTGGGCTTAAATCTTAAAAAATCACATGGTAAGCCTTACATTTTTGTTGAATTTTGACTGAAATCGGAAAAAATCACAAGGGGTTAGCCTTACAATTTTGTTGAATTTGGGCTGAAATCAAAACAAAAATCACAAGGGGTAGCCTATACATGTTTTGTTAAATTTGGGCTGAAATCTGATAAAATCACAAAGGGTAAGCCTTGCATTTTTGTTGAAATTGGGCTGAAATCTTACAAAAACACAAGGGGTAAGCCTTACATTTTTGTTGAATTTGGGCTGAAATTTGGAAAAATATGACAAGGGGTAAGTTTTGCATTATTGTTGAATTTTGGCTGAAATCGGATAAAATCACAAGGGGTACATTTTTGTGGAATTTGGGCTGAAACCGGAAAAAAATCACAAAGGGTAAGCCTTGTGGAATTTGGGCTGAAATTAGATAAAATCACAAGGAGTAAGCCATGCATATTGGTTGAAATTGGGCTAAAATCAGATAAAATCAAAAGGGGTAAGTCTTGTATTTTTTTTAAAATAAGGGCTGGAATTGGAAAAAATCACAGAGGTTATACATACGCCTTCATTTGTGCGGAATTCGGGCTGAAATCTGATAAAATCACAAGGGGGCCTTACATTTTTGTTGATTTTTTACCGAAATCGGAGAAATTAACAAGGGGTAAGCCTTAATTTTTTGTCGAAACTGGCCTGAAACTTGATCAAATCACAAGGGGGAAGTCTTGCATTTTTGTTGAAATTGGGTTGAAATCAGATAAAATCACAAGCCTTACATTTTTGTTGAATTTTGGTTGAAATCGGATAAAATCACAAGGGGTAAGCCTTACATTTTGGTTGAAATTTTGCTGAAATCGGATAAAATCAGAAGGGATAAGCCTTAGAGTCTACAAGAGTATAGGGCGGATGGGAATGGTGTTGTTTCAATACATTTCCAACGGCCACTTGACAATTTGGAGAAGGAAAAATCCATTTGACAAACCTAGCTGTAGGACCTGCGACCACAGTTCATATTAGCAAAAGAAAAACTATGATGGCAAAAGTATACAACACTTTGGTTAGAGTCCCTACTTCAGATTAAACTTCTCTTGGTGCAGACATTGGTCTAAGAGGATCACTTGACGACCTGCCCCCAAACCCAGATGGGAGGGACAAGCCTGAATGTTGTGTCTGTATAGGATAGGAGGAGAAACCTTGTCAATTGTCGGAAAACTACAACAATATGAACGTACTGTATAGGATTTGAGGCATTGCATGGTGAGGTATCAATATATTTGGTTTGCGGTAACACCATGTGTGTATCTACTTGCCAGGTAGAGTTTGTTCTTAGAGAACTGTCTTGCTTAATTCTACTACCACGGAGTAGATTGTTCGGGTGTTCGGGAGACTTCTCAGTTCTGAAAAGAACTGTCCTGTTTATTAACTATTACCTGGGCGGAAGGTATAGAAATAGGCTGGGACTACTACTTTAGCTTATAGGATCGTTATTAACTGTACTACTACTAATATGAACGTAAGGACAATTCGGGAGCAAAAGCGCAGGGAAGAACTGGTGCATAACCTGATTGACTTGGTATCCAAGAACACCGAATAGTTCATGAGGAAACCATCAAATATGAGAGCATTCTTGGCAGAACCCTTATCACATCCTCAGCCACAAAGAATTCTGTTGGAGCTGCTACAAGGGGAGTAGGTATTGTACTGAATACCAATGCCAAGAACTCACTAGCTAGTGTCAAATCCTACAATGACAGAATACTTACTGCAAACTTCCAGGGTAATCCGGCAACAACAGTTATTGTCACCTATTGCCCGACTAATATTGTGGAGGAAGACGTAGTAGATGACCACTACAACGATCTCAGGAGCGCTATTGAGTCTGTCTCCGCACATAATGTCCTGATGGTGATTGATGATTTTAACGCCCGAGTTGGACCGGAGGATGGAATATTTACCTATCATGACAATACTAACAGGAATGGAAAGTAACTGACCTGGCAACAGAGGCAAACTTCATCATAGCCAATACCCAGTTTCAAAAGAAGACAGGAAAGCTCTGGACATTCACAAGTCAAGGTGGTAACAAGTACCAATTAGACTACACTCTTGTGAGGAGAAAGTGGAAGAACAGTCTGCTGAACGCTGAAGCATACAGCTCATTCTCCAGCATAGGCTCTGATCATAGAGTGGTATCATCTAAGATGAGATTGAGTCTCAGGAAAAGTAAAGCAGTGCCAATAAAGAAGCAGTACGATTGGAAAACCCTTTCAACCCCTGCAACCTCTGTATACCATATAAGTCAATGATAGATTTTAGGTTCTTGCACAGGAGCAGGAAATGGCAACAGATAAATACAACAGCTTCATCATTGCCAAAGAAGCAGCTGAGAAGCTCATTCCTGAAAAAAAAAACCAAAACGGCTGAGAAAGATACGCCTGTCTAGCAACCCCAGTGCTAGGGACAAGATCAGAGGGGCTTTTGAGTCTTTCCAGCAAGATATGACTGATGAGAACAAGGATGACTATGTGAAAACTAAGCAGAAACTTGATGATGCATATAATGCTGTAATAGAAGATGATATTAACATCAAGTTGAGAGCAGTAGAGAGGGCACATGTGAATGCCAAGCATGCATTAGGCTGGCAGCTAACTAATGACATCACAGGCAGAAAATCAAGTATGAAAGGCCAAATTAAGGGTGACACACAGAAGGAAAGAGTGACTAACTGGTACAACCATTTCAGCAACCTTCTTGGTAGTGCCCCTGGAATAGAAGATGAATAGGAGACTATAACACTTATATCCTGGATGGATTAGACATCAAAGTTGGGCCATTTGACCACAAGGAATATGAAGATCCTAGATCTTCACTGGTAGAAGGAAAGAGCTGTGGCGAGGATGGCATCCCACCTGCAGTGCTCAAGAGATGTGATTTGGATGACTTAGTATTGGACTTCTGTAATGATGTTCTCCTGCATGGTATGAAGCCAGATCAGTGGTCAATTATAAATATAGTACCTATCCCCAGGACTGGAGATCTTAGCTTGGGAGAAAACTACAGTGGCATCAGTCTCAGTTCTATAGTAGCAAAAATGTGCAATAGAATGCTTTTGAACAGAATCAGACCTGAGCTGGACAAAAACTTGAGAACCAACCAGAATGGATTCCGGGAAGAGAGAACGACAATTCAATCTTGCTCTACGAAGGCTAATTGAAGAGGTGGAAGCTCACAACCTATCTGCAATCATAACCTTTATTGATTTCAGGAAAGCCTTCGACACCATCCATCGAGGTTAAATGTTGAAGATCCTTCTAGCCTATGGAATACCAAAGCTTATAGTTGATGCAATTGGCAAAATGTATGAGAATACAAAAGCTAGGGTAATTTCACCAGATGGAGAAACACAATTGTTTGACCTGCTGGCCGGCGTTCTTCAGGGAGACACCCTTGCTCCGTACCTGTTCATTATTGTCCTTGATTATGCGTTAAGAATGGCTATAGATGGTAAGGAAGAGGAGCTTGGATTTCACCTTGAATGAAGAAGAAGCAGGAGAATAGGAGCAGTGGTTGTAACCGACTTATATTTTGCTGACGACATCGCACCTCTGTCAAACAAACAAGATGAGTCAAGCACAAGAGCTGATACAGAGAGTCGTAACGTCAGTGGCGAAAGTCGGCTTAAAGATGAACTCCAGCAAAACAAAGTTCATGGCTTACAATAGCAACCACACAAGCATCAGGCGAATGACGGTTTGAAAGTTTAGATAAAATAACAAGGGTTAAGTAAGTCTTCTATTTTTGTCGAATTTGGCCTGAAAGTTGATAAAATAAGTCTTGCATTTGTGTTGAAATTGGGTTGAATTTAGATAAAAAAAAGAAGGGGTAAGCCTTGAGTTTTGTCGAATTTGGCCTGAAATTGGATAAAATCACAAGGGGTAAGCCTTAGATTTTTGTCAAAAAAGGGCTGAAATCAAATAAAATTACAAGGGATGAACCTTACATTTTTGTTGAAATTAGTTAAAATAACACGGGGGTAAGCCTGATTTTTTTTTTCAAAAAATGGGCTAAAATCAAATAAAATCACAGGGGGGTTGGCCTTATTTTGTTTTTGAATTTGGCCCTGAAATTGGATAACATCACAAGGGGTAAGCCTAAGATTCTTGTCAAAAATGGGCTGAGATCAAATAAAATCACAAGGGGTAAGCCTAAGATTCTTGTCAAAAATGGGTTGAGATCAAATAAAATCACAAGGGGTAAGGCTAAGATTCTTGTCAAAAATGGGCCGAGATCAAATAAAATCACAAGGGGTAAGCCTAAGATTCTTGTCAAAAATGGGTTGAGATCGAATAAAATCACAAGGGGTAAGCCTAAGATTCTTGTCAAAAATGGGCTGAGATCAAATAAAATCACAAGGGGTAAGCCTAAGATTCTTGTCAAAAATGGGCCGAGATCAACTAAAATCACAAGGGGTAAGCCTAAAATTCTTGTCAAAAATGGGCTGAGATCAAATAAAATCACAAGGGGTGAGCCTTATATGTTTGTCGAATTTGGCCTGAATTTTGATAAAATCACAAGGGGTAAGGCTTAGATTTTTGTCAACAAAAAAGGGGTGGAATCAAATCAAAACAAAACGGGCTAACCTTACATTTTTTGTCGAATTTTGCCTGAAATTGGATAAAATCACAAGTGGTAAGCCTTGCATTTTTGTTGAAATTGGGTTGAAATAAGATAAATTAACAAGGGTAAGCCTTTTATTTTTTGTCAAAAATGGGCTGAAATCAAATAAAATCACAAGGGGGTAAGGTAAGCCCTATTTTTAGATAAGGGAAGGGGACCAGTCTAGCTATGGACTCAAAGCAAAGAGAGGCCCACTTTGTGGGAAAGAATTCTATAAAAATATACATGGTGACTCATAGTGGTGATGTTTTGTATGTTTAAATTGATTCCAAGCAAGTGTAACTTGTTATAAAACTACAGTAAGATAATTGCCTCTGTCATATAGTAGCTACGCAATAACACGGATTGAAATGTAGTCAACAAAACTGAAAGGGAATATTTAAAACCTGTGGGATACATACATCATACAAGTACTTACCACTCAATTTGATCAGAAATACCACCCTAGAACAACCATAAACGAGAACAACAGCCATAGATGATCACAGCAAATACACGGACGTAGGCCTACCTACAGACAGCATTGTGTCTGTTTAAATATATTGCGAGCAGCCATTTTATAAGTGTTTGTTCGTATTTATCCCTTCCAATTATGATTGGATTTTGAGCCACCAAGCGGCCAGATTTTTTAACAATTATTATGTAATGCTGTTTGTCACAGTCCTTCTCATTGCTAGTTGTTGTCATTTCAAGGTAAAACCACAGCACCCCTTATGTTCTGGTTTGATGTAAAAATCTTCGAGAACGACCATGCATGACGCCGGTTTTGTTTTAAAAGTAATTAAGAATGTAGTATGTTATCGCAGAAAAGAAACAAAATTATGTTATTTGTGACTACTCAGGAAAAATGTATTTTGTATTTTTTAAAGGGAGGGTACACCTTTGGTAATTACCCTAAAAATTAATGCCCATAAAAACGTAATTAGAGCACCGGAGAGCTGTAACAGCTCCCCAGTGCTCCATACAAGTTAGTTTCATAAAACGTCGTTAGAAATGATGAAAAAATTAGAATCTGAGAAAGGCTTCAGGCATGAAGCCTTTCTCAGGCATCTGAATGCACACAATTGTATGCAACAATGTATATTGTTTGATTGATTTTTAAAATTTTTTTTGCAACTTCGGTGACCAGTTGAGCCCGAATGTTTGCATTTTTTGGGGGGTCATTTTAATGCATATTTAGGGATACACCAAGTAAGGATACTGGTCTTGGACAATTACCAAAAGTAAACTCTGCCTTTAGCAAAGTACATTTGTATGTCTGCTAATTTGAAGGAAATCAATTCTACAAATTAATAATTCTACACCTAATTAGTTTAAAATGAATGCTTTTTACTCTTCCGCCTCGTTGTAACCCTTTACCAGGATTGGGGAGGGTGGAGGGGGGGATACGTTCCTTTTGGAATAAAACAATAAATAAGAATCAGTTACTAAGAGGATCTGACAAAATATCCCCAGTGAGTGTAACTCTACTCAGTTATACATTCGTGACCAATTAGTTATTCTGGGTTTTTTTTCTGGTCATTTTATATTCGTCATATACCCAAGGTCAACATGACAAAAATGCAATTCCAGCAGACACGGAATCTACCCATAAAACAAGTACAACTACCTTTCCAGTTTTATGTTGTCAAGTCAACAGTTTTGGAGTGTCACTGAGTTCCTTTTTAAAAATATTTTTCTATAGTCTTTGAGTGAAAGGAAAGAAGGAAAAATATATATATATATATAAAAAGCAAGGTCACATGTTTTGTTTGATTATTTTTGAGAACGATTAAAGATAATTAAATTTGAAGAACCATAAAACAATCACAATGTGAACATCCAGGCGTACTACTAACAACTCTAACATTAACGGCCATTTAACAACACATCAGTTGTCCACCTCCATCATGCTTAAAAGTCACACACAAACCATTAAATAAATCAATCAAATTAAAAATTAAAAGCTCTCTTGAGAAGCAGACCGGTTTATATATCTATAAAAGTCGGAGGCTGACAAAGCTTAGATCACAAACTGAAGGAGAACGCATCCGTAATTTCATTTCTCACCTTGCAAGAAAACCCCACGGCAAAATGCGTGTACTGGTAGCCACGGCTATCGCTCTGTTGGTGATAATGGTGTCGAGATCTTGCGTTGCAAACTCGGACCAAGCCGCAGCGGCGACCCCTGACCAACTACTTCCCAAGTCTGAAGAAGCAATGCCGGTTGAGCTGGAAGACGAGGAAGACTTCGATCTGATCAATGTAAGTAGAAACATTTGAGCACGCAAGCCCCGAGTTCCTCAGGATCTACTCGCAAGATTCGGAGAGCACAGAATATAATACGCTACTAATCAAACATTATTGCGCAGCAACACCTTAGAACAACAGTTTTTTATCCCCGTAGTTACCAGTTTTTACTACAAATTCCTTTTTTGAAATACTTGTTCGGCACCGGCACCGGCACCGGCACACGGCACCGGCACCGGCACACGGCACACAGTACAGGCACCGGCACCGGCACCGGCACCGGCACCGGCACCGGCAAACAGCACCGGCACCGGCACCGGCACCGGCACCGGCAAACAGCACCGGCACCGGCAAACAGCAGCGGCACCGGCAAACAGCACCGGCACCGGCACCGGCAAACAGCACCGGCACCGGCAAACAGCACCGGCAAACAGCACCGGCACCGGCACCGGCAAACAGCACCGGCAAACAGCACCGGCACCGGCACCGGCAAACAGCACCGGCAAACAGCACCGGCACCGGCACCGGAACCGGCAAACAGCACCGGCACCGACAAACAGCACCGGAACCGGCAAACAGCACCGGCACCGGCACCGGCAAAACAGCACCGGCACCGGCAAACAGCACCGGCACCGGCACCGGCAAACAGCACCGGCACCGGCAAACAGCACCGGAAAACAGCACCGGCATCGGCACCGGCAAACAGCACCGGCACCGGCAAACAGCACCGGCACCGGCAAACAGCACCGGCAAAATGCTTGACGTGTAGAGCGATGTACTAAAATCAAGCCGAGCTGCGGAATCACCTCGCCTATCAAAGAACGACCCCCCCCAAAAAAAAAAAAAAAAAAAAAAAAAATCCATTGTAAATTGGCTTGCTGATTATTTGCGGGTTGGATCGTCCTTTAAAGAGTCACATTTACGGTCGTATTGACTGCAAATGGTGAAGTTTGGCGATGTATTTGCGTTAGCTCAGTACATTCTTATAACTTGTATTTTATTCATATCCAAACTAAATAGCCGTCGATGACGTCATGATTCCTTCTTCGCGGGGTTTGTTTGACCTCGCATTTTCAGATTTTTGGCTGGGAGTGTTTCGAGGAAAATACATTTTTACTCTGTTTTAGCTTGAGGTAAGGGATTCTTAATAATTTTTTTTTTATTTCTTGTGGACTCCAACTATTGGAAAAATGTAACAGCTAAATATTTCCAGAGTACCTATAGCCACTTAAGGTTATTACTAATAATAATTTATTCATTTATATTGCGCCCATTCCTTAACATGTACACAAGCGCATGACAAAATAATTATAAAAATATAAAACATATAACAAAGGTTGGTGACAGTTTGTAAATTCTGCGGTCAGAGTTACGGTTAATTCTGGCTGCGTGACCTCGCTAAACGTGGATGGATTCGGCGTTCATGACAGTTTTGTTGTGGCTATTTTATCAACAAGGAGGTACTGTACTCAGCTAAAATTTGTATGTTAAGTAACTTGTATGTTATCTTTCTTTATAATTTTGTCTATAAATCAGCAATACGTTGACAAAAACCAATCTATGATCCTACCTTTAAAGGCAGTGGACACTATTGGTAATTACTCAAAATATTTATTGGCATAAAACCTTACTAGGTAACGAGTAATGGGGAGCTGTTGATAGTATAAAACATTGTGAGAAACGGCTCCCTCTGAAGTAACGTAGTTTTCAAGAAAGAAGGAATTTTCGAGGAATTTGATTTCGAGACCTCGGAATTAGATTTTGAGGTCTCGAAATCAAGCATCTGAAAGCACACAACTTCGTGTGACAAGAGTGTTTTTTCTTGCATTATTATCTCGCAACTTCGACGACCAATAGACTGTGCAAGTCTCGCGCGTATCGGAACGAGAAAACACGTCAAGTGAAGAACATTTTTTTCTCTGAAATCAAATCTTTGTTTTAAATTATATTCAATGATAAAATCTGAACAACAAAAATACTAATTACATGTTCATAAAATCAGTTTTAGTTTTTATAATAAATACAAAAATAATGTGTTAATTATTAATGAAGCAAAATTAAAACTCTGGGACAAGGATTCTTATTTGATCTTAACTTTTCAGAAACCACTTACGTGGATTAGCGAAGGTCACACGGGCGTAAAATTAACGCTTGACGCAATTTATAGAGAACGCTGACGCCTCAACAACCATAGACTGCTATGAAAAGGCTTCGCGTTGCAATTACAGTATCTGGCGATTATCATCGCGCATCCAAAACAAGCGTTTACGTAAGTTTTGTGACCGGATGTGAGCCAAAATTCTTAATTTTTTGCAGTAACCGGAAGCTGAGGTCAAGTTTAATTATCGGGTTTTCTTCGTTATATTTTTGAATTGATTTTACTTTCATATTTTTGTATCACTAAGTATTACATTCCCAACAACATATATAATTCTCATGGTCATAAACTACGTTAAACTAAAATAATTGACAAAACAAAATCTCGCCCACGTTAAACTCCATATGGTTGGGACCACAATGGTCCCGGAAGTTCGAATGTGCGCGAGACTTGCACAGTCTATTGAGCTCAAATTTTCACAGGTTTGTTATTTTATGCATATGTTGAGATACACCAAGTGAGAAGACTGGTCTTTGACAATTACCAATAGTGTCCAGGGTCTTTAATGCTAGTAATCGAATACATTCTGTTTTGTTGGCCCTAGCTTACAGTTTTTTTTTTTTCTTCTTCACGTATTTGCACTGCAGGATCACGATGAAAACGAATTAGTCCAGTTGACCAACTTTGACCATGAAGGTAGATTTGCCTTTTTTTGTGGAAAAGATTAAACCTTCAAATCCCGTAAAGCTTGGTTGACACTTATGCGCATCACAATACTCCTCGTTGTGTGTTTACTTAAAGGAAAAGATTGGGTGTTAGCGTTTTTGAGATATTGCCGAAAATCTGGAGCGGTTATGTCCACGCAGGAAAAACAATCTGCAATTATATTGCAGTAACATTTCTCAAATTCAAATTTTGGGGGATAAAAAGTTATATATATAACCGCAGTATTTCGAAGTGAAAAGTTTCTAAAAATGCACTATACTATCCAAAGCTGCTGTACTTCTTACCAAGTAAGTGTTTATTGCCATTAATTTTCAGAGTCATTACCAAACGTTTACAGACCCTTTAAGAAGTTCATACTAGAACCGTTTTCCTCTGAAATGAAGTAATTCAAGAAAAACTGAATCTGAAAAATAAAGACAATGTAGTTACATGCTGGAAATTGTGCCTGGTTTTTAAGAAATTTCTCCTGACTCACAGGCTTTTAAATATTTCATGTTTGCACATAAAGCATGGACACTGTCTGCAACTATTTTGACAGCTCTACCAATCCTGTATAATACCTTTAGTGATCAATCTTCCTTTTATTTCCTTTGAAGACAATTAACTGTAGTTGCTTCTCTTCACCAAGGGGTTAATGGGTACCTGTGACGGCAGAGATGGTTCTTGTGATTGATTTAGCTTAGTGCGCCACATACTTGGCAGCACAGGCTGTATACTCCCCAGGGAGCTGAGATGTTTAAGGGATTAAACAAATGGCCAAGTGACCAGTGGTAATAATGTTTGTAGCACATGCAATGATCATTCTTTGAAATTGCGCTATATTAGAGTCGATATTAAAGCAACCTGGCACAATTTCATCAAAGCTGCTTCTACTATTCCGTTCAAGGACGAAGGATGATGATGATGATGATTATTGTTATTTTGAAAGGGATCAATGCATCTATAAATAGCAATCCCATCAATGAGTGGTGTTCTCTTTTGTATTATTGCAGAAAGTTCACCATTCGAGCCAACTCACTTTGTGTCTAATTGTAGCGCCACAAATAACCTGAGCACGTGTCGTACACCTATCAGGTTCACTGCCATGGGGACTATGTATGATATGGAAGGTATGTGGCAAGTATTCACCCGATAGTCTTTGTAAATCGTAATTCGCCGTATTTTTGAACGCGTGAGGGCGCATGTGGACCAATTTTTACGTGATGAAACAATTTTTGTTATGATTATTATGTTTATGTATTTCGTCATTGGTGCAAAAAACTACATACAGGCAATTAAAATAAGATGAAACTGTAATTGTTATGAAAGACATTCCCAGAGCTGTGTATTGAGAGAGTTGCGACATGGAGGGACCAGCTTTCTCCGGTCACGTGGTTGCTGGACGCCATTTTGTTCCAAATGCAGTACAACCCAATGCGCAGACTAGTCTGGCACCCTGTATTCACCAATGCATTTTTTGGAGACAAAATGGCTTCTAATCGCAAGTTGTCGCAACTCTCTCAATAAACAGCTCTGGACATTCCCTGTAGAAAGCGCCCTCATGCGGTCAAAAATAAGATCAATAGACCCCTTTGCATGTAGACTTGATTCAAGTCCCGTTCCAGTGCACGCTCGCCGTCAAAATGTGGTCCCGAGAATGGGACTTGACGAGGTCGTTTCTTACACTGCACGTTGTTATTGGAAAATCTCCCCAAATGGGGAGATGAACAAAACCAATGGGAGCGTGGAAGCGCTGCCCCGCCGGTAAAATATTCATTACACTCTATGACATCACAGTGCAAGACATTGTAAGTGCACGCGTCTAAACGCGGTGACACGTGGGGGGGGGGGCGGCAAACTCATCAGCAGGCAAGTGGGTGTCGGTACCAAAGTCGTTGAATTGCACTTCCCAAAGTTCAAATTTTGCAAACAAAACCGACCCAAATGTATGTTACAACGTATTAACTTAAATTTTAATGAACATTCAGTGCTTTCTTTTTATAATTAATTAATTGGTTATTCAAAAATGTATTTCAATCCTCTTCTAAGTACTTAACCCCACAAATAACCAAAAGAACGAGTCTTCTTTTTGAATGGGTTTGATTGGACAACACGTATAACGCAGCAAGTTTACATATTCATAAGTGAATACATTTACATATCAGGCGACTGCGGCATCGTGAAGTCCCTGTCCCGCGTGCGGAACAGGTTGGGGAATGCAGACCATCACAAAACAATAGTTTTCGGGCGATGGCACGGGATTGGGACTTGAGTCAAGTCTACCTTGCATGTGACATCAAAAGCCAACATAAAGCGCCCTCACTGAGGTGAAAGGAAGACCTATCATTGGCTGAAACTGGTGCGCGGCGCGTACTCGCGTGCACGTTTCCAAACGCCTCTCTTAATATTCATGCATGACGTCATAATTCTTACCCAAAATGAGGCTATAGGCGCACGTCCGCCACCACTTGCAGTGGCTGCGCCTATAGTCTCGTTTTGGGTTAGCATTGTGACGTAACTCATGCATAAATATTACGAGAGGCGTATTGTTTGACCTCAGCGATGGTGGCTGATGCAAGAGGTTTAAATACAGCCTCGCTACCATGGGCAGCGCGCCGTATCGATACCTCTCTCGTTACTAACCACTGGTAGGGAAACACTGAAAATCAACGCTGATTGGCTCACCAGAAGTTGCTGCTTTGCGCACACGCTTGTTAACGATTCGAGCGCTTGTAGGGCGCCCGTCGGGCGCTTAGTACGCGCGTGTAAAAATTCACGTATTTCGACGCAATAAATTTCAAATGAATCATGTTTTTATACGGTCTCCCTTTTAACTGCATGCATCACAAGATCGAAAAAAAAACTGCTTGGCCCAATTTCATGGCACTGCTTACCAAATAATTCTGCGCTGACGCGCATTGTAACGTGTGTATTTCTATGGGACGCAGCTGGGCGTAAGCGCAGAATTCCACGGTAAGCAAAGCCATGAAATTGGGCCCTGGGCCCAATTTCATAAAGCTGTTTACCGGTAAGCAAATTTTTCTGCTTACTGTAGCAGAAAAATGTGCGTAAGCATAAGCGTATTTCACCATGATTTCTCAAGTTAGCAGAAAATTTCTTGGCGCGCATGCACGTTCACCATGGATTTGCATTGTTATGTCACTCGCGTGCTAAACATGGGTTAGCCAGCATTTACCCTTGCTTACGGTAAACAGCTTTATGAAATAGAAATTCTGCTAAGGGACGCTCCGTAAGCACAAAACGGCTGCTTACATGTTTTATGAAATTGGGCCCTGATGGGGCCAGTTGCTCTGTGACTTGATGCGTCTTTTGACAGCGCGCTCTGCGTAGTCTCTAACACATAATGGATCAACCACAGGACTAATTAAAATATACAATATATTTGGATACTTCAAAGTCACAATTCCAGGGGTTACAATCGAGCAAGGCATTCTGGGAAAAAAAACACAAAATTGCCCGGCGAGATCGTACACCACTGGGAACGAGGTTGATTTAAAGACCCCTCGCATCGGCCGCCATCTTTGCTGTCAACAAATGGAAACGCGCAAGCGTGTACGCGCTGCACACGACACTCACGATTGACCTAAAGTGAGGAAACTGTTTTGACGTCATATGCAAGGGGTTTATATAGTGTGTCAACATGATATTATTTTCCCCCTAAATAGGCACAAATAACACCTTGTAATTGGCAATTTTCCATAAAAAAAGAGAAACAGGGGGAATTGCATGATGTTTCGAAGGTAGTTGTATGGCGTCATTCACAAGTGGTGACGTAATAATTCGGAGTACCAGTGAACTATGTTATTTTGTTTTGTTTTCTTCTACCCAGTGAAGGTTAACATCCGGTACAACAAAACCAAAAACTGCCTGCATTTTCAAATGATCGTCAACAACAGGTGTATCGGAAGGAAGTGCCTGTCAGGTATGTGTCGATAACAGACTGTGCAAGTCTCGCGCATGTTCGAACTTCCGGGACCACTCCGGGACCATTGTGGTCCCAACCATTTTGTTTCGTCAATTGTTTTAGTTTAACGTAGTTTATTGCCATGACAGTTACATATGATGTTGGGAATGTAATACTAAGTGATAAGCAATATGAAAGTAAAAACAATTCAACAAAATAACATTGAAAACCCGAGAATAAGACTTGACCTCCGTTTCCGGTTACTTGTAAACAGAATAAGAATGCTACCAAACTGACGGGCATGTTGTCAATAAACTAAGTGATAGACGCACACACTCGGGTGTGATTGGCAAATGTGGTTTCTAACAATGAGCATCCTCGTCCCAAGTTTTAATTTGGTTTCACTGTTAATTTGAACAAATTATTGTATTATACAAACATTGAAAATGTAATCATTACATTGATTTCATAAAAAATTATAGTCTTCGTTCGACTTTTTTCTTCTTCTCGTTTTCGTTATGCACGAGACTTGCACAGTCTATAGTTTTGTAGATATTATGTAGGAGCATGCGATGTCGATAAAGGACCAATGGTTAACTGGTGGTTGGTTCGTGACGTACGTAGCACATTTGCACTGAAATGGAAGTGCGAACGACTCTAGTCGAACTGTTTGTCACGTCTCTGTGACCGTGAGAAAATGGCGGTGTCCAGTGCTGTTTACGTTTTAAACGAGTTACAAAAAGCGAAATGGTAATTGCTCGATCGACAGTATATTAACACCAACTGCAAAGTAATTTTTTAGGGGGTAAAAGTGGCCACTTAGTTCTACCACCAGATTGAATATAGAATACGTATATAGGATTTGAGGCATTGCATGGTGAGGTATCAATATATATTTGGTTTGCGGTAACACCATGTGCATATCTACTTGCTAGGTAGATTTTGTTCTTTGATAACTTGTCTTGCTTATTATTCTACTGCCGCAGAGTAGAATATTCGGAATTCGGGAGACTTCTCAGTTCTTAAATCTACTTCCTAGGTAGATTTTGTTCTATGAGAACTTGTCTTGCTTATTATTCTACTGCCGCAGAGTAGAATATTCGGAATTCGGGAGACCTATTTAGACTCACTCCGCGGCAGTGCAGTTAATAACGAGAAGTCCCCCCCCCCCCCGATCCACATAGCAAAAGTAGTAGTCCCGCCCGATTTCCTACCTCCCGCCCAGGTAGTAGTTAATAAGAAGGACAGTTCTTTTCAGAACTAATAAGTCTCCCGAATTCCGAAAATTCTACTCTGCGGCAGTAGAATAATACGCAAGACAAGTTCTCATAGAACAAAATCTACCTAGCAAGTAGATTTAAGAACTGAGAAGTCTCCCGAATTCCGAATATTCTACTCTGCGGCAGTAGAATAATAAGCATGACAAGTTCTCAAAGAACAAAATCTACCTAGCAAGTAGATATACACATGGTGTTACCGCAAACCAAATATATATAGAATACGTGTTGAATAAATATCTCCAAACGTAACATTGTTTGTCTTATTATTTCCAGGCGCAGAAAACAAGGTGCAATCCATGTGTAAACCGTACAGTCTGAAAGGAGTGACATTTACTGTTTGCATCCAAACCAAGAAGAAGAATACGAACCTGGACACTGGTGAAATAGGCACCTGTTCAATGATAAAGATAACCGCTTCCAACAAAACATGGGCAACTGCCTTTCTTGGTTGTGTAATTTTGAAGTAAGTCACCGCCGACGACAATCCTTACAGTCGATGACCATAGTTGAGTCGTATTTCAAATGCAAACAAAAATATGAAAGGTATACCTGATTGGTAGAGCTAACAAAATAGTCGCAGTGTTCATGTTTTGTGTGATCAACCATTTACATGAAATAACAAACCCGTGAAAAAATTGAGCTTTGTCCATTATGTGAGTCAGGTGAAAAACCATGCACAGTTTTTTAGCATCTACATGTACGTTATGCTACTTTGGTGGTGTATTTTAAAGGGTCTGTACACGTTCGGTAATTACTCATAAGATTAATGGCTGTACAAACTTACTTGGTAAAAGAAGTACAGCAGCTTCTGATAGTATAAAACATTTTGAAAAACATTGCACTTTGAAGTGAATAATATTAATAATAAAGAGATATTTATAAAGCGCAAACAGTTGCAGATCGGTTCCGCCTCAAGGCGCTGAAGTAATGTGGTTATGTAAAAGATATCAGATTTTATCCCCAAAAATTTGAATCTTAGAAGCGTTTCTGTCAGTAACGTTTCTCAGATTGTGTATTCCAATTGCAGATTGTTCTTCCTGCGTGGACATAACCGCTCCAGAATTTCGGCGATATCTCAAAAACGCTACCACCATTTAAAATGAAATTTGCACAGGACAGTTTTATGGTATATATCTACAACTATAAATAGGATTGAAACAAACAGTCACCAGTGGGTTCCAATTACCAAACGTATACAATCCCTTTAACTTTGGTTGTAATAACCAAAATAAGCTGTTGCTCTTTTAAAAAGGTTTTCGTGGGGCACCCACGGGAATATGGCACCCACGGAACCCACGGAAATAGGAAACCCATGGAAATATGTCACCCACGGAAAAAGAAAAAAAAATGGTAATAGGTGACCCACGGTACCCACGGTACCCACGGCTTTTAGAAACAAAAAAACAAGAAAAAAATGCAAATTACAAACGGACATATTTTTTTCTTAAACTTCCGTTTGAACATGAGGAAATAGGGTCATGGATAAATATCTTTAAATCACGACATAAGTTTGAGCTCTGGTACCACCCTTTGGTGATTTTATAACAGAAACCATACCCACATTTTAAACAATTAATTAATAGCTGTAGACCAAGCAGAAGCTTTCAATCGAATCAGAAGACGGAGTTCTTTGACATACTCTGAAACTAAAAAGTAATAATATTCACTAATACTAACTAATAGCGCGTATCATCGGGTGTGGGTTCGAGTCCCAGTCATGACACTTTGCCCTTGGGCAATATGCTTTACTATAGATGCTTCTCTTTACCAAAGGGTAGATGTTGACATTATTGTGTTTGAAAAAGCCTTCGGAGCGCCACGGCAGCCCAGGGCTGTATACTTCCCAGGGAGCTGAGGAAGATTGCATAAATATAATTGGCCCAATGACCAGGGCACTAATGTAAAGCGCAAGAACATTAATTACATTAGTGCCTTGGTCATTGTGGGCCAATAACATTCCTGTAATCTTTCTCAGCTCACTGATTGACATTGTAAACCTCCTGGTGAAGAGATTAAATAACAATCAAGCATCTTTCTCAAGAACACAAGTGTCATGACCGGGATTGGAGGCCACACCACGATGACCTAATAACCACCAGAACTTGAGTCCGTGCACTAGACCTACTTGGCGAACAACTGAAGAGAAATAAAAGAATAGAACACCGAGTTCGTTTAAATGGTTTTCAACCCCTAGTTTTAAACTAGTAAGAAACAATAAGTGAAAGCCGCCATCTTAACACTTTTAACTTTTTGATAGTTTTAACAATCAAGCAGATACAATTGCAAAGACTGTGACTCGTAATGAGACATTTAAATTATTTGTTCCTTTTCGATGGGTTTTGCGGGTTTGTTTAATTAAAGGCAGGGTAAACCTATGGTAATTGTCAGTATCCTCACTTGGTGTATCCGAACATATGCATACAAATATAAACCTGTGAAGAGTTGGGGTTAATTGGTCATCGAAGTTGCAGGAAAATAATGAAAGACAAAATCCACCCTTGTTGCACAAAATTGTTTACTTTCTTAGATAGCTGAGAAAGGCATCATGCCTGAAGCATTTCTCAGATTCAAAATTGTGGGTGAAAAATTACCTCTTTCTCAAAAACTAACTTTACTCCCAAGCAGGTCGTTTCTAACAATGTTTTATTATCAACATCTCCGGTGCTCTTTACCAAGTACATTTGTATGGTCAATAATTTAATAATTCCCAAAGGTATGCCCTCCCTTTAAAGATATGCTTCGTTAAAAATTATTCAGTAATATAGGTTTAAAGGAGTTTAGAGTAATTAATTAAGTAATCAATATATCAAATCAACTGTGACCAGAGACCGGATTATTGATGCAACATCGAATGACAACACATGACAACAATACAAACGAAATGACTTGGTTTATTTTTCTGGTGGCATTTTGTGAATTTCAAAGACTAAAAGTTACTTAAAAATAGAGGAGGTCGCTGGTTCATGTCCCGCTCTAGTAAATTGTCGTTGTTCAACCCAGAGTTAACATTTACCCAGTCAGTTTCCCTTGTGGTTTATTACTTTAAATTAAACATAAGCAGTGTATTAATACTTCCGTTATTTTATCTTTAGTGGACCAAACATTTTAAGGTTCTAGGTCCCATTTTCTGCAGCTTTGACCAGAATTTATTTTTTATTTTTAAATAGCTATTGTTATAGAATCGAGAAAGTTGGAAGCTTTTCATTATTGAAAGAAAAGAAAGTGATTTATAGGAGTCTTGATAGCCTCAAGTCTTGTTCGAAATCTCCGTCAGCCCGTATTATAGGTTTCATATTTTTCATTAAAACTATGAACTTTAAGCTTGTAGAGACTTCTTACCATTAAATGAGTGAACAAGAGAAAAAAAAGCAAATAGCAAAACAAAAACCCTCACAGAACGCTTGACAAATCTGGAGTAAAAATGTTTTAGTTTGTAAAAGTTTTGTTTTGAAGAAAATCGTAGTAAGTTCCATTCATTAATGAAATGTGGGTCAACAAATGGTCTCGCACGAAATCAGATTTAAACAGTTTATTCAGAGCAAACAAATACAAACAAAACAAACAATAAATAAATAAATACAATAAAATAAAATATATAGATACAAATCAAAGAAAATCGGGCTATGCAACTTTCAGTCAAATATTATAACTCCATGCTAAATGATACCGGACACTTCGTCTTGATAATGTAAAGCTACGGATTTTCTCGAATCTAATTTCACATACCGGTCTTTTCGATGGTATGACTTACATTGAGACCGACTATTAAAGATTAATAATGGTTTTTATTTGGATTCTTATTATTAACAATTTGTTTGTTAGTAGTCTTTTAAGGATTATCGGTGGCAATAAAAGAACTGAAAAATAAACCAATGATTGATTATCTTTGAAATTTATTCAGTCTTAGATGGACGTTGTCAGTACATACTGACATACTTTAATATGTTCATTGTCCTTAACCACATCCCATACACCTGTCAGCTCATAATATGCAACGATATCATAATATGGACCATTCCACACGTCATACGGGGGTGTCAATCAACAGGGACCAGTGATTTGGTTAGGAGGGGGCAGAACAAAACTCTGCCAGAATCCTCTGTGGGTACAGAGTCTGACAGAAGTGGCAAGAAATCGCTAAAATTGCGGACATGTTCCATACGACTGTCGGGGGAAGTATCGGCGGTTACAATTGCGATCCTTTTCTAGGTGTGACGTTATACCACTGTAAGCCACGCCCACTTTACAGAAAATTGCTCCCTTGAGTACCAGAAGCCCATGGGAGTTGCAGTGAGCTAGTCTCCTCAGACTTGAAAATTTATTTCATAAGAAATGTTTTTGAACGACGGAATGGCACGATGGATTTGTTGGTTAAAGGCACTGAACACGTTTGGTAATTGTCAAAAAACAGTGTTCTCACTTTGTGTATCCCAACATATGCATAAAATAACAAGCCTGTGAAAATTTGGGCTCAATCGGTCATCGAAGTTGCAAGAAAATGATGAAAGAAAAAACACCCTTGTTGTACAAATTTGCGTGCTTTCAGATAAACTGGTCCCCTGTCTTTATCCGCAGAGATACAAACAGGCATTGGTCTTACAGGCCCAATGTTTTCATTGGTTAAACGTGCTGTGATGTAAGCTTTCCATATCGGTGTTATGATTGGTCCGAGGCATGGGCGTCAATCCTGGGGGGGGGGGGACACCAGGGGGACACACCCCCACACTTTTTGAAGGGTGGGGGACACTATATCAAATGCCCACCCCAGTTTTTTCAATTCTGCAATATTACGATAATAACAATTGCTGTATAATTGCGCGTTTGTTATGAATACCGCAAAGCCTGTTCCACAACAGACCGACGATTGTCTTTAATATATATTTTCACCCCTGAAAACTGGAAAAATGTTGACTTACACTAACTTACCGTTCGGATAATTTTTCAAATGTTAGGCCTATTATATAAATTTACATGTTTCCACGTGCGTACTTAAAAACTTTGGGACAATGATGAAGATACTTTAATTTTGAGATGGGCTCAACGTCAAAAGTGAGGCCATGAACGATGTCATGTCAACGGAAAATGTGAGATATCGGCTGTTGTGAGCAATTTTTACTATTAACTGTATCGGTTTAAATAACATGTCACTCGATTTGATGTTCATTAAACATGGAATGAACATTTTAAATGGCGCAACGTCTTAGTCTAAGTTGGCTGAGGGCGATTAACCATAGACTTGTGTGTCTACATAAATGGCAAGCATGTGTCCCCCCTTATGTTAAGCCGACTAATCCTCCCTAAAAGTGTTTTTTAAAGAAAAACAATCATTATTGCTGAAAGGCAAAACATGGCTACAAATAATGTGTTCAACGCATTTGAAATGTCCTAGATTGCCCCAGAAAGCATTTTCATTAAAAGACAATTTCGCGGGCCCTAAAGCGGGCCCCAGACCCCACGCCGTAAAGGCTTCGCGTGTGCTCGTTCTTGCAATTACATCCTGGATAGAATGCTGTTTCTAACGACTAGCGTGGGGCCCCTTATACTACCGACCAGTTTCCCCCCTAAAAAAGTTAAAAGGCAAATTAAGCTAATATCCAACTGGGTAAAAATAACGTGTTAAACGCCTCAGAAGTGTCCTAGTTTGCACCAGAGAGCACCTTATGTAAAAAAATTCCGGGCCCTAAAGCGGGCCCCGAATCCCACGCCGTAATGACTTGCGCTTCGCTTGCTGGTTTGTCTGGTAGACATGTCCTACACTGTAATACACAGCAAAGGGTGTGGCACACGAGAACATGTTACTTGGATCACCCTCTCCAGTCATAAAAGGATCTCTGTATAATCGGTGTTACAGCATGCAGTTAACTTTATGCGTACTTGTCCAGCCCGACAAGGATAAAACTTGGTCATGTAGGCATATATGTACATAAACCAATGAAACATGGGGGTCACGGCACAGACTAGATATGTTGGTCAACATTTAAAAAAATAAGGTGTGCCCCCCCCCACACCCCGCCGCTTAAAAATATTAAGGATCCGCGCCTGTTAAAGAAAGATTATTATATCACGTATGTTTGGCTTTTATAAGTGTCTCTCGTTCTTTCTGTCTTTGAACCAAGTCTAAGTTTTTTAACAATGTTATGTAAATATTTTTAGCAAGGCCATTCAGACATGCTAAATCCCCAAGAGCTTCAGGGGGCTCCGACCCCTGAACCCCCGCCAAGGGCTCCGACCCCTGAACCCCCGCCAAGGGCTTCGCCCCTGGACCCACGCCGTAGGTGCAATGACCACCAATGTCCCCCCCCCACACACACATTTCAAGACTCCGAGGTGATGTAATTTGTCAGCTTGCACAATGTTCATGTTCCATTGTGTAACAGACCCCCATAAGGGACTGTGCGTTAGAACAAAAAGAAGAAGAAGAAGAAGAAGAAGAAGAAGAAATGGAAAACAAACCAACAACAACAACAACAACAACAACAACAACAACAACAACAACAACAACAACAACAACAACAACAACAACAACAACAACAACAACAACAACAACAACAACAACAACAACAACAACAACAACAACAGCAGCAGCAGCAGCAGCAGCAGCAGCAGCAACAGCAGCAGCAACAGCAACAACAACAACAACTGCAACAATAAAAACAACTTCGGGAACAAAAGAGAATTATAAAATACGAAGATGACAATCACACAGTGGGTAAATCTATACATATTAAGGTATGTTATCACATGCTAATTATATGCAGAGTTCATATTACAATGAGTCTTCCGGAAGTTATTTAATTTTAGGTGACTCTGCGTTAACAGGCTTACCTGGGCCCAAATTCATAAAAATGTTAAGCAGAACATTCTGCTTCGCAAATTTATTTGCTAAGCAAGAGTTGACTGGTTTACCAGTCCCAGCAATGGTAACTGTATGGTATTCTGGCTGGTAACCTATTTTTTCTCAGCAAGCGATTTTTGTGCTGAGCAAGTTTTTGGTGCTCAGGCTTTAATAATTTGGGCCCTGTTGCCCCCTAAAAGGAGCATGGCACTGTTACCTCGTGTGATGTGCGTGCAAGGGGGCAATAACAAGTTGTGTTGTCTATTGAAGTACATGTACCAGCCAAACGCAAAAAACACCCCAAAACAACAACATTACAATAATTATGGCAATTAATCCGCCAACCTAATTATATTGAAATATTGATAGACCTGAACATTGAAATGCTCCACAAGTACATTTATGATTGTTGTCAAACAGCTGAAAGCCTACTTAAAGTCAACTTCACTAATTTATATATTACTTGAAAATAAACACGTCACTTTTACTGGAGCTATACAGTACACGTGCTTTCTCAGTAGAGTTGTTTTTGAACCTGTCCTCGGAGGTACTAATTATTTTATTACGAAAGCTGTCGATAAGAGTCAAAACATCAAACGTTATCTCTAGCATCAATTTTTAAGCGCGTTGAGGACGTGAATTATTTATCATTAACTTGCTATTACTTTTGTTGCTGGGCTCCCTAACTGTGGGTGGCCCTTATCGAGAAAGTTGTAAAGTCCAGGGAAAACATGTTTGTCTAAAATTAAAATTATGTCCAACAAAACACTCAAACTCACTTTCAACAATTTGTTGGCTTACGGAAGGACCCTTTGGGGTCTTTTCCCACAATGGAGCAATGGACCCCTCTAAGTTTTTTCTTTGTTCAACTTGGACCCCGCAGAGGAAATATTTAGAAAAGGGATTAATAGAACAATAACAGGACCCCACAAAACCGATCTGTAAGGTTAGGAGTGTGGGTGTTTTGGGCAAGCAATACATACGAAGTGTGGACTTATAAGAACACAAGAGATCTACAAAAGGCAGGGTTTTGAAACACTATGTGGACTTACTCACGTCCACACAGTGTTTTCACCAGTGTTGAATATGTTTTGTCTTTTTGAGCACAAACCAAAGGAATATTCACGCAGATGGTATGTAACACAGAGCTATGTGAGCGTGTCTACGCTTTGAAACCGAGGACCTTAACAAAAGTAATCCGGGTGTTTTGAAAGAGCGATGACGTCCTCGGTTCGCTTTCGTGTACAAAACCAACAGGGACATCACTAAAAAACAAAACAAAACTAAGTCCAAACAATGGGAAAACAAAGAGAAGTTATAGATTTACGGGATTCACAAACATGAGCTTACGGGAGTGCCCTTGTGGGGATTTTTACACAATGGAACAATGGACCCCACAAGGGAATTATTTGTTCAAACAATGGGAGAACAAAGATAAGTCCTCGATTAGCGGGATTCACAAACGTGTGTGTGTGTGTGTGTGTGTGTCAAAGTGCCCTGTATAAACAAAGTTGGCAGAATAAAACATGATGACTTAAAAAACAGTGATACTCGCAAACATTTTTACCGAATATTTTTGGTGAAATCATTGCAATTATTGGAGTCGTTTCATGAAAGGAAAGTTTTTATAAACTACACATTCAAAGTTATCCTTAAAAGACGCGACCTTTTCATCAGGAATTTCGTTGGTTTGCACAAAGATTTTTGCTAAATTTTCGTTCATTTCTGTAGCCATAAATATGTATTTTAATCAACATAAGACGGCCTAGAAATCTTTTTATTACGCAGTCTTTGAAGTGAAAGTAAAGAGAATCAAACCATTGTAGACATCCGGGCGTACTACCCGCAACTCTAACCGAGCTTGAGAAAAGCATCAGTTGTCCACCTCCATAGTGCTTAAATGTCAGAAACAAACAATTAATAAATCCATCAATTTTGAACAACTTTCCTGAGAAGTAGAATGGTTGAAAAATTCTATAAAAGTAGGAGGCTGACAAAGCTTAGAGCACAAACTGAAGGAGAACGCATCCAGAAATTTCATTCTATTTTCACCTCGCAAGAAAACCCAACGACAAAATGCGTGTACTCGTAGCCACGGCTGTCACTCTGTTGGTGATGATGATGTCGAGAGCTTGTGTTGCAAACCCTGCGACCACTGACCTGGAGCTGGAAGATGATGAAGGCTTCGATTTGATCAATGTAAGTACCTTCATGTCATTCATGTTCTAAATCAGCAGGGCATTAATACTTCATTGTTTTTCGTTATCATGACCTAGGGATAGTATAGTATATTTTTGTTATTATCATGCATTTTCGCATGCAATTAGTATAGTTTTGAACCGATCGCAGTCTGAGTACTCCACTACAAGAGGGTTATACCTCCTCTGAATGTTACCTCCATTTTGACCTTGTTACTTATTGATTAACAATTATACGAACAAACAAACAAACAAATAAACAAACAAACAAACAAACAAACAAACAAACAAACAAACAAACAAACAAACAATATTCAGCATAGAGGAAAGTATCACAAATATATAGTCATTAATGTGACATCATGATGATGACTTTAAAGAGTCTGTACACGTTTGGTAAGTACTCATAAAATTAATGGCAATAACAACTTACTTGGTAAGAAGTACAGCAATTTCTGATAGTATAAAGCATTTTGAGAAACATTTCACTTTGAAGTAATGTGGTTATGGAAAAATATATCAGTTTTTATCCGGACAAATTTGAATCTGAGAACCGTTTTTGTCAGAAACGTTTCTCAGATTGTGTATTCCAATTGCAGATTATTCTTCCTGCGTGGACATAAGATTTTTCGGCAATATCTCAAAAACGCTACCACCTTTTGAAATGAAATTTTCACAGGTTAGTTTTATGGTCTTAAACTATATAGGATTGAAACAAACAGTGGGCTCCAATTACTAAACGTATACAATCCAATAAGGACTTAGCACACATACTTACGCCCATAATGGCGTGTAAACATTTACAATTTGTGCCGCAAAATTGCAAATATTTACGTCAATATAGCCGGAAACAAATCACGACTTGTACACCAAGTCGCAAATATTAACACCAGTTTGCGTATTACAAATTCACGATTTAGTCCGTGTTAATTATTTACGGAAACAATCACGACTGTACACAAAGTCGCAAATATTTACCCCAGTTGGCGTAATATACAAATTCACGATTTAGCCCGTGTTGTTATTATTTACGGAAACAATCACGACTTGTACACCAAGTCGAAAATATTTACACCAAATGGCGTACACAAATGCACGATTTAGCCCGTGTTGTGATTATTAACGTAATCATGGGCGCCTAAATTTGCAGTTTGTGTGCCCAAAAAACGCAATTGTTTACGCCAATATTTGCATAAAAAGTCACGATCTGTACCCAAATCGCAAATCTTTAGTACTCTAATAGTGGCGTAATTCACAAATTTGTCTGCGTCGTGAATATTTACAGGAACAACATGCAGAACAAAGCTCTACATATTTGTGTTTATGATGATAACATTACCCTTAAATGAAGCCATCCGTCATTTATTTTATCAAGTGTCCGTTTTTAATTAAACAGTCAATACACCGCAAATTTTTATTTTTTTTACCCTGAAAAAAACAAAGTTCCCCAACTACACCTAGCCAAATAGCAGGCCAATTGTCTTATTACCATCGGGTTTTTTCCCCACAAATAAAATCAATTAATAACCAGCTCTCGCGGAATTCTCTTAGGAATTGTTCAGCAATTACTTAACCTTGGCACAAATAGCCACTACTGGGTGAAACGAACCATTACGTTTCCAGATGTCTTCTTCGGTATACTTGTTACATGGCTTCTAGCAGTGCCCTGGTTGTTTATTTAGATAAATTGAGTAAATGTTGTGTTGCAAGGATAAGTCAGACCATGGAGCTCCATGGTAACACGCTACATTATAAAACGGACTTTTGAAAACTGTCAAATAGTGTAAGCGTATGAGGGTTTTTTTTATGGTGTCAAGTCAAGTTGTATAAACTCTACAATGAGGCAAATGTGGGGTCATCTACAAATTATTTTTGGTTACAATTTGTTTTATTTAGTCAGAAGGGTCTATACTAATGGTTTGGGCCATTTGAAAGTGATTGTGTTCTCCATAAACAAAGTGTTACATACACGCTAATATCAAAACGGACACTTGAAAAGTGGCCGAGGATGTAAGCATGTGATTTTGTTTTATGGTGTCAACTTCGAAGAACAATATCATAATTTGTTATGTTGATCTCTTCAACGATTAACCTACCGCGGCCAGCTGCCGTATAACACCAGCAATTTGAAGTGCTATTTTGTGACGTAAATGTTTTTGTGTATGGTTTTTGAGGCAATGCATGGTGAGGTATCAATCTCCTGACGATGACTAGAGCAGGCTAGTCGAAACTTTGAGACCAATTAAGAACTCACTCCGCGGCAGTGAAGTTAATAACGAGAAGTCCCCTCGATACACTAAGCGAAAGTAGTAGTCCCGCCCGATTTCCTACCTTCCGCCCAGGTAGTAGTTAATAAGCAGGACAGTTCTTTTCAGAACTAAGTAGTCTCCCGAATTCCGAAATTTACTCTGCAGCAGTAGAATAAATAGCAAGACAAGTTTTCAAAGAACAAAATCTACACAGCAAAGTAGATTATACACATGGTGTTACCGCAAACCGAATATACGTATTTATTTTAAATTTTTTATATAATGGTATATCAAATAAAACCTGTTCATTGTATTTGTGGCAGTAGACTTTTGGATGTTCCTTGTGGCAGCAGATACACTACAATTATAAATGACCTCATTATCACAGTATTAACCCAAAAATTGCTTTTTGTGTGTAGTTATCTTTGGGTAATTTTGCTTGAAGGCAATTCGTGTGTGGCACCATACAGGGAGATCTGGATTTGTTATGAATACGTTCTACTTTGTTGACCCTTGCTTAAAATTCTCCCTTTCTTTATCACATTTTAATTCAGGTGGCTCAGAATCAAGATGAAAACGACTTAGTCGACCAGTTGGCCAACGTCGAGGCTGAAGGTATATATATATTTTTTATTTCTTTCACTTTGTAAAAAAAAGTTGGTGGCATGTACACCTTTTACACGGTTTGGTTAAACAAAACAAGGAAGGTAAACTAACTGATCACAAACAAAACTTCATGAGCTTTCGTAGCAACAACTACCGGTACTCCATCGGATGCAATAAAGGGGACAAGCTAAGTACCCGGTAGCTATATTTTTTTTCCTTCGAACTTTTTGTCCCCATACGGGAAATTAACATGGGCTGGAGGAAGATGATTCAAAAGAGGGCGCTATCAAAAGAAGTTTGTACACAGTTCGCCGTATGGGGACAAAAAGTTCGTAGGAAAAAAATCTCGCTACCCGGTACGCTATATAAATTATATACAGGAAAGTTACGGGTGAATGAATTCAATAACAAAGGATGGAGTAGGTGATTGTAGAGCATCTATTCCCGGTAGTGGGACACGGAACCTCGGTCCCTATTAATGAATTCACTCATCAGAGATCAAAGTGCTCCATTTCTTGATTATCGTCTCTGTACTTTCCTTTCAAATGGATCGATGTATCGATGAACTCCGATAACCCTTTTCATTCATTTGCGTTATCTTTTGTAGTTGCAGATAGTTCAACGTTCCAACCAACTGTCTTCGGGGCCAAATGTCACCATGTCTACAAAAACACGGGTGAATGTGAATCATCTGTCATGTTCAATGCCATGGGAAAGACGTATAATATGACAGGTAGGCTATATGCCGAATATTCTCATAATAGCCTTTTGATAACCATAATATAGTGCGCCACCATGCGATCCCCCTGCCCCCCCCCACCCCGAAGATACCCTATTGCCTTTTTTGAGATTTACCGCAGCTATGACAGTTTTACAATAGGCCTACTACGATATAAATGTTTTTCTTCTTTTCTTGAACTGCCTTTAAAATGTAAATGCCATTCGGACGTCTCTTATTATTTATCGGGTTTCCATACTTGTTCCCAGCTATAGATAGAGTGGGGGGAATTAAATAAGTATAACATAACAAACAAATACAATTAAGACGAAGAAAAAACAAAATCAGTTGCTGCATTCAAAAAAGTTCTTATAATTGACGCGGAAGCGTACTGCTTGCTCTTGTTGAACTTTGTACAAACACCTGCTTGTTTTGCTTCAATGTGAGTAAACGTGTTGTCAAATTCCTGCGTTTTTATTAATTGATTGCGATCGAGAAGCTTCCCGATGGTACCCAGGGCTCGGTTTCACAAAGAGCCAAGACTGATCTTAACTGCAAAATTGCTTTTAATTGCTAAAGCAAGTGTGATGTCACAATACAAATCATTGTGGTGAAACTAACAACTCATCTTATGATGAATCTTATTGCTTTGTGAAATCGAACACTGGTCGACCCCGGGCTGACTCGAGGAAGCTATTCCCATTTAAGATTCTATTTGATTCCCTTAAAAAGTTATTTCATTCCCTCAAAATCAATTTGTTGATATATCATTTCGTACTTGGATGCATGATGTTTCTTAAGCCGATGTGGCAGGGGATTCTGCCCCCGCTCCCCCATACGGCGAACAGTGGACAAACTTCTTCTGATAGCACCCTCTTTTGAGTAAACCTCCCTTTATGGGGGACAAAATCTCCGGGGGCAGATTGCTCTAGGACACTGGTATAAAATGGAGTAAATCACGTGGCTGGAAGTGATGACGTTTGCTCGGAAACATTTGCAAAATTTCATTTATTTTTTCCCTACTCAGTGAGGGTTAGGACTTACTTCGTACCTGCAAAAAACCAGCTGTATTTGTATTTGTTCATAAACAACAAGTGCATTTCATACAAGATTGTATCAGGTATGTATTGATTATGTATATTTAGATTTAGATACTGCCATGTACATAGTGCCACCAAGTGGCCGGTAGCTCAAGTCTTCTGTCCGACATGTTTTCGTGTTATAGCATGCACAAATTCATTGCAAAATAAAGAGAGTTTCGGGTTTGATCCGACCCCAGTTCATGCACTACTGTTTCCCTTAGTCCTTGATACAGATAACATTGTTAGGAAATCCAATTCGAGATAAAGATATCTATGTGTTTTACACGTTGCCTTGGAGAAAGACTCTGCTAGGGTCGAAACGTCCGGCCACAAACAATTTCTTTTTTCAAACCTGTATGCAAAATCGATTTTTCATCAAAGGAGGATTCCGTTTTTAGGGACGACTATTATACGAAGAACTATTTGTTTTTTGCTAAGCTTAACGTTTCAGAAGCAAACAGTACCAATCCAGAAAATAGTATAGGAGATCTTAGGTCTCAAACACTTTAAAAACTCCCGGGATTCCGGGTCCCAAGGGGCCTAATCCAGGTTGACCCTAAAAGTGGTTTATAAAGTGGCTTTTATTAATTTATTAATTCAGATTCTGCGTCACTTTGACACATATTCCGGGTCGTACTGACCAATAAATGAGTCAGTCTCCACGGTAGTCTTGATCCGGGTCAATTCTGATCCAGAAGTTTTAAGAGTGCATTATTTTACCTTCAAAATTGCGCTAAAAAATTACCATGAAAATAACATGAGCTCCAATTGTAACAATGTTATTATATTGTTTTACTATTTTTCAGCCGCAGAAGATAAACCGCAGACAAATACTGTAGACTACAAAGTCGGTGGAATTTTATTTAGATTTTCCATCACATCAAGCCGCATGTTTTCCGACATGACCCACAGTGGCACACGCAGTTGTTCTCGGGTTGAGATATGGGCCGACAACAAGCGTTGGGCAAAAACTCAGAGAGGGTGTCACACTTTTGCAGCTTAAATGAATCACTGCTGTCGTTAGCCATTGTCATGTCGCAAATTTAAACAAGCACACACGCGCACACACACGCACACACGTGTGTAAACACCGGCAATCGTGGACCCTCCTTTGTTCAACTCTTTGTGTTAGCAACCGTGGACACACACACACACACACACACACACATGTTTGTAAATCCCGCTTACCGAGGATTTCTCTTTGTTCTCCCATTGTTTGGACATTGTTTTTTTTTAGCGACGTCCCCATTGTGTTTGACACGAAAAAGAAGCGAGGACGTCCTCGTTCTGTCAAACACCCGGATCCCTTTTGTTAAAGTCCTCGGTTTGAATGGATAGACACGCTCACACACACATCTTGAAAAATGCATCCTTGTGGAGCATTCTTTTGTTCTTTCCTTTGTCCCTGCACTTAACAGTTTCCCATAGACTTTGTACACAAAATTTCTTGTGGAGCACTCCGGTCTTTAAAATTCCCCTATGGAGTCCTTTTATTTGCCTTTTTTTGTTTTGTCCTTGGCCTCCATAAGGTACATAAAGTGAGCACAACCTTACGGATCCGGTTTGTGGGGTCCTGCTGTTGTTGTTCTATTATTCCCTTTTCCAGAATTCCATTGTGGGGTCCAGCTTGAACAAAGAAGTCCTTTGTGGGGTCCATTGTTCCATTGTGTAAAAGACCCCACAAGGGCACTCCCGTAGCTCACATGTTTGTGCATCCCTAACTCAAGGACTTCTCTTTGTTCTCCCATTGTTTTGAATTATTTTGTTTTAGGGATGTCCCCATTGGTTTTGTACACGACAATCAAAGCGAGGACGTCCTCGGCACACCTTTTCCCCGGATCCCTTTTGTTAAAGTCCTCGGTTTAAATGCGTACAAACACTGTGTGGACGTGTGTAACTCCACATAGTGTTTCAGGTCCTTACACTGTGTGGACCTCTTTTGTTCCCAGGTCCACACTTCGTACGAAACAAGTGTGTAAACACCTGCAATCGGGGACCGCCTATCTTTATTGTTTGTACTAACTTTTGGGCAACAGCTACCATTGGTTTCGTACACACTTTCCTACTTGGGTTAACACAACATGCGTACAATAACAAACCTGCGAAAATGTTGGCTCAATTATTCATCCAAGTTGTAAAACAAAAATTGAAAGAAAAAACACATTAATTTGTTACAAAGAATTGTGTACTTTCAGGTGTCTGAGGAAGGCTGCATGCCTGAAGCCTTTCTCAGATTCTAATTTTTGGCTGAGGCTGTAAAACTACATTACTTCAAAGGGGGTCGTTTTTAACGATGTTTAATACTATTAACAGCTCTCCGTTGCTATTTACCAAGTAAGTTATACTTGTAGAGTAATTACCAAAAGTACAACATGACATGAACACTTTCATATCGTAGAATAATAGTTTGAAGATGAAACCGATACAATGGCAAATGCTGCAGTGACTGTGATGACAGATTGGACATGGATTGACAGTGAAATGTGATGAGACATTTACATTATTTATTCTTTATTCGAGGGGTTTAGCGGGATATTAAACTAAAGCTATGTTTCGGCAGAGATTATTCGGTAATAGTTTGAAAATACTTAAACTTATTTAAGTTACTATAGTATACAAATATTGACTGCTTCGAGTGCTATGGTTAAAACTACGACTCCCGAGGTGATCCCCGGAGAGTTCTATTTTCCCGAGGCGCAGCCGAGGGAAAATGGAATGGTCCGGGGATCACCGAGGGAGTCGGAGTTTTAACCATAGCACGAGTAAAAGCAGTCAATATTTGTTTTATAACACCCCAACAGACTATTTATCATCCTCGTACACGTAACGTTCGTACGCGCATTTCAGATACACAGATGCGCAACTGATGGGTTCGAGGTGGGTAAAAAAGACGTCTGGGTACCGCGCGCGCCATGAAATAGTCTTTTGACTATTGCATGGCAAACGACTATCACACGACCACCGGGTTTCTAGTAAAACTAAGACATATCATGTGACGCGCTCTAAACCAATGAAAAGGCAGAATTGTTGTAAGGGGTGTTATAATTCAAATTAGTTGTGATGTGAAGCATAATTATTCATACGACAGCAATAATTATAACAAGAAATGAAAACTTAACAAGCAAATTGACTTGTTTTAATTATCTGATGGTGTTGGTAAGTATCTGAAAACTTGTGATTATTTTTCCTTCGCAAAAAGTAAACAAATTGACTTGGTTCTGGGTCCCGAGTTGGTTTAAAGGCCGATTCATACTAGTGTGTACAGCCTTGTTTTATTATTTTTAAATTCGGACGCAGAAGCACAATATGACTACGCACTGCGCTTACATTTGCACACTGCGCACTGTGATAAATGGGTCCGCGTGCTGCGTAGCCTACGCAGTGAAAACGCAGCCAGTATGAACCGGCCTTATTATAGACTTGATTCAAGTCCCGTTCTCGTGCGAGAGGTCCCCAAGCATACCGCGCCAACTAGCAAACAAGCCGTACAGTGCACGCTCGCCGTCAAAATGTGGTCCCGTGTGGAACAGGTTGGGGAATGCAGACCATCACAAAACAATAGTTTTCTGGCGATGGCACGGGATTGGGACTTGAGTCAAGTCTAGCCTTATTAGGACCCATGGGACCTGGAACCCGGGTCAATACTGACCCGTTGATGGGGGGGGGGGTTCTTTAGAGTATATTGAACACTTCACATCCCGAAAAGGTTAACATTACTGTGATGCATTGTCAAGCACCTATTGTAACATTGGTTGTGGCGTAATTATCATGTTAAAGTCGTATATTTAATGACAATTTTATGAATATCAATGTGAACTTCATTTTAAAGTAACAAATAACAACGAAGTTTTACGAGAATAGGATAGCGTTTCCAAAAGTGCACACTGTTTTCTTTAAGATAATTGAAGACGATTCTCTAAACACATTGCAAAAACCGGGGTGTTACAATTGACACCACGGGTGTTATTACATATAGATACCGAAGAGAGAATCAAAAATTAACATCGCAGGGTGTTATCATAACACCAATGTAATTGTTTTGGCAGACATTTTAACAACCTCTGGTTTAAATTGTGATTCTTTTTTGGTATCTATTTTTATGTGACAACACACATGGTGTCAATTTTAACATCCCAGTTTTTGCAGTAGGCTCTCACCACCCGATTTTCACAAACATTTGTAACTCAACAATTTTCATTAACTTAGAAATTCCTTATTAATTGATTTTTCTCAAATTGAATTTTACATTCCACTTTATAGCGGCAGATTTACTCTGAATTCCACGACTAATTATTGGTATATATTTTTTTCTTTCTTTTTCTTCTTTAACATTTTGATTTTATGTGGTTCTTTAAGACATTAAGTAGCAATAAATCAACTAAAAAGCAAACCAATCGTAACTGCCAAATTATTCAGTCTCAATATGACTCTTTTCTAAGTTTTGTTCGAAAAGTATATAGTTATTATCTAATTTGTTTTTACCCTTTCACCGCGTCTATTAAAAACTGTATACTCAGTACTTTCCCGAGTTCTGTGAACAAAAATCCACAGGCAAATCACTCGGTTGGGATTCGAACCCACGACCATTGCTAGGGCAGATGTCTTACCACTAGACCACCGAGCTAGCCCGGTGGCTAGAGGCAGTTTGAATCCTATGTTTTAGCAAGGGTACTTCACGATTTCAGATCAATCAACATCTATTATATAGTTATTGATATTTAAATCTTGTTTACAATGGTTCCATTAAACAGGGTCTATCCAGGACCGCTGGGATGGGCTAATCAGCTTGCACAGATTCTTGTTCAGGAAGTACGTCAAGCGTGCAGTGCATAGCAGTGTGAGCGTGATGCATAATGGGACTGAGCATTTTCGGGATATACCAATGAGCGTGCTTGATACGTTTGCCCATCCCAGCGCCTTAGGTTAAGGCAAAGGCGCTGGGGACGAGCGAATTAACACTATACACCTTGAACTCTTGGTGGCAGCAGACACGCTACGGTGGTACTGCGGTGGTACGACCTTGCCACTTATGTAACTATTATTTATAAACAACCATTACTTACATATAACCATCTATAAATTAAGTAGTGTAGCCCAGCCCTTAAGCCCATCGATAGGCAGCGCAGTACCACCCAGGTACCACCGCAGTAATTGAGGCGTGTCTGCTGCCACCAAGAGTTCAAGATCGGTGAAGGATTGGTGTATATAAACTTTTTACACTAGGACTTGATCAACTGTGACAGAGTGAAACAATGTGCTCTGCAGTCATGCCAAGCTCAATGTTGCCTCCCCTGATTGGTTGACTAACTGTGTTTTCCATTGGTATGAAACACTGCTATTGATTGGTTTAACCTCCAACAAAACTTCGCCAAAACACCAAGCTGTGATTGGCCAGAGTTTATGAATAATTAGTGCCTGAAACCTTGACTGAAAACCTAATTTGCATAAAACTGGTATGTACACAAACCAATGGTGAAATGGGCAAAATGAATGTGTAATATAAAATGTTGCATAGAGTTTAGGAGAAAAGAACACTGAGCTTGATTAAGTGCACTAGAATTGCACCTTGCCAAGTATAAAGGATTGTATCAAATTAATTTGATAAAATCTCATTATGAACATAAGCTTGACGTGGGTGGGCAAAACCAGTCCCCAAGCATGAGTGTTTCCACATAAAAACCTCATAGAGAGAGATAGAGGGGGTGGGGGGGTGGGGTGGGGGATGCACACTTACCGCACTGTTACAGCCTCGTTACCATGGGCAGCACGCCGTATCGATACCTCTCGTCACTAACCCCTGAAAGGGAAGTACTGGAAATCAACGCTGATTGGCTTACCAAAAGTAACTGCTCTGCACGCACGCTTGTAAAATTTCGAGGCGCTGGTGGGGCGCTTAGTACACGCGTATAAAAATGCATGTATTTCGACGCAGAATGGATCAACCGCAGGACTAATTAAAATATCCAATATAATTAAATATTTCAAAGTCACACTTCAAGGGGTTACGGTTGAGCAGGGCATTTGTGATGTGATGTATACAAGCTACCCTAGCTAAAAACGATTGGTGTTTGTTAACAAACCAAGGCCACAAACCACGTGCAGAGATTGTAATGCATACGGATCAATGCACTTTGCACAGAGTCATGGGATCGTGTACAAAAGCAATGGCGAGTGCCCGACTGCTGAATTTCAAGGTGACCCTAAGGCCCTGGGAAAATGAGCTTCTGCAGTATGTTTGTTGAAGGTGTGATGGTTGATGACTTCAAACAATGATTTTTCGTAACATTCATTGGGCGAATAATTTATAATTAAGCAAAAACCTACTATACAATTCAGTAGGGGAAACCCACCAAAGGGTTTTAACCATATCGCATACACACTGGTCAGCTCGTAGGCCATGATGTTTAAGCTGGACCATGCCACGCGTCTTAGAGGGGGTGTCAATCAACATAGGACAGTGATTTAGTCAGAAGGGGCAGGACAAAATTCTGCCAACATCCTTTGTTATGTGCACGAAATCGGTATGTGAAGTATCAATGGTGGCTGAAACAAAATTATAAAACCCCCAATAATTAAGCAAAAATGAAAGCTTAACCAAGGCAATAACTTAACATTAACAACACACTCAGATGAAATAAAAGGCAACCTCAACAACAACAGCAGCAGCAGTAACAGCAACATCTACAACAACAAACAGCCCAAACAAAACAAAACAAAATTACAACCAAACGCCTTTTACATTACTCCTTTCTTCAATATGTGAAATAATTTAAATTTCATGTAGAACTTGTACCAAAGTTAAAAATGCACTTTAAAAATTGATGTATATGTTGGAGCTCAAACGATATTACCCCTGTTCACTGTGTGCCATTTATTTCATTCCTTAAACCATCTCAGCTCCCTCTGGAGTATATAGCTTATGCTGCCAAATGAACCATCTCTGCCCTCACACAAATCCATTTACCCCTGGAGAAGAGAATCTGTCTTGAGAAGACTGTCTTGTCTATGGACAGAAGTTTCATGACCGGGATTCAAGCCCACACCCTCATTAACTTAGCCATCAGAACGTCACTAATTAGCCATTAGTTTGGTATACAATGTGTATCAATGGGATTAAGAGACGAGTTAATTGGAAGGATCAGCACGTGGATTTTTACGCGCGTACTAAGAGCACGACAAGCGCCCTACACGCGCTCAAATGTTATTAAAAAGAGTGCACGCATATCAGTCACTTTTGGGAGCCAATCAGCGTTGATTTTCAGTGTTTCCCTCCCAGGGGTTAGTGGTGAGAGGTATACGATACGCGCTGCCCGTGGTAGCGAGGCTGAGGCAAGGGCGCCCTACTCGAGTGACGTCATGCTCGTCGTGATCGTCAGCTCATTGATCACCATTAACAGATAGGTCCCGATTGACGCCATCTTTACGGACAACTTGGGTTTTGACTTTGAGCTGCGTCAAGCGTTCTAACTTTTCTACGCAGCCAAGTGGTTCACCGACCAATCATGCAAGGATTCTGACTCCGGCGTGCCGCACGCGGCATTTGACCGTCACGAACAGTTGGGAGTCCAATTTGTATTGATTTGCCCGAAAAGATGGGCGACTCAACACTGTGAAACGTTAAGTGAGAACTGTCTATAATGACTGGATAGGCTTCGCTGAGCGCGTTTGTACACGTTCGATTATAAACGGTGGGCAACCTCGTTCTCAGTGGTACTGTACGATCTCGCCGTGCCATTTTTTGTTCCTTTCCCAGAATGACTTGCTCAATCGTAACCCCTTGAAGCGTGACTTTGAAATATCCAATTATGTTGTATATTTTAATTGGCCCTGCGGTTGATCCATTCTGCGTTAGACACTACGCAGCGTGCGCTGTCAAAAGACGCATCAAGTCAAAGAGCAACTGGTCCCCTCTCATTCCTGTTTAACTTTTGATACGTCTGACTGTGTGATGTCTAGGGTGACCACGTAAAAACGTAGTTCATTTGAAGTGTAAAAGCCCCTTGCATATGACGTCACACGCTCAAAAAGCGCCCTGACTGAGGCCAAAAAGCGCCCTCACTAAGGCCAAAGGAGGCAAATCATTGGACGATAGCCGTTTTTTGTGCGTAAAAACGTGCGCGTGACCTCAGCGTCCCTGTAGCGTTTCGCGTTATGCAACGGGTCTAAAGACAAGCGTGCGCGCTGAGCAGTCACCTTTTGTAAGCCAACCAGCGTTGATTTTCAGTGCTTCCCTTTCAGGGGTTAGTGACGAGAGGTATCGATACGGCGTGCTGCCCATGGTATCGAGGCTGAAATGGTGCGGTAAGCTGTGTACAACCCCCACCCCATCCCCTCTCTCTCTCTCTCTCTAGGAGGTTTTTATGTGAAAACACTCATGCTTGGGGACTGGTTTTGCCCACCAACGTCAAAGTTATAACATAATGTTCATAAATTTATATAGCGTTAATTGATCACTTATTGGAGATCAATACACCACATCTATTGAATGCCGCAGTTTTGTTTTGTACAAAGGATACTAGCATTTATATCTGTTATGGGATACAGGGAACATGACCAAAATGGTGGCAGCATGATAAGAGTCTATTGAGGACCAGCATTGTGACTACACGGAGCTTTGTTTGAGAATACTGAACCATGCTGATCGAGAACCATTTCCAACCATTGAACTCGTTAGCTGTTTTGTTTGCTGGAACCATTGCTATGAACAAGATTTTAATAATTATATAATATGTTTATGTTGTTATTAACATATTAAATCGTTGCGGTACCCGCTGCTAACACATAGGATTCAAACTGCCTCTAGCCACCGGGCCAGCTCGGTAGTCTAGTGGTAAGACATCTGCCCTAGCAATGGTCGTGGGCTCGAATCCCCACCGAGTGATTTGCCTGTGGATTTTTGTTCACAGAACTCGGGAAAGTACTGAGTATATACAGTGCTTAATACACATCGGTGTAAGGGTAAAAACAAATTATATAATAACTATAATACTTGTCGAACAAAACTTAGAAGAGTCATATTGAGACTGAATAATTTGGCAGTTACGATTGGTTTGCTTTTTAGTTGATTTATTGCTACTTAATGTCTTAAAGATCCACATATAATCAAAATGTTAAAGAAGAAACAAAATAAACCCATATACCAATAATAATCGTGGAATTCAGAGTAAATCTGCCGCTATAAAGTGGTATGTAAATTTAACTTGAGAAAAATCAATTAATAAGGAATTTCTCAGTTAGTGTAAATTGTTAGGTGACAAATGTTTGTGAAAATCGGGAGGTGAGAGCCCACACTGCAAAAACTGGGGTGTTAAAATTGACACCATGTGCGTTGTCACATATAGATACCAAACAAAAATCACAATTTACACCATAGGTTGTTAAAATAACACTAATTTCTTCCAAAACAATTACATTGGTGTTATGTTAACACCCTACAATGTTAAACTTGATTCTTTCTTCGGTATTTATATGTGACAACACCCCTGTTTTTGCAGTGTGTCTGGAGAATCGTCTTCAATTATCTTTAATCAAACAGAGAGCACGTTTGGAAACGCTACTATTCCTGTAAAACTTCGTTGTTATTTTTGACGCTTTAGGAAGCGGCGGTCTGCGCATTGTAAACGTTCAAATTGATATTCATAATATTGTCATTACATATATACGACTTTAACATGATAAATACGCCACAACCAATGTTACAATAGGTACTTGACAATGCATCACAGTAATGTTAACCTTGTCGGGATGTGAAGTGTTCAATATACTCTAAAGAACCCCCCCCCCCCAACGGGTCAGTATTGACCCGGGTTCCAGGTACCATGGGTCCTAATAAGGCTAGACTTGACTCAAGTCCCAATCCCGTGCCATCGCCAGAAAACTATTGTTTTGTGATGGTCTGCATTCCCCAACCGCACGGGACCACATTTTGACGGCGAGCGTGCACTGTACGGCTTCTTTGCTAGTTGGCGCGGTATGCTTGGGGACCTCTCGCACGAGAACGGGACTTGAATCAAGTCTATAATAAGGCCGGTTCATACTCGCGGCGTTTTCACTGCGTAGGCTACACAGCACGCGGACCCATTTATCACAGTGCGCAGTGTGTAAGTGTAAGCGCAGTGCGTAGTTATATTGCGCTTCTGCGTCCGAATTTAAAAATAATAAAATAAGGCTGTACACACTAGTTTGAATTGGCCTTTACCTATTTTATTGATCAGGCTAATCCGGAATAGCTCGGATTCTGCGTCATTTTGACACTGATTCTGGGATTACCAAGAAACGGGTCAAGCCTCTCGAGACCCGGAACCAAGTCAATTTGTTTGCTTTTTGCAAAAGAAAATTTTCCGATTTTTACCAACACCATCAGATAATTAAATCACGTCAATTTGCTTGTAATGTTTATACTTATTGCTATAATTATTGCTGTCGTATGAATAACTATGCTTCACATCACAACTAGTTTGACCTACAGTAATTTAAGTAAGCGATTTTAAACTATTTACCGAATAATCTCTGTCGAAACATAGCTTTAATTTAACATACCGCAAAACCCCTCGAATAAAGAATAAATATCTGATCACATTTCACTGTCAATCCATGTCCAATCTGTCATCACAGTCACTGCAGCATTTGCCATTGTATCGGTTTCATCTTCAAACTATTATTCTACGATATGAAAGTGTTTATGTCATGTTGTACTTTTGGTACTCTACAAGTTAATGATCACCAACTTAATGACCATAACTTACTTGGTAAAGAGCACTGGAGAGCTGTTGACATTATAAAACCTTGTTAGAAACGACCCCCTTTGAAGTAATGTAGTTTTACAGCCTCAGCCAAACAAAGGCTTCAGGCATGCAGCCTTCCTCAGGCACCTGAAAGTACACAATTCTTTGCAACAAATTAATGTATTTTTTCTTTCAATATTTTCTTGCAACTTGGATGATTAATTGATCCAAAAATGTTGCAGCTTTGTTACTGTCCTTAGTTGGGTTAACCAAGTGTGGATAAGCATAATCACACTCAAAACGGGACCTATAAAGAGGAAAAAAGAGTCCAAATAAGTAGGAAAGTGTGTACAAAACCAATGACAGCTGTTGCCAAAATGTTAGTACAAACAGTAGAGGGACAAGAGGAGGTCCCGGATTGCAGGTGTTTACACACTTGTTTGAGTGTTACGTACGAAGTGTGGACCTGAGAACAAAAGAGGTCCACACTATGTAAGGACTTAAAACACTATGTGGACTTACACACGTCCACACAGTGTTTGTACGCATTCAAACCGAGGACTTTAACCAAAGGGATCCGGGGAAAAGGTGTATCAAGGATGCCTCGCTTTGATCGTCGTGTACAAAACCAATGGGGACGTCGCTATAACAAATTAATTTAAAACAATGGGAGAACAAAGAGAAGTCCTTGAGTTAGGGATTCACAAACATGTGAGCTACGGGAGTGCCCTTGTGGGGTCTTTTACACAATGGAACAATGGACCCCACAAAGGACTTCTTTGGAAAAAGGAATAATAGAACAACAACAGCAGGACCCCAAAAACCGGATCCGTATGCGTGGGTGTGGGTAGGTATCCACATTCAAACCGTGGACCTATTACAAAAGGGACAACAGGTCCACGGTTGCTATCACAAAGAGTTGAACAAAGGAGGGTCCCCGATTGCAGGCGTTTTACACAATTGTGCGCGTGTGTGTTTGTTTAAATATGCAATCCGACAATGGCTAAAGACAGCAGTGATTCATTTAAGCTGCAAAAGTGTGACACTTTCTCACAGTTCTTGCCCAACGCTTGTTGTCGGCCCATATCTCAACCCAAGAACAACTGCGTGTGCCACTGTGGGTCATGTCGGAAAACATGTGGTCTGATATGATGGCAACTTCAAATGCCATCCCATTGACTGAGTAGGATACATAATTTTTCTGCTGGTTATCTTCTGCGGCTGAAAAATAGTAAAACAATATAAAAACATTGTTACAATATTGGAGCTCATGTTATTTTCATGGTAATTTTTTAGCGCAATTTTGAAGGTAAAATAATGCACTCTTAAAACTTCTGGATCACAATTGACCCGGATCAAGACTTCCGTGGAGACTGGCTCATTTATTGGTCTGTACGACCCGGAATAGGGTCAACCTGGATTAGGCCCCTTGGGACCCGGAATCACAGGAGATTTTAAAGTGTTTTGAAACCATAGATCTCCTATACTATTTTCTGGATTGGTACTGTTTGCTTCTGAAACGTTAAGCTTAGCAAAAAACAAATAGTTCTTCGTATAATAGTTGTCCCTAAAAACGGAATCCTCCTTTGATCCTTTGATGAAAAATCGATTTTGCAGACAGGTTTGAAAACAGAAATAGTTTGTGGCCGGACGTTTCGACCCTAGCAGAGGCTTTCTCCAAGGCAACATGTAAAACACATAGATATCTTTATCTCGAATTGGATTTCCTAACAATGTTATCTGTATCAAGGACTAAGGGAAACAGTAGTGCATGAACTGGGGTCGGATCAAACCCGAAACTCTCTTTATTTTGCAGTGAATTTGTGCATGCTATAATACGAAAACATGTCTGAAAGAAGACTTGAGCTACCGGCCACTTGGTGGCACTATGTACATAGCAGTATCTAAATCTAAATCTACATAATCAATACATACCTGATACAATCTTGTATGAAATGTACCTTTTGTTTATGTACAAATACAAATACAGCTGGTTTTTTGCAGGTAGGAAGTAAGTCCTAAGCCTCACTGAGTAGGGAAAAAAATAAATGAAATTTTGCAAATGTTTCCGAGCAAACGTCATCACTTCCAGCCACGTGATTTACTCCATTTTATACCAGTGTCCTAGAGCAATCTGCCCCCGGAGATTTTGTCCCCCATAAAGGGAGGTCGACTCAAAAGAGGGTGCTATCAGAAGAAGTTTGTCCACTGTTCGCCGTATGGGGGGGGGGGTGGGGGCAGAATCCCCTGCCACATCGGCTTAAAAAACATCATGCATCCAAGTACGAAATGATATATCAACAAAGTGATTTTGAGGGAATGAAATAACTTTTTAAGGGAATCAAATAGAATCTTGAATGGGAATAGCTTCCTCGAGTCAGCCCGGGGTCGACCAGTGTTCGATTTCACAAAGCAATAAGATTCATCATAAGATGAGTTGTTAGTTTCACCACAATGATTTGTATTGTGACATCACACTTGCTTTAGCAATTTTGCAGTTAAGATCAGTCTTGGCTCTTTGTGAAACCGAGCCCTGGGTACCATCGGGAAGCTTCTCGATCGCAATCAATTAATAATAACGCAGGAATTGTACAAAACGTTCACTCATATTAAAGCAAAACAAGCAAGTGTTTGTGCAAAGTTCAACAAGAGCAAGCAGTAAGCTTCCGCGTCAATATATTAGCAATTGTTTGAAGGCAGCAACTGATTTTGTTTCTTCTTCGTCTTAATTGTATTTGTTTTGTTATGTTATACTTATTTATTTTTCTCTCCCCCTCCCCCCTCTATCTATTTAGCTGGGAACAAGTATGGGAACCTGATAAATAATAAGAGACGTCCGAATGGCCTTCACATTTTAAAGGCACTTCAAGTAAAGAAGAAAAACATTTATATCGTGTAGGCCTATTGTAAAACTGTCACAACTGCGGCAAACCTCATTATTACCAAAAAAGGCAATAGGGTATCTTCGGGGGGGGGGGGGTCGCATGGTGGCGCACTATATTATGGTTATCAAAAGGCTATTGTGTGATTATTCGGCACATAGCCTACCTGTCATACTATACGTCTTTCCCATGACATTGAACGTGACAGATGATTCACATTCACCCGTGTTTTTGTTGACATGGTGACATTTGGCCCCGAAGACAGTTGGTTGGAACGTTGAACTATCTGCAACTACAACAGATAACGCAAATGAATGACAAGGGTTATCGGTGTTCAATCGATGCATCGATATATTTGAAAGGAAAGTACAGAGACGATAATCAAGAAATGGAGCACTTTGATTTCTGACGAGTGAATTCATTTCAAACATCAACATTTGCAATGTTCAGCAGAAAGGGAAGCTGCTGAACAAAAGATCATCGAGAACCTAAACTGTATTGATCAAGGACTTAATAGGGACCGAGGTTCCGTGTCCCACTACCGGGAATAGATGCTCTACAATCACCTACTCCATCCTTTGTTATTGAATTCATTCACCCGTAACTTTCTTGTATATAATTTATATCGCGTACCGGGTAGCGAGATTTTTTTTCCTACGAACTTTTTGTCCCAATACGGCGAACCGTGTACAAACTTCTTTTGATAGCGCCCTCTTTTGAATCATCTTCCTCCAGCCCATGTTAATTTCCCGTATGGGGACAAAAAGTTCGTAGGAAAAAAATATATAGCTACCGGGTACTTGGTTTGTCCCCTTTATTGCATCCGATGGAGTACCGGTAGTTGTTGCTACGAAAGCTCATGAAGTTTTGTTTGTGATCAGTTAGTTTACCTTCCTTGTTTCGTTTAACCAAACCGTGTAAAAGGTGTACATGCCACCAACTTTTTTTTACAAAATGAAAGAAATAAAGAATATATATATACCTTCAGCCCCGGCGTTGGCCAACTGGTCGACTAAGTCGTTTTCATCCTGATTCTGAGCCACCTAAATCAAAATGTGATAAAGAAAGGTAGAATTTTAAGCAAGGGTCAACAAAGTAGAACGTATTCATAACAAATCCAGATCTCCCTGTATGGGGCCACACACGAATTGCCTTCAAGCAAAATTACCCAAAGATAACTACACACAAAAAGCAATTTTTGGGGTTAATACTGTGATTATTAATGAGGTCATTTAATATCAAAGTGTGTCTGCTGCCACAAGGAACATCCAAAAGTCTACTGCCGCAAATACAATGAACAGGTTTTATTTTAGATACAATTAAACTATACACAAAATAATTGACGTATATTTGGTTTGCGGTAACACCATGTGTATATCTACTTTGCTGTGTAGATTTTGTTCTTTGAAAACTTGTCTTGCTATTTATTCTACTGCTGCAGAGTAAATTTCGGAATTCGGGAGACTACTTAGTCCTGAAAAGAACTGTCCTGCTTGTTATACTACCTGGGCGGAAGGTAGGAAATCGGCCGGGACTACTACTTTCGCTTAGTGTAACGAGGGGACTTCTCGTTATTAACTTCACTGCCGCAAAGTGAGTTCTTAATTGGTCTCAAGTTTCGACTAGCCTGCTCTAGTCATCGTCAGGAGACTGTATACATGCCTCAACATGCAATGCCTCAAACGCCATACAAAAATCATTTACGTCACAAAATAGCACTTCAAATTGCTGGTGTTATACGGGAGCTTAAGCCGCGGTAGGTTAATCGTTGAAGAGATCAAAATAACAAATTATGATATTGTTCTTCGAAGTTGACACCATCAAAACAAAATCACGCTTACACCCTCGGTCACTTTTCAAGTGTCCGTTTTGATATTAGCGTGTATGTAATACTTTTGTTTATGGAGAACACAATCACTTTCAAATGGCCTAAACCATTAGTATAGACCCTTCTGACTAAATAAAACAAATTTTAACACAAAATAATTTGTAGATGACCCCCACATTTGTCTCATTGTAGAGTTTATACAACTTTACTTGACACCATAAAAAACACCTGACACGCTTACACTATTTGATAGTTTTCAAAAGTCCGTTTTATAATAGCGTGTTACCATGGAGCTCCATGGTCCGACTTATCCTTGCAACACAACCTTTACCCAATTCATCCAAATAAACAACCAGGGCACTGCTAGAAGCCATTGTACAAGTATACAGAAGAAGACATCTGGAAACTTTATGGTTCGTTTCACCCAGTAGTGGCTGTTTGTGCCAAGGTTAAGTAATTGCTAAGAGAATTCCGTGAGAGCTGGTCATTAATTGATTTTATTTGTCGGGTAAAAAAACCCCGATGGTAATAAAGACAATTGGCATGCTATTTGGCTAGGTGTAGTTGGGGAACTTGGAATTTTCAGGTTACAAAAAATAAAAATTTGCGGTGTATTGACTGTTTAATTAAAAACTGACACTTGATAAGTGACCGATGGCTTCAATTAAGGGTAATGTTATCATCATTAACACAAACATATGTAGAGCTTTGTTCTGCATGTTGTTCCTGTAAATATTCACGACATGACAAAATTGTGAATTACGCCACTATTAGCTTACTAATGATTTGCGATTTGGATACAAAATTATGCAAATATTTGCATAAACAATTGCGATTTGGGGGCACACAAATTGTGAATTTAGGCGCCAATGTTTACGTAAATAATCACAACACGGGCTAAATCGTTAATTTGTATATTACGCCAACTGGTGTAAATATTTGCGACTCGGTGTACAGTCGGGATTGTTTTCGTAAATAATTACAACGCGGGCTAAATCGTGAATTTGTATATTACGCCAACTGGTGTAAATATTTGCGACTTGGTGTACAGTCGTGATTGTTTTCGTAAATAATTACAACGCGGGCTAAATCGTGAATTTGTATATTACGCCAACTGGTGTAAATATTTGCGACTTGGTGTACAGTCGTGATTGTTTCCGTAAATAATTACAACGCGGGCTAAACCGTGAATTTGTATATTACGCCAACTGGTGTAGATATTTGCGACTTGGTGTACAGTCGTGATTGTTTTCGTAAATAATTACAACGCGGGCTAAATCGTGAATTTGTATATTACGCCAACTGGTGTAAATATTTGCGACTTGGTGTACAGTCGTGATTGTTTCCGTAAATAATTACAACGCGGGCTAAACCGTGAATTTGTATATTACGCCAACTGGTGTAGATATTTGCGACTTGGTGTACAGTCGTGATTGTTTCCGTAAATAATTACAACGCGGGCTAAACCGTGAATTTGTATATTACGCCAACTGATGTAGATATTTTCGACTTGGTGTACAAGTCGTGATATGTTTCCGCCTATATTGACGTAAACATATTCAATTTTGCGGCACAAATTGTAAATGTTTTCACGCCATTGTGGGCGTAAGTATGTGCGCTATGTCCCTTTAAAGGGATTGTATACGTTTAGTAATTGGAACCCACTGTTTGTTTCGATCCTATATAGTTTTAGATATAACATACAAAAACACTAAACTGTAAAAATTTCATTTCAAAAGGTGGCAGCGTTCTTGAGATATTGCCAAAAATCTTATGTCCACGCAGGAAGAATAATCTGCAATTGGAATACACAATCTGAGAAAACTTCTGACAAAAACGGTTCTCAGATTCAAATTTGTCTGGATAAAAAATGATATATTTTCCCCATAACCACATTACTTTAAAGTGAAATGATTCTCAAAATGCTTTATACTATCAGAATCTGCTGCACTTCTTACCAAGTACTGGTAAGTTGTTATTGCCATTATTTTTTTAAGTACTTACCAAACGTGTACAGACTCTTTAAAGCCATCATCATGATGTCACATTAATGACTATATATTTGTGATACTTTCCTCTATGCTGAATATTGTTTGTTTGTTTGTTTGTTTGTTTGTTGGGGTGTTGGGGTGTTTGTTTGTTTGTTAGGGTGTTTGTTTGCTTGTCCGTATAACTGTTAATCAATAAGTAACCAGGTACAAATGGAGGTAACATTCAGAGGAGGTATAACCCTCTTGTAGTGGAGTACTCAGACTGCGATCGGTTCAAAACTATACTAACTGAATGCGAAAATGCATGATAATAACAAAAATATACTATACTATCCCTAGGTCATGATAACGAAAAACAATGAAGTATTAATGCCCTGCTGATTTAGAACATGAATGACATGAAGGTACTTACATTGATAAAATCGAAGCCTTCATCATCTTCCAGCTCCAGGTCAGTGGTCGCAGGGTTTGCAACACAAGCTCTTGACATCATCATCACCAACAGAGTGACAGCCGTGGCTACGAGTACACGCATTTTGTCGTTGGGTTTTCTTGCGAGGTGAAAATAGAATGAAATTTTTTGGATGCGTTCTCCTTCAGTTTGTGCTCTAAGCTTTGTCAGCCTCCAACTTTTATAGAATTTTTCAATCATTCTACTTCTCAGGAAAGTTGTTCAAAATTGATGGATTTATTAATTGTTTGTTTCTGACATTAAAGCACTGTGGAGGTGGACAACCGATGCTTTTCTCAGAGTTGCGGGTAGTACGCCCGGATGTCTACAATGGTTTGATTCTCTTTACTTTCACTTCAAAGACTGCGTAATAAAATGATTACTAGGCCGTCTTATGTTGATTAAAATACATATTTATGGCTACAGAAATGAACGAAAATTAGAAAAAACTCTTTGTGCAAACCAACGGAACTCCTGACGAAAAGGTCGCGTCTTGTAAGGATATTTTCGAATGTGTAGTTCATAAAAGCTTTCCTTTCATGAAACGACCCAATAATTGCTATGATTTTCCCAAAAATATTCGGTAAATTGTTCTGCAAGTATCACTCTTTTGTAAAAGTCATCATGTTTTATTTTGCTAACTTTGTTTATACAGGATCCACCTTCAAACCGTGGACCTACAACAAAAGGGATAATAGGTCCACGGTTGCTATCACAAAGGAAAACATTGTGGTCCACGGTTGCTATCACAAAGAGTTGAACAAAGGAGGGTCCAGGATTGCCGGTGTTTACACACGCACGCACACATCCTTACGGATCCGGTTTGTGGGGTACTGCTATTGTTGTTCTATTGTTCCCTTTTCTGAAGAATTCCCTTGTGGGGCCCAATTGTTCCTATTGAAATGACCTTGTGGGGTCCATTGTTCCATTGTTTTTTAGGACCCCACATATGCCCTTCCGTGTGTCCACCTAACCTTGCGGATCTGGTTTGTGGGTCCTGTTAATGTTGTTCTATAATCCCTTTTCTAAAGAATTCCTCTCTGGGGTCCAAGTTGAACAAAGAAAAACTTTGCAGGGTCCAATGTTAAATTGTGGAAAAGACCCCAGAAGGGCCTTCCGTGAGCCAACGAAACGATGTTGAAAGTAATTTTGAGTGTTTTGTTGAAACAATGGTTTTAAATTTAGACAAACATATTTTCCCTAGACTATACAACGTTCTCGATAAGGGCCACCCACAGTTAGGGAGCCCAGCAACAAAAATAATAGTAATAGCAAGTTAATAATCGATAGTTCACGTCCTCAACGCGCTTAAACATTGATGCTAGAGATAACGGTTGTTGTTTTGACTATTATCGACAGCTTTCGTAATAAAATATTTAGTACCTCTAGGGACAGGTTCAAAAACAACTCTACTGAGAAAGCACGTGTACTGTATAACTGTAGTAAAAGTGACGTGTTTATTTTCAAGTAATATATAAATTAGTGAAGTTGACTTTAAGTAAGCTTTCAACTGTTTGACAACAATCATAAACGTCCTTGTGGAGTATTTCAATGTTCAGGTTAATTGCCATAATTGTTATTATTTTATTTTTTTTGCGTTTGGCTGTTACATGTATTTCAATAGACAACACAACTGTCATTGACCCCTTGCACGCACATCACACGAGGTAACTGTGCCATGCTCTTTTTAGGGGTTAATATATGGCCCAATTTCATAAAGCCCGAGCACAAAAACTTGCTCAGCACAAAAATCTCTTCCTTAGAAACATGAGGTTACCAGCCAAAATACCATAGAGTTACCATTGCTGGGACTGGTACACCACTCAATTCTTGCTTAGCAATCAAAATTGCTAAACAGAATGTTCTGATTAACAGTTTTATGAAATTTGGCCCAGGTATTGCCTGGAACGCCGCGTCGCCTAAAATTAAAGAACTTCCCGAAGACCCATTGTATGAACTATAGCATGTCTTTATAATTCTCTTTAGTTCCTGATGTTGTTGATGTTGTTGTTATTGTTGCAGTTGCTGTTGCAGTTGCTGTTGTTGTTGTTGTTGTTCTTGTTGGTTTGTTTTCCATTTCTTCTTCTTCTTTTTGTTCTAACACACAGGCCCTTATGGGAGTCTGTTACACAATAGAACATGAGACCCACAAAGTTTGTATTCATTTTGAACACCACAGAGGAGTCCTTAAGAAAAGGACCCCGCAAACCCTGTCTGTAAGGTTGTGTGCTTGTGTTGGTGTGCTAGGGTCAAATGGTCGTGCACACTTATATGTGGCGCATTATACATTGCTTATTATTGTTATTACGAAACTATCATGAAGGAAAAAGGCAATCGCTTCCAGTCAGAAATCTAAAAGCAATCCTACATTGCGCACTCTCCGTTGATCTATGGTTGGTGGCCCGCAGCTGGCTAGACTGGTGGCCCGTGGCTTGATCCGTAGTCACAATTTACCCGGATCCGGGTCCCGTGAGGCCTGACCCATTGCCGGGTCACAGTGACCCGGAATCTGTGCAAACATTAACGGAGAAATGTGTCAAAATGAAGCAGAATCTGAGTCAATTCCCGTCTTTTATCCATTATCCAGGTCAGTCTGAGACTCAGAAACGGGTCAAGCCCCATGGGACCCGGATCGGGTCAATTCTGACCCGGTAGAGTGTACTACACACGGCAGTACGCGGAAAGAAGTTTGATCAGTATAATTTTTTTGGGGGGGACAGCTACAGTATATTGTGAACGAGCAGGGAAACGTGTGGTGCGGCTACAGGTACGGTTAGGAGGAACAACCAGTGAGAGGCCGTTGGAGCACTTGCCATTATAATACCATTAGGTCTACAAGAGGTTCATTGAGGCAACAGAGCGACAGAGAGATAGGGATTCCAGAGATGAGGCCAAGTCATGCCCAACTAAATTTACACTGCGTCGCTGAATAACGTCGAGCTGTAATGAAAAGCATGGGTACCAGCCCAAATATGGCAGCAGTAGAGCACCAGCTCAAATATGGCAGCAGTAGGGCACCAGCCCAAATATGGCAGCAGTAGGTCACCAGCCCAAATATGGCAGCAGTTGGGCACCAGCCCAAATATGGCAGCAGTAGGGCACCAGCCCAAATATGGCAGCAGTAGGTCACCAGCCCGAATGTGGCAGCAGTAGGTCACCAGCCCAAATATGGCAGCAGTAGGGCACCAGCCCAAATATGGCAGCAGTAGGGCACCAGTCCAAATATGACAGCAGTAGGGCACTAGCCCAAATAAAGCAGCAGTAGGTCACCAGCCAAAATAGGCATCCGTAGGGCATAAGCCCAAATATGGCAGCACTAGGGCACAAGCCCAAATATGGCAGCAGTAGGGCACCAGTCCAAATATGACAGCAGTAGGGCACTAGCCCAAATATGGCAGCAGTAGGTCACCAGCCCAAATATGGCAGCAGTAGGGAACCAGCCCAAATATGGCAGCAGAAGGGCACAAGCCAAAATATGGCATCCGTAGGGCACAAGCCCAAATATGGCAGCAGAAGGGCACAAGCCTAAATGTGGCAGCAGTTGGGCACCAGCCAACCTATGGCATCCGTAGGGCACAAGCCCAAAATATGGCAGCAGTAGGGCACAAGCCCAAATATGGCAGAAGTATTCCATAACGGGACGAATTATGAACTTTTGACAAGTATAGCATAACAGATAGAGGAATGTATTGCGTGCAGGATATAAGCCGTCTACGCGTTGCGAGGCCCATTTGGCGATACTACGAATGAAACCAAATATTCTCAAAGTGAACTTGTTTTAAAAGGTCACCCTTTTTCAACAAAACAGTGATATTTGTTCAATTAACGAACGGATCATAACAATTTCCGTAAAACTCGATGTTAAAACATTGTAATAATTAGAGGGAAAATTAAGACCAAGCAACTGAATGTCAGCGAGCTCCTTAGGTGGTGTTGATTTAATTTCCAAGGAAGAGAAATTTGTAAATCTGCACCTGGACAAAGATAAAAACGAGTCTTCTCTTGATTTAAGCCAGTTATTTCCCCGGTTGATGACACTCTAATGATTGCTTGTTGAGAACAGTATTTTATTGTATACAGGGACGCGCTTTGGGGGGCGCGGTTTTCATTCCCTACTTTTGGTTTTTGTTTGTGTGTAAGTGTGATATAAACCTCCTTTAAATTTTGAACAAACTTGGTCAAAGTGCATATTATTTTGTAAAGTTCTTGTAAAGTGGACCACTGTTTGCACATGCTGACACATTTTAATCTTCCCATTGTCTTAACAACATCGTACACACTGGTCAACTCGTATGCCATGATATCCTAAGCGTGAACATGCCACATGTCCTAGAGGGGGTGTCAATCAACAATGGGACAGCGATTCGCTTCAAAGGGGGCAGGACAAAACTCTGCCAGCATCCTTTGTGTACAGTGTGTCAATTGTCAATCGTAGATGAAACCAAATTAAACTATTAATTATTTAATTAAACAAATAAGCTTAAATTAACCAAGGCAATACCTGGACATTTTAACAACACTCTTATAAAGAAAGAAACTAGAACAAAAAAGAAAACAACTTTGAAAATGGCAAAACAAACCATTTTAACCTATTATGGGACAAATCATTTATCAGCGTATGCTGACAACGTAGAACAGGGACGTTACAACCAAACAGGTCCATAGCTGCAGGGTTTTTAACTAAAACATTGTTCACCATTTCATAGTACGTTTAAGACAATTTGTTCCATACAAGGGAATGGCGAATGATTACAATCGCATAACACTTTAAATTGATCATTCTTCTTGATACACTAAGCAGGCTCTTCTCTGATCTTTCTGTTTTTTTCGGTTTTTTTCTTCTCTTTTTTAAAATATGCAAATGTTGTTCTTACATTGTTTCTAGCCGACCAAGTCCAATGAAGACGTTACTCTGTACAACTTCGCAAGGTGTGTTCATCGCACTCCTATTGAAAATAAACAATCAATAAAATGAACACGCACAGCAATAATATTATAACATAACTTTGTACAATATTAGCAAACGTTGGGGTGTCATTTGCTTTTACACTTTGCTTTATCCACCACGTGGAGTTTTTTCTTCTTTAATTTATACGCATAAGTAAAACAAGACTATATTTAAGACAAACAGATTAAAACAATCAATTGCATTAGGAATACATCAAGAGTATTTCAATCTGTTCAACGTCGTAAAACCCCCAAACCAGACCAGCAGACATGAAAAGACCAGACCAGACGAAACCAGACCAGACCAGACCAGACCAATTGAAACTAGACCAGACCAGACGAAACTAGACCAGACCAGACCAATTGAAACTAGAACAAACAAGATGAAACTAGACCTGAAAAGACCAGACCAGACCAAAAGAAACTAGACCAGACCAGACGAAACTAGACCAGAACAGACCAGATCAGACCAGACGAAACTAGACCTGAACAGACCAGACCAGACATTTGAAACTAGACCAGACCAGACGAAACTAGACGAGAGCAGACCAGACCAGACCAGACGAAAATAGACCTGAACAGACCAGAACAGACCAAATGAAACTAGACCAGACCAGATGAAACTAGACCTGAACAGACCAGACCAGACCTGACGAAACTAGACCTGAACAGACCAGACCAGACCAGCCCAATGGAAACTAGACCAGAACAGAATAAACTAGACCATACCAGACCAGAAGAAACTAGACCGAAACAGACCAGATCAGACCATTTGAAACAAGACCAGAAAAGACCAAACTATAGACCAGAACGGACCAGACCAGACCAGAAGAAACTAGACCAGAACAAACTAGACCAGATCAGACCAGGAGAAACTAGACCTGAACAGACCAGACCAGACCATTTGAAACTAGACAAGACCAGACGAAACTAGACGAGAGCAGACCAGACCAGACCAGACGAAAATAGACCTGAACAGACCAGACCAGACCAATTGAAACTAGACCAGAAAAGACGAAACTAGACCAGAACAGACCAGACCAGACCAGACCAGAAGAAACTAGACCAGAACAGACTAGACCAGACCAGAAGAAACTAGACCTCAACTCATTGCCTTGCAGATGGGAACACATTTTTGCATGCATTATAAAATGTATCAAAAGTAATTGTATCTGTTTGAAGAAAAGAAGAAGAAAAACCCCCACGAAAAACCAACATAGTAGTATTCATACAATACTTGCAACTTGCCCATGTCTCGAAACCAAGAGTCGATGCTGGTGAGTTTATTGACAGACATAATTCCTGTAATTTAGAAAATAAAATAAAATAAAATACAACAGGTTACAACATTTGGGACAACTTTGTGCTACACTAGCCCTCTAAAAATTGCCCTGTTTTGTGTTAAAATGTGTATGGTAATTTTTCCAAGATGGAGTCTGGCCAGTTTCGCCAAACGGCTAACCTACCAGGAAAATGAAGTTTAGTTGTCAGAAAATAATGCTGGTTTGTTTTCAAGAAGCTGAAAGCCTTTTAAATATTAATTTGTTGAAGATTTGTGAATTTTTAGCATTGAGCATTTGTTGCCATAGTGATTACTTAGTGTAGTGCACCCACAAAAGACAACGGAGGTATAAGGCAACGGTCATTTAGATTGATTTTAGGAGTTACCGGTGTCTTTGGAGTTTTTGTCATCCGGTGTGTGTATAGGTATACATATCCTAATTCAAACATTGGACCTATAACAAAAGGGACAAAAGGTCCATGGTTGATATCACAAAGGAAAACATTGTGGTCTACGGTTGCTATCACAAAGAGTTGGACAAAGTAGGGTCCACGATTGCCGGTGTTTACACACGTGTTTGTTGTGTCCCAATACGGTATATTAACATGGCAAGAGGAAGTGGATTCAAAAGAGGGCGCTATCAGACGAAATTTCCACACAATTCGCATTCGCCGTGTCGGGGGGACAGAATCTCCTGTCACAGTACAAAATAATTAAGCACCACAAAATGATGGAGGAAATTGGGTAGGTGTGTTTGCTTAGTTAGAACGACGTTTCTGGACAATGTTTAGAAAAAGAAAAAACAATGAAGGATTTCTAACTCACCGTTAAGGAATTCCTTGCTTATTTGTGGATTTCCAGCGGCTAGTTCACCGGATCGAACTGACTGACCACCAACGACAATAACTGTCAGTAGAAATTCACCAATGATGCATACGTTTGTCATGGTTAAAACTGAGTACTTGCGCCTTGAAGTCACCTGCGAAGAGAATGAGGTAAAGAAAGACGTATAAGACGCAAGCAACATAATAGCGATGCAGTTGGGCGCACGGGGGTGTGTTGAGGGGATATACCATGGCTTGATTCATAATAATGCATTAAAATATGGAAAATGGTTGTAAATAAACTTGATAAATTTGAATCAGGGATAAAGAATATGATTTGTGTTGTACCTATACATTGATGTGCACAAGGACTATAGCCTAGAGACCTGTATCATGCTGCCACCATCTTGGTCAGGTTCCCTGTATCCAATAACAGTAATGAATGCAAGTATTCATTGCGCCGAACAAGGAACCAGACTATTTTTCCTCCATTCTCGGTTTGGATACATTGGTTCAGCTTAGAGAAAATCAAGGTGGCCACACCATTATAAAGGTCTCTACTTTGTACTTTCCTGAGTTCTGTGAAGAAAAAAACGGGCGTAACTCGTTGTTGCTTAAAAACAACGTAGTTTCGAGGTTATACACGCCGGAACCCTTTATAAATAGGAAGTTTTCTTTGCTGGAGGAAAATCAAAGCCCACACTGCCGGTGTGGCAAGAGATTCTGTTCCCCCGGAGATTCTGTCCCCCATACGGCAAACTGTGAACAAACTTCTTTTGATAGCGCCCTCTTTTGAATCCTCCTCCTCCAGCCCATGTTAATTTCCCGTATGGGGACAGAATCTCCCGGGGGACAGATTTCCCTGGGACACCGGCTTCAGTTGTAAGCCGGATTCAGTTTCGTTACCAAAATGTTACAATCATGAACAAAAATATTAAGCAGATTAAGAATTATGAACAACTTTTATGATAAAGGTCTAAACTTTGTACTTTCTGGGAGTTCCGGGGAAAAAATGTACGTGTAACTCGAGGTTGTAGAGAAGACAAACTGATTTCCAGGTATAAGCACCCTTAATACATTAAACAAAATTGCCGAGGGAAGCTTTCTTTGCTGGGAATAAAAATAGGCTAACACGACCGGCTTCAGTGGACAGCTGGGTTCGATCGGGGGTAAACCAATACATCAGGTCTACAGTTTGTTTAACAAAATTTTACAATCATGTACAACGAGATTGAGAAGATTAAGTATGAACAACTTTTTATGTAATGTGTACTGCTACACAATGGAAAACAAATGTTCATTTCGATTGAACAGACAAACAAAAACGACATCACGTTGTGATAAACAATTAAAACAAATACAAATCATACATTAACAGGCAAATTAAACATTCACAATTTGTTTGTTTGAAATCATTTAGACCAAACGATTCACCAATAATATTCACCTGACAAAGTACCCTTTGGATCAAATACCGTATTGTTTATATTTGTGTGCCTTTTTGTTGAAAACTGAAGCTTCATTTTATTTTTTTTTGTTCAACAGAGTGATCGAGATGATGTTAAAAAAAAAGAAAAAAAAGAATAACGAACAAACCGACACAAATTGAAATATAGAAGGTCGCTGAAAGCGTGACTGTCATGTTATCAAAGAGTCTAGAGTTGCAGGTTGTTCATCGTGGATTACTAATTGGCACAATGATGTATATACCTTTTAGACAGGCCATTTGAAATCAGCCTCCCATGGGAGCAACGATCGTGAGCAACGGGCGCGATATGTCAACGGAATATTGCTCTTAATTGTGTGTATAGAGCCACGGTCTCTAAACCGTTACAGTTGAGTGTGTTGCGCCTTTTTTTATATAATATATATAATGAGTAGGGTAGATGGCCTTAGCTTTCGATCCAGGCCGTACCTTCTTCAGAGGCATAAAACAAGTACAAACAAATACATATCCATTTATAGAAAAAGAGAGGGGAAAGGGATTAAGGGAAGGATCCAGAAAGAAGCGGGAAAATTATAGCCATTCAAAGTTTCTATTTCAGAAACAATTGGTGGCTATGAACCAATAGGAGTAAAGTGGTGAGGACAAAGGATGTATAGTATGAAAGGATGGATATATATAGTTGCCTCGTGATTCAGTTGCCTCTAACATACTATATAACTAGTAGGGGAGATGGCCTTTGCTTTCGATCCAAACCGGACCTTCGTCAGAGGCATAAACAAGCACAACCATTTATGGCAAAAAAAGAGAAGCAACAGATTATGGGAAGGCATCCAGAAAATTGCGGGAAAACTATAGCAAATCAAAGTTATTACAATTACAAACAATGAGGTGGCTAAGAACAAAACAGAGTAAAGTAGTGAGAACAAAATGATGGTCAATGTGAAAGGGTGGATTACTGAACCATAAAGGTGGTAAGTGCATTCTGGGTAATGCGGGAAGCATGAAAGGACAGGATTAGAGGGCAAGCTGCATCAGGATAATGTCACTAACAAGGGCAGGACAAAATAACTAGTGAAGAGAGTTTAGTGAACAACAAGATGACTCTGTGAAAAGGGAGGCAATTAAAGAATAACAGAATCAATGTATAGGACGATATGTAGCAATGAAAAATAGGCAAGAGGAACCTGTGGAGAGAGCGGGTTATTAAATCCTCTGAAAAAGAAATAGGGAATTAACGGGTGATTTTCTTTAAAACTTATTGAGAGAAATAAGAATGAAAATAAACCAGTGGAGAGAACAGGTTATTTACAGTAACTGTATTTATATTACATCACAGAAACGAGCAAGCAAAAGTGAAAGGGGGTGATGGGAAGTTAACCAACACCGGTGTTTATCTCGAGTCCAAAGGTTTGGACTGTCTTGAGTTGGTGAATCCAGTGTTCAACATTTTGACGCTGTGATAACCATAAACATATCAATTTAAAGTAAAAAGAGGATCATAGACTATTAACTTTATCTAGGTCATACATAATAATTACTGTCTCTTCTTGAAAACTAAAAACGCAGAGTATTCGTTTGTGGCACCGTGCCAGCGCTGTGTACTTCAGTGTATACAATGGCAAATCAAAATATGGCTGTTCGTGAAAACGCATGCAAAACTGTAAAGTTGTCCTTGTGCTAATTAGTGTAATTAAAAAATATAACGTTTTATTACTTGAAACTTGGGGAAAATTTTAATAATAAAATCCAAAATGTGTAAAAAACACCGATTTGCCAAAATGTAGGCCTATGTGTTTTTGAAGAATTGCCTCTTCGTGAAAACGGCGACGAAGTGGTACATTCATATTATCGCTTTCTGACAGCAGACAAATAAATCAGGTGTACATTCTAGCTCATATAGAGCAGACTGGATTTCCCTGTGGGCAGTGCTTGCGCATTGTGTTTCATTTTGGAACATATCGCGCGTTCCTGTGGCTGTTTCCACCGTGCTTTCGTTTTTGGAACTTTGATTTTATTTTATAATCATTTTAGTGGTTTTCCCCCCACTTCGTTTTCTTCTGTTTATTTTACTATTATTATTATTATTATTATTATTAAAATTATTATTATAAGTATTTTTGCCACAATAGGGCGACACTTCGTACCAAAAAATGCTATAATAGGGCGACAGTGAATAATAGGGCGACACCTAACTGTCGCCCTATTATTCATGAGGCCAATCAATCAGAATTAATTGTTAAATGTGGTCAACTGACCAATTAAAAGATCAAGGGCCATCCTCTTTCTGGAAAAAAAACCTTGATATGTGATTTTGATGTGTCAAGTAGATAGCTATGGGAATGCAAAAGTCGCCCTGTTATTATCTGATATGATAAAAAATGCTTCAATATGGCGACACATTGTTTTCTGGGATAACTTAGAAAAAATACATTATCATTTCAAGATTTCTTCTGATTTAAAAAGTGTAAACCTTTTGGAAGTACGTGGACTTAAATATGATAGTCTATAAACTAGGTTTTAGTGATTTACATAACAAATAGTAACTGTTGCCATATTGTGGTGCTTTACATAACAAATAATAACTATCGCCATAATGTTTCTTAAACGAATCATGAATGAATTATATCAGAAATTAAAAAGTACACCCTTTGCAAGAAGATGAGGTAAAGTACGGAACTGATGTCACATTATATCTCGCCCTATTGTATCATTTTATATAACGTATGTGAAAATGCCACAATAGGGCGACAGATAATGTGTCGCCCTATTGTAGCACAAGTTGTTTAACAAATAATAGGGCGACACCGAAAAAAGTTAGTTTCTAAATAAATGATTTATTCCATGACATTAATAATAAAAACAAGTTTGTCAAACAAATAAATCATTAATTTCATACAAAAATGTTTAAAAAGCACGTGTTTTTTAGATACACAACTGTCGCCCTATTGGAGCATTTTTTACACTGTCGCCCTATTATAGCAATTAGCGTTATTATTATTATTATTATTATATATATATTTTTTGGGAGAGTTATAAGAACGTTAACTCTCATCGTGTAGTTATCAATACTTCCCTCGGTTTCTCGGCAGCAAATGGGCGATACGCCTACCGGAGATAAATTATAACCATAATGCGGAAGCTCAGTGTTAGATTACGATAATTGAAACATGAGAGGTCAACCGCAAAGTAATAGGCAATTAGCTGATAAGCTCATGTTTATAGTGGCAAATGGAAGTAAAAAAAAAAAACCCAAAGGCACCAAGCGGAAAACACAAAGCAAAACTCTCTCGGCCTAGTTTTTTTTTATAAATTACGACGGATACCGTTACAAAAGAAAAACAACAAGAACATAAAACAGACAAGAGTTCTGCAGTGGCCCATTAATATTTTGTAGGCCCTCAAAATATTCTTTATAAGACAGATTTGAGAGCCCCCAAAACGGGGAAAGTGTAAAAACAAAAAGCCAAATTGTGACCTTGGGAATGTTGACATCCAACTTGAGATAGTTTTGATGACATAGGCCCTGAACAAAATGGTCCTATTTGCCGAGAGGTGAAGGGGAAATTGTTCAAGATTGATGTTCGGAAGTTTGGAAAAAATCACTGCTGTATGGGTGTTTTTATTTGGAGGGAGAATAACTCTCCGGGCCTTGGGACTCCCGATGTTAAATTGAGCAGAGGATAACATTTCCAGAGTCAATGGATAATTTTCCCTTCACTGTAAAAAGCTTGAATATTTAGCATTTAGCACTGTATGGTATGGGAGTTTATTTAGTGGGGTGCACCCTGAACTCTCATTGCAGTTCAGCCATCTTGTCTGTGTTGTTTGTTTCTTTCTTCGTTTGTTTTTTGTCACTCTAATTAGTATAATGAGGTCGAGACTCAGAGGTAAGAAAATTGCCTCAATTTTGGTACAATTCATGTTATCGCATGAACTGTAAAATACATTCCCAGGTCAGCTGAGCCGTGATGCTTTATTTACGGCTCAATCGTATTTCTTTAAATCGCCCTCTGTCTCCCGGTTTTTTGAAATAATTTTGTTGGTTAGACAAGATTTGGCGACGACCTAGTAGGAGGACGTAAGCCAAAAAGGCTAGCTGCCTCTTTCCCGGGCTGCAGGGCTGACCTTTATGCAAATTTCTTGAGTGGATTTTGGACCAATTAGGTTGGAATGAGGATCAAGCAAAAGTGCGGTTTTCTTGACGCAAAGGCGGAAAGACTCATTTCGGTACAGCTTTCATTGCTGGCTAACATACAATTTTAAAATTGAGTTTTGTTCTTCTCCGTTTTTTTAAATAAAATTTCAAAGTTGGTTTTTGGAACATGCCGTAACTCTGTTGTTGGTCATCGGACATGGCTATCAGAGTGAAGTCTTAGTTCTTCCCAGTGAGGAATACAGTGCTAGTTTCGTGTCATTTCAGGTTCTTGGACTGGCCTTTGTTGGTTGGAGCATTTGAGCGTGGAGGTATTCCTACCTCCATGGTTGGAACACTAATTTTGGTGTAGGATCGCTCAGTAGAATAACATTATTGTCATCGTTCCGTCGTCTCCATCCAAAATATACAAGAATTGATCGTCACATTTAAAACTCAAGACAATAGCCATCAACATTGTATGCTTTTGTTTCGGCTGCGTTGTGCCACTGCTAGTGCAAGTGTTCATCTCTCCGGGATGGTAAGCTTTGATGTTAATATTTAATTGCTCATTATTTGGTTTACATCGTGAAACTTTGCGAAGGGAAAGTTTTGGTTGTAAAACACACGTTAGGTGGATTTTAAGCGGTAATCCTTTACTGTCCAGTCATTTTAGCCTTTGGCACTGGTCTGGGAAGCATGTGTTAAACATTCCCAAATAATTATAAAGCACGTGTGCATTTAATCATGACTCGTTTTAATAATTATTACAACGAAAAATCAATTATTAGGCTAGCTTTTATAAATTTGTTCAGTTCGAGGTAACACCATGCTTCGCAAGTGTTTAAATAATGACTTTTGTGAAATGTTGTTTACAAATTTGATTCATGGAAGCATTTTACATGTAACGTTGTTTTATGGTTATGGCATGTAACTGTTATTTGCGTGGTCCCAAGTATTAACCTGGTGTATTATACAAGCAGTCTTTATGAAGTTACCACACTGCAAAAAATAATAACGCTATATTTGGTGTTACTGGAGGACTACACCAATTTGGTGTCATTTTAACACTTTTGGTGTTATCATTTACACCCATGGGTACACCATGGGTGTAAAGACTAACACCGATGTGTTAAAATAACACCCACAATTTTAACACCGGGGAAAATTCTCAGTGTTGTCCTCTAGTAACACCGGGGTTATTAAATTTAACACCCAGTTTTTTTGCTGTGCACACATTGGTTGGGTGGTTTGCCATGGCGGCTATCTGGCATGGATACAACAGCTTGTTTCCTGTTTGACGCATGCCTGACGATAAAGGTCTAATTCACAATCGGTATTTTGTAAACACGGTGCCAAGCGCCCACATGTTCAGGTGGGGTTTTATTCCGACCATAATATACGTGTACATGTTCATGTACATTTACATGTACAAGCGATAAGAGTACTCGGTGCGTTTTAAAAACGACCATCATTTTAACGCTTAAACCTGCCAGTTTACGCTTAATTTATAATAATGATTTGGGGGATAAACGTGCACACATTTATTGATGGTAAAAATGAAAGCAAATTTGTTTGGAAAAAAAAACTCGTCTCATGGTGCTAATAAGTCTCATACTTCAACACGAAGCTCTGCATACCTTGCAGAAATTTTTTTCTGAGCGCTTTGAGAGGCCAATCGTGTGTGATAAAGCGCCTATAAGAACTCAGTATTAATATTATTAAACATCATAAGTAAAATCATTGATATCCGCCCCTTCACCATGCGTTTGATCTTTAAACATTATAGTGATAGGCATAGGATTTGTCACACTAGTAATGTACCGGTATCATCCCTCGCTATTCAATACGGATTTACGCCCACTGAGTACCGTACCAGTCTTGGGTAGCGTCCATCCCCTCTCCTCGTCCCCATGGTTTACTTTATTTCCAACCATGTTTACAATAGTAAACCCTGGGAGGGAAACTCCTTACTTGGACCCTGATTGGACAACGACTGGTGTACAAAAGTATAACGTTAACATGTTAAGTTGTTCTCATTCAGTATTCACGATGTTCACAGCCAGTCTATTCTAATTTGCATACGTATCCAAATTTTTTGGAAATTCAAATGATCCAATACCAGGGTGAGAGAGCGGTCAACCTCGTACTGCTCGACACACCTTGGGTACGAGGTTGCCTCTCCCCTCACCACAATTTCAAACTAGTCTAGGGGTCCCCAGAGCACTTCACCGATTCATGTTGTGTGTCCCATGAGATCGACTGTTTGTTTGTTTGTTTGTTTATTTGTTTGTTTGTTTGTTTGTTTGTTGGGTGTTTGTTTGTTTGTTTGTTAAGATGATCTCCCTGTCAAGGGAACTCGGCAAACCCCCAAAGGAGATTTAAACAACAAGCTGGCAACAGCCAATCTCTCTCGTACAAACATTGGTTTAATTATGAATTATGAATCACACAAATCAACAAATTGTGATTCAGTAAGTAGACGACAATACTTATTCTAGACATTGTGAAATCAGCGGTTAGCCTGACCGGAGTCTAATTATTTTTAAAGTCTTAAAGTCTTAAGGCTTTATTTTGTAGTATCGTCTCATTATGTCTATGATTATGAATCACACAAATCAACAAATTGTGATTCAGTAAGTAGACGACAATACTTATTCTAGACATTGTGAAATCAGCGGTTAGCCTGACCGGAGTCTACTAATTATTTTTAAAGTCTTAAAGTCTTAAGGCTTTGTTTTGTAGTATCGTCTCATTATGTCTATGATTATGAATCACAAAAATCAACAAATTGTGATTCAGTAAGTAGACGACAAAACGTATTCTAGACATTGTGAAATCAGCGGTTAGCCTGACCGGAGTCTAATTATTTTTAAAGTCTTAAAGTCTTAAGGCTTTATTTTGTAGTATCGGCTCATTATGTCTATGATTATGAATCACACAAATCAACAAATTGTGATTCAGTAAGTAGACGACAAAACGTATTCTAGACATTGTGAAATCAGCGGTTAGCCTGACCGGAGTCTAATTATTTTTAAAGTCTTAAAGTCTTAAGGCTTTATTTTGTAGTATCGTCTCATTATGTCTATGATTATGAATCACACAAATCAACAAATTGTGATTCAGTAAGTAAACGACAATACTTATTCTATAGTCATTGTGAAATCAGCGGTTAGCTTGGTAGGATTCGAACCAGCAACATGGTGGGTCCTGCAGTCTAACCACTTGACCACGGTGATCACGGTGTTCTATGTTACAGCCAAGCGTACCTTTTAACAAGTTATCACCCAGTGACGTTGGACACCATGGACAGAGCGGCGTCTTTTATTTGCATTCTTATTTCGTTGGGCGCTATTTCTCATCTGGCTAACTCACGTAAGTTTTTTGTTTTTTAAATTTACAATTGACCCCCCCCCCCCAATAAATACCATACAACTAACCTGTGAAAATTTCATTTCAAAAGGTGGTAGCGTTTTTGAGATATTGCCAAAAATCTGGAGCGGTTATCTCCACGCAGGAAGAATTATCTGCATTGGAATACACACTCTGAGAAGCGTTACGGCCGTAACGCTTCTCAGACTCAAATTTGTGGGGATAAAAGGTGATTTTTTGTTCATAACCACAATACTTGGAAGTTTCTGTTGCCATTAATTTTCAGAGTCATTACCAAACGTATACAGACCATTTAATATATTTTCTGATTTGACGGCACAACTTTGTTAACAGTCAAGTTTAATCATTATTGTCACAAAAATAGGCACACTTCCCGACCGCATAAATCCTTTAAACTCAACACATAACTAGATCTGCACTGGTAGATGAACAGCTGTATTGACATAATCATGTCGTCATTATGTGTTGATTTAAAACAATTTAAAGTCGAACATTTCCAAAACACATATATTGAACTACAAAAGCTATTTTACACTCTGCGCGTGTCGTGGCTGAGTGGTCTAGTTCACCGGACCCAAGCTCTGGTGTTGTCAGCAGCAGAGTGTGGGTTCGAATCCCGGTCATGACACTTGTGCCCTTGAGCAAGGCACTTAACCATAATTGCTTCGTAAAGTTGGGAAGGTAGTGCATTCTGCTCTACCAGCCAGGCTCCTAGTGGATGATACCCATGCCTACATCCTTACGGACTGTAAAGGGGGCAACACTGTTTCAACTCTATGGCAACGTGCCCCTGGTGACAGCTGATTTGGGTCAACAGCCCAAATCAGTTAAGTGTAGCCCTCACCTTGAAGTGGCCGTCCGGCCTTGTGAGTTGGGCGATATCTAATAAAAAAATGTATATGTATATGAATAGAATTTACATAACAATCTCACTGACATGACACTAATTTGTCCTTATGTTCTGGTCGAAACAGAAAGTTGAAGTAAACAGTATTCCCGGTAGCGAATTTTTTTTCCCCAAACGACATTGCAATGATGACCTTTTTTTGTTATGATTTTGATTTTTTTTTTTCGATCTGAATGCGGATGTTGGAAAGAAATAAAATATAAAAAAAAGGAAAATAAAAAAAAAAGATTGGAAATTTTTTTTTCGCTTCCCGGTAGGCCTACTCATAATTTTCAGGTCTGACAATTTGACCTGTATTTTTGACAAGGTCGCTGTGTTATATAGCATAGTTTGACCCCTACTCCTTTTAAATATAATAAGTGAACATCCTCAACAGCGTTTGGCTAAATACATGTTGCAACTTTAAATAGTTAAAAACTTAGCGCATTAAAGGCACTGAACACGTTTGGAAATTGTCAAAGACCAGTGTTCTCACTGGGTGTATGCCAACATATGCATACAATAACAAGCCTGTGAAAATTTGGGCTCAATTGGTCATCGAAGTTGCAAGAAAATGATGACAGAAAAACCATCTTTGTTGTACACATTTGTGTGCTTTCAGATAGGAATAACAACTTCTTGCAATAAGTTTTTTTTATTTTAGTGAGAAATTACCTCTTTCTCAAAAACTACGTTACTTCAGAGGGAGTCGTTTCCTACAATGTTTTATACTATCAACAGCTCTCCGTTGCTTGTTACCAAGTAAGTTTTTATGATAATATTTGTTATGAGTCATTACCAAACGTGTACGATACCTTTAATATAATTCAATTCCGGATAAGACTGGCGTTGTTTTAAAGTTACACTTAATCAGAGACTATTATTTCAAAAACACTGATCTTGAACACAGCATCTGTTATGATTTGAATCCCAAACACTGTTTGTGAAAGTTTGATGCATGGAAATTCTTTATATTTGTTAGTGAACTGGTTTGACCTGAATTTCTGTCAAAACTGGAAGTTCAACAAATCAGTTCTATTTTATCAAGCCCTATGGTTTTATGTTCATTTATGAATTTTATTTGATTTAACTTTGAAATATTTACCTGCTATTTACCTGCTATTTATCTGCTGTTTGTTATTATTTCAGAATCGCTGTGCGGCTCGCCGTATATCAACTTAACCGATGACTTCATTATCGAATTAAGTATTTTAAGTTCAGTTCCACACATTTCCAAATGTGTATGGCTGATTACCAGTAGTCCTGGTTTAATAACAACAGTTAACTTGACTCGCGTGAGTTTAGCATTGGGTCAACAGATCTCAATTGGAAAGGGACATAACAGTTCAGATTTATTGTCATGGGTAGAAACTGTTGGGCATCATCATCAAGTGACGTTAATTTCCGTTAGGGCAACCGAATTTTGGATTGATTTCTCATCTAGCTTCTTCTATGAAGTTAACTACAATCAGACCATAGTTCTGTTTGCACAAAACTACACCGGATGGAAAGGTAAACTAATGTGTGATATTTCGTTACCCTGAAGTTACCCTGAATTTGACTACTTCGTGTTTCTCAGGTAGCATATATTAAAGTAGATCACAACAGTCTCTTAACCCTGCGTGACATCATAAAAAAAAAAACACAAAAATGTAACACAAATGTAAACACAAAATGTAATTCATTTTGGTGGCGAACCCAATCAATTTCAAATGGCCCAAACCATTAAATATGGACCCTACTCAATTCATCCAAATAAACAACCAGGTCACTGCTTACAGCCATTGTACAAGTAAACAGAAAAACCCATCTGGAAACCATATGGTTCATTTCAGCCAGTAGTGGCTATTGACCCCAAGGTCAAGCAACTGTTGTGCAATTCCTATGGGAATTCCGGGAGAGCTGGTCATTGATTTTGTGTGTGTGAAAAAGACCCCGGATGGTAACAAGACAATGGTAACAACAACCATGCTATTTGGCTAGGTATAGATGGGAATGCTGAATTGTTTAGATTTAAAAAAAAAAAAATAAAAAAAATGGCGGAGTACTGATTATTAAAACCGGACGACAGTGGAATGCAGTCCGATGGCATCATCGAGTGTTGAAAGACGGCTTCGATGATGCATCTTGAAGAGGATGACAGCCATACATAATAATGTCAACACACATAATCATTTTTTTTTCTACTCTGATGAGAATGTGTAATGTTATAATTAAATTTCACGAGACACTCAAAGAAATTTATCGAGATGGATTTGTGTGCTTTAAGGTACGGAGCTTAAAGCAGGTGGGCAGAATTCATGCGAAGCCAAAATGGGATGGTTTCTAAAATAAACATCCAATATCTATTTACATTTTTAGTGTTTAAAGTTTATTCACAAATATGACAAGACGATTCCATCCGAGTTCGTTTTCCTGTGTGGATATAACTATTTATATATACCGCGCACAGAGATCCTTGTCATTTTGATTGGCCATCCATTAATTTACCATATTTTTACTTCCGTGACGCTCCAAAAATTAATATTTTAGTCCAATACGGGTAAATATTGGACGCCTCGCGCTCGTCCCAAAGAGGAAGGTCGCGTCACGTTGGACAGCGTCGTTAGATAAATATGGTGGCGAGAAATGTGAAAATTCAACGCTCGTCATTTGCTCAAGTTTCAAGCCACGAATTAAATGTGTTCGCTAATTTAGCAGACGCAACTAAAAACAATTAACACAAGTAATTCAACAAATTAAAAAATACAGCAATTCTCACCTAGCAGGTAGAAGGCTTATGCAGTTTTCTCAGGAACAATTGACAGACGCAGTTTTAGCTTTAACAAAGTGTGAGTTGGTCGTGGTTTTGTGTATATTCTACACGAAAACACAATGTAGAATTATAAACCAAATTGTCTCTAATCTGTGCAAGGGATTCGATATAGTCTTCAGAGAAATTTTCAAGCTCTTCACAAGTGGAGGAGTTGCAGCAGTGACGACCTTTCTGAAAGTATTACTTTGTTCAAGGTCATGCTGGTTAAGCTAAAACTTACTGGGAAAAGGAATAATTAAGCACTGTACTCCAACTGGATTGCAAAACAAAGTATTCATTGATATAATGATGTATTTCTGCAAAGGAGGACATGAGAACATGCGTGAAATAGAGCGAAGTTATTTTTACAATTTCCAGGGAAGGTGAAATTCATGTGACAAAGCGTGACTAAGTAACCAAAACAATGATGACAAATGATAACGAATCGTCCAGTGTTTCAAGTGTAAAGTGGCGACAAGTGTCAACTGGAGACGAGTGTCCGATAGCATCATTTGATGTGTATTTGTCAAAAATTACACCCAAAGTGTTCTGATACGATGTGGCAAAGACCTAAACATGTTGCACCCGATGATGATCCCTTGGTACTGCAACAAATTCAATCAATCAATCAATCAATCAATCAATCAATCAATCAATCAATCAATCAATCAATCAATGGCGCATTTGGAGTCCACACCTTTGGCAACAAAATCAAAACAATCTTAACCACAGCTGGCTGTTATAAAGTCGGTGGCGTAACCATCTTGCTTCGGCTTCTGGAATAGACTCCGTCCACCTGCTTGAAGCACAATAATCCGTCTCAGGAAACTGAACATTTCTCCGAGTGTCTCGAAAGTGTAATTCTAACATTTCTCATTCTCATATCAAAAGTTAATAGTAAAACATAATCTTATTGATGACTTCGTGACTATATAGGAGATAGTAAAGTATTTCTTAAACGTGTCTTAAAAGAAGGCTTCGACGATGCATCTTTTGAATTTAACAACGATAAACACCAATACAAACTTTAAGACCCGTTTTGTGATTATATTCTGCTGTAGTGTACTCATTTATGTTTGCAATATTTGTATAATATACCAGTTAATCAACAATAGCATATTAAAAACAAAGTGACACAATATAATTATTACACAAATAGCATGGTAAAACCTCATTAATTTGATTTAGCGGAATGCGATGGAAATCAGATAGTGTGTTTGCCTGATTTGAAGTGCTTGTCACCCGATGCTGTTTGCAATGGAATATTTGAATGCTCGAGTTACTTCGACGAAATTGGTTGCGGTAAGTTACCATTGATTTATAAACTCTTTATACAGTAATAAACTTCTGTTCGGCACCTTAATTTATGCTTGTGCTTCAGGGTTCTGCAGAGGAACACAACCCACAGTTGAATTGGACTGGGGCTGTACCTTGTTACTTATAATAGTGTTTAACCTCAGATGCTTCTTAAATTAATTTAACTCCTAATTTGCTTAAAACTATAATTTCATGTCTGTTGCTCTTTTATGTACATTTCGGCTCTTTTCTAATAATCATGGTCAAGTGCGCAATTTTGGCCTACACTGCAACTGTTTGTATGAATCTGCAGCGTGCTTAAATGGAAGGAAAATTTCAACCAAGGGATATTTGAAGACCCCTGTTGACCCCTGTGTAACAGGTGTACAATGTACACACATTACGCGAAGTGTGACCCGTTGTGACCTTTACTTACGGTCTAAACCGGAAGTTGAAGTGAAAATAAATATTCCTAGGCCTCGTTTTGAGGTCTGCAAACAATATGATCTCGATTTTGCCATGGTCTCTTTGTATGAAATAAAGTTTGACATTTTTTGGGCATTCCAAATAAAAGAATGTTGAAGTAATTATCCTCAACAGAGGAATCTTTTTTGTTGAAAACCTTTTGCATGTTTAACAAGTTTAAAACTTAGTACAAACATAAATCACAATGTTTGGATAGAAATAAGCTCTGACGTCATGATGACGTCATCGGTTTCCAAATTAAGCTTGATCAAAGTTTCTTGTTTAACAAATGCAAATATTCTGTAGAACCACGATTAACTTCACGTTTATCAACATTTCTTGCAAAGAAATGTTAACCAAATGTTTTCTTTACATTAATTCACCAGCTCCGCTAATTTAGACTTGTCTACACCGAACACCTTGGTTTTATTTAAACAACAACTTATGTCCAGTTGTGTTTGTGTTGTTTTTATTGTTGTTGATGCTGGTATTGGTGTAGGTGTTGATAATGGTACTGGTGTTGGTGCTGGTATTGATATAGGTGCATGTGCTGTTTTTGGTATTGGTGTTGGTGTTGGTGTTGGTGTTGGTGTTGGTGTTGGTGTTGGTGTTGGCGTTGATGTAGGTGTAAGTGTAGGTGTGGGTGTGGGTGTAGGTGTTGGTGTTGGTGTCGTTATTGTTGCAGTTGTTATAGTAGAAGTACTTGTAGTATTATTAATTGCTGTTGTTCTTGTTGTTCTTGTTGTGGCTGATCTTTTTGCAGTTGCTTGGTTTTTAATGTGTCCTTTTCATTTCAATGGGTGATATTTATGATTGACGTTGAGGCTGCTTTTCCAATAAATCATTGCAGAATGCAGTCATGGTGAGTACACATGCGCATCTGCTATTCGCTGCCTGGACAGCAATAAAATTTGTGATGTGGTTGAGGATTGCCCCGATGGAGGGGATGAACTAGACTGCGGTAAGTTGTTAAAATGGTGAGCAATGTCTCAATTCGACCGATATTGTTTTAATGGGGAATTGGCTTGGAAAATTAATAACATTAATTAACGAGAACAACATATCTTTAGCTCATAGGGGCTTGGGGAGGTACAAACTCAAGATCCCATGCAGCGTGTGCAACCAGCTGACAGCAAAAACATTACAAGGGCAGTATTTCATTAATGCAATCATTTATCAACTGTAAGAGGCAAAATACAGTGACCATTTATTTGATTCCTAACAACACGTATCGAATCTGTAACTATTATGTTTTTCGTTTTCACTTGATCATTGTATGTTTCCCTTTATTATTTTATATAGGACATTTCTAGTAGCAACAACGATAACAGCCACAACAACTAAACATTAAATCGGCAATCGTCATTATCACTATGAGATACCATACCATTTGTGCCTGTAATTTGTTAACACCGCATTCGACTTGACTTTCCTCATTACTTACCTAGAATCAACTATTGTAAAACAAAGTTGTTAACAAGGGTCAGCTGTTACCATGGCAACCGTTTATTTGACCTTTGGTCAAACTTTTCAAAAGTATGTTAATGAACTTCCACTTGTTATTTTTCACAAAACGTGTGGAAGTGATGTGTCAAATGATAGTATTAAATGCATTATGGGAATTCAACAAGGCAGCCATATCCGGTGACCATCTTGGATTTTCTATTTTTAACCTTGTTTAGGGGTTCAAACTATTACACAAAATTTTCAGTAATTTGTTGTGTCAGGCTAAGTTCAAAATTTTCAGGTCAAGAAATACAAAAGAAAGTCTAACAGACGTCATCGTTGCACCCAAAATGGGATAAACCAACAATTATAGTGCCCCAACGATGAAACAGTTTACAAATATAACTGATGATATCAAAATAAACAAGTTTGCAAAGTTTTTCAATCATTTCGACAAACACTCGGAAGTTATGAGGAACATACGAATTTTGACCAATTTGCAAAAAAAAAAAAACATACAAAAAAGCCTCTAACGGTAACTTTTTGGAATTGTTTAACGTTATCATGAACAACTTGGTGAACTGAACATTGGGAAACACTGTGAGAACACTGGTCTTTGACAATTACCGAACGTGTTCAGTGCCTTTAAGTTAGCATAATCAGTAATGTACAGAGCCACATTGGATATAATTTGAATTACCATCACATGCAAATATAATTCAAACAACTGTAAAATTGTGCCGCAAATCATTACCAATAAAACAGCTAATATATACCCCCTGTCCCATCAATTGAAGCACCAACCCATGATTGATTGATTGATTGATTGAATTCATTCGGATAAAAATACAGCAAGAACATGCCAAAAATACATACACAACAACAGGAGAAAAGACAATGAAATAAGATAAACCAAAATAGAACACAAGATAGGAACACTGCACAAAATTATCCAAGGATAGCCCCAAAAAGCCAATAACTTAGATTTTTTTCCATTGGGGTCCTTAATTGATGAGTTTTACACTGCTGTGTCAATGGAACTGCAAACCTAGGCTCACTCTCAAATTATGTCGGGTTCCGCAACTCAATTCAATACAAAAAGCCTACACATCACATGCATCCGACGATTTAAAACTCTTCTGTTTCAGATTATTGTGGTTCACCAGACATTTTAGTTGGAACAACTCCAGTCAATCTGCCGTCACCAGGCTATCCAGGGGTCTATCCAAAATCAATAGATTGCCACTGGGAGATCAGGGCTCCAGACTGGATATATGTGGTGGTGTTAGTACAAGATTTTAACGTAGGACAGGGATATGACTTTGTTCACTTTGATGGTACCCTTCTCAACGGACACACCGCGTCACTTGAACTCAGTGGAACCACACGACTGAAGTCCATTGCATTTACCACATCGAAGACAATTTATGTCCGTTTCATAACTAACGAGTCAGTTTCAAGAAAGGGGTTTCTTCTACAACTTCAAGGCACCATTGGTAATTCCACCAGTTGTAATAATCAAACAATGAAGTTCCAATACAGTAAATATGGAAATATTATAATTGTTAAAGTGCTATGTTATTGATTCCTTTAGCGTTTTGTTTACATCGTTAAAACGGAAACCGAGAGACCTACGTGTAGGATGTTGTATGCAAAGCAGAACACGTTGGTATGGTGGCCCTGAAGGGACATCGCATATCGCAAACGTGTGCGCACACGTATGCGATTTCGCGAAATTTATCGCGAATATGTGCGCACACGTATTCAATGTCGTGAAACAATTCGCGAATATGTGCGCACACGTACGCAATGTCGCGAAATTTATCGCGAATAAGTGCGCACACGTATGCAATGTCGTGAAACAATTCGCAAATATGTGCGCACACATATGCGATGTCGTGAAACAATTCGCGAATATGTGCGCATACGTCTGCGAATTTATTTGCAATGTCGTGAATTTTATTGCATACCATGTCGCATACCTTGGGGATGATGTCATAGTTGCGGACATTTTGTTAGTGACCTAGGGAGTACGTGGTGCTACAGTCAGGCCCTAGTTAGACTTGGTTCCAAGTCTGTGATTGTGGTTTTTAGTCTACCTGATAGCCGATACATTGTTGCCTGAAATAGCGCCCTCTTGTGGATAAACCCCGGCGTGTGATAGCCAATCTGCGGGGGAATTTTGGAAACCCCCAGGATCATTAGAAATTTTATTCAAAGGTATGCGACATGGTATGCAATAAAATTCACGACATTGCAAATAAATTCGCATACGTATGCGCACATATTCGCGAATTGTTTCACGACATCGCATACGTGTGCGCAAATATTCGCGAATTGTTTCACGACATTGCAAACGACGTGTGCGCACACATTCGCGATAAATTTCGCGACATCGCATACGTATGCGCACACGTTTGCGATATGCAATGTCCCTTCGGGGCCACCATACGTTGGGATTTGTTACGTCGTAAAACAAATTCACACCAGTGTTTGCCACCATGTCGCGCTAAGTATCAATGGACAAACATAACAACTGCAAATCTAGTGATTCACCGGTCATGCTTACTAGTGTAGTAATAAATATATCAAGAATTTGAACAAACACCTATTAATTTTTGATATTTCTAATTTTGTTAGTTCGACGGATTTGTCATTTCGTAAAAATAGTGACGACATTGCACATTTCGGTCTCTTTAAATAGATCCAACTTCCTACCCCTTCGAGGACGACTTCGATTGTAGAAACGGGATGTGTCTTACTCCAAAGACAAGATGTGATGGCTATCGTGACTACCAAACTGATTCAGAATACTCATCATCGTTTTTTGAGAGTTATGGTGAGGAACTTAGTGTTAACTTAAATTATGTCTGGATGTTTAAAAGCGTAGATGCTTATAATTGGGGAAGATCTTCCATCTACAGCATTTTTTTTTATCCAGGTTACTTGCCTTTTGGTTGTGTTTAATCAAATGTTTAGTGCTAGACATTTCAATCGAGTGTAAAAACAGTCTGCATCTAATTACGCCAGATACCGGCCTTTAGAACCGGGCTGTTACCTGCCAGATAAACCTTTGACCTTGCTTACATAATACTGTGTACACATTCATGAGTCATGTGTGTATAATATCAGTCTGGCAGGTCTGCGTGATCGCATGTCTATCCAATGAAACCATTGGGTTTGTAAGACCAGTGCCTGTCCAGGCTCTAAACAGGCCATGTCCTCATTATTCTCTTCCTGCTATATTTCTTTCAGGTGCTTGTAGTGGCACTAACATTCCCGTTGGAAGTGAACCAATAAGGGACACACCGGCTTTCTTGGGATATTTAGGCTACGCAAAAAACTCAAACATGACCCTAAAGGTCCTCAATAAATATAAACAAAAACGGCTTCTAAAAGAAACCATCAAATTTGGTTGTTTTCGAGCATTAAACAAGAAATTAATAATGTCACGTGGTTTATCCGAACCAAAAATCTTGTTCGGATAAACCACGTGATCTTTGGAGGTAGGTTTTACTTCCAGCCGTATAAAGTTAATTACCTCACCAAATTCAACTCTTCCCCCCCCCCCCCCACAATTATGCATGAGTATTTTACAAACAAGACTACTAAAATTGTGGTTAAAAGTTGTAAATAACAAGACATGTAGTGTTTGTAAAATAACAAACACTAGGTGTTCGGGTTTTCATTGAAAGTCTGCATAAAGGTCATTACGTATACCAATTTTGAAACAATTATCATAAAATTTGCCACAGCCATCTAGTGAAACTGTATTTTGAATTGGTATTAAACAGCCGCTAGAGGGCGCTCTTGTATTTTATGACGTCGGTCCTATTTTTTTTAAAACCAGACCCTTGCCAGACTACAGCATCGTTGGGAAAGCAACTCAAAAAATTAATACGCTACTTTTAAATTACAAGGCACTTCTGGTTTCGCCCGGAAGTAGAGGTCATGCAATTTCAGCCTGATGTTAAAAACGTTGACTAAAAATGTGTAATTCTTTAGATATGAGTTTTGAAATTTTCAAAAGTTTGAACCGGAAGTCAATGTCGAATGGGGTAACACTTTTTGTAGCGTTTGCTGAGTCTTAAAAGGCCTTTCCAATGATATATAAATTAAACTTTCATTTAAAGGTATCGTACACGTTTGGTAATCACTCAAAACAAATATTAGCTAAAAAACTTACTTGGTAATAAGCAACGGAGAGCTGTTGATAGTATACAAGATTGTAGGAAACGACTCCCTCTGAAGTAACGTAGTTTCTGAGAAAGAGGTAATTTCTCACTAAAATAATAAAAACTTCTTGCAAGAAGTTTGTATTCCTATCTGAAAGCACACAAATTTGTACAACAAGGGTGTTTTTTTCTTTCATCGTTTTCTTGCAAATTCGATGACCAATTGAGCCCAAACTTTCACAGGCTTGTTATTTTATGCATATGTTGGGATACACCAAGTGAGAACACTGGTCTTTGACAATTACCAAACGTGTCCAGTGCCTTCCGTAATTCAACACCTGATTAAGTCATCTTGACGTCACTGCAGTGGTTTCATCTACTAGTAACGATCTAACCATCATTTGTGAAGTTTGAAGTTTGTGTGAGCCTGTGAAGTGTGTCTTTGTAGCGGACGATCGCGGGGGAGAAGAAAAAGACGAAGTAATACAAACAAAAACGAACAAAAACAAGAGGTGTTCCAGGCGGAATGCCCGAACACCTATGAAAAATCGAACGTCAGATATTATTTTTAGAGAGTCCTTGAAAACGGAAATGTGTTCCACGTTGCACAGCGTGGGGCTACAGAAACGTAAACTAGGGGCAATATCCCGTGTAGCTATAGCACATTGACTCGTGGGGCTAAGGAGACAGAAAACCCCGAAAAAGCTGTACCTAATGAGCTTACGAACATGTGGAAGGGGTAGGGAGCCAGACCACCGAGTACCCTTTTGTCATTGCAGGTTGGTCAGTCAAAAATAACATTAATAATACTGGGTTCTTATAAAGCGCTTTATCACAACCCAGGGGTATATCAAAGCGCTCAGTATTTGTTATTGCAAGGTATGCGTAGCTAGCTGCGTTTGGAAGTATGAAACCTTTTCCCTTTAAAGCACCATGTAATGGTTTACAATTTTATGGCATATCGTGGCCGAGTGGATCATAACACCGGACTCAAGTTCTGGTGTTTCTGATCAGCAGAGTGTGGGTTCGAGTCCCGGTCGTGACACTTGTGTCCTTAAGCAAGACACTTTGCCATTACTGCTGTGTCCTTCAGATGGGATGTAAAGCTGTAGGTCCCGTGTGTTGTGTAATGCACGTTACAAAAATAAACCAGTGCACTCATCGTTAAGTGTTTCTGGTTTGATCAGCAGCATATTGCAACACCGCACCTTGTCAACCATTACATGGTGCTACCCAGGAAAAGGGTTTCATACTTTAAAACATAGCTTCATATACCTTGCAGGAAAAAATACTGAGCGTTTTGATACGCCCCTAGGGATGTGATAAAGCGCTTTTTAAGAACCCGATATGATTATTATTATTTTTACAAGGTGCTGTGGCCCAATATGCTGCCGATCAATTCAGGAACACAGGGGTGAACCCCTTCTCTTTACGATAAGTGCACTGAGTTCTTTTACGTGCATTACACAACACACGGGACCCGTGCGGTTTTACGTCCCGTCCAAAGGACGCAGCAATAATGATTAAGTGTCTTGGTTAAAGGGATTGTATAAGTTTGGTAATTGGAACCCACTGTTTGATTCAATCCCATATAGCTGTAGATGTATACCTTACAACTAACCTGTGAACATTTCATTTCAAAAGGTGGTAGCGTTTTTTAGATAACATCTGGAACGGTTATGTCCACGCAGGAAGAGCAACCTGCAATTGAAATACACATTCTGAGAAACGTTACAGCAGAACGCTTCTCAGATTCAAATTTTGGGAGGATAAAAAGTGATATATTTTTCTATAACCGCAGTACATTAACGCATCATAGTGTTAGACAACCCTAATATGACAACGACGAATTTATACTTAAACCGAGTCGGAGTGCATTTTTATTCGAGTACCGAGTATTTGACTCCGAGTACATGTTATTTAATTTACAAACTATTCAAAGCTAAAAAGCTAAAACTGTGTGAATGACTGTGTAACATCCGGATCAGAGTTGACCCGGATTCCGGATCAGACTTGACCCGGATTCCGGATCAGACTTGACCCGGATTCTGGATCAGACTTGACCTGGATTCCGGATCAGAGTTGACCCGGATTCCGGATCAGACTTGACCTGGATTCCGGATCAGACTTGACCCGGATTCCGGATCAGACTTGACCCGGATTCTGGATCAGACTTGACCCGGATTCCAGATCAGAGTTGACCCGGATTCCGGATCAGACTTGACCCGGATTCTGGATCAGACTTGACCCGGATTCCAGATCAGACTTGACCCAGATTCCGGATCAGACTTGACCCGGATTCCGGATCATTGGAGGCCAGACCCATTTATGGGTCAAATTAGTGTCAAACTGACAAGTGATATATTTTTCTATAACCGCAGTACATTAATGCATCATAGTGTTAGACAACCCTAATATGACAACGACGAATTTATACTTAAACCGAGTCGGAGTGCATTTTTATTCGAGTACCGAGTATTTGACTCCGAGTACATGTTATTTAATTTACAAACTATTCAAAGCTAAAAAGCTAAAACTGTGTGAATGACTGTGTAACATCCGGATCAGAGTTGACCCGAATTCCGGATCAGACTTGACCCGGATTATGGATCAGAGTTGACCCGGATTCCAGATCAGAGTTGACCCGGATTCTGGATCAGACTTGACCCGGATTCCGGACCAGACTTGACCCGGATTCTGGATCAGACTTGACCCGGATTCCGGATCAGACTTGACCCGGATTCCGGATCAGTCTTGACCCGGATTCCGGATCATTGGAGGCCAGACCCATTTATGGGTCAAATTAGTGTCAAACTGACCCGATACCATTTCACTGACACAGAATCCGAGTCAAAATCGCATTGTTTTTAACCAGCTGCTGGGTCAGCCTTACCCTCAGAATAATACTAAGCTTTGTTGAAGTGTCTTTTCATGTTATCTTTTCCTAGCATTTGTAGATTACGTCGTATGCGATCTTCCCTGTAGGATGTACGATGGCCAAATTTTACCTCATGGTGAAAGTACGAGCCTGAATGACTGTTCAGTCTGCTACTGTGATAATTCTACATTGCGTTGTACGTATCAGAAATGTCAACCACTAACCTGCGGATACAGAATCAAACTTGAAGGAGAATGCTGCAAGATCTGCCCCGAAAGTAAGTCATCTTTAACATTGAAGTTTCAAGGGTGTTTTGCAAAGTAAACTTTTAAAAATTATCCCATTCTACGGTATGAATAATGCCCGTGCTTAGTGGTAAAATCATGTTCATTGTCAGTTTGATATGGTCCGATTGGTCTTGAGAACAAGTCTGACCAATCAATGCATCGCATCCAGTTATTTATTTGAATAATAATGTTATTTATTTGAATTAAAATTGCATTATGTCTGGATGTTTAAAAGCGTATAGCTGCTTATATTTGGGGAAGATGTTCCATCTATAGCACTTCTGTTCATCCAGATTACATGCCTTTTGGTTGTGTGTATGTTTAGTGCTTGAAAATTCAATCAAGTGCACAAACAGTCTGCATCTAATTACGCCAGATACCGACCTTCAGAATCGGGCGGTTACCTGCCAGATGTACCTTTGACCTTGCTTACATAATACTGTGTATACACATTCATGAGTCATGTGTGTCTAATATCAGTCTGGCAGGGGTGCGTTTTGGCGGCTGTAACCAATAACTGTTTCTGACGTCATAACCAAAACGGTAACCGAGCTCACAACTCGGTTATCGTTCAGTCTGAACAGCAGAACCAACGACCAACAACCGAAACAGTTATTGGTTACAGCCGCCAAAACGCTTCCCAGGTATGCGTCTTCGCATGTCTATCCAATGAAACCATTGGGTTTGTAAGACCAGTGCCTGTCCAGGCTCTACACAGGCTATGTCCTCATTATTATCTTCCTGCTATGCCTTTCAGGTGATTGTGGTGGCACTAACAATAACATTTCCGTTGGAAGCGAACCAATTAACTTCAACTTAACAGGCTACCCAACCAGCTATCTACCATATCTCGATTGCAACTGGCCGATCGTTGCTCCGGATTTTATGTCAATAGTCCACGTTGGAATAATTGATTTTTCGTCAGAAGACGGGAAAGACATAGCTGTCCTTCGCGGTATTAATATCTACGGAGACACTGTATCATTTGAGCTGACTGGAACCATCGATAAACTGGTATCTGTAACATTTAATTCATCGCGAGAAGTGTCCTTCAATTTTATAAGTGATGCATCTATTAGTGAACGAGGGTTTCTACTAGAACTTTACAGCAGCAATGGTAAATTCTCTTGCGAACTTGTTATATACATTACGCATGATAACTTCAAAGGACCTGGTAAACTCTAAACAGGTCATAATGTGTTTGCATGGTTTCGTCGGTGTTTTTACCTCCAATATGGTGATGAATGCCGAAAATGGGAACCCAGCGGTAAATGTTGATGTAGTTGTGGTTATTAAACACATAAACCTTATCAAGATTACGGGGGTTGGGGCGTGGTGGGGGCATAGATTTGTCCATATCATCTGATGGGGCGTGGTGGGGGCATAGATTTGTCCATATCCTCTGATATAGTCTTTTGCTTATACTATTTCAACGGTGTGTCTGACTTCTAAACTGTGACTTTTCCTAATTACTATAAAGTCGTAGTCATACGAAGGAATGTATGTCCCATGTTATACCGTGAACATCGGGAATATATGGTTGCCTCCAGTAAACATTATTTCGTGGAAAATCGGCTGCCAACGCTAAAAAAAAGGGGCAGAGCGGAGGCCTAGTTGTCGCTTGCAAACACGAACTTAGTGTTGCGTTTACATCTTCCTGGCTTAATAATATTCATTTTTTAGTTCAACTATTTTCTGAAAATGTTGTTTAAATGTTAATAGCCCAATTGGTGCTATTATTATTATGTATATTTGTCATCATTCAAACAAAATACAAATCAAGAAAACTTGTGAAACACAACATACAAATTACGAGTTTGTTAAATACTTATTTGTTCACAAAACCGAATTAAATAAACACATTTTCCCACTTTTAAAAGGTACTGCTAACACATCTTGTCCTGACCCCGATGTCTTTGATTGTGGAGACGGCTCTTGTTTGAAGCCAAGTGGAATATGTGACGGTTTTAGAGATTGCCAAATAAGTGGAGCAGACGAGGTTGATTGTGGTGAGAACTTTCTCTCTTAATTCCAAAGATTGATAATTTCAATCTTTGAAGCGATTGAATTTTTTCCCAATCTAATAGATTGAATTTAGATTGAAAACCATCAAGGTTATCGTCTTGCGCATAATCCAGATGTCAATCGTGAAAAAGATTGCAAGCTTTTTCAATCTATAATAAGTTCGAAAAAGTGAACCAATGAAAAGGGTGTATTAACAAATCGATTGAGAAATCGGACCAATGAAATACCACATCACTTATCATGTGACTACGATTTCCTCTCGTCCGGAGCTAACTTTGCCGCCATTTTGTTTTAGTGAATTCACTAGTTTGTAGTACGCAGCAGCATTTACCAGCAAAAAATAGCTTATCTCCGCGAAATTCAAGGGAACGGAAGATTGCAATGGCGCTCCGTGAGTACCTACAACAGTTGAAGTTCGACGAGGCCACCATTTGTGTTTTGGAAAGTGAGTATACCATTACGGATTTTGATTTTGTAAATCTTCATCTTATTCTTGCACGACGACGCGTGCGATGTAGGCCTACGGTTATTTTTGCGGTCCAAGTATAGGCTACCCATAGACCAGTGAAAAAAACTGAGGCTTAGGGTAGCCCTATCAAGTATAACTAAAGTTTCCTGTGTGACCGGGCACATCGAAGGAGCATAGGCACATTTGAGTTTTTAAACCCTCCGTATAGCCTTCACTGTAGGCTAATGTTTGTCTGACCGTGTTTGCATGCGTCCACCATATGTAATTTGAGAATTGTTGCTGTCGAGAATACAAGACTTTTCGTGGGGTATTTGGTTGAGCAAGACGACGACGGCCCATGACCTGAATCCCTACTCACCGTGAATGGAGATGTATGTAATATAATTTACATGTACTGTAGAAGTTTCATCTTCATTAGTTGTCAAGTTTTTTAGAGAAAAAAAGTGTATTTACCAGTGCTGGTATTTAATACCAGTACTGGTAAATACGTTGTAGGCCTAGGCCTACATGCTAAAATAATGTTCGTCTCCTCCTGAGACGAAAATTATTTTCGTGACATTGTTTTACTCATTTCGCAAAAACTACAGCACCTCAGCAAGTAAAACTTTAAGGGAAGCTTTTTACCATCTTTTATCTTCAAACCGTGTAATTTTTATATAAATCTGTGGACATGTGTTTTGTGTCGTACAAAAAGTACCCAAACTCTTTAAAACAATGAAAATGCACAAAACATGACATGCCAAATGCAATTTGTAAAAAAAGTAAACAAATTTTCAAGATGGCGGCGCCCATGGTTACCAGGTTACTATGTAATGTTTACACAACTTTGTCAACTCATGGCATTTCATTTAATTATTTAGCTATTTGGGGTATTTTGTTAACTCCTCACTTCATTTAATACTAGTACAAGTACTAGACTACTAGCATTGCTTTTCGATTTTAAACGTTGTCAATAGCATTCATTAGGACAGCACAAGTATAACTATTTTGTTCATGTATTTTTTTGGTGTTCTGATGGGTCTATACACCCACAGTCAGTACATTATAAGTGTCCTGTCATGAAAAAAAATCCACCCATGATTCCCATTCCAGTACTCAGTATAGGATCTTGTTCAACTTACAAGATGAGCCTGTGACTGTGAGAAACCTCGATACCGACGGATACATTTCTCTAGTTCTATGTGAACTATAGAAAAACACAAAAGAGATCACTGTATTTTTATTATAAATTGCAATTTTTCTTTTGGAGAAATTTGTCAGGTACATGTTTTTGGCTTTTTTAAAAATGATTTTGAGGGGGTGCATTTTTAATTTATTGTTAATTTTTTTATTTATTTAAATGTTACTGCTTATTGTTTATTTGTTATGCTCACATGTATTCTTTACTAATAATAGTTGGCCGCATTGTTAGGCTAAATAGTTTTGTTTTTAACTTTTATTTCATTGTTTTGTTTTCATGATATGTGTCCAGTTCACATTTACTTTTTCTTTCAAAAAAATGTGAATTGTTGTTGTTCTTGAGTTATTTACAAACAATGTTGATAATTTGGAGTTGGAACAATTGTGTACATTGTTTAAACCCTTATCTTTCATAATTCAATTTATTCTCCCAAAACTGAATTTGTAGCACTCGTTTTTTGTACCACCCTGGTACTCACATATCAGAAAACATCTTTGATAAACACTCGTGCCATTTAGAGGTTTACTCAGGGTTTTTACTTTGTCTAAGTCAAGCACTGAACACAAAATTGCCACTTACTGCATCCCATTCTGTGGTAGTTTCAGCAAAGTGATAAACGATATGAAAGAAAACAAGAATGGTGTGTTAACAAACACAAATGCCCCGCTGAGATTACCTCATTCTTGAGTTATCGCTTAGACAACATTTCTTTTGTTTTAGCCACAATTACCTTGACATTTTTAAACAATAGGCTTCTGTGGGGTCCCAAGACCAATCCACACACCAAGTTTGGAGTTGATATGCCAAGTCCTTCTTGAGTTATCACTCGGACAACATTTCTTTTGTTTTAGCCATAATGACCTTGACATTTTGTGTATGGGATCCAAAAACAATAGGCTTCTGTGGGGTCCCAAGACCAATCCACACACCAAGTTTGGAGTTGATATGCCAAGTCCTTCTTGAGTTATCACTCGGACAACATTTCTTTTGTTTTAGCCATAATGACCTTTACATTTTGTGTATGGGATCCAAAAACAATAGGCTTCTGTGGGATCCCATAACCAATCCACACACCAAGTTTGGAGTTGATATGCCAAGGCTTTCTTGAGTTATCACTCGACAACATTTCTTTTGTTTTAGCCATAATGACCTTTATATTTTGTGTATGGGATCCAAAAACAATAGGCTTCTGTGGGATCCCAAGACCAATCCACACATCAAGTTTGGAGTTGATATGCCAAGTCCTTCTTGAGTAATCGCTCGGACAATGATTGCACACACACACCCACACACACACGGAAGGACAAGGCAAACACTATATGCCCCTTCGGCCTGCTTCGCCGGCGGGGCATAAAAATCAAATCAACAAAATAACGAAGAAAACCCGAGTGATAAGGAAAGTACTGAGTATACAGTGCTTTACACACATCGGTGTACGGGTAAAACCAAATATAATATTCTTTATCCCGATGCAAATTTAACATTTATTAAACATGAATCTTTCAACTTGAATATTTTATTAAAAGTTGCAAGTGCCTTACATTTTATTTATTTTGTCCAACAGATCAACGTTGAATTTGGACTCTTGTTTGAAGAAGAGCAAGACAATTTCATTACAAAGTGGAGTGGTGTTCGAGATGCAGTAATAGCAATTGGGAAGGATGAGTATCTTGCGGTGCAAGAGCTAATTACATCTTTCAAGGATGGAAACAGTAAGTTACGTAGTGACGTAATTCAATCAATAATTTGGCAATAGTTGATGCAGTGATTTATTTACTTACATTTATTCCAAAATGAATGTATCTGCATTCCTAATAATCCCTTAATAAACTATGTCAATTAACATCCACATCAGGATCCACATGTCTTTTCTGAAAATTGTGTGCTGTTGATTCACCCCTACAAAATCCATGATTCTTTCATTAGTGCTCAATGCGCAAAAGCCCAATGAACCAGAGGAGACTGATGACAGATTTGGTACACTCTTTAAAACATTGAGTTTGCAGTTATTTTGAGAACCACACATCACTCCCAAAAAGATTGACTGTTATTGTCACCTTGCCATGCAAACCTTCATTGTATTTATTTTGTGCAACATGTAATATATAGTGTACACATTGTTTTTTTGTATTTATCAGAGGACCTGTGTGGACTCAGTTCCCTGGTGTACATGCTGCATCGATCAGTTAACAAGAACAAGTCCAAATATGGATCGTGCAGCAGTAGCAGCAGATCTGGTACTTTGTTGCACCTCATACAGCATAAACCAGTAAGTACTTGCAGTATGTCTGCATAATATGAACTTTGTCGGACAGTCTTTAAGTCAGATGGGAAACATTTTTTGGCAAGGTTATCTCCATCTGTTTTAACGTGGTGTTTGGTAAAAGAGTCATTGGCAGGAAGTGAATTTTTGGTGAAGTGATAAGGCTCCTAAAGGTATTCTAGACCTCAGTAAAAGTGAAAGCTAAACCCTGCATTATTGACTCATTAACATTTTTTTTGAAGTGCCGAGAGATTAGAAAAGAACGAATTATTAAAACGTGATTTTTGATGCTGAAACACGTCAAGAAAAAATAATCTTCCATGTTTAGAATTTTGAACTTTTTAAATTATAGTTTACTGTTGGGTCTTTGCCAGTAGGACATGGCCAAAAATTAAATGTTTTTGGACAGAGGTTGGTTCAAAAAGAGGCACGGTGAGGTGCAAATGTTGATGCAATCAGTCCTCATTAAGGTTAGTAAAATTGGTGTAGTTAAATGCTGCATTAATATTTTCTCCTTTTTTTCACAGCTAGGAACAGATGTTGCCAGTTTCATTGAGAGGAAGCCAGATCAGTAGAGACAGCCATTTCTCTTGGCACTTGGGCAGAACGCCATCAACCCTACCCATTTTTTTTATAATTGTTGACCATCAGGCCATTCCAGCCGGCCTTGAACTTGTATCTACCTTTGACAGATTGTTCAAGGTTCATTATGTGTTTAATATCAGCTACTCGCAGGCCTTGCAAATGTTTTGGGAGTTTGTAGATTCCATGATCTACAAGGTAATGGCCCAAACTAGAGCCAAGTCCCAAGTGCGGGGGCTGGGTTCTGCCGTGAGGGCAATGATAAACAACTAATTAAATCCAAATTGGCCTTTCAACATTCTCCATTGTTGAGGCAGTGATGGAGTCCATGGTATTTTGTACACCTAAGGGGGCAAGTTTATCTAAGGCCCAATTTTATAGAGCTGCTGAAGCACAAAATATTGCTTAACATTTTTCTGCTAAGCAAAAATAAGCAGGATACCAGTCACATTTGTACACGTGACATGACCTTTTGGCATAATGTTGTTGTACTTAGACACTTTTTGTGCTAAGCAGCTCTATCAAATTAGGCCCAAGTAAACAAGATCATGTGACCCCCTTTCAAAGAATTAATAGCTGGGGACTGTCTAAACATTTGGGGGTATATTCATGTATTTTTTGAATTTAATTTACTGAATTTAATTAAAGCAGCAATGCATTGAGTTAAGAAGACTGATCTACATGGAGTTTGTATTGTACAACTTGTGTATGCGGGTGGGTGCATGAGCGCGTGCGCTAGCTCGTATCAATACAGGATTGAGAAATTTCGATCTATCAAGACAGGATTAAGAAATTTCGATCTACGAATGATTGAAAAATTCAATCTAAATGATTGAATAGTTCAATCACCAGTCTGGATTGAAAAAATTTCAATCCAAATTCGATTGAAGATAGATTGAAAATTTCAATCTAATAGTTTGAAATTCCACTCGTTTGTGGATTGAAAATTTTCACTCTAAATAGGGATTGATTGTCAATCCGGAAAGATCGTTCCCTCACGGCAATCTGTGAAAGAGTGAAATTTCAATCGTCAGAATTAAGAGAGTTACCCTTGTATATTCGAGGCTACAGAAGTGCCTACTCAAATCAAAGAACTCAGAAGGGAACGGGGAACACTCGTTGCCGCAAGCTTGCAGCAGATTTTCCACCTTAACCCCTGCACGGATAATGAAACCAAATTTTACTATCATATTATGCAAAGTAAAGCTGTTCCTGACAGTCGAAAGGAAAAACGCAATGTTTGCACTAATCAAAAACAGTCTTGTTTATATCTCTCTGAAGTTATTTCATCTGAGAGTCTGCGGATATCACGTTATGTTTTCCTTTCTTTGGGGGAGGGGGGGGGGCACAAATGTATCTTATCACGGGAGGCTTAGTGTAGTTTACAGTATGAAGCCCCTGAAGAATCTGTAAACAAAGCATTGGGTGAAGTATTCACACAGCTCAACAATTTGAAAGCAGTTTTTCAGACACTTGGAATGTTGACATGTTTGTTTGCGTTATGAAAATGTACAAAACAAAAACGAAAAAAATTGAGTAAAACAATAATAGTAGCTAATTTGTTATAACAATTTTGTTAACTTGTGATATTTTACTGTCGGCTACAGTAGAGCTGTTGGTGTGGAGGGTTGTTAATGTGCATTGTGTTCAGAACAACGTAGCAGAAAAAACTGATCTCATGTCATGTCTGCTGCCACCTAGCGTCTATATGACTGATGTTATGGCATCGTGTGTTATCGAGGCTTCCCTAGAGAGGGGCTCCAAGGTCAAATTCAGTATTTGGATGCCCCCATTTTCCAATAAATAGAGTCCTCGTGAAAGTAGGAAAAAATACAACTCTCAAACCTTACGTTAAAATGGTGTAAAATACAATTTGGTTTGATACTTTTTCAGAGCAAAATTTGAAACATGATGACAGTTAAAAGGTCAAGTTCAATGCAATTTTGATCGAACATTTTTGTAATTTTATTCGGGTATGAAATAAACAAACACCGATACATTCTTATATCCGTTTTGCACATGTGCTGTTTGCAGATCATTCTCCTACAACACTGTAAGCTCTTGGAAGTTTTTGTGCACTGGTCTTATAGGCCCAATACTTTCAACGGATATAATGATTTCATTGGATGAATGTGCAGTGACGTAAGCTTTCCATATCTATGTTATGATTGGTCCGAGGTGATGCAGTTTGTCAGCTTGCATTTTCGATGGTCTGCATGCAGCGTGTGCATAATGTGTGTATACTGTACATGCTTGTAATGTTGTTTTATTCACTATGTGTACATGTACTTGTGAATTGACTGCAAATCTCCATGTGAAATGGATGCGAGGTCAAAGGTACATCTGGCAGGATCCGGCCAGGCGCTCAAGGCAGGGGCCTAGATATCATGCCATTTTTATCAATGCGCACAACACAAATACAGTCATTATCGCACTTTCTAATCGTGTTCATTCCCAGACAAAGTTTCTTGTCCAGGATCTTTTCTCTGCCAGGGTTCGTTACTATGTGTTCACATGTCCACAGTCTGTGATGGCATCTTTAACTGTCCAAATAAAGATGACGAGTCTCCAGGAGCATGTGGTATGATTGTAATGTTTATATTTACTGTGTTTTTAACCCTGGGAGCCACCGATGTAAAATATTTACGCGTGTGCCCAAAGGTGCTCAGGCGGTAGGCATTTTATGCTGGGGTGTAAATAACTGTGTTTGGGGGCACAAATCTTGTTCTAATGGTCTGAACAGATGAATCTAAGTTCACTGAACACACACACCAACGATTTTAACATTCTGGCAATTGACACATTGGTTCACCACTGATTTGCCAAAAATAGTAGGGCAGGGCGGCAAGTTTGGTACTGCACAAGTGAATGCCGCCTTGGCTCAGACCCACATTTGTGACAACTGGCCTACCCGGTGAATGACCTCAAGGGCAAAATCGGTTCAGCCACTCTTTTGAGGACTGTTCAGGGTTGGATGAACATTAATTTCAGCGAAATTGAATAAACAAAAAGTCTTTGTAATTAACAAAAATAGAAATAAGTGCCTACGGCCCGAGCACCTTTGTGGCTCGCAGGGTACTAAAACAATGTTTTATTTTTCCTCGTGGTACATTTCTTTTCATTTATTTTGTATTATTGTTTTTGTTTACTGTACACATTTTTCTTTTGTTCTTCGTATAATTATCTAGTTGCTGTTTATTTCTTTATGTTGTACATCTTTTTCTTTCTTGAGTGAAGTATAGACGACTCCATTTTCTGCGGTAACTTTAACAACAAACACAATGACATACAAAATTGCAACAAAAAAGCATGTCCCATAAGGAACAGTGTTGTCATTAAATAGTGTTAAAGGTACTTCCTAAATTAATTTATATAATGTTTACAAGTTAAAGTGAAAACGGTCGGTTGGTCGATCGGTCGGTCGGTTGACCAAGTTTGTGATGTTCTCTAAGAGAAAAGAAGAAATTTAATTTACAAATATTTTACAACACTGCTTTTTAGGTTCCCCCCCCCCCTCTTTATACCAAAAGGTATCGGTAACAATGGGAATAAAAACAAGCAGTAATTTTATGTCACTTGTTGTTGTTTTTGTTATTCCTTTCGAAACTTTTTTGAATTTATGTCATTAGTTAAGGAGTCAAAAGCAAAACATGTTAATTTCCATTTTATTCCTAAATATGCATATTTAAATATTTCTATTGACAAAGCCGACCGATGTCCGACAATGTGTTCTTGCGATGTCACCGATGATGGCTATGTCGTTCAGTGCAACTCGGGGTGGAATCAGGAGACTGTAGGCCACATTGTCGTAAAAACGGAACATCTGTAAGTATACGCACAAAAACCGTGCTCTTCTTTTTATTCTCAATATTGTTGTAGTTGTTTGCGCGTACAAACAACGTCTGACTGGTTTCTGTTCAAAGTGTGTTGCTGTTGATTTTTTGTTCGTTGCTACTAAAGTCGTTTATCGAATTTGTTCTTGATTGGTTTTCCTACAGCAAACTTGCAAATGAAAACATAATCCGACTGAATACAGGAATCTTCAAACGTTTCTCATTCTTGAAATCACTGTAAGTTGCTCGCTTATCTCGTGACCAGGTTCGCACTTTACATGGTCATTATCCTTTTCCCAAAGTAGACGAAGATTACGTTTCCAGGGTAATATATTAGGCCTAGCTATGTCTTGCAAGTCAATTTCGAGTGCATTTGTATGTCAACTTCTTTTAGGCATTCCTGCCTTGTTACCAATCTGTCGAGTATATTCATGTCGTCCCTCTTCAAAACCCCTTCTATCATTGTTGTTATTACCAACTTTTTTGTAGTTGTATCATCATCATCTTTATTTCGTCGTTCAACGTATTCCTCTTAAAGTTAAAATATTAATATTTGTTTGTTTTTTGCTTTTGTTTATGCTTTTATTTGTTTGTTTGGTTTTGTATTTGTCAGATGGGCATTTAAATACAAGCCTCCTTTTGGCATCTGAAAATGCCCCCATATTGGTTTGCTCCGCATCCATTTAATTATATTATTTTCATGTAATTATTTTCTTGTTTTCATTCTTTATTTATTTTTCTCTGAATCAGTTCTTGATTGTTTTTGATTTAAATCATTGTTCAAATTTGTTTATTGTTTCTCCTTTTTTTTCACCAATATGGAAATAAATGTAGAGTTGAATTGAATTGAATTGAATTGAACTTATACCAACGTAAATTTAAGTATTATACCTTTGTTATTTACCGAGTAACAACAGTCTGCATGCAATTTGGTGTGGTGGTATAGTTTTAACGTTGTTTTCAAAGCTCAGGCATGATTGTATAAACAAAATGAGAGAAATGGCCACGTAAAGCGGTTAATCATAGTTCGATTTTAACAGGTTCATATTTAACTGCGTTTTTTCATATTCAAATTTAATGCTTAAAATTGTCAGTATAGTCCGATAATTGCAACCAAAACAGGATTTTAAAGCATCAAATTGTTCTTTTACCTTATTTTCCTCCAAACTGTGAAAAACATGCTCCAGATTTTACAAATCAATCAAATTCTTCTAAGCTAACATTTAAAATATTGAAAAATTCCAGTTATTTGTTAGTAATATAACGCATATTTTTTCATGTTTGAGGTCCAAGGCATACAAAAATCTATCCCTTCCTCTTTTTCAGCTTGGTTTGAGCAGCAAAGGATACAAAAATCTATCCCTTCCACTTTTCGGCTAGGTTTAAGGAACAAGGGATAGAAAATTCTATCCCCTCCTCATTTCGGCTAGGTTTGAGGAACAAGGGATACAAAATTCTCTCCCCTCCTCTTTTCTGCTGGATTTGAGGAACAAGGGATAGAAAATTCTACCCCCTCATCTTTTTCGGCTGGGTTTGCTGAACAAGGGATAGAAAAATCTATCCCCTGACCTAAATTATAACAACTCGAACTACAATTAAACTTTTATTTTGTTAGCTTTCCCAATAGTGAAGTACATAATTGTAAATATAAAGGTGTGCGTATTTTTCTTTGATGTTATGATGCAACAATAGTTATGAGTACGCAATTTGGCCGATTGTTTTGCAAACAAAAATAAATCAATCAAAAGACTGTTAAAAATATTGTTTTAAGTGCACGAGGGTCTAACTTTGTTCCTCTAACAATATTTTATGAAGAAAAATAGCATGATTTTAACATTTAAGAGACAACTTCAAGAGAAAATGCTATATATTTAAAAAAGAACGGTGAAATGTGAAAATGTGTAGTTAAATGTGAACCTGTTTTTTGCTTTCTGTCTGTTGTGCGAGTGTTTGTATGTGTTTGTTGGTTTTATCCTTGCCTCAACTCACTTAGATTTACGGCGTGATATGTTGTCAATATATTAATTAATGTTATCTTGTTTGTTTTATCCAACTAGAGTTCTGACAAACAACAGCTTAGATAACTTCAAAGATGGAACATTTTCTGGACTCTCTAATCTGACCTTCCTGTAAGTCATTTGCATTAATATTTGTATGCCGTTAAACTGTTTGATATCATATGAAACCATTTTCACCAAAGGTCCTACCTAATTACAACGTACATCTTACACATAAACAAATCAAGAAAATCCCTTCCCATGCAGCAAGTAACCTTTGCATTGTTTAGATTTTAATTTTTAATTCTGTTTACCCGCGCAAAATGATTATTATGAGATCTAAAGTAGGATATAAATGGAGAGTTAATTGAAAGACAGAATGGAGGAATTGATCTTAATGATATTGAATTAAACTTCATCTGCAGGGTAGCTTTTGCCGAAAGTCAAAAAAGGAAAATGCATATTTCGCACTAATCAAAAACATTTGTTTGCATCTTCTTGAAGTTATTTTCTCTTCTTAGGGTCTGCAGTTGTCTATCATTAAAAAGCACACAAAACGAATACATTTCATTCAATTCAAAGGAGGCGTTGAGATGAAATATTCATACAGCTGAGCAGGCTGAACGAAGTTTTTCTGGCAAATGAATTTACTGTAATAGTTTAATTTCCTCCAGAAAATCAGACATTTATTAAAACCCTAATTAAAGTTATTCTGTTTTTTATCAATCCAGGGACATCTCAAAGAATCCTATTTTGAGCTTTCAGAGTGACACCTTCAAGGATCTTCTCAACTTGAGAAGATTGTAAGCAAACAAACAAACGAACAAACAATTCGTCACCGTTTTCACGAACCGACGAATGTGTCAATAATCTCAAAGTTCGGCAAATCAATTTGCGTACAAATTATTGACATAAACATTGCTGTTGACCTAACATGAAATATTTTCGTACACTGGCAACTAAGATTGAACGATGGGCGAACCCACAAATGCAATGGAAATCAAAAGAGCACTGTCACCGTGCCAAAAACACGTACAATCACATTTGCGTTTTCACGAAATGGGGACTATTAGGCCAAGTAAAATAAATAACATGTTGCTCGTACCCGCCAACTCCAATTTTGGACGCCGAATCGAATTTTTTGTTATTTGTTATTGAAAAAACACAAAAAAAAACCACCTCTATTTTCAAGTGTATCCTTCATTTTTAATAAGCATTTTCATCATCTTTCTTGCATCATAGAGTAAGGACGTATAGGCCCACAACAAATACTATTTCCACAACGCAATCGTTAGAAAATCTTCATTTTCGAAACCTTTCCTTTGCCCTTCACGTTTGCATGCTTATTTATATAAACAGTTCTTTTTGAAACCAGATCGCGCCAAAATTAGGCTTATGTTTTCTTAATCTTGAGAACAAACAGAAAATGCTCATAAGCCATAAAACCATCTTCAAATATGTTATGGCGGCCATCTTAGACATGGTGGCCATCTTGGAAAAAAAATAATACACAATTTGAAAATAACAAAAAATAAGGACCTCCCTCTCCAACTTTTTTTAAAATTCCGGACGAGCAACATGTTAATTTTATTTGGCCTTATTTCAGGGTAGCGTTTTCACTGCGAACTGGCAAATTCCAATATTTATATACCTTTGGTCATAAAACCAAGGATGCCTCGTAAGTGAACTTACTAACTGTGATTCGCAAGCCTGTGAAAACCCCCTAAACTCGGGTGCTTGCTATCTGAACCAGAAACACGACAGTGTTCTAGTTTCTTGTACGTGCACTATACCTGCAACAGCTCTACTATTCCAAGTGCACGGGACTTATGGCTTAATGTTCTTCCCGAAGGACAAAGCAATTATAGTGCAGTTTGCTCAAAGACACAATCATCATGATTGGGACTCGAACCCCACACTCTGCTAATCAGAAACACTAGAGCTTGTGTCTAGTGATCCTAACCGCTCGTCTACAACACCTCATCATATGCAATATGCATTGTTTTGTACGCAGTGCTCTGCACGTGAGTCTCCTACAATCTTGTTTTACGAAACAGTTGCAAGGACGACAAATATTGACAGTTCTGTACGATTGAAGAATTCAGCTTTGTTTTTGGTAGTTAAATTCGAAATTTAAAGTAGTACACAAAAAGAAACAGCAGACTGAAGAATTGTAGAATTTAAACCGTGATTTTTTCCAAATGTGGATTTTTGGCTGTGGAAAAAAATTGCCACTTCGTGAAAACGGTAGCAAGAATTTGTAAACAGAAAAAGCACAGGCTAACTTTCCTCTGCTCCAGCAATAACGTTAATGTTGATTATTTTCAGATGTTACAAAATAATATTTAATGTCATTTGCATGATGCCATCGGACTGTGGTCCACTGTCCGTTTTTAATTAAATAATCAGTACACCGCCATTTGAATTTGTTTTAATCTAAAAAAATTCAACATTCCCCATCTACACCTCCAAACAGCATGGTAAATGTCTTGTTACCACCCGAGGTCTTTTTCACACACAAAAAAATCCATCAATGTTCAGCTCTCCCGGAATTCCCATAGGAATTGTACAGCAGTTACTTGACCTTTGGGGTCAATAGCCACTTCTGGGTGAAATGAACCATATAGTTTTCAGATGGCTTTTTCTGTATACTTGTACAATGGCTGTAAGCAGTGACCTGATTGTTTATTTGGATGAATTGAGTAGGGTCCATATGGTTTGGGCCATTTAAAAGTGATTCGGTTCTCCACAAAAATGAATTACACGCTGATACAAACGGACAGTAGCCTCCTGTCCAAAGGCGTAAGCGTGTGACTTTGTTTTGATGGTGTCATGCAGGGTTAATAAAGGCCGCGTTGAAGAATTTTCAAAAGTTGAAACAATTATCCGAAGTCAAAAATAGTACAGCACATCGGAGGTAGAAGTGGTTCGAATTAATCACACCAATTTACTGAGGTTTTGTTAATGTTTCTTCAATAGGTTGGTTATTGATGTTCCTTTGCGTGTCATAAATTATGGAGCTTTCAACTCATTGAGCAATTTGACTGACCTGTAAGTCAATATATTGTTTGTAAAGTCAAAACAATGGAGGGCCAATAACCTATATAAGTATAAGAGATGTTTAGACCAGCAAGAAACGGGTATATAACCGGGTAGGAACAGATACAAAATTCCTTGCTTGACCACAACCCCCTGGAAGTGTGACTGTGAATATCCAAATAAATATGATGTTTTAATTTAGTTCTGCCGGACACAATGTATTATTCACAATAGATTTGGTTCTTTTGGGGTTTTTTTATTTATAGGTTTTCCCGGCCAATTTCAACAAAAAACAATTCATTTTAATTCCCGGCTCATTCAACAAAAATGAATCCTCCGTTGAATCAGCATTCAACAGTCAAAAAGAGTAATCCAATTTCACCTGTTTAGCATTCACTGGTCAAACAAGATCATTCTATTTCATTAGGCCGCAAGACTCATTCAATTTCGTAAAAGCCAGCAGCAACAGCTGGTCCATCATTGAATTTCGTCAAGTGTAAATATGTAGTAGAAAATCAACTTAAGAATGGACAAAGTGTAGTCTTGAATGCCTATAAATGAAATGAAACGAAACTGAATGAGAAAAACGAAATCATGTGTGCACGAAAACGAAATTGAATGCATTAATAGCTAAAATGAAACCCTAGTTTGAATGGATTCGGGGAAAAGGCGTTAATTTGAATGCGTGTTAATGAAATTGATTGAATTTTTGCTGATAATGACCGGGGAAACCTTTATTTTATTATTTTTATTTTTCAATGAATTTAATCCAAGAAATTTATGTTCAGTTTATAGAGCTAGTTTTATAGTTTTGAGAAATCATAGGTTTTCACTAAAGGTTTTGCACAAACAAATCCGCCAGTGATAAGTGGTAGAAAAAAAAATTATTGCCGGGATCCCGACTTTAACTCACATTCATTAGCCATGACAAACATTAATGTGCATGTTACATACATGCGAAATATTGTTATTTTCTCGTTTTGAAACAGCATCATCCATCAAAGTTCTTTCAGACCAACATTTTAATCGTGCCATTGAACTTTAAAGGCACTGAACACGTTTGGAAATTGTCAAAGACCAGTGTTCTCACTTGGTGTATCCCAACATACGCATGAAATAACAAGCCTGTGAAAATTTGGGCTCAATTGGTCATCGAAGTTGCAAGAAAATCATGAAAGAAAAAACACCCTTGTTGTACAATTTAGTGTGCTTTCAGATAGGAATAAAAACTTCTTGCAAGAAGTTTTTATTATTTTAGTGAGAAATTACCTCTTTCTCAAAAACTACGTTACTTCAGAGGGAGTCGTTTCCTGCAATGTTCTATACTATCAACAGCTCTCCGTTGCTTGTTACCAAGTAAGTTTTTATGCTAATATTTGTTTTGAGTCATTACCAAACGTGTACGATACCTTTAACCAAAACACTGGTACTTTACTATTTTACTCGCTCGTTCAGTTTTTGCTTTGCTCTATACACACCCTAAAAACATCCGGGTCAGAATTGACCCGGATACGGGTCCCTCGGAGCTTGACCCCTTTCAGGATCAATATGACCCGAATGTGTGTAAAAACGACCCAAAATGGATCAAACAGACGCAGAAACCGAGAAAAATTATGTTTCAAACCACATTCCGGGTCAGCCTGACCCAGATTGGGTCAGGCCCCCTGGGACCCAGGATCCGGGTCAATTCTGACCCGGGAATTTTTAGAGTGCTTCATTTTGTGAATAAACTCTGCAAATTGGATTATTTTCAGCTTTTTAATCAGAGGTGACACCCCTGAAGGGTATATCAATGAGGGTGCATTGGAAATCAAACCGGGTGCTCTTGAAACTCTGCACAGCTTGGACAAATTGTAAGTCTGTTTACTTCCGGGTCAAATTTAACCCGGAACCGGGTCCCATGCGGCTCGACCCAATTCTAGGCCAGGAACCGGAATCTGTGTCAAAATGACCAAGAAAAAGACCAAAACTGACACAAAATCTAAGTTACAAACCCAGTTGTTTTTAATAATAATAATAATAATAATAATAATAGTGGCTTCTTATATAGCGCACATATCCGTCACTCAGTGACGCTCAAGGCACTTTTAACGTTCATTATTTTCCAGCAAGGTATTGTGGAGCTACGTTTTTGAAGTATGAGACCAAGTCCTTTACATAGCACCATGTAATGGTTTACAAGGTGCTGTGGCGCATTGTGCTGTCGATCAAACCAGGAACACCGGGGCGAACCCCTTCTCTTTTCGATAAGTGCACTGGGTTCGTTTACGTGCATTACACAACACACGGGACCTACGGCTTAACGTCCCGTCCGAAGGACGAAGCAATGGTTAAGTGTCTTGCTTAAGGACACAAGTGTCACGACTGGCATTCGAACCCACACTCTGCTGATCAAAAACACCAGAGCTTGAGTTCGGTGTTCTTATCCGCTCGGCCACGACAGCCTGACCTAGATATAGGTCAGCCCCTTTCCGAAGAAGCTCAGTATCTATTGCACAGATACAACAAAATACTGCTGCATTACATATGCTGCTTTTTAATCAATGGTCATCTTTGTTTATGTGAGCTTACACTTGGTTTCTTGTGAGTTTTTAAACATAATGTTCACATTATCTTTTATATCCACTCAAATTTAAGTGTGTACTTGTTGTATAATTTGTGGTTACTGTTTACTGTTTTTTCAAAGTCACAGCTAGGATTCATCCAGCATCGGAAATATTTGAAATGCCCTGTGTCATATTATGACAATTCCCCAGCCACTTTTCATTTGGAAATTGTGATCTTCGGTGACATTGCTGTAAATCCCGGCCCTGAAGCTGAAAATAACTCAAACTCAGCAGAAGCTAGTCCAAACTCTACAAATTCCTACTCACGTAACAAGCTTCTCAGTCTCCGTTATGCCCCATCCACACGTGCATCAACTCTGCCTTCCTGTAAATTTACATTGCAGAATCTTGGCCTTTTTGTAAATCCCAGCACTGTTTACCGACCTACACATCGTGGTAAAAAAGCTGGTCGCCGTAGAACTGTTCATAAACTCCCTATACCTGAAGTTACACCCCCATCTGTTCTAGCACCAGTGACTCCTGCCAAATCTCAACTCAGCCTTTGTGTTCTGAACACACAGTCCATCTGTAACAAGTATGACGATTTTGCTGATTTTGTTCTGCAAAAAGATCTGGACCTTGTTGCCGTTTCAGAAACATGGCTTAGACCAGATGACAACTTAACATGTCGTCAGTGTACCCCTGCTGGCTACTACTTTCATCACATCCCAAGACCTCACAAGACCGGTGGAGGAGTTGCAATACTGTACAGATCTACTTTATCTGTCTCTGTGAAAAGTAATGACGTCCAATACACAACTTTTGAATCTCTTCATGCTGAGGTTTCCGGAAACTCTAAATCTGTTCGCCTTGTCATTGTATACAGACCTGAAAGAGATTCTAACGGCCAACATGTGACTTTCTCAAGTTTTCTTAAGGAATTTGAGAATTTGATTTTAGAATATCTCCTTCATCCATCGGAAATCATCATCACTGGTGACTTTAACATTCATGTTGATGACATCCACAACACCAATGCAAACCAGTTTAAGCATCTACTTCAGGCTTTCGGTCTTACCCAGCATATCAAGGAGCCGACTCATCGTCTCGGTCATTGCCTGGACCTTGTCATAACTCGTGACATCACCCCACCCATTGTCTCAAACTTTGTTATTCTACCTGGATTCTCAGACCATTATGCAGTCATGTGTAACTTGAGTCTGTGCAAGCCCAAAGTCCCAACCGTCACTATAAAGAGTCGACAGTGGAAACATGTGAATTCTCCTGAAGTGTTCAGCGACATAGGAACTCATTTAGCAAAGCTGGAAATTGATCATGACTGCTTGGATTCCTATGTCAGCCAATATGAGAGTACTATCAGTGACATCTTGGATAAATACGCACCTTGGAAAACAAGATCAGTCAAGGTCCGAACTGAAGTTTCCTGGTTCAATGATGATATTCGTACAGCAAGAAAGATCTGTCGTCAACTTGAGCGGAAATGGCGGAAAAATGGCAAGTTGGAAATACAACGACAAGAATATCGCAACCAATGTAAGGTAGTCAGGAATTTGATCAACCAGGCAAAGATCACCCATTATTCATCCCAAGTACAAGAATCCTCAGGAGATCAAAAGAAGCTCTTCAAGATAATTGGTAAGTTGTTGCTCAAACCTAAAACCCCGTCCTTCCATCCACTTACAATGATCAGGACTTGGCAAATGAATTCCAGAAATTCTTTGTCACCAAGATTTCAGACATCCGCTCATCTTTTCATCAGTCCCTTACAACGTGCCGCAGACATTGCCACATCTTCAACCAGAGTGTAGACTATCTGTGTTTGAGCCTGCCACTGTTGCTGAGATTCAAAGGGTTATTATGAAATCTCCTTCAAAATCCTGTGAGCTGGATCCAGTGTCAACATCCATGATGAAGCAAAACATTGATATATTTTTACCCTACATCACTAATCTTGTAAACGAATCTCTCAGTTCCGGTTGTTTCCCCGATAGCCTCAAAGTTTCCTACATCAGGCCGCTCATCAAGAAACCAAACCTGGACAAGGAGATATTCAAAACTACAGACCGGTTGCAAACTTAAAATATCTTGGAAAAGTCATCGAACGAGTAGTTTCATCACGCATTTCTGATCACATTCATAATTTCAACCTGTCCGACGTGTTCCAGTCAGCATACAAGCCTTTCCATGGGACAGAAGCTGCACTAGTCCGTGTGAGCAACGATATTCTTTCTGCAATGGACAATGGTAACCTAACAGCACTAGTCCTGCTAGACTTGAGTGCTGCCTTTGACACTGTTGATCACAACATCCTTCTCTCTCGGCTCCAGAATCACCTTGGCATAGAGGACACAGCCCTAGCATGGTGCAAATCGTATCTCTACAATAGAACTCAGCATGTATGTATTGGCACCGCAATATCAGACCCTGTTGTTTTGAACTACTCTGTGCCACAGGGGTCGGTACTGGGCCCGCAGTGGTTTACGCTGTACACTTTACCGATTCGTGACATCATCCTGAAATTTAATCTGAATTACCATGTGTACGCAGACGACACTCAGCTATACATCACGTTTAAATCTTCTCAAGAAAACGCCAATGCATCTATTGCAAGACTTGAGAAATGCATCCAAGAGATTCGACGTTGGACACAACAAAACTTCCTGAAGTTAAATGATGATAAGACAGAGTTCCTTCTATTTGGGTCACGTCAACAGTTAACAAAGGTTTCAGTGCCATACATTTCCATCGGTGATGCTCGGATAGCTCCTCGCTGCAAGCTCGGAACTTAGGGTTAGGGGTTTTGATTCATCGATGACACTTCAACCACACATCAACAACATCGTTCGTCTGTCATCATATCACATCAGGAATATTGGTAAGATTCGCAAGTACTTGGACAAAGTGCCACTGAAAAGGTCATTCATGCATTTGTTACTTCTTGTCTTGACAACAGCAATCTCTTCTCTACAGTCTTCCTAACAACCAGATTTCCCGTCTTCAACGCCTCCAAAATACCGCTGCCCGCATTGTGACACTGTCTAGAAAATCCTGTTCTATCACCCCATTCTGAAACAACTACATTGGCTCCCTATCTCTCAACGAATCATCTTCAAGCTGATGCTCATTGTCCACAAAGCACTTAATGGCAAGGCTCCCACTATATTTCTGAACTACTTCAAGTTTACACTCCATCAAGGAATCTTCGATCAAGTTCCATGCTTCTCCTCGTTGAACCCAAGTCTCGACACTCATGGGGTGACAGGTCTTTTTCTTCAGCTGCGCCACGCATCTGGAACTCTCTACCGCTTAATCTTAGATCTTGTCTTTGTACCACAAAATTCAAATCTCTTCTCAAAACTTATCTTATGTCACAGGTTTTCAAGGACTAATTTTGTTGTGTCTGTTTTGTCTTTGTTTTGTTTTGTTTTATTTTTGGTTTTTTTTGCCGCCTTGAACCCCAGCAGGTGGGGATGTGTATGGCACACAAGTCTTATTATTATTATTATTATTATTATTATTAATTAATGCTCCACCTTTCTCTCTTAATCCAATCCAATTTTTTGCTGCATTTTTCTTTAAATTGTAAATTCAATGTAATTTTGCCTTTGGCAACCAAATTGAATGTTTTTAATCAACCATAAATAAAATGCAACAGCTTTGAATCGGAGCAGGCTTTTATTTTGAAGAAAACGTTGATATCGTCGATGATGATTATTTTGTTTAATTTTGTATTTATTTTTTCTTCTGATTACTTTCACAGAACATTTATACATTATTCGTCTTTTTGGTTGGCACATAATTTAAACTCTGCTTAGAAAGGGTAACATGTTATCAGCGAAAATACAGCGCAGTGTTTTTTCGCATTATGTTTTCTCATTGATGGGACAGCCACAATCAAACTGTATATTTGCATAAACAAACAGAACGAGAACGTCCTCGGAACGTTAACAATAGCTATTCAAAACCACCACACACACGGCTCCGCGAGTACAAACCCTAGCCGAAATTCATGATTTTTATTTTATTTTAGGTACGTCGATGACTACCGTTTGTGTTGTAGATTTGATAAAGATGTACCATCTACAGCGTTTGACTACTCTAAATGTACAACGACTGAGTTGCAACCACCACTAAACATGTGCGGCAGTCTGATGCGCAATAATCTATTACGAGCGTCCATGTGGATTCTTGGATTGAGCGCCCTCATCGGCAACTTTATGGTAATCATCTGGAGATGTAGACGGGGCAAAGAATTACGTGAGAATGAGACGCATTCATTCTTGGTTCTTAATTTAGCTATATCTGACTTGATGATGGGGGTGTATATGCTGATTATTGCTATTGCTGATATCATGTTGGGTAAGAATTATTCCAGTAATGCGAAGCAATGGCGGTCTAGTGTGCCTTGCAAGATTGCCGGGGTAGTATCAGTGATGTCGAGTGAAGCATCGGTATTTTTTGTCACGGTCATCAGTTTGGACTGCTTTTTCAGCATTGTGTTCCCCTTCAGCCAGGTTACCATAAGAGGAAAGATAACCAAAGTTATTGTGTCTGTCATGTGGTTTGGGGCTGCATGTCTTAGTATTATCCCGACCATCTTAAGTGGTGATACTGATTCCAATATTTACGGGTTGTCTGATGTGTGCATTGGTCTCCCCCTGACAACTAAGGTGTCCAGTTATAAAACTGTAAAGAACTCCATCAGTAGCGTGTTTGGCGTAGGTACTATCACTATACCAGTACCTGAAACAAGAGAACCGGCCTGGATCTACTCAATCGTCTTGTTTCTTGGCGTCAACTTGTTGTGTTTTATCGTTGTTTTGAGCTGCTACATAGCAATCTTCGTCAAGGTAAAACGCTCATCTAAGCTGGTGAAGGTAACGGCTCACCGACAGAGGGAAATTAAGATGGCGGTGAAAATGGCTCTGATAGTGGGTACTGACTTCGCATGTTGGATGCCTGTGATCATTATGGGGATTCTATCCCAGGCTGAGATTGTGACAATTGGTCCTGATATATATGCCTGGATTGTTGTGTTCATCCTCCCAATAAACTCCTCCCTAAACCCGTACCTCTACACATTCTACTCTAAAATCACCTCACAGAGCAATACAAAGAAGCCTGAACCGAAGATCGAATTGAGACAGCAAAAATCTAACGAGACACAAGACACTCATGTTTCTGAGTCCGTAATGAATCCGTAATACAAAAATAACAATTCACAGAATTTACCAAATTTATGTCCTTACTTTACTTTTTATGACATGTAGAGCAAACTATATTCACCTGAATTGTTAGTTCATCATGGAAATTGAAATGTAGTACATTCATGCGATAAAAAATACGGAATATTATTCACCAAATTGGAGTAAAGACCCATCAAATGTTTTATTTTTGTATTTGTATTATTGTTTATTATTTTGTACATATAATTAATTATATTATTATTTATTATTTGTTTACCAACTCATACCCAACTCGTATTGTCGGCCTTGGGTATGTATCACAACATTTGAAACTAGGCTTACACCCATCAGCTGCTCATTTTGACAATCGTTTATTCTAAGAAGTTTTTTTCCTTTTGTTTTTTTCCCAACGTGATATGAGTTATTTTATAGCATTTTGAATATATTTATAGGCCCCAAATGATTGCAGTTGTTTAAAGGCTAAGAATTGCCTGGTTTTCCTTTAACTTTGTGAACTAACACGGTCGGCCATTTTGTGGAGTCAAAATGTTGACTCCACAAAATGGCCGACCACGTTTGTTCACGATGTAAAATGAAAACCACGCGATTTCGAGACATATTTGTGTGGATCATTGTATTCTACTTTTAAAACATCTTTATAACCATATGCATTTTATAACAAACGGTTACAAATGTTTTTCATAGACCAACTCGCCCGATCCAAGGCAACGTGTCCCTTTAATTACTGATTTAGATAAAGACCCAAGCAGAATCTTTCTCAAAGGCAAAATGAACTAACCCTTGGTCATTATTTTAGCTTTTGAGAAAGACTCTGATGGGGTCGAATTATCAGTGTTTGCACAAGTGTTAAGTTGTTTTATATTGCATTAAATTATTTAGATTTATGTATATATTGTAAGTAGGTTTTCAGAGGCCACATCTTTTTATTGCTTTTGATTATCTATAATTATAAGTAACTTGGTAATAAAGTATCGTTTTCTGATGAAAATAAAATAATGTTGCCTCTGTTATTACAAGTTAGATCGCTTTATAGTGTATGAAGTGCAAACTGTGCTAAAACAAATTGTTATTTAATTCGGATGTTATTTAATTCGGATATGATATGAATGTTCAACTTCTTTAAATATTTACATAAACTTCATGAAACATTACTTGAATTAATACTTGTGTATTTTGAGAAACGATTTTTAGACTGCACTGTTGTTAAATGCTATTGTATAACTGCCAAAAGTTGTTAATGACCTCACATTTCGATCCCGGCGGATTTTTTCTCAAAGGGTAAATAAATTTGGTCTTTTAGCTTTTGAGAAAGACTCTGCTTGGGTCGAAAACGTGGGGCCATCAACAACTTTTGGCAGCTACACATTAGCATGTTGTAGTTTACAAATAACAACTTGGTAATAATGTCGTTTTAATGATACTATTATTGCGTTTGTTGATTCAAAGTTAGACAAACTTATAGTGTAGGCCTACATTGTGCTAAAACAATGATTGCCATTTAATTCGCACGTGATATGACTGTTCAATTTCTTTAAATCTTAAAAGTCAATGATACATTATTTAAAATAATACTTGTGTATTTTTCGAAACGTTTTTTAAAACTCGAGATTGCATGTTTTGACCCAAGCAGAAGCTTTCTCAAAAGCTAAATGAGCTTGGTCATTTAGCTTTTGAGAAAGACTCTAAATATTTACCATAGGTCAGTTTATAGTTGATAAGCAGTTCGCAACAGCTAATTCAATTTTCTCTCATATTATTAGACTATTTAAATGAGTGTTTAATATTTCTAGTTGTAACTGTGTCGTAACCTGAATAGGCATGGTGAACTGACTCTTGTTTCACATTATACACGTCTCTTATCAGTGGTAGGCCCTATGTGCATTTTGTGCAGGTGTCTATACACGTTGAATCAAAATGACTTTAACAACAGAGATCCGGTTGTTTTGACAGTGAGGGCTTCTTTGCTTCGCTTTCTTGCAAGAAACCGAGGGGGACGTCACCCCAAAAACCCCACCAAAACCTCGATTTACGGGGTCAACAAATGTATGGCCCCTTGTTGTTCTTTTATTTCAAATAAGTGGAGGTAGGTAGAAGCAATGATGTAACTCGATCACTTCGCTAGGCAGTCTTCAGGTTATTAGTAGCTTCGCCATAACGTGTCGTTGACAACAGTTTATACTACACTGAACACGTTTGGAAATTGTCAAAGACCAGTGTTCTCGCTTGGTGTATCCCAACATATGCATCAAATAACAAGCCTGTGAAAATTTGGGCTCAATTGGTCATCGAAGTTGCAAGAAAATCATGAAAGAAAAAACACCCTTGTTGTACAAATTTGTGTGCTTTCAGATAGGAATAAAAACTTCTTGCAAGAAGTTTTTATTATTTTAGTGAGAAATTACATCTTTCTCAAAAACTACGTTACTTCAGAGGGAGTCGTTTCCTACAATGTTTTATACTATCAGCAGCTCTCCGTTGCTTGTTAACAAGTAAGTTTTTATGCTTATATTTGTTTTGAGTCATTACCAAACGTGTACGATACCTTTAAAGTGTTGCCAAATATTTAACACGGTTCAGGGCACTATTTTTATGACAATTTTATAATTTTACAAATTCAGTTTGAGACTTCCCGGGAAAATTGTCCAAGTGAATTGAGATCGAAAGAGGCACCACTGGCCACGACCAATATGCCATACAAGGAAACCCATGACGATCACAGACATCACCTTAAAACCATACAAGTTGACAACATCAACAAGCACTTAGTTGAGCATCCTGCAGAGAGTCATTGGGGAGGGAATTGGGTTAGATCTTCTCTTACCATTGGATGTCCCCAAGATCTTGCCCTCCTTTGTAGAACTCCACATCGTCAGAAAACTAATACCACACACTCCAAAGAAACCTTCAACTTCATTGGTCAGCCAGAGTTGGTGAACATATCTAAAAGCCAACACAAATAAAGTTTGTTAAGACCAATTTTAACCCCATCAGGACCATTTGCTGTTGTTGTTCACCACCCCCCCCACATGTTCAACAAAAGTACTCTCCACCATATCTTTTTTTTTAACTTGCCACAAAATGTTAATTTCATCAAGTTCTTAATGATGTTGTAAAGACAATTAAACTGATTCGCCATTAAAGTGCACTTTTGGTAGTTGTTTGCCCATTATTGATCACAAAATTATTTTCGCCATTGTTTCCGTATTTGTTGTCTGAATGCTATAAAACTTGCCAAACCTGGTTATTTTGACATCTTCAAAAATTATGACGTTATATTTTATTATTGGGGTTACCGTAGCAGGAGCTATAATTGTTGGTTTATCCCATTTATTATGAAAAAAGCGTATTTTCTCGTTTTCCACTTAAAGGAACATTACAGAATTGGTTTTTGCTAACAAAACAGTTAAGCACTTTATATAATCCACCATATACATAAACTGACAAACCTGTATAAGTTTGAGATCGATCGGCCAATAAAACAATTCGAGATTTTGTTAAAAGGACAACAATCACTACAAAGGGAGTTAAAAACGTTTAACCCAGGGTCAAACAAACGGTTGCCATGGTAAAAGGTGACCCTTGATAACAAATACCGTATAAGTTTGCAATATGAACCTAGATAAATATTGGTGGTGATCGGATGCGGCCTTTCACAGTTACTGGAAAACTGGGGATTTATTATGCACTGCCACCCTGGTCCTGGTATTTAAAAATCGTCAAACGAAACAAAAGTCTGATTCAAATTCACTTCATCTCTTCAATAAGCGTGAACAAAAGACAACACAGTTAAATTCACCTGAACTTCTATCAAATGTATCCTGTGACATCACATTACAAAATAGCCGCGGAGCCTGGACTTCCCGCAGGCACAATTTTTACTCAAGGGAAATAATCAAAACCTGTCCAGCCATTATTTTTATAACTTTTGAATTTAATTATCCGGAATTGATGACACGAAATTTAAAATTTCCAATTATTTTGAGTATCTTGTTTACCAGAAAGGCCCTGGAATTTCACACTTTTTGTAAACAAACGTTACTTGGTCTATACATCTTATAAATTATGATGGGATAATTTGGGTGTTTTTGGTGGGGTCATCAGGAGACTAGACTTGCACTGATGCTTTCCATTTACCGACTATAGACATGTTGCTAGCACGGGGCCTCAACCCTCCCTCATCATTTTCTTCTAGGCCTATCCCTCTTCACACAAAATTGTTTGGACTGGGATAAGATTAGATTGCCTGATCAAGTGATAATCACTTTTTATTTGGGCCTACTAGCCCCAGTCCTTAATCCACCAAAAAGTATGATTTAGGATTCCTTGTTTAAAAAGGGCTGGACTAATTAAAACAAATAATATAAATAATAATAACTGTTTTCATGCCCTTTTTCCTTTTGTATTTCTTGCCTGGTTACACTTACTAGCTATACAAATTACCTGTCCAATTTTTTACAAAGGTGAAACTACTTTGTTATCCCCTTGGAATGAAAATCTAGGGCTATTCTAAGCCAGTCACTCGCTACACAATCCGAGAACAGACCACTGCAGATTGAGAGTAGTAGAAGAAAGAAGTTGTCTTGATTTGAATAAATTTCACTGACTTATTTTGATTTTTACCCGTAAAAAGGACAACAGTAAGTTAAATTACATAAAGAAATAAAGTATAACAGCGGATTTCGCCAAGATTATTGGAAATTTTACCTTGCAGGTTCGTGGACTTTATTACTACAGCAATATTCCTTCTGCTGTCTCCTGCTTGAACACATGCGGTGGCAGTAGCCGGTGATTCCAGTAGCCATCCTCGCTGGGCCGGGGTGTTGCAGCTCTCCTCATCCCGCTGGGCTGGGTGTTGAAGCTCTGGTACTGTGGGCTGTGTGTCACAGCTCTGGTACCGCGGACTGGGCTTGTCTTCTCTGGTAGTGGCTCGGTGTTCAGTACTGTCATCACTTATCAAAGAAAAGTCCCGATGTCACTCGGTATACAAGTGGGATTGAAGCCAAACCTAATGGAGCTTGCGAACCAGATGAAAGCTCAACAGAGAAACAAGTCCGTTGTGGAGGTATTTTCTGCAGCTGTCTTCAAGAGAAAGCTATGACTCTTTCCTGGTAGCTCTCTGGTCCCTCGCAGCTCAACATCAATGTAACCGTCGGCAATTTCGTTAACTTCAGTACTCAAATCCATGTCGACTAAATGCAGCAATTCATACAAACTGGAGCTATTAACACTGCTGCTTTAAATAATGCCACAGTAACTGGTGTTGATAGAGAACGGTGACAGTTTGCCAGGTTTCTTATTAGAAGATTGAAGTAGCGAGCGTTGTTCTAGCAGACGAGCCAGTGTCGAGCCGTGTGCGTCCATTACGCCGTACACGTGTAATCCCACAATACATGTTTCACACGGAGGCTGTCGACGAAAAGAGCAATGGTTGCATTTGGGTATAACAACAGGAACACTCAATTTGCATAACAAAGAGATTTGTATTACAGTTTGACAAGTCTTGGTTCAAAGAATGCGTAATTCATGAAGGGACAAAAACAACAATGTTTGCCGCATCTGTGCTTTTGTACTCTAGAATATGTATTTTTTCTTCTCCTTAAGATTCAAATTCAGCTGTGGCCAGTTATTTGATTGTTTACCCTGAAATAGAAAATACAAAAAATGATAGATTAAATGTTTGTAAAAATGAACACGGGGTGTTATGATTGGGGGATTGGGGTGACAACAACTCACTGATCATTTAACACAAAGGATCATATTATATCAAACAATTTCCACCGAGGATTCTTGATTTTAACATCTTTTTTGAACAGGAAGGCAAGGTTTTGATGTAATTTGTACATGGTGACTATGTCAACCATAGATATATACAGGAGCTCACCAACGCCAAAAAACAAAACAAACAACAAACTCAACGGTTTCTTGTTGCGTATTTAAAATTGTATCAAAGCGCCTCAGGCTATTGGTACCCCTGTTGGGCAGTAGGCATTCCTCAAACCATCTTAACTCATTTTGAGTATGCAGCAACGTCATACCATATGGGCGCATAGGTTGCTAATTATTCACACAACTATAACACGTACAACGTCCACACTCACAGGTACCAGTTTACTCCTGGTGAAAAGGAGCAATTAGTGTAAGCGTCTTGCCAATAGACCATGTGAACTTTGTTTACAATAAGTGTGACCTTGTGCATTCTTTGGGTATTCTGGCAGGCAAGATACTACACAGGTCCTATGGGAAAGTTGACATTTTGTGTCATAATTTCCACATAAATCCAAGAATTATGAAAGTAAAAGCTGGACAAGTTTTGAGATGTGCCCCCTTTCATCATATCAAAAGTTGATAGGAATTAGACAGTGCAATCTCCATAAAATATAAGATTTTAAGTTTTATTCCATTAGTCTGTGTACAAATCGTGCCTGCAGGAAGTCCAGGCTCTGTGGCTCTTTTGTAAACATGTGATGTCACAGGTCACATCGTCTATAGAATCCGGTACAAATAGCACGACCGGGATTCAAGCCCACACTCTAAAAGACTCCACCATTTTAATTTGAATTCGATGCTGAGATCGCTCGGCCGCGACACTTTTCGCCTTAGGTTTCATCCTTCTGAAATTGACAATTAAGTACATAAACAGAACATACCGTCAATTTGTCCTCTGTTAAACACCATGTTGAACATTTCTGACATTGTTTTGTCATCCAGATAATAAGATTTTTTTTTTTTTTTTCAGTTCACAAATTTGAATACCGCTTTGAAAATTTTAAGATACACCTTGATTATTTCAGTAAATAAGTTTGCTAATCTTCTCATCTTTGCAATCTTATTTTCTTTAGAACCATTTCTTCAACACAAAAACTTAGGTAGCTATCAGAATCAACCGCGTGATTAAACAATGGTTGACAGATTGTCGAAACGTCAAGACTCTACCATACCGCCAAGCAAGTTCTTCTTGGAACCAATGTCTAGATAATGAAATATGTGATTTATTTATTCTTGAACAATTGTTTTGTCAAATCTCTTGACTTGTCTTATATCACGAAGCAGTGTGTAATTTGTTGTATACGACTACAGATGTTCCCAATCTCCTGTCAACATTTCATAATAATTGGCAGAATCTTGTAACCCCCCCCCCCCCCACCCTGGCACCTGTAACCTGGCAATTTGTTATGATCGGTTTCTAGCTTGGCTGCATGGTGTGTTGGCGGTAAAATGTTTAGATAAAGAGCAAGGTTTGTGTAAAGCTTCCAAGTCTGACAGCCCGGTACGTTCATCTCTTAATTACAAGTTGCAACAGGCAGCCTTGGCAGTGATCAAACCTTCTTAATAAATAATTTATTATTAGATACACGAAGCAAAAACAAGCAATACTTGACGAAATAAAACTATAGTGTGACACAAGTAAAGCGATTGGTAAAATTATGACGTAATATTCAAATGCTCCTTTAGTGTTTAAGTCGTGATGATATTTCTTAGTTGCGTTTGTATAAGAGCGGTGAAATCAATTCTTGAAATGTTGTCATTTCTAGGAACTTGCAATGTGTTTACACCTATTGGATCGTGATTCAAGTTGTAATTAATACATGATGTGTAATGTTCTTTAATTTACGAAGTACGCAGGAGTACCAAGTAACAAACAAATGTTGTAAAGTATGTTGTGTATGTACTTTAATTTACAATGAAGGAATGTCGTGTCTCCTTATTCCACATTCGCTTCACATTAAAACGGCGGAGCAACGTCGGTTTGGGAGGCAGAGTTTACAGTGTAGAGTTACAGAGTACATTCGCTTAGAACGCAACATTCACGAAGATAAATAAAATCATAAAAACTAACGTGGAAACGTGTTTTAACGCTGCATACGAAGTGTAGACCTGGGAACAAAAGAGGTTCACTTAATATAAGGACTTGTAACACTATGTGGACTGAAAGGCACTGAACACGTTTGGAACTTGTCAAAGACCAGTGTTCTCACTTGGTGTATCCCAACATGCATAAAATAACAAGCCTGTGAAAATTTGGGCTCAATTGGTCATAAGTTGCAAGAAAATGATGAAAGAAAAAACACCCTTGTTGTACAAATTTGTGTGCTTTCAGATAGGAATAAAAACTTCTTGCAAGAAGTTTTTATTATTTTAGTGAGAAATTACCTCTTTATCAAAAACTACGTTACTTCAGAGGGAGTCGTTTCTCACAATGTTTTATACTATCAACAGCTCTCCGTTGCTTGTTACCAAGTAAGTTGTTATGCTAATATTTGTTTTGAGTCATTACCAAACGTGTACGCTACCTTTAAACACGTCCACACAGTGTTTTTGTACAGTGTTGGAGAATAAGATTTTCCTTAAGTGTACAGAACAAAGAAATGTACACAGAGTGACTGCAACACAGAGCGGATACATGACTTCTCGATCACCCGATATTACATTTTATCATTCCGTGATAAAATGTGTTATGCTTTGCAAGCAATACACTTCCCGGGTGGCACACTCTGTTGTCCCATTTGTATTGGGGTTGTTTAGCTGTGAACCTGGTTTCCCAGGGACGCAGTATCCCAATGTATATGTTTGCAAGGATTGGCCAGTCGGGACCAATCAGGACCGCTCGTAACAATGGCGACGTGGCGAGAGGGCGCCGAAGAAAAAAAATGAATCTCTTCTGTTGCAGCTTTTCTTTGAACCAGCTCTTTCAACCCACCTCCGTCAACCTTGTATTTTAGTTCAAGTTTTGGGCGGTAAAGCGCACTGAATAAATGTGATATAGTTGCTGATATTGGCTGGCTTATTCAGTCCAATAATATAAATGATAATAACATTATTACTAATAATAATAATAATAATAACGGACATCTCAGTGATAAAAATCATAATGACCAATAAGGATAATAGGCATAACAATCATATTGATGCGTAATAATATTAGCAACAATTATTATACTAATATTATTATAATAATGCTAGTATGTTTATTATTATTAAAAGCATCAGTGCACACATTTCACTCTGTAAGCAAAGAAAATCCAAACGGCTCAGTCGGGCTTGTCTTAGCAGTATGATTGTCCTTTGCATAAGTTTTCTGCCATATGTCAATTTGTTTCAACGGGTTGTTTTTTGTTTTTTTTGGGGGGGGGGGATCCAGTTGAATTGAGGTAAATCTTTGGCCCATGGCCAGTTTTAGGTCTCACATTGCCTCAGTTTTTAATATTTACCACTAATTGTTATTACTGAGTACAGCCGAAATTGTAAGCTGATAAGCACCCGTCGGTTCAGGCGGGTATAATATTCCAAACGGAGATTCAACCGGTGGACATTTCAAATGCATGGACGGCTGTAAAGATAATTTGTCAAAGTTGTTATTGTCTAATTGAAATGTCGGGGCTTCATCAGCCATGTGATTTAATGTGGGTCGCTTCGTTGCCCGTGATTCTATGTGGGCCGCTCGTTGCCTGTGACTTTATGTGGGCTGATCGTTGCCCGTGATTTAAAGGAGCACACCGGTTTACTGTTTACGTAATTTAGTGGTGTAGAATCACAGGCAATTATTTATAGATGTTTTTTTTTCCCAACAAAAATGTCACTTTATTAAAGGGACACGTTGCCTTGGATCGGGCGAGTTGGTCTATAAAAAGCATTTGTAACCGTTTGTAATAAAATAAATATGGTTAGAAAGATGTTTTAAAAGTAGAATACAATGATCCACACAAAAATGTCTCGAAATTGCGTGGTTTTCCTTTTACATCATGGACAAACACGGTCGGCCATTTTGTAGAGTCAACTTTTTGACTCCACAAAATGGCCGACCGTGTTAGTTTGCAAAGTCTTTCTAGCCATATGCATTTTATAACAAACGGTTACAAATGCTTTTTATAGACCAACTCGCCCGATCCAAGGCAACGTGTCCCTTTAAAGGAACATTACAGAATTGGTTTTTGCTAACAAAACAGTTGCTGGCAGTGTAAACACTTTATATAATCCACCATATACATAAACTGACAAACCTGTAGAAGTTTGAGATCGATCGGCCATCTGAGTCACGAGAAAATAGTGAAAAACCGATTACATAATTTGCATGTGTTATACAATGCATGAATAAAACGCTCATGAGCGATAAACTCCCATCGGAAATTAGTTTTATTTATTTCTTATCAAATATGGCATTTTAGACAGAAATATTTCTAGGGATGTTTTCTACTATCATCATCATTAGACCGTGTAAGTTTACTGTAAATCTGTGATCTTAAAGAAAATTTTAACTACCAGTTCTGTAACGTTCCTTTAAGGAGAAATTATCGAAAAAAGAAAAGCGGAGAGGTCAGCGTATACGCTTTACCAGCCGTTGCTAGTGTCAAATTTACGGGATATTGCTGCGCAATGTTTCAAGTAGACTGGTGCTCTGTTTAAATGTTATGGCGAGGCATGAGGATCCAGTCTATATATATCTAGCTCAAAAGCGTGTTTAAACAACCGACATAATAAACGCGTCAGTACAATCTACGTTCCTTCGACATCCAAAGATCGTCCCTAAAAAACACAAAGAAACAAACCCAAAATATGGTAGAACAACAAGAAAAAGTCCAAAAAGCATAATAAATCCAAACGCGACTGATAAACATACTACAACAAGTACATGTACCACTAGTACACTACTTTTGCATTGCCAAAAGTAGTTGGAATTCGATCGTAACCCTCCATCCTCCCAACGGTCGTTGCGACGATCAGGTTTGACTTTTGGTACGGAGATCCCCTAAAGGGACAGGTGAAATTTTGTTAAAGATCCGAGGGAACGAAAGCATATGTTGAGGGATTGAAAGCGTATCTTGAGGGAACGAAAGCGTTCGAGGAAACGAAAGCGTATTCCGAGGGAACGAAAGCGTTCAAGGAAATGAAAGCATATTTCTGGGGAACGAAATCGTATTTAAGGGAATGGAAGCGTATTTTGAGGGAACGGAGGCGTATTTCTGGGGAACGAAATCGTATTCAAAGGAACAAAAGCAAAGCATAGCAAAGGTATCGTACACGTTTGGTAATGACTCAAAACAAGTATTAGCATAAAAACTTACTTGGTAACAAGCAACGGAGAGCTGTTGATAGTATAAAACATTGTAGGAAACGACTCCCTCTGAAGTAACGTAGTTTTTGAGAAAGAGGTAATTTCTCACTAAAATAATAACAACTTCTTGCAAATAAAAACTTCTGAAAGCACACAAATTTGTACAACTTAAGGTTTTTTTTCTTTCATCATTTTCTTGCAACTTCGATGACCAATTGAGCCAAAATTTTCACAGGCTTGTTATTTTATGCATAATATGTTTGGATACACCAAGTGAGAACACTGGTCTTTGACAATTCCAAACGTATTCAGTGCCTTTAAGGAGCGAAAGCGTATTTCGAAAAACGAAATCGTATTTCAAGGGAATGAAAGCGTATTTGAGGGAACGAAAGTATATCTTGAGGGAACGAAAGCGTTCGAGGAGACAAAAGCGTATTTCGAGAGAACGAACTTGTATTTCGAAGGATAGTCGAATTCGTTACCTCAAAACTTCGTTCACAAAATAATATTTTGTGGGACAAAATTATTTCAAGGTAATGAAAATAACGTTTTGAGGGAACAATGATTTTGGTGGCACGAATTGTGTATAGAGAGAATGAAATGTTTTTCAGGAAACGAAATAGTTTTTGAGGGAACAATACTTCGAGGAATGAAATAACAATCCGAGGGAGAAAATGTTTTTGTTTGTTCACGTGACCATTAATTTTTTATTTTGTTTAACCTGTCCCTTTAGGAGTTCCGTATTTTTTTTCTAACTAAATTGTTTCAACTAAACACAACTGCACCTTCAATATCACAAAAGTGGTATTCCTATGTATTGATAGTGTTTTGGATTTTGATTTTGTGGAAGTTGTAAAACAAAGTTCCTTTTGAAAGCTCTTATTTTTAATTGATAATTATTGACTTGTTGTTTTCCATGCTCTTTAAACTTTTGAATACTTACAAAATGTTCATTACATTTTGCCTCTGTATTATTTTGCCTTGACTTGATTTATTTAATGTTGCTTTTATTAATATCTGCATTATTTGAGATTGTATTGTGAGAAAGATTACAGTCCTCTTTTATTTCATGGTTTAACACTTTATTCAAAGTTAGTATTTTCTTTGTACAGTTTTTAAGATGCACTGCTTTATTTAATTGTTGTTGCATCGACCACCATGATAGTTTTATCTCCTTCAACTTACTTGAGACTGAAGGCTACTCTTTAATTTATTATTGTCTGCACTTTGTCCTTGGTTTATAAGACCAGAGACTTCTGCTGAAGTCTAGAGTTTTATTGATTGATTTGTTCATGTTTGATTATTAGAAACAACTTATTTCTAGTAGTACTTTTGATTTTTTCATGAGTAATGCAAGGGACAAAGAATAGTTTTGTATTATAAGTTTAATTGATTTAAGTTTTATGTATTTATCCCTTTTAACTTACTGCAGCTAAACTTTTTAGTCAGTAACCCTTTTGGTTACAGTTTTGCTCTAAGGTTTGATATATCTTTGATTTTACTTGTTTGCATTTTTGATACTTTGCATTTACTTTTATTTGAGACTTCTTGAAAGTTTCAAGTCATTTTGTATATAATTGGTGCTTAAAAGTTAAAGCAATTCTCCTGCATGCTTTAATTCATTGTTCGGACATCCTTATTTCATGGTATCAATGAGTCATTGTTCCATGAAATGTCTTGTACATGGATTAACCACATGCTATGCAAGAGTAATCCTTGACTGTCCATCATTAAGCCTTGGGCACTGGTCTGGGCAGAAGGTGTTACATCTTCACATCCATGGGACTGCCCTGACCAGTGTGAGATCAACGTTCCCACAGTCATTGATTAACACTTACTTTATCTTTAGGATTAGTATTCCTTTCTTGTCAAAGGATTGTAGGTATTAGGATTAAGTATTTAATTTAAGTTTATTTCATATTTTGGAATGGCATACAAAGGGATTAATTTTAGACTTGGCCACTGGACTCCGACAGAGGAAAGTTGTGAGAATTAACCCTCCAAGTTTCTTCAGTTTATGCACTTTGCCTCTGTCGGATATCTGCATTGGATTGCGCCAACCCAACTTGTCATCACAATATGATTTATATGTTCATCCCCTGTCCTGCTCTAGGCGGATTCAAACCAAGAGAGCCAGCAGGACAGCGTATCATCACATCTTCTTCAATTGTATTGTTTGGAAACAGTAATCCTGTCCCCTGATCAAGGACAAGGAACTGTTTCCCACCTCTTCAAGTTCCCCATCATCAACTTCAACGGCCCCGTATTTCTTCAACTTCACGGGAGAACTTTTTCATCGTTATCTTCATTTATCTTCAAGTTGTTTTCTTCAAGTTCATCATTGCCTCCAAGTGCGCCATAGTCCTCTAAACAGATAGGCCATTCACTTCTTTGTTATAATTCCACAAGGTTTTTAAAAGTTTATTTGTATCTTCCTGTTACATAATTGGCTTATATGGTCGAGACCCGCCAGGTTTTCTATTAATTTCCTTTTATTTGAGAGTCCATTATTTTATACTCTCATTTAATGTACACACAATACAGCGTTTTATCGCCCTTCCCTTCATTTGTAGCCGGGATAAGAATAAACCTTCATTTTTACAAGCAATATACCAGCGTATCCCTTGTAAATTCATTATGTCTCAGCACACAGTGCGCTAGCCGCATTCGAACCTGTTACATATTTAAAAGAAAACAAATTAATTGGCATCTACCTATGTGATCCCTTTACTGCCGGTTACCAGGTTGTATTGCAAACATGGGTGTAATCCCTAGTTATGCGGAACTTTTAAAGTTGAATGGCTTCTGACTGGTGCTCGCCGAACAAAGATATTGACGAAACGACAACATAGGGCTGGCTCACAGAGCTCCGGCACGTAAAATTATTTGTTTCTTTGTTCATTACTTCATTCAAATAAAATATTTATTAATTTCACTTTAAATCACTCCAAAAAATTAGACCATGTACCCCTGTTTGCAAAAAGAATGACCTTGTACATTCCAGGGCCCAATTTCATAAAGCTGTTTACAGGTAAGAACATTTTTGTGCTTACTGTAGCAGAAAAAATGTGCGTAAGCATAAGCGTATTTCACAATGATTTCTCAAGTTAGCAGAACATTACTCGGCGGGCATGCACGTTAACCATGGATTTGCATTGTTATGTCACTCGTGTGCTAAACGCGGGTTAGCCAGCATTTACCCTTGCTTACGGTAAACAGCTTTATGAAATAGAAATTGTGCTAAGGGACGCTCCGTAAGCACAAAACGGCTGCTTACATGTTTTATGAAATTGGGCCCTGGGCCTTTCTGGCATGCGATATACCACACTCGTCATGTAGGGAATTTAAGTGGTGTTTGAAGCTTTGCATGGTGTTGAAGTAAGAAGTAACTATAAATAGTAGTAAACTTGCGGGTACAACCATGTGTAAAATCTCTTTTGGGAGGAGTGTTGGTTCTGAAAAGAACCTGTTGGGTCTCTACCGGTTCTTTTCAGAACCAACACTCCTCCTAAAAGAGATTTTACACATGGTTGTACCCGCAAGTTTATTACTATTCATAGTTACTTCTTAGGGAATTTAACTTGTGTGATAGTTTCCACATCAATTCAAGAGACAGCTGGACAAGTTTTCAGATGTGTCCCTTTCTTCATATAATGTTTTTAAATACAAATCAGAGAGTACAATCTCCGTAAAAGAATGATTAGATTTTGTGTTCTTCCATTTTGGCTGTGTGCAGATTGTGCCTGCATGAAGCCCATGCGCAGTGAAGTTCTTCGTAATGTGAAACGGAAGGTTACCCGGCTTATGGCTAACTTTTTAGAAAAACTGCTGTTTGTGTCACTTCGGTTTTTGAATTATACATTAGCTTCCCGTAAACATTGAAATCTCATTTGAATATTTTTGAATATACAACATTTTATAACTCGTTGCATACGCAATTCGTACCTCATTTTGATCATTATTAATAGTTTTTGTTAATGCTGAGTAACGTATTACTTAAAACTTATTGATATGGATAAAATGCCGTAAAAGTAATTTTACTATAATTATTAACCTTGCGGGAAGACAAGGGGAGACTCCGGAAGGCACTTTTTTTCCTGTTTTTAATTACTGAAAAATGTTTGGGCCAATTCCGCTGAAACTACATGTAATCCTCAATGAAACCCTCTAGTTTGACATTCTAAAGTCACCTTTAACATTGAGCGCTGTACAGGTCAGGCATATTGTGGGATAGCTCGGGCCGACAGCCGAAGCTTATTCATTTGTGTACAATGTATAAGCCCATTGTGTTGTGTGCAGATCATAATCCCCTTGAGTTTCACCACTGCCAAGCTAGCAAAGCTCAATGCTATGAGTCATCCTAGTCTAGTGAGAGGTTGTAAATAAACAGAAAAGGGATTGTGTCAACCAAACAATGTTATATACGCGTAATAGAAACTGCCTTCCGTGAGCTCCCCTTTGGCTACGCGTGTAATTTGAAGGGGGGTGCAACTCGCAAGGTTAAATAAATCTCTATCAAATACTAATTTTAATACTCATTTGAAAAAAAATCACTTCAACCCTCATTTGAATCTCATTTAAATCCAATTTAAATACTTATGCTAATAGCATCCTCGTATAAGACAATTATTAGAATGATGACGGTTCCACAAAAAAAACCCGCATTGTGGAGCAGGAAGACGGTTCCTTTGTTCTTCAGCTCATGGTGAATCAATTCTGGAAGCTGTAAATGAGGGACCAATGAAAACAAAATCATGTTATCCATTTGACAAAAATTAGAAACTTTAGATCATAAGATCATAACATCGGCTTAGTGCGATAAGGGTCATTCATTGTAATGTTGTTATCCGTAAGGGACTAATGATCAAAAGGTCTTCAGTGAAAAATGTCAATAACTCAGAGAAAAAAAAATCAAAGTCCACGAGAAAATGTGTTTTTTGGGGGAGAAACTGAATGTTTATTTTTGCTAAACAATTGATTTGGAGACCACTCTCGATCAATACCATTATTATTGCTTTGTCCTTCGGATTGGACATCAAGCCGTAGGTCCCGTGTACTAGGATCGGTAGTGCATGCAAAAGAACCCAGAACACTTATCGTGGAAGAGTGGAGGTTAACTCCGGTGTGTCCACATAGCAAGCACCTTAGTTTATAGGTTTCCTCAGACTTGCGAGCGAGCTACAGTGATTAAGTTCACCTATGAGGCATCCTTGGTTTCATTACCAGAAACATATATATTATAATAATAGTCCTGCTAAGCTGACAATAAGTCCATTTATTTTTAAACTCACCATATCTACAAGTGCCAAGTATAAAAACATCCCAGCAGCTACGGCGAATATCCACTTGCGCGCGTCAGCGTTCCCTGCTGCCAATGGTATGCCGACACAGAGGCCTAGAAATGCCATCGTGGCCGACAGAAAATTAAACCCGAGGGCCTGGCGGAAACTCAGCCCAGAGTTTAAAAGGACAGCAAAGTCCCCTAGGGATGGAAAGAGATTAAAAAAACGTTGTATAAAGAAGACATCTTTCGGAAATGAGATAAAATGAGAATCCATAACATCATGAGGCATTACACTATTTTTGATTTAATTGTTTTCACTGGGACACTTTTGGGATCGCTAAGTGGCAGCAGACTTTAAGAATCCACTGATCTCTGCAGAGCATTACGCACATCGCTTGGTAAACATTGGAGGCCTTTTGATCAAGTGCCTGACTGGTAGAACAACAATAGAGTCGCGTAAAATAAGCTCAGTTTTCAAACTGGTACCGGTATAGCCACCTAGCATCCAAAAGTCTCCCATTTCGGTTGATACGAGCATGAGAAAAAACAATCTCATCCTCAAGTTTTGTTTACTCTAAAAGTCAAGAAACGTGTACTACGGTACAGTAAACTCGCGGGAATTTTTTTGCGGTCAGTTACTCACCAAGTTCATGGGGCAACTCGTGGCAGAGGATGGCAATGCTTGTTGAGAGTCCGGCACCTACACTCGTTGCAAAGGCGGCACCGATGGCCAAACCATCGCCAAAATTGTGCAGGCCGTCTCCTACCAGTATCATGAACGGCACTGACCCAATGCCTTAAAAGTCAAATCACAAAATTAAAACTTACTTTTTTATAATACAATTTAGCGTAAAAATGGGGGTACGAGTGCCTCCATCATTCGCTACCTTAAAGGCACTGAACACGTTTGGTAATTGTCAAAGACCAGTGTTCTCATTTGGTGTATCCCAACATGCATACAATTAAAATTTGGGCTCAATTGGTCATCGAAGTTGCGAGAAAATGATGAAAGAAAAAACACCCTTGTTGTACAAATTTGTGTGCTTTCAGATAGGAATAAAAACTTCTTGCAAGAAGTTTTTATTATTTTAGTGACAAATTACCTCTTTCTCAAAAACTACGTTACTTCAGAGGGAGTCGTTTCTCACAATGTTTTATACTATCAACAGCTCTCCGTTGCTCGTTTCCAAGTCAGTTTTTATGTTAATATATATTTTGAGTAATTAACAAACGTGTACAGTGCCTTTAATACAGAGAAGGACTCAACAATAGGCTATGAATAAAAGGTTCCTGCATGAAAATTCGAAATAAAAAGATGTGTTCCACACTATAGTCTGTGGAGCTATAAAGTTATCAAAAATGTAAAATAATTGTTTAAAGAGGGGCTCCAGGATGTTTGGAAATATTTAGCTTTTACATTTTTCCATTAGATGGAATCCCCAAGAAATATAACAAATTATTATGAGTCCCTTACCTCACGCTAAAACAGGGTAAAAAATGTCTTTTCCTCGAAACACTCCCAGCCCGAAATCTGAAAACGCGAGGTCAAACAAACCCCGCGACGAAGAACTCATGACGTCACCGGCTGCTAGTTAATTTTGACCTGCCTATATGAATGCACTGAGCTAACGCAAATACACCGCAAAACTTCACCATTTGCAACAAATACGGCCGTAAATATGACTTTTTATAGGATGATCCAACAGGCAAAAATCAGCAAGCCAATTTACAACGGATTTATGATTTTGGGGTTTTCGTTCTTTGAGAGGCGAGGCGATTCCGCAGCTCGGCTTGATTTTCAGTACATCGCTCTACACGTCAAATTCAACCCTAACATACACACACGGCACGGCGATCCTGCCAAACGGCAAAACGCAGACCGCGGCATTATCACGGGGAGACCCCTATACACAACGCACAATCAAGCAGTCGCGTGTTTGTAGACTTAACGATTCTGCGCATGCTCGGGAAAACGGTTATTCCCATGACATTGCAATAATCATCGCTGGTGTTCACACGTTCAAGCCGTATACAGCACTGGTCCACACGCTCATGGTCTGCGGAGCTTTAGTTAAGTTCCGTGGAAATTTTAGCTTGTTTATAGCGAAAAACTACCCAACGTGTAGGCTTCATTTTACAATTACACAATTTATGATACTCTGGATGGACAGAAAGAGTATTTTACTGTATGATGTAAGTTTGGTTTCTTCTTGATTTTGTTTTGTTTTCCAAGCAAAGAGACATTTATGTGTGTGTTTATAATGCTAACCGTGAGTTTTTAGCCGCCAACGACGTCAAGGGGTCAATGCATATCATTATCATAGATAAACAGTTGTTGACTTTCGGCTGAAAAAGCGGCGCGGAGAGGTGCATTTTTGACTTGAATTCTTTATTACTAAATGCAAATTTTAAGTGTAAAATGGTTATTAACCGGTATCTACGATGTTTATTCGGCCATAAAAAGGTAATAACTCAAATACTGAGAGCATGCTAGAGCCGCTCTTTAAGTTTTGAGATATGTGCCCCTTTCTTTACTTCCGTTGAGCCGTTTACAAATTGTGCCTGCAGGAAGTCCAATCTATGTCTGTGTTTCTCGATCAAAATAGAATAGTCAGTTTGATATGCAAGTTACAGTTCATCTTGTTAGAATTTGTATGTGGGTGACGACAGCAATGGTGACGATGACTGTGCTTCTTTTAAAAACTGACATCTCAGAAGGAAACTATTGGTGGCGCACTCTATTTGCGAATTCTACAGGAAAACAATTTCTTGAACTTATTTTCACACATTGTGGTGAAACGGTGTATTTTTAGGGTAAGCATGGATAACTCATATGGGACTGAGTGTAGAATTTTCTTTTGTAATGCCACAGCCGCGAGTTTTAGCATCATTGGTTGTCAAAAATACGGACGGTGTCCCAGGGAAATCTGTCCCCCCGGAGATTCTGTCCCCCATACGGGAAATTAACTTGGGCTGGAGGAGGATGATTCAAAAGAGGGCGCTATCAAAAGAAGTTTGTGCACAGTTCGCCGTATGGGGGACAGAATCTCCGGGGGGACAGAATCTCCTGCCACAACGGCCTCCACACTCATAAAATACAACAATTTATCATTCGAATTTATCATTTCATAACTTAAAAACAAAATCAGTTTTATTTAAAAGGGCAATTCTGAAAATGGCAGTCAGTGTTTGTATACAAAAGAACGGTCTTCAGAAATCAAGATAACTTTTCTTACCACAACAAACTGTAGCCTTGGGTGACGTGGTCATGACGTCATTATCTCTGTGCTCTACTACGTCGGTCAGTTCTAGCTGCTGTACAGAGGGTGACTTCTTGAAGGAACCGTTCACCGCCTCCTTGAGACTCATGCTTGATGGCCGCGCCCTCTCTAGTCCATCTGACTCTACTGAATGTGAATGCGAGTGTCCACCCTAAAATTAAAAACAAGAAGTTGTAAACTGATACGCATGGTTGTCAAAAAGGAGGTATCAAAAGGTGTAACTCCAAAGATACTTTTCGTTGGCCAGAGAAACAGTTTTGTCGAAAACGAAACTGCACCTTTGATCTTTAGCTTAGCATGAAATTTCTTTCTTGATAAAAACAGGATTACCAACCAAATTGTCATGTGTTGCATGATGCTTGTTATTGGTATTCAGCTGTTGTTTGCTTATCCTGAAAATCATGTGAAAATTTGGTTGGTAACCCTGTTTTTATCAAGGTAGAAATTTCTTGCAAAGCAAATTGTTGTGCTTAGCAGCTCTATGAAATTAGGCCCTGGTGTATTTTCATTGTTTACGTAGTTCTGAACATGCGCAAAATGTCCGAGAACAATGGTAAAGTCTGCTGCCACCTAGTGTCCCTAAAGTTCTTCTAATATTGTGATAACAATACGTACTCCTGACATGTGCATGAGGCTCTCGAAGAGGAAGAAGACGTAGATGGCTGCGACGACTACCAGGCACTTCCAGACGAACGCCAACTCATCTGAGCCGGCCTCGTGGTTATGGTTACCAGCTGATGCCGTCACATCGTGGCCGTGTAGACCAACAGCCTAATGAAGAAGATACCATAGATGTAAACAGTTGGTATCTGTTATAATCCTTTCCTTCAAAGAATCTCTCAAAACCCATCTCATGAAATTAGCTTTGACCTCTTAACTCTATTCTTTCTTTCTGTGTATATCTTTCTTCTTTTTTGTGTAGCGCCTTGAACGCCTTTATTGGCGGATATGTGCGCGTTATAAAATAGCCATTATTATTATTATTATTATTATTATTATTATTTATTATACAGGCATCTTTTAGCAGAAAATATTGATTAGCAAATTGAATATTATTTGCTATGCAAATTGTAACTGAGCACCAGTCATGGCGAATCAATTTAGCTGGATATATCTCAATTTTACTTTCGAAATCTTTTCGGTGCCTAGCAATTTTGCTGTGCTTCGTGGCATCTCTTAGACTGGTCCCCTGTCCTTATCCGTAAGAATAAAGACAGGCACTTGTCTTACAAACCCAACGGTTTCATTTGAGAGACGTATAATTATACAAGCAATGACCAATGACGCACCAGACTGATACTATACACACAATGATGAGTATACATAAGTATTGTATTGTGGCATGCAAGGTCAAGGTACATTATTCAATTTCAATATTACATTTATTTCCATACTCACATCACTAACATCAAACACAGTAAACTGAATCCTCAAATGCACATTAAGAGCATAAATAAACGAAGTAAAAAAATGAAAGAAAAAAAAATAATGTAGCCTTAGCTAAAGGTGACTGGAGAACCAATTAATTAATGTGAATATAAATGTAAAGAAAAAAGATGAGTATAGAGGTTGTTCAAATAAGGGCAGGAACACAACACAGACTAGCCCAAACACAGACAACACAAAGGGACAAAAAATTGAATGAAAATTAGCACAGTAGGTACAAGTATAACTAATGCAAAGAAACTAATGACAATAAATTAAGAGATGAAAGGACCAATGGAACTCACAGGAGGGATGCCAACTATAGTGGAAAGGATTGGCAGGTAACCACCAGGTTCTAAAGACCGGTATCTGGCTTTATTCACACGCCACGAAGTGTGACGTCATATGTTCCGGTTAAGCAGCAACTCTGTAAAATTGGGCTCGGTTAATGTGATACTTTAGAACACTAGGTGGCAGCAGACATTCCAGCTAAATTTTAGAAATGTTTAGGTAGTTCTGCGCATGAGCAAACAATTATTTCCAAGAACAATGAATTGACTGGTATAAGCCGGCTGCCACCTCCAGTGTTTCCCCAAAACAATGTAGGCCCCTACCCTTCCCCTACCTGTGGTATGAGATGAATGACAGAATCACCAACAAGGGTAGCTACGGCGAGCGCCATCACCGTCTGCAAAACGTTAAGGTAGACGTCCGAGTTCAGACACGGGAGGAAAACTACTCCAGCCACGGCGCAGAGACTGATGAGGAACACCGCTAGGATGCCGTAACCCCAAACTGTCGATCAAAAAAACGAGGAACAAAAAAACAAATCACACACTGTGACTTTTATTTTAAATGTATTTTAATGTTAACTTGTACAAATCATGTAATTCAGCTTATCGGCTGTGAGATTGATTTTTATTTTAATACACCATTTCAATTCAATTCAATTCAATTTCTGTCGGTCAGTATTTTTCAAGGTTTTTTTTTTATGCCGCCAAAACATTTTTTGGGGTGAAAAGTAGATGAAATTAGATACCAGGTGCGTCTCTGCACAACTTTCGGAACTACAGTACCCACTTACAGCACTTAAGCAGTGCGGTGAACAAACCGTGACGTCATCAGTACAGAGGTCTATTTTTAACACATTATCGCAAACAAATCCTGCAGACACTTTGCGTGAACCCAATTCACCGGGCTTCATCACATGATGAATCTTGGACGCGTCATTTTTGGGAGGCAGTTTCCCCGTGTGTTAATTACTGTGTAAGTGCACGTTTTGGGTGACGCACAATATCTGGACATGCAATAGACCCCTGGCATAACAGGCAACGCTGCTAGCACGCTGGGGTCACGCGCACGTTTTTACGCATCAAGAACAGCTATCATGATATGCCTCATTTTGCCTCAGTGAGGGCGCTGTTTGAGAGTGTGAGACGTCGTGTGCAAGGGATCTGTTTGACTCCTAAACAAGGGCAGACTGGGCATAGAGTAAAGTCAGCTGCAGTGCAAGTGTAGCCCGAACATCTGACGTCACACTTCGAGGCTCGTTAATAACGCCAGATAGCGGCCTTGGGCCAACTGGCAGGATCCTGGTAGTTGCTACCATTACATTGTGTATAAACAACATTACATGAAACCTGCTCACATTGTCCGATGAAATCATTGGACATGTAAAACCAGTCCCTGTCTTTATCCTTGCGGATAAAGACAGGGGACCAGTTTAGTGCAAGTGGAGACCTTTGCGATGATAGCGGGCGCCCCACTGGCAGGGCCTTTGTATTGTTCTCGTCGATGAGTCACAGACATACCTATAGACCGACAGCACGGGGCGCTATGTCTATGCGATGAGCAGAGCCGTATATACGGCTCTGGCGATGAGTACAGTAGAAAAGGACTGGGTCGCCCGCTATCGACTCAAAAGTCTCACATGAAGGGTTCTCGACTCGGGTATTTTGGAGATTGAACCTTTACCTTCACCAGCATTTGGCATCGCCGGTGGATTGGTGAGCTCCTCGTGCACGCATGCGTCGGTGACAGCCTGTTGAATGAGGGCGGGGCTTATTTCCTTGAACTGCTGACAAGTCAGGCCCACACTGTGATTGACACCAAAGGTTTCAAGGAGCTCATCGATGGAGAAACACTAGAGGCAAGACAGGGTGAAATCAGGGTAGAATTAGGAGATACAGAGTGTCGCATCAGTAACAAGGGTATCGTATACGTTTGGTAATTACTCAAAATATATATTAGCATAAAAACTGACTTGGTAACGAGCAACAGAGAGCTGTTGATAGTATAAAACATTGTAGGAAACGACTCCCTCTGAAGTAACGTAGTTTTTGAGAAAGGGGTAATTTCTCACTAAAATAATAAAAACTTCTTGCAAGAAGTTTTTATTCCTATCTGAAAGCACACAAATTTGTACAACAAGGGTGTTTTTTTCTTTCATCATTTTCTTGCAACTTCTCACAATGTTTTATACTATCAACAGCTCTCTGTTGCTTGTTACCAAGTAAGTTTTTATGCTAATAGTTATTTTGAGTAATTACCAAACGTGTACTGTGCCTTTAAGGCCGTATCCGAATTGGCGACTACAGCTTAGGCTACGGCTGTTGCTAAGGGTGTTGCTAAGGACGTCCTATTCTTCAACGCATGATGACGCGGAAATCTAGACGTAGCCGTAGCTGTAGCCGGCATTTCGGACACGGCCTTACTTTAACCTGCCTGTGGGTATCAGTCTGCTTCTTGATTACTCACCGAACCCACTCCAGTACCTTCCCCATGAGCATGCTCATCAACATTTCGTCTGCGTCTTCGCCTAGCATGGTCTGCGTGTGCACTTTCCTCCTCAGCATTCACGATGTGTTCGTGAATTGTGACAAATTCTGGAATTGTTAATAAGTTAAAGATGTGACATTTCATTTATTCAGGTTCAATTGAAATATTGTATTTCCATACTGTCATAAATAAAGTGATACAATATACAAGGTAATAATTAACAAAATATACTGAGTTTTAAATTGCTTGAAAATAGCACCAAAAAAGAAGAGAAAACAAGAAAGAAATTCAGGGAAACAGTTGAGGCTAATTTGATAAGCCGAGGCTTGTAGTAATTAGCCTGTGGACAGACAGAGACAAGACAAACGGAAACAGAAACAAAACAAACAGACAAACAGGGACAAGACAAACGGACAAAGAGAGACAGTATGGAGGCCGATTTACAAGCCGAGGCTTGTAGTAATCAGCTATGTGGACAGACAGAGACAGATAATATGAGCAAAACAACTTACAAACAACAACAAAGCTTATTTAACTAGAATGAAATGAAAATTTGGGTTTTAGAAAAGGAACAACCGATCATGATGTACCTCGCAAAGCAGTCAAGGAAAAGAAAGCTATGTTATATACTGAGAGATATTGGCTCTTTTGAATGAGGCTTTAAAACGGTCCACTGCCGGCTGGTTTTTCATTTTAATAGTTTGTTATAACTTACAGGATTGGATAAGTGCCACGTCATACAAAGTAAAAAGGCGCGGCGCGCATAATTTATAGCAGTAATGATCCGACATAATTGTGAGTGAATTGTTATGATGAAGTAATAATATAATTTACAGGATTGCCTTTTCAAACGGAGCAAAAGACTACTTGCATTGGCCGCCACCTTTGATGTTAATGGAAAGGTACACGCGTGTACGCGCTGCGCATGACTCTCAGCCAATGATAGCTCTTCATTGACCTCAGTGAGGGGACTGGTTTGGGGCTTGTGACGTCACGTGCAAGAGGTCTATACTTTACAGGCTACTTAAAGGCAACCGGCTGCAGGGAGACTTCAATAGGAAACTAGATACCAGTGGTTTTCTTTTTTACAAAAGTGTCAAACTATAATTAAACCCAAAATGTGCACATTAAGATGTGAGGGAATGTCTTCCTTTTTGGAAGATTGGCTGGAAACGATCGCCCGAACAAGAAAATAAAAAGTCTCTTACGTTGCTCGCTCATGACACCATCTGTAGAATACCTCTCAAAAATGTCATCCAGAAAAGCGTCTGGGTCTACCTCGGTGGCGTTACCGATGCAAAAACCACGCACCAGACTGGAAATCAAAATGGCGGCAACATCTTGGAGCTCGTGGTCGTCTGCGCCCGCCGCGTGGTCAGCAACAGCGACGTCAAAGATGGTTTCTACAGTGAAACACTGAGAACAGAAAAAGCAATAATTATAACCCTCGTTTATCCAGTGTTTTGCCCAACCTGCACGCCATACAATTTTGTACAGCTTTTAAGCGGTTTATTATGCTGAGGGCCTATTAAGTAGAAAAAGTTTTACAAAAAAGTCCTTAATCGGATAGAATTTCAGATATGTTTTACCATCTATAAAGAAACACATTTTTATGCTTACAGGTAGGGTCTTCGTTTGTTTTTTGTCAATATACTGCTGATTTAGGCAAAAGAGTATCAAAAAAGATACAATAAAAGTCACCTGTGAAAATATCAATTTAAAAATCTCTACTTGTTGAGAAAATAGCAACATCACAGTATTTACATAAGAACGTCGAATCCATCCACATTAGCGGGTACCAACCGCATCTCCAGCCACATTGAGGGCAGCATTCAAACGGACACCGAGCAAATTTTCATAAAGTCTTGTACTGTGTACCCGAAAGTTTCTTTTTCATTTCAATTATGGTCCAGTAAACATTCTGAGCTACAAGCCCTCAGGGCCCAATTTCATAGAGCTGTTTGAGCATAAAATATTGCTTAACAATGGTCTGCTAAGCACAAATGAGCAGGATACCAGTCATAAATTGTACATGTGACATGGTAGTTTGGCTGGTAACCTTATTCTGGTAAGCATAATTTTGTTTTTCTTAGCTGCTTTTTGTGCTTAAGCAGCTCTATGAAATTGAGCCCTGATCTTTAGGACCCCCCCCCTAAAACAAAACAAACATTCAAGCCCTACATCCATGCCTTGACATACCTTTGCGTAGTTCTCAGCGATGTACGCAACAGCCACCGTGTCTAGCATTTGTTCTAGCTCCTCTTCGAAGAGATTCAGCGTGCCGTCTGCCCTCCGTTGTATTTCCCGCTCGAAATACTCGTATGTCTGTGCGTGTAGAGAGGCGTCTGCGCATGTCGTTCCGAGGTCGGTGACGTAGTACATGAGTATGACGCATGCGCGTTGGAAGTTTTTCTCGTCCAGGCCATCTTGTTGGTTCACGTTGAGAATTGAGAACAGCTGCTCGGCATTCAAACACTGTAGAATTCGAGAAGAGAAATATAATTATGAAAAGTAGCTTTAAGAACAATTTTATGCGTTATCAGTATATAAGGTTACCAGCTAAAAGACCATGTCACATGTACAATCTGTGACTAGTATCCTCGTTATTTTGGCTAAATATTTGGAAATGTTTAATCTGCTTTAAAGGGATTGTATACGTTTGGTAATAGGAGATGTAGATCATACATAAAACTAACCTGTGAATATATCATTTCAAAAGGTGGTAGCGTTTTTGAGATATTGCCGAAAATCTGGAGCGGTTATGTCCAGGAAGAATAATCTGCAATAGGTATACACAATCTGAGAAACGTTTCTGCCAGAAACGCTTCTCAGATTTGTTTTTTTGTGTGTGATAAAAACTGATATCTTTTTCCATAAACCGCATTACTTCAAAGTAAAATGTTTCTCAAAATGCGTTATACTATCAGAAGCTGCTGTACTTCTTACAAATGTACCATGCAAGTAACTTTTTATTGCCATTTATTTTATGAGTCATTACCAAACGTATACAGAGTACAGACCCTTTAAGCAGCTCTATGAAATTTTGTCCAATTGGTAGTTCATTCCGTCATACGCGTGCGTATCCACTGCACGACAACACTTTTCGCTACTTTCGGCTCCAAAGCAGGCATACGTTTTCTGTGTAATTTTACCCCAAAACCACCCATTTCATCGTGGGTCAAAGGTCAATAGTTTGGCAAATGCGACGTGAGACTGACACCACCTTCCGAGCAGCCACGGAGAGCAGGCGCGAGGACCAGCTTCATACTTGTTTTAATAACTACAAAATGTGAGGATCAATTCCGTTGATTTTTTTTTTTGAACTACCTTTAAACACCCCTCTTTGATATACTGTGGTGATTTGTGTGTGAGTGAACTCTGAGGTTGACAAAAAGTGTGGGAAACCTGGGTCCCATTATAAAGTGCACAACAAAATCCTATTGTGTGCACAAAAAATTAATCCTTTCGAAATGTATCTATCTTTTGAAAATTAGTAGTGAACCAATGTGTTAATTTCCAGAATGCTTCAATCTTTAGTGTGTGGGTTCAGGGAACATCTATTCATCTGTTCAGACCATTAGAACAATAATTGTGCCCCCAAACACAGTTATTTACCCGTACCTCTCCTGCACCCCCGGGGATCCAGCATGTAAAAAATTTCCCGTGGCTGCTTGGAGGGTTAGAGACTTTTTATACCGTAATTAATGAAAATCCGATTAGAAGAATATTTTGAGAATTATCATTTAAAGAACACTTTTAAAGACTTAAACAAAATTAATGAAAATCCGATAAAAAGTATATTCGAGATTTATCATTGTGATATTAATTTATTGTTATAGTGATATACAGACCTATATCAGAGTTTGGTGTTGAGTAATGCATCCACGCGAGCGTTGGGAAACACAACGTTATTTTCCAGCCTGCCCGTGAAGGTGTATACGCGCATAACCGGATCCAACCGGTACCAACCAGTCAAGACCAGTTCGCCTCAAAAGATGACGCAATCAGTACCGGTACGCCACGGGCACGTGTATTTGGCCGGTGTTTGCGTTCGGACTCATGAGTGTTTATGTCGTGCTTTTGTTTTCGAGTTGTAGCCGTGAAATGTTTCTTTGTTGTATACTTTATTCCAGGTCAGTGGTAACGAATATACTTCGAGTGTGGAGCAAAAGTGATATAGGATTGATAACATTGTCAAATAAAGTCAAAGTGTGGTCCAGGGGTCGATTTCACAAAGCACCATGATTCATCTTAAGATGAGTTATCAGTATTACCATAGTGATTTGTATTATGACATCACACTTTGCTAAGCAACTGCGATAGATTTGCAGTTACAATCAATCTTAACTCTTTGTGAAATCGACCCCAGGTACAACATTTTCTCTGATTGATTTTGTAAGACTTAAAGGCCGTCACATTCGAACCCCCCCCCAAAAAAAAAAAAAAAACACAAAAAACCCACCCCACTGCCCCCAAAGGCACGTTATTTCCAACACTACAAACACACTGTACATTGCACAATTTCCTCACCTCCCCCCCCCACAATAAAGTCCAAGAGTAGTCCAAATACAACAATTTCTGATTGATTTGTAGGTCTACAATACCTTCACAAATTTTCCTTCGAAAAGAGTACGCAATGATTAACATTACAAACGCACATTGCTTATTATTTACAAATTCCCCACAGCCCCACCACATGAGTCAAACACTGAAAGGGACACGTTGCCTTGGATTGGGCGCTTTGGGTTATAAAAAGCATTTGTCCGCCATTTCGTAGAACCAAAAATTGTTGACTCCACAAAATGGCGGACCGTGTTAGTTCACGAAGTAAAAGGAAAACCAACAAATTTCGAGGCATATTTTGTGTGGATCATTATATTCTACTTATAAACGTCTTCCCAAGCATATTAATTTCATAATGAACGCTTTTTATAGCCCATATTGCCCAACCCGCCCAATCACAGGCAACGTGTCCCTTTAATCTCGGTGGTCTAGTTGGTAAGACATCTGCTCTAAAATGGTAAAGGTTGTGGGTTCGAATCCCACCCGCGTAATATGCCTGTAATTTTTTTTCACAGGACTCGGGAAAGTACTGAGTATACAGTGCTTTACGCACATCGGTGTACGGGTAAAACCAAATATAATATTCTTTATCCCTGATGCAGATTTAACATCTATTAAAGTGTCCCTTTAAAGTGGCATTGGGTAGTTGTATTGAGTATGAGATGGGACTGTTTTTTTTTTTTATATTTGTATTAGCATGAATTCTGTCTGATATCCGGGTTGATCTAAACAATTTGTTCGAGGATACGCTCGAACAACAAATGTTCTAGTGCAATCAACACACAAGGATTCCAAACACTTACAGCTTGGCAATAAATATTGAAAGCGATTCCTAAAATAATTATATGCGTTTCTATTTTACTTTGACTGCGTTAATAATAAGATGAATGCCAAACCGGGGTCCGAAAATAGAACTTAAATGCTTGTATAACAATAACCAATTCCGTAATTAACCCAGCTGCTTTCAATTTCCCAAACATTAACAATTATTTGGCTATTTTAAACTCAGAAAAACTCTATTCTCAGCGTTGGGTTACGTGTCGGCCTTTTTGTTATGTTCAACTAATTTATAAAAAGGGGGACTTTAAATTTTGGAAAAGAACTCAAATTAACGGTTATAAAACGAGTAGGGGAATTTTCAAATTATCGAAGTTGGTCAAATATAACATACGTTCGTTGGTGTATCTAAGGGAGCACGTGCCCCCCCCCCACAACCTCCACGCCAGACTATCTTATCAAATATACGGCAAACCAAGTGGCTTGATTCAGAATAATGCAAATGAAAACCAGAAGAGCACCCCTAGAAAAAAATGGTGCACTCCCAGTGCGATCGTGGTCGCCCCCCCCCCCCAAGAAAAACAATAGTTTTGCCGCTGAGTACACTCATGGCCTTTGTTTTTGTTTGTTTGTTCGTTTGTTTTTGTTTTTCCTCCCTCCTTCTTAAACCTAGAATTTGTATCATGGCTAACCTGCAATTTTTAACTACCCGGGTATTTTTCTACTTGATTTCCCTTTTTTTTCATTTCATGGCCTAAAAACCGTTTCCGACCAATAGCAATATTTCATTATTTTGAGTAAATAAGATTCTAGTTTTCATTCAAAAAAAATAATAATAATAATAATATTAATAAGAATTAATTATTGTTATTATTACCTTTTTTTTTCTTCTTTTGAATGAAAAATTTGCAGTCGGATACGGAAATGTTACCCATCATTTGATTTTATTCGCCAGCAAACATTTATTTATTTTGTATTTAATTATTTATTTATTTTCCAATTCCATTAATCAGCCAGCCCCCGTCTGGAAATTAACTTACGGGTTTTTTATTTCCTTATTTTTCTATCAAAATAGCTTTTTCATAATTTCATAATCTTGCTTTTCTTACTCTCTCTTTTTTTAATGAAAGTGTAACCGATAGGCCTCTGCTCTACTCACGAAATAAAAGTTTGCAAAAGTTCAACTTACCATTTCGCACACTGGAGCTTTGAAATGTTCACTGCATCGCATTCGGTTGACAAAGAGAGACCGGATAATTCCCGCCGTTTCATCGAACGTGATGTTTCTCTCCTCGGCCGACAACTCCTCGTTAAGTTTCCCCAAAATTTCCTCGAAGGGATCTCCGAAGATGGACCCCGTATGACCGTGCTCATCGCGCTGGCTGTGGGTAGAACCCTGGCCGGCTTCAAGCGCGTGGAGACGGCTAGACTCGCAGACTAACGCCAGAAATATGCACACGGCACGAAAGTAGTAGTTCCCACACGGTGCCATTTTTTTTATTGTATGTACTGTGTATAACTGTATGTGTGTAGTGTATGGCGATGATTGTGTGGTGTTGTGCACACGGCGTGGTCAAATCTTGATATGCTAATGTGTGTTGTCGTGCGTGCATCGCGACCTAATTGTACATCCGTAGTGTATGGCAATGTGTTGGGGTTGTGTGTGCATGGTGCCTGTATTATGCAAATTCATCATTGTGATTAGGCAAATTTAAAGCCGAGCGCCTGTGAAGCCCATTCTCTAATTCATATTCAATTGGTCACGATGTCCCTTTGTGTTGAATGCCACAAACTGCTTTGCAACGTTCCGTTGTACATGCCTTCAGCGGACACTAACTTTTCACTTAGCATAATGCGCACGGCACACTAAAGTCCTGGCAACCAATAGGCTAGATGATTACTCTTTGTATCGTATGCCTGTGTGAAGCCAATACGCTTTGTATTGGCATGGGGTGGTCTTTGGAGGGACGGGGCAGTGTCCGTAGACTTTGAACAGGTAAGCTTGTGAGGACAGAACAGCTGCAAAGAGAATCAAAGTTGCCGGCGGGCTTTATTACTATTGGGGCAGATAAGACCAGTATTCGGGGAAAAGTGTGCCTTAGATTGATCTTTCTCTATGGATTGATAGAAGCATAGATGGAACTTGGCACACGGTCAGAGCATAGAGAAAGGACCAGAGCAATAGCTCCATTGTCAGAGTATGTTATGTGGAAGGTATGGCTATGGGGGCATCGCAAATATTTTTCCTATGGAAAAAAAAAAACACCAAACAGGTAAATAACAAAGCAGCTCAAAATGTTCAATTTTTCAGCAAAAGGGACCATGCAGCTTTGAAGTACGGTAGATCTACAAACTAGAAGAAAAACCCCCACATAAAACTGATTTGACCCAGCCCTTGGGTCTCTGCCTACCCCACTTCGCAGACAGTGGAACAACACACTCCATATAGGACTTCACTTAGCCTCATTTGTATTCTGACAGAACACTGTGATTTTTGTCTCAACAGCTTCAACCAAGATATATCATATCTTAAAGAAGAGCTTAGATCCATCTGCTCACGTGCCCGGTTTGAGCAATTCACCTGTGAAATCGGTGCTGGTTCATCTAAACTTGAATCTGTTCTTAATTCTAAGAGAAATGGCACGATTGGCCGTCTTGTCTCGAAACAGCAACAGTACAGACAGAGACGATTCAAGCGCAATATACCCCCTGAAGCTGAAGAGTCAGTCCCCCAATCCACAATCATTAAACTCTCATCATCTACCCTTTCAGATGCAGAACACAACCTGCTCTCCAAGGGACTCACCTTCTGCCCCACTCCCCCTACAGTCAATCAGGTTGAGCTCAGTCAGGACCTTACTGACTACTACCGCAGAATTCGCCTCCGTGAAATCTTCCTCGACTCATCACCTATGGATCCAGAGCCATTTTACTGCAAGAGTAAATGGGTACCACTAAAGAACCGTATTCCTTCCCTTGAAACTTACATTGTCAGTTCACAAATTAATTCGAGTGATCATTCCATCCACAGGACTCATGACAACATTCCTAGAGCAGAACGTGAGGCCCTAAAGACTCTAACGAACACGGAGGGACATCATCATCAAGCCAGCTGACAAGGGCTCTGCTGTTGTTGTCATGGGCCGTCAGCAATACATCGATGAAGCCATGAGACAACTCAACAACCAAACTAACTATAAACCCCTTGACACTAATCCAACAGGCACCTTTCCAAAGGAGATTCAACAAACATTGGACGAAATGCATGACCGTGACCACCTCTCCAAGAAAGCCCACAACTTTCTCTCCCCAGTCGACTGTAGAACAGCCAGATTTTACCTCCTTCCCAAGGTACACAAACCAGACAACCCAGGGAGACCCATCATATCTGGCAATGGTTCCCCCACTGAGAACATTAGACTCTTTTTGTTAATGCCGTTAATGCCACAGATTCCATCATTCATGACACTCCAGATTTCCTCCGTAAAATCTCAGGTATTCAGAAGCAGGTCCCCAACACAGCCATCATCTGTACTTTTGATGTGTCCTCTTTGTACACCAACATTCCCCAAGATGAAGGGATTGCTGCCTGCTCTTCAGCTCTGGCTAAGAGTGGTCACACGTCACCGCCCATTTCTGACATTGTATCCCTCATGCAGCATGTTCTAACTAAACACAACTTTTCTTTCATGGGTAAGAATTTCCTACAGGTACAAGGCACTGCAATGGGTACACATATGGCACCATCAATTGCATGCCTAATCATGAGCCAAATCGAACAGCGCATGTTGGAATCAGCCCCGTGCCGTCCATGGGTCTGGTGGCGCTATATTGATGACATCTTTTTCATTAGGACCAGTGATGAAGCAAGTCTCACAGCCTTCATTAACCACATACATTCCTTCCACAGGACCATCAAGTTCATGAGCGAATACTCAACCAAAGATACCTATCTTTCTGGATGTCAAGGTTCTTTTAAGACGGATGATGGCTTAACCACAGATCTCTTTGTTAAACCCACAGATAAGCATCAATACCTACATTCAACCAGCTGTCACCCCGACACTAGCAGTCCATCGAGCAAACCAGAAAGTCAAGGCTCGATCTAGGGAGTTAGTACTTTCCAAAGGACCTAAGCAACATCATAGTTCCAAGGGAAAACTTCCTTTTGTTGTCACTTTCCACCCCTCACTTCCCCAGTTCTAACCATCATATTCTTTACACGTCAGATCGACTTCAACGTGCTGTACAGGAAGAACCCATAGTTGCCTGCAGACGCCCATCCAGTCTCAGGGATCTCATTGTCCGGGCAGAAGTGTCCCCCATTAATGATAATGTTAATCCCCCTTTACCACAGGGAACTTTTAGGTGTTCCAACACTTCCAAATGCATCGTCTGTAGACAACACATCAGGGAATCGGACTCCTTCACCAGCCATACCAGTGGTACCACCCATAAGACAAGGGGTCATGTCACCTGCACCACCACTAATCTCATCTTTCTCATATCTTGCAAAGTTTGTGGTGTTCAATATTTAGGCGAAACAAGAACTACACTCAAGAACTACACTCTACGGCCACAGATCCACAGTCAACACCCAAAAGCTAGATACACCTGTAGGACATCACTTCAATCTTCCTAATCACTCCATTTCTGACATGATTTTACAGGGCATTAAGGCACTAGGTACACAGAGAGATTGTTCGTCTAAGTAGGGAGAAAGACTATGCTAGGGTCGAAACGTCAGGCCATTAACTATTGTTTGCATTTTAATTGAACAAATGGTTTTATTTTCACCAAGAAAGGGTGCACATTTTAAAACTTGAACGGCTGTTTTTTGTATACCGTGTAACTCTTGGGTTTATGTAGTAATTATAATACAAAATGTAAATGTTCCCATACTATGACCAGTACAGTATCTCGCCTGTCAGGAAATGTCAGGGAATGTACAAGGTCGCTCTTTTTGTGAAGATACGTGGTCTATAGCAACCGGTGGGGTTTTTAGTTGCTAATATTGGCTCACTTATTCAGTCCAATAATATAAATGATAATAACAAATAATAATAATAATAACTAGACATTAGGTGTTTTTGCACAAATACAAAGCTGTTCCGTGTTGTTTTACTTTGATTAAACGCTCAAGAGCTTTAAAGTGAGGCTGACTTTGAAATACTTTGAAATAGACCATTGACCTCTGTTAGGCCCTATTTTAAAACTTGAACGGCTGTTATTTTTTATAACTATTGGGTTGATGTAGTAATTATAATACAAAAGGTAAATTGTCCATACTATGACCAGTACAGTGTCTCGCCTGCCAGGAAATGCCCTGGAATGTACCAGGTCGCTCTTTTGTGAAGATACGTGGTCTATAGCAACCGGTGGGGTTTTTAGTTGCTGATATTATTGGCTGGCTTATTCAGTCCAATAATATAAATGACAATAACAAATAATAATAATAATAACTAGACATAGGTGTTTTTGCACAAATACAAAGCTGTTCCGTGTTGTTTTACTTTGATTAAACGCTCCAGAGCTTTAAAGTGAGGCTGACTTTGAAATAGACCATTGACCTCTGTTAGGCCCTATTTTAAAACTTGAACGGCTGTTATTTTTACAACTATTGGGTTGATGTAGTAATTATAATACAAAAGGTAAATTTCCCATACTATGACCAGTACAGTATCTCGCCTGTCAGGAAATGTCAGGGAATGTACAAGGTCGCTCTTTTTGTGAAGATACGTGGTCTATAGCAACCGGTGGGGTTGTTAGTTGCTAATATTGGCTCACTTATTCAGTCCAATAATATAAATGATAATAACAAATAATAATAATAATAACTAGACATTAGGTGTTTTGCACAAATACAAAGCTGTTCCGTGTTGTTTTACTTTGATTAAACGCTCAAGAGCTTTAAAGTGAGGCTGACTTTGAAATACTTTGAAATAGACCATTGACCTCTGTTAGGCCCTATTTTAAAACTTGAACGGCTGTTATTTTTTATAACTATTGGGTTGATGTAGTAATTATAATACAACAGGTAAATTGTCCATACTATGACCAGTACAGTGTCTCGCCTGCCAGGAAATGCCCTGGAATGTACCAGGTCGCTCTTTTGTGAAGATACGTGGTCTATAGCAACCGGTGGGGTTTTTAGTTGCTGATATTATTGGCTGGCTTATTCAGTCCAATAATATAAATGACAATAACAAATAATAATAATAATAACTAGACATAGGTGTTTTTGCACAAATACAAAGCTGTTCCGTGTTGTTTTACTTTGATTAAACGCTCCAGAGCTTTAAAGTGAGGCTGACTTTGAAATAGACCATTGACCTCTGTTAGGCCCTATTTTAAAACTTGAACGGCTGTTATTTTTACAACTATTGGGTTGATGTAGTAATTATAATACAAAAGGTAAATTTCCCATACTATGACCAGTACAGTATCTCGCCTGCCAGAAAATGCCCTGGAATGTACCAGGTTGCTCTTTTTGTGAAGATACGTGGTCTATAGCAACCGGAAAAGAATCCAAATTAAACACATGGGGCGGATTTCACTTGACCCGATCTATGCGCTAGAACACCATGTAACCCTTCTCTACAAAAAGAGTGGCCTTTTACATTCTAGGGCATTTCCTGGCAGGCAAGATACTGCACTAATCATATGGGAAATTTTACATAATTTCAATCTATATTAAATTCCACATACATTCACTGAGGTATAACAATGACAGGTGTACACATTTTGAGATGCACTCTCCGTGAAATGCAAGATTTCATGTTTTCTTCCATTGGGCTGCTGTGAACAAATCGTTCATGCAAAAGGTCCAGGCTGTGTTGATCTTTTATAAACATGTGATGTCATAATGGTAACCGACGCCATAGGGAATTTTGTCCCTGGTAAGTTTATGGGGACGGAAGTTAAGTCAAAAGAGGGCGCTATCTCCTGCGACACCGACTTACTTGAGAGGCACGGATTAGATTTTTGCAGTGTAGCCCATAAGGCCACATACAAAAAAAAAAAACAATTGTTGATCGTCCCTGCCCGACCCTACGAAACCCCCGATTTTTTTGATTTTTTTTTTTTAAATTAAACGGCCTTTTCAACGATCTTTTCAGTAAAATTGGCTCCGTTCTGCGCCGCACACACAGTTAGGTTTAAAAATATGTTTGAAGAAAGGTTATTCATGTTGGAAAAAAACAAAACAAATTCTCTAAATATTTACCTATATAGGCTAAACTGCGTTTTAGCTTTTTGAAAATAATTACAAAAATGTCATCTAGGAGTTAAATGGTTTTAACAAAACAATTAAAAACATCAAAACTACACAAACCCTCTGTTTTATAGTGATTGTGATGATTTCTTTATAGTTTATTTCATATTTTGCCATGTCAACATAACTCAATAAAACATTTTTTTAAACCGCCTTCCCACCTCAACCCTAAACTAAAAAAGGACGCTCAACAATTTTGGTTTTATGTAGCTTGATAAGGTACGTAGGACATAATACCTCCACGAGACAACTGCTCTCTCGACTACGGTCTAATTTATAGGCATCGTACACGTTTGGTAATGACTCAAAACAAATATTAGCATAAAAACTTACTTGGTAACAAGCAACGGAGAGCTGTTGATTTTATAAAAATTTGTTGTAAACGACTCCCTCTGAAGTAACGTAGTTTTTGAGAAAGAGGTAATTTCTCACTTAAATAATAAAAACTTCTTGCAAGAAGTTTTTATTCCCATCTGAAAGCACACAAATTTGTACAACAAGGGTTTTTTTCCTTTCATCATTTTCTTGCAACTTCGATGACCAATTGAGCCCAAATTGTCACAGGCTTGTTTTTTTTTATGCATATGTTGGGATACACCAAGTGAGAACACTGGTCTTTGGCATTTTCCAAACGTGTTCAGTGCCTTTAACTGAGACCGTAGTCGAGAGAGCAGTAGCCTCGCAGGGGCCAGCAGTCTCGCGAGAACATCGCCCCTGCCGCGAGAATCGTGGAGAGAGTCGGAACGCTATCATTGTGACAAACATTTAACGACTTGTCCACAAGTCTAACGCCAACCTTGTATTTTGGTTCAAGTTTTGGGCGGTAAAGCGCACTTAATAAGTGTGATATGTGACATATTAGGCTTGCGGTAACACCATGTGTTTATTTACTTTGCTGTGTAGATTTTTGTTCTTTGAGAACTTGTCTTGCTGTATTCTACTGCCGCGGTTAAGATTTCGGAATTCGGGAGACTGTTCTACAGCCGCAGAGTAGATTTTCAGATTTCGGGAGACTACCAAGTTCTGAAAAAAAACTGTGCTGCTTCTTAACTACTACCTGGGCGGGAGGTAGGAAATCGGTCGGGACTACTACTTTCGCTAAGTGGATCGGGGGGACTTCTCGTTATTAACTTCACTGCTGCGTAGTGAGTTCTTAATAATATTGGTCTCAACGTTTCGACCAGCTTACTCTAGTCATCGTCAGGAGACTACATTGATACCCACCATGCAATGCCTCAAATCCTATATAAGTGTGATATAGTTTGCTGTTTCTGATTTGTTCTATACATTCATTTTCACTAGTCTTCACATTTTGGGTAAACATGGAAAAGGTTGGGTTTTAGTTGCTGATATTGGCTGGTTTATTCAGTCCAATAATATAAATAATAACAAATATAATAATTTAACAATAATAATAATAACAGAAATCGCAGTGATATAAATCATAATGACCAATAAGGATAATAGGTCTAACAATCATATTGATAATAATATGCGTAATAATATTACCAACAGTTATACTAATATTATTATAATAATGCTAGTATTGATATTAATATTAATAGCATCAGTGCACACATTTTACTCTGTAAGCAAAGAAAGTCCAAACGGCTCAGTCGGGCTTGTCATAACTGCTTGTCATAACAGTATGATTGTCACGTTGCATAAGTTTTCTGCCATTGTCAATTTGTCTCAATGTGTTTTGTGGGTGTTTTTTTTGTTTGTTTTTTTGTTTTGTTTTTTTTTGGGGGGGGTTGGGGGGGTTGGGGGATCCAGTTGAATTGAGGTAAATCTGTGACCTATGGCAAGATTTAGGTATCACAGTGCCTCATTTTGTAATATTTATCACTAATTGTTATTACTGAGTTCAGCCGCAACTGTAAGCTGATAAGCACCCGTCGGTTCAGGCGGTATAATATTCCAAACGGAGATTCAACCGGTGGACATGTCAAATGCATGGACGGCTGTAAAGATAATTTGTCAAAGTTGTTATTGTCTAATTGAAATGTCGGGGCTTGATCAGCCATGTGATTTAATGTGGGTCGCTTCGTTGCCCGTGATTTTATGTGGGCCGCTCGTTGCCTATGACTTTATGTGGGCTGATCTTTGCCCGTGATTTAGGAGCACACCGGTTTACTGTTTACGTAACTTAGTGTTGTAGAATCACAGAAAATTATTTATAGATGGTTTGGGGTTTTTTTTTCCTACAAAAATGTCACGTTATTATGGAGAAATGATCGAAAAAGAAATGCGGTCAAAGGTCAGCGTATACGCTTTACCAGCCGTTGCTAGTGTCAAATTTACGGGATATTGCTGCGCAATGTTTCAAGTAGACTGATGCTCTGTTCAAATGTTATGGCGAGGCATGAGGATCCATTCTACATATCTCTAGCTCAAAGGCGTGTATAAACAACCGACATAATAAACGCGTCAGTCCAATCTACGTTCCTTCGACATCCAAAGATCGTCCCTAAAAAACACAAAGAAACAAACCCAAAATATGGTAGAACAACAAGAAAAAGTCCAAAAAGCATAATAAATCCAAACGCGACTGATAAACGTACTACAACAAGTACATGTACCACTAGTACTACTACTTGGAAAGCGATCGTAACCCTCCATCCTCCCGACGGTCGTTGCGACGATCAGGTTTGACTTTTTGTACGGAGATCCCCTTAATGGACAGGTGAAATTTTGTTAAAGATCCGAGGGAACGAAAGCATATCTTGAGGGATTGAAAGCGTATCTTGAGGGAATGAAAGCGTTCGAGGAAACGAAAGCGTATTCCGAGGGAACGAAAGCGTTCAAGGAAATGAAAGCGCATTTTTGGGGAACGAAACCGTATTTCAAGGGAATGAAAGCGAATTTGAGGGAACAGAAGCGTATTTCTGGGGAACGAAAACCTATTTCAAGGGAACGAAACCATATCTTGAGGGAACGAAAACCTTTTAAGAAACGAAAGCATTCGAGGGAACAAAAGCGTATTTCGAAGGAACGAAATCGTATTTCAAGGGAATGATAGCGTATTTTGAAGGAAAGAAAGCATATCTTGAGGGAACGAAAACGTTCGAGGAGACAAAAGCGTATTATTTACGAGAGAAGAAAATTGTATTTCGAGGGATAATTTAATTCGTTACCTCAAAAAACATATTTAGATCACAAAATAATATTTTGTGGGACAAAATTATTTCGAGGTAATGAAGTAATATTTTGAGGGAACGATGATTCTGGTGGCACGAATTGTGTATAGAGAGAATTAAATGTTTTTGAGGAAACGAAATAGTTTCTTAGGGAACAATACTTCGAGGGCTGAAATAACAATCCGAGGGAGAAATTGTTTTTGTTTGTTCACGTGACCTTTAATTTTTTTTTTTAACCTGTCACTTCAGGGGTTCCGTATTTTGGCTTCTTTCACAAAATTGTTTCAACTAAACACAATTGCACCTTCAATATCACAAAAGTGGTATTCCTATGTATTGGCAATATAAATCTTATTAAATTATCAAGACATTCTGCAAAAATGAGGGGGAGGAACGTACACAGAGCATTGAAATTTTACGATCTTAAAACAGCGGATTCGAACATCAGCTAGGTGTACCGACTGACAAACCCGCAATGACCACATACTTGGTGGTCTGGTTCCCTACCCCTCCTCCATGTTCATGAGCTCTCAGGTTTAGCAATTTCTTGGCTCGGGGGTTTCTGTCTCGCTAGCACCGAGCCACTGCGCTAGCTACACGGGATATTGCCTCTGGTTTACGTGTTGCAAGCCCCCACGCTGTGCACAGTAGAACACGCTTCCGTTGCGTGGACTCTCTGAAATATAATCTTACGTTCGATTTTTCATAATTGTTTACAACTTGTATCCATAATTTGAATACATAGTCCTTTTTGTCAAAAACTCATGAATAATTGTTAAAGAACAGAGTGAATTTGATGCAGTAATTAACTTTTATACGGCTACAAGTAAAACGAAGATCACGTGGGTTATCCGAAAAAGAAAAAAAAACTGGTTAGGATGACCCATGTGACCTTAATTGTTTGAAAAAAATGCTCGAAATGACAAGATTTGATGGTTTTTTTACGGAACCGTTTTTCTCGATTCCTGGAATACCTTGGGATTAATGTTTGGGGCTATTTTGTAGCCGAAATAAACCAACGAAGCCGGTGTGTCCCTTTAATGAGGGCCACTCGTTGCCCGTGATTTTATGTGGGCCGCTCGTTACCCGCGATTTTATGTGGGCCGCACGTTGTCATGCCCGTGACTTTATGTAGGCCCCTTCGTTGCCCGTGATTTTATGTGGGCCGCTCGTTGCCCTTGATTTTATGTGGGACGCTCGTTGCCCGTGAGTTTATTCGGGCTGACCGTTGCACGTGACTTTATGTGGGCTGATCGTTGCCCGTGACTTTATGTGGGCCGCTTGTTGTCATGCCCGTGACTTTATGTGGGCCCCTTCGTTGCCCGTGATTTTACGTGGACCCCTTCGTTGCCCGTGATTTTACGTGGGACGCTCGTTGCCCTTGATTTTATTTGGGACGCTCGTTGCCCGTGAATTTATTCGGGCTGACCGTTGCCCGTGACTTTATGTGGGCTGATCGTTGCCCGTGACTTTATGTGGGACGCTCGTTGCCCGTGAGTTTGTGATGTTATTTGTGGACCAGGTCTGTTTTGTCGTGGCGGGCAAGCCTGCCCTTGTTTGTTTATTTAAATATACGTATCAATATCTCGAGGAAAACATTAATTGCCCGATTTCTTAGAAATACATTGGTTTGGGCAAATGTTTTTTTTTTAATTTGATATGTGTAAAAACATGCCCTTGTGGGCTCAATAAAAACCAGTTTATTGTGTTTCTTCTATTTTTTCAGTGTATTTCGTATTAATACGAATTCAAAACTATCCTAACTCCGCCCATTCTGATAACGTCACTATAACCGAACTGCATCGAGTACCCACGCTTGAAAGATCAGAGATGGGTTTCACACACTAAATAAAATGAAATTAAAAATTAGCGCTAAATAAATTTTTAGCCAGTAGTGTGACGACTGACGAGCAACGGCTGCAGCTCAGTTGGAAATTTGTTCTCGAATCTGGTTCCCCCGTGTACAGCAACATCTGAAGTTCAGCTATCTTACATGGGTAAGTGGATACAAAATAGTAAAGGTCCATAATCATTGTTTTGGCTTGGTGTTATATATATATATTTCGATTTTTGTTATATGTAAGGGGTTTTTCCAGCTTTATTTAATATTTATTTATTTGTCAACTCACATAGGCCTACACATGTACATGAACATACGTTTAGCATTCACAAACAATACAATACAATATAAATTGACACTTTTATTAGCTGTGTAAATTATTACTGCAGATGTTTTTTCTTTCTTTTTCTTTTTACCATTCATGCTTATTACTGCAATTCTGAGGAAGAAGTTGAGTTTGGGGGACAGGTACCAAGTAGTACATAATAATAATAATAATAATAATAATAATAATAATAATAATAATAATAATAATAATAATAATAATAATAATAATAATAATAATAATAATAATAATAATAATAATAATAATAATAATAACGAAAACTTATATAGCGCCAAAGTCCGCCTAAAAGACGCTCAAGGCGCTTCACAGAACTTAGATTAAGTAAAGATGAATATTCAAAGAGTGTTAATAATGGTTACCATTCCGGGCAGTGTCAGATTTCTTCTTTTCCACTCATTCATAATTTTGCTGAAGGTGTTTATCTTTTCATTACATTATGTATTCGTATTTTGTTTCTTCATATTTTTCAAAGCTCCAAAATCACATCCAATGAGAATGTTGTTACTATGTGATTCAACATTGAACAGATTTAACAAGAAGAGCAAACAAAATTGCAATCAGCGGCTTACAGTAGACAAACACATTGGTGCTTCTACATGTAGTATTAATCAACACTGAGACATACAGAGATAATCAACTACATGTACACTGATGTATTTCTCTATTTCTCCATTGTCACTAGTTGGTTAATCCCCACCCCACCCCCATCCTCCCCATTTATCTGTGGACCATGTAACATGTGACATCACATGACTGTTTACAAAAGAGCCACAGAGCCTGGACTTCATGCAGGCATGGTTTGTACACAGCCATAACTTGTTAAGCAGTTATTTGTATAAGTCTTTCCCAAATGACCAGTGTAGTATCTTGCCTGCCAGAAGGCCATGAATGTACAAGGCCACTCTTTTGTAAACAAAGTTTATTAGTGGTTGTCCAAAACAAGCTGTGAGTGTTTTGCAACCAGTTCATTTGACAAAGGAAAAGAAAAGTGTACCTTGAAATGTGAACTTTTAAATTGTACGAAATTTGTTACATTCACTTTATTCTTTACAAAGAATTGACTTTCTTTCTGAAGTGTGTAAGTGTATCTGCAATATCAGTTAAAGCTTCAACATCCATCTCCATTCCTTCATAAAAACCATGATTTCTCACTTGAAGGAAACTCTGCTAAACATCAAGAACCTGATCTATTTGAGTGACGGTGCTGCCAGTCAGTATAAAAGTTACAAACATTTCCGCAAACTCATGTCACCAATTGGATGACTTTGATTTGCATGCTGAGTGGCTTTTCTTTGCCACTAGCCATGGAAAAATGCCAATCTAGAGAAATTGAACTGTTAAGGACGTTTCTAAATAATTCCATATTTTGACCACTAGTTCTGTGGTTAGTGTTTAAATACAGAAGCTAACTGAAAGAACGTTTATGAATAAATTCGAAAGTTTACATCCCCTTCACAGTTTACATAAAAAACAAAATAACCACAGAACTAGAATAGCACACTGGTAGCAACCTTTACTTTTGTACAAGACAAATGTTATCTCACATACATACATACATACATAGACGTACACTACAGGCAAAATACTATGTACTCAAAATAAAATCTGACCACGAAGGAGTAAAGAAACCAACTTTATTTCTCACACAAGTAGACTGGACATAAAGTATTATTGGGAAAAATGAGTAAATATTTCAGTGATGTCCCTCCATTGTATTTGTCAACTGTAAGGCTGCTGACTGTAATTTTGTTTGCTCTTCTTGTCAAACCTTTTCAGTGTTGAATCACAATAGTAACAACAATCTCAGTGCATACTGGTCTAAATTGCATACACATTATAAACCCTAATTGAGGCATATTTACCTTTTTTTGTACATGAAGGAGTTACCGTACCAAAAAATAAATTTCTCTCACAAAAGTAGACTGGATACAAATTATTATTGGGAAACATTGGTAAATCTGTCAATGTCAAATAACCACTTGAACAAGGCGTTTTGGGCATTTTTACTTGCGGAGCCATTATTCAGACCAAATACCCATCAAAGGTGTGATTGTCTAAAATTATATCAGGTCACACATGCACCTAGTTTATAACCAAATGTAATATCAAGGAATCGGACATTTCACATAGGCACTAGGGGGTCTCAAAAATGACGAAAAGTCATTCCGCAGGCTAAAATGTAGGTTTTAAAGACCTATACCTTGATATGCAAATGGCCCGTGCTACTTTGACAGTAGATTTTAGTTGATGGCATACCAGATACCCTGTGTATTAATGTTTAGCTACATATCTTATGTCCATTTGTAGATATAGGCCTCTAAAAATGCCCCAAAACACAACATATCATTTTTTAGGAGTTCATATCTCAGAAATGTTAAAGGGACACACCGGCTTCGTTTGGGCTATTTGGCTACCAAATAGACTAAAACATGACTCCAAAGGTCTTCCAGGAATGGAGAAGAACGGTTCCTAAAATAAACCATCAATTTTGGTCGTTTCTGAGCATTTTTCAAAAAACGAAGGTCACATGGGTTATCCGAACCACATTTTTGGTTCGGACAACCCTCGTGATCTTCGGAGTTAGTTTTACTTCCAGCCGTATAAAAATTAATTACTGCACCGAATTAAACTCTGTTTTTTAACAAGAATTCATGAGTTTTTGACACAAAAATACGTATTCAAATTATGTATACAAGATGTAAATAATACAAAAAAAATTCGAACGTAAGATTTTATTTCAGAGAGTCCGAGCAACGGAAGCGTGTCTTACAGTGCACAGCGTGGGGACTAGCTACACGCAATACAGGGGCAGTCGTGTAGCTGGCGAGCAGAGTATCTCGGCGGTGCTAGCGCGACAGAAACCCACTAGCGTGGAAGCTCATGAACATGTGGGAGGGGTAGGGAGCCAGACCACCAACTATACGTTGTTGTTATTGCGGGTTTGCTAGTCGGTACACCTCGCTGCTCGAATCCGTTGTTTCAAAATTGCAACTTTTCAATGCTCTGTGTACGTTCCTTGACCCGATTTGTACCACATTTTTTGGTTATTAAATAAGATTTATGTCAATACATAGGAATACCACTTTTATATCGACGGTGCAACTTAAAATATTATTTAATTCGATGAAAATATAATTTTTTCTCACAAAATATTATTTTTCATTTTGTAAACGCAGTGTGTTTATCTAGGTAACAAAATAGATTATTTCTAGAAAAATAGGTTCTCGTTCCCTTTAATACGCTTTCTTTCCCCCGAAATACGATTAAGTTCCACAATAATACCCTTTCATTCCCTGAAGATACGCATTCATTTCCTCTAAATATGATTTTATTCTCAAGAAATATACTTTCGGTAGCTCGAAATATGCTTTTCTTCCCTAAAAATACGCCTTCTTTCCCTCGAAAGAAGACTTCGTTCCCTAAAAAAAGCTTCCATTTCCTTGAAATACGACTTTGAATTTTTTGCCCGAAATATACTTTCATTCACCCGAAATACGCTTTCGTTCTCTCGCAATGAGATTTTGTTCCCCAGAATTCCTCTTTCGTTCCCTCAAGATAGCTTTCGTTCCCCTGAAGTCCAATCACACCAATAGACACAATCGGCGACCGGCGTCACGTGACTTATAGTGGGTATACAATGTAAACAAACAGCGCGGTGTGTATGGAAAAACATGGCAGCATCCGAGTGCCACTGCTGTAAGGGGTCATGATTCCTGTTGCATTTGTTGGTTGCAAGTTGGAACACGATTTTAACTTTTCTAAATCCATCTGAAGTAATACAATATTAACAATAATAATAACGTAAACTTATATAGCGCCAAAATTCGCCCAAAAAGACAAGTGTGGCCAGTTTTGCAATTTTCAAACGTTGTCGAAATGGTTTGGTAAAGCTCCGAAAAACAGTGGCACACAAACAATCCTGGAAGTTTTGTTTATAAAGGGAAGAGTGAAATCATACATGTAGCCGTGTTCAAGCAAATCAGAGGATGAGATCATCATGTAGCCACGAATTACAGTAGAATTGTGCAGACAGTGATGGAATACTTGTAAATTTATGGCTCATCAGGGGTGCTTACAGGTTGACAAGTTTTTATTTGTAGCAAGGTTGATTTTTATGGCAAAAGATTCGTAAAAATATATGTCATGTAAAATTTGTGGGTGTTTTGTAAATTTAATGGACAATAAAGTTGTAATTTTTGTGCATATCCGAATTTGTCTATATTGGTCTGCTAAATTCTTAATTATTGGTGGCTCTGATAACCTTTTTTTTTTAAATCCTTTTTTCAATGAGAAAAAAATGGGGCTTCAAAATAAATGGTTTAAAAAAGTTGTTGTCTTAGTTTATCTGGTTAAATACAAGTTTTCTTCGAATAGAATAGTGAGGAAGAAATTTTGACGGTATATAATTTCATACATCTTTTTCACTTTCTGTCCCAAAAGCTGGTTACTCTGGTAAATTGTTGTTGGAATTGAGGTACTTCCGGATTTTTTAAGAGAAATATTAAATTTTAAATACTGTTTTGAAGAGAGTATAACATTTATTGTCCAGAAAATTGTTTTCCAGTTGATTTCATACCATTTAGAGTATTAAAAACGCAGTTCGTCCGTTTCCTATAAAGACAAAGTGTTTCCTATTGCGTTGTTTGTGATATTCGATATAGGCATCATTATGAGGGATTTTTAGTGGACATGCAAAGAAAATAGTTAGTCAAGACCGGTTTATACGCACTCAAGGTGTTCAAAAGGCTTATAATTTGTTACGGTTTATATGAAGATTCTCCCCGTAACGAGTAAGAATCATAATGAAGTGCAAGCTTTAAAAAAAAAAAAAAAGTTTGATGCGACAAGTATAGTTCTTTTTAGAAAGGGGCGGGGGAGAAGAGAGAAAAAAGAGGAAGGGGCAAAGAAAAACCGCGGGAGGGCCGGGAGGGGCGGACGGAAAGGACAGACGGATCGAGGCAGAAGCCAGAGGAGTGCCCAAGCACCGGCTCCGCCCAGACAGTCTGCAAAAAATTAATGATGTGTTGATGGGAGTGCGGGACTAAATATAACTATTTACGGCGGTAGCCAATGAGAGAAAGCAATCGGTATAGGGAATCGTTGCGTACTGTAACTTATGTCCCATGGCTCCGGTGAGGTCTCTGAAAATAACCAAGTTCGTGTATTGTTCAAGTTGGTAGGTTAAAAAGTCAGTTGGTGATGGTTAAAACAGAGCTTTTCTTCGATGTTTTCAAGCAACCTGCCGGAAAACTACGACAATCCCATTGAGCTCCCCGTGCTTAAACACTGCGCGCGAGGGTTTGTTATGATTCTGTACCCACTATACGTCACGTATACACCGCTGCTCGGAGTCGCCGATTGTGTCTATTTGTTACATTCCTTTGTGATGGGCAACTTTGAGAGGGGACGAGTTTGTATGTGATGGGGCGACTTTGCTAGGGGCGACTTTGTAGTTGGCGAGTTTGAATTGGCGTTTTTGCTGTGTGGTTTCCGTGTCCGTTGTTTTTACACACTTTCAGATGGATAACGTGGACTGGATTCTCATGCCTTGTCGTAAAACACTTACACAAACAGAGCACCAGTCTACTTGTAACATTGCATAGCATAAATCCCGTAAATTTGACACTTGCAACGGCTGGTAAAGCGTATACGATGACCTTTGACCGCTTTTGCTTTTGTCGGTCATTTCTCGTTAATTACGTGATATTTGTGTTAAAAAAAATATAAAAACCGTCTAGAAGTAATTGTCTTTGATTATACATGACTAAATTACGTAAACAGGTAACCGGTGTGTCCCTTTAAGGAGTAGGATTTTAGCATTATGTGTGTGTGTTCATGGTACCCATAGGGGATTGTTTAACAAAATCTGAGACGGTGCCTGCCAACCCATGAGGTGAGGTGGCACGGAGTGACCCTAAGTACCACTAGCACTACTACTTTTGCAATGCCAAAAGTAGTTGGAATGCGATCGTAGCCCTCCATCCTCCCGAAGATCGTTGCGACGACCAGGTTTTACTTTTGGTACGGAGAGCCCCTAAAGGGACATGTGGAAAAAAAATGTTAAGATAAAAAAGGAAAACATATTTGTTCCCTCTAAATGTTGTTCCCTCATAATATTTTGTTCCCCCGAATTTTTATTTCATTCATTCGAAGGTGTTAATTTGTTCCTTATATATGATTTTTAGGGTATTGTTTTGATCGGACAAATTAATCATTCACCTGAAGTACTTTCGTTCCCTCGAAACATGATTTCGTTCCCCGAACTACGATTTCGTTCCCGAGAACAAAAAAAGATTAATTCAAGTAATTCAAATAATGAATTTCGTTCCCTCAAAATCAAATTTCGAGGGAAGAAAATCGTGTTTCGAGCTCGAGGAAACGAAATGTTTTTGAGGGAAAAAAACAAAAAATCATGAGGATACACCTATCTAAGCTCCGTATTTTGCAATTTTGTTTTTGTCAAAATACTTTTTCAACACTTTCAAGAAACATGATTGCACCGTCACTATCATAAAAGTGGTCATCACAGCTAAGTATTGACAATATAAATCTTATTTAATTATAAAACAAATACTTTAAGTGTAAAAATAGAGGGGGACGTCCGTACACGATTGAAACGTTGCGATTCTGAAACAGATTTGAACAGCTAGGTATACCGACTGACAAACCTGCATTGCCAACAAGGTACTCGGTGGTCTGGCTCCCTGCCCCACCCACATGTTCATAAGCTCCCAGAAACAGCTATTTCTTAGCTCCGGGGGTTTCTATCTCTCAGCCCCACTAGCTCACTGAGCTAGCTACACGAGCTAATGACCCTGGTTTGCGGCTCGCTAGCCCCCACGCTGTACACTGTGGAACACGCTTCCGTTTTCAAGAACTCTTGAAATAAAGTCTTACGTTCGATTTTTCATAATGATTTACAACTTTATTCCTTTAATACATAGACTTTTTTGTCAAATAGGCCTACTCATGAATAATTGTAGAAAAAAAAGAGTTGAACTTGGTGCAGTAATTAACTTTTATACGGCTGGAAGTAAAACTAAATTCGAAGATCACGTGGTTTATCCGAACAATATAAATCTTATTTTGTTCGGGTGTGACAAGTGTGAACAATTATTTTTCACAATCATGTCCACCAGCCCTACTAATTATGACATTTCTACACCGAACACCTTGTTTTACTTCTGGTACTTCATCTTTTTCTTATAAGCTTGAGACTTCACATATAGTTAGATATTCATTAGGAAATGAAACCGCTTTAGTTACGTCATGATGACGTCATCAGGTATCAAATTACAGGCCATTTAAGTTTCAAAAGTGATCATATGCTAATCACAAAGTTTCATTGAATATTAATGCTATGATGTTCGTATTTGAGCATCTGATAGATCAAGACAGGGGAAACATTTGAAAAGCTTACGCCAAAATCGTATGACTTTAACTTCCGGTCGTACCGGCAGGTCAAAGTTTGCCTTTGGGTTTTTTCGTCAAAAAAATTGTTTTCGGGATTATTTACAGCACAACTCAAGATTGAAAATGAATTGAACATTGAAACTTATCAGACAATTGAACCTCAATATCAAGACGACACAAACTTGATGATGTCATGATGACGTCATCAGGTATCAAATAACATTAACTCAAAGTTTAATATTTGAAATAAATCATAACTCATGAACCACATGTTGGAATTTTACAATCTACACATCATCGGAAAGTGCTGTTAATTTTCAACAAAAGCTACACAAAGCATGACCCCATTTGACCTTGAGTTCTGGTTCAATCCGGAAGTTGAATAATTTTTTTAAATTTATATCTCAAGAACTACTTATATTTTAGTCAACATTTTTACATCAGGTTGTATGCCATTCAGCCTTCGTAAACTTGTTCACAGACATGTTACCAATTCGACCTTAACTTCCCGTCGAAATCGGACGTTAACGCCCTCACGTATTTAAAACAACATGAAAAGAACTGCACTATAATCTAATACAGTAGCACGTGTTGGCTGTTGGCTGTTGGGCTCAATTTCCACAGAGTCAAAAGTACATCAAACTTGCAATTAGTCTCTATTCTTGTACGTATTGACAACACGTTGTCGCGAAGATACAATCTCAAACTCATTCAAAGTTCAGTGTGAATTTTTTTATGTTTTGCCCGTCCGATGGCTTAATGGAAAATAAGGAATAGAACAGGAGGTTTCAATGAGATGTCCACCTGCTTTAGTGATTTGTATGACTTTAAATAACTGACAAAAAGCTAATCCAAAAAAAGAACGACATTGGGTCGCTTTTCATCAAACACCGAAACCCACATCACGTTGATCGACGTGACCATGCCGGCCGAAGGCGTTCTCGGCCCGCTGAGTTTGCCCTTCAGACACGGTGATTAAACTGGTAACCTTTATTTCAAAATCAGTGTTAAAAAAAGAGGGGCATTCCTAATTTCGTCTTCAATCATGTTGATATGTTTCATCCGTAAACTTGCCAAGTGGTTATTTTCTTTTTTACTCACAAAAAAAATTATTAATTTGATCATGGTATCATTTCTAATTGTCGGATTTGAATCGATGCTATTAACCACCGTTCAGGTATAATGTGCATGTACTGTGTGTGCAAAAATCATATCTCGCGAACCAAAAAGGGTTTCGACTTTAAACTAACCATGTACTTAGACCTCAGTGTGTCGATGAAACCGCAAAGGTTTTCGGGATGGTGACGTCATCGATGATGTCATAATATTAAATCAATGTTTAATATTTAGAAAAATCATATCTGGAGAACCATAATTGCTAAACACAAGATCTTTGGACCGTGTGAAGGACCCTGGAGTATTTTTAAAATCTTAAACAAAATATGATCCCCTGTGACCTTTACTTCCGTTTCTTTTTTAATACTTCTTCTTTTTCTTCATATCCCGGCGAGTTACCGCTAATTGGATAAGTCTACCGAACACGTTGTTTTTGTTTTAACAAAAACTTAGATCTAGTTTTATATATATATATATATTAAATATTTTTTATTTTTTCAACAATTTTGGAAAAGAAGAAAGAGAAAAACGAACCCCGGAAAAAAACTGTCGATTTACAAGATAGGGGCCCACTATTTCTGCTTATACTTGCATAAATTCTGTCCTGCCTGTCATGTTTCAAATGGGGATCTGGTCCCAGCCGTCAACACAATACACAACGCTTACTCCGTTTGCACATTTACAATAGTCAGGGCAGCAATGCAAAAGTGAAATATACAAATAGGTAAATAACAATAAAACAATATTAGAACGATGCAGAAATACCATGGGTTAGCCAGAGAACTCTTTAGTTATCTGTGTGGCAAGTGAACTGGGGAAAGATTACTGTTAGTGGTTGCTTTGATCACTCGGCACCCGGCCTCCAAAACAAGTAAGATTTAAATGGCATAAGGTGGCGCTCATGGGAATAAATAGAGGATCCTATATACACGGAGACATCACACTTACAAGTGAGAAACTCATGCGCGGAGCCTGATTTTGAAAATGTAAACCCACAACTGTTTTCTGCAAATCAAAGATTTGAAAGTAATGGCTTTTATGGATTGTTGGCAAATGGTCCAATGTTGTGCCCCTGGGGTTGTTGTCTTTCAACCTGGAGCATTTGTGGGTAAACTAGCCCTCAAAAAATGGCCCTATTTTGCTGAAAAGTGTAGGGTTATTTTTCCCAGGATCGAGTCTGGCCAGGTTTAATCGGTCGGGGTGTTTTTATTTTGGATGAACCTATCTCAAAAACCAAATGGCTAACATGCCGTAAATTGAAAAGAAAATGAAGTTTCGATGGCAGAAAATTTATTTGGTTTGCACTCAAGAGGCTGGGAGACTTTTAAGAACTGTTTGAGTATTTTTGAATATTAAAATTTGCATTGGTTGCTATATAATATTAGTTGTGTTGTACCTATACAGTGATGTGTGCAAGGACTATAGCCAATAGACCTATATCATTCTGCCACCATCTTGGTCATGTTCCCTGTATCCAACAGGAGTGCAAGCCAATATTCATTGCACTGAAACAAGGAACCAGACTATTTTTTCTTCCAGCCTCGATTTGGATACATTGGTTCATCAATCAAGATGGCAACACCATGATAAACGTCTATACTTTGTACATTCCCGACCCGTAAAAAAAAAATCCACGGGCGTAGCTCGTTGTTGCTTAAAAAACAAACTAGTTTCCAGCTACACGCCGGAACCCTTTATAAATATAGGAAGCTTTCTTTGCTGGAAGAAAATCAAAGCCCACACTGCCGGCTTCAGTTGAAAGCCGGATTCGAACCGGGGTAAACTAATACATTTCAATTTAGTTACCAGCATTTTTCAATCATGTTAAAACAATTATGAACAACTTTTATATAATTTGTACTGCTGCACATTAAAAAAAAAAAGGGACATCACGTTCTCATCAAATTAACAATAAGCGTACAACAACGGGCAAAGTAAACATTTACAATTCATTTGTTTTAATCCTTTAGACCAAACCATTTATAAATATTATACACCTCACAAAGTACCGTTTGGATGAAAAATACCGTATCATTTATATTATAGTGCGATTCTGTGTAAAACATGAGTCAAAAGGCCGGGTAAATTTATAATTTCTTTAGCATATTATCTTTCAGTATCAATTAATACCTTATACTGCCACACTTCCCCCGGTTTGTCCGCAGCAAATAAATTATAATCATACACCTGACAAAGTACAGTTTGGGTTCAAAATACCGTATTCTCTTGCGTTTCTGTGTAAATCATGAGTCAAAAAGGGGTGGATTTATCCGCTGGCACGGTGCCAAACTTGAGTGCTCCGGCTTTTGCGTTTTCAGGAACAGCCAAAAAGGTTACGACGCGCTGCACACAGACCACGTTTTGTAGAGATTTCATGAAGAGACAATCTTGTTAATTGAATATTTACTCATTTAATAAACACGTAATGGAACAATTTAAAACAGATTTGTATGATTTAGGATCAATACTTCCACAATTATGTAAAATTGCAAACAATAAATCGCGAATAGTCTACCAACCAGAATTTTCAAAATTAGCTCAACTTTAAACGCGGTGTTTTCATAGGATACCTTTTTTGCTGTAGGGGACTTTTTGGCCCTTTGTGAAATTGCTGACGATATTTATATAATTGTAGGCCTACATATATTTTGTTTTCAATTATTTTGGAAAAGAAGAAGAAGAAAACCCCCAGATTAAAACAAAATCGATTTACAAGATAGGGGCTTACTATTTCTGCTTATACTTGCATACATGTTGAACGAATATAATTTGTGTTGTATCTATACACTGATATGTGCAAGGACTATAGCCTAGAGACCTATATCATGCTGCCACCATCTTGGTCATGTTCCCTGTATCCAATAACAGTGAATGCCAGTATTCATTGCACGGGAAAAGGAACCAGTCTATTTGTTTCTTCCAGCCTCGAGTTGGATACATTGGTTCAGCTTAGAGAAAATCAAGATGGCGACACCATGATAAAGGTCTGTGAAAAAATCCACGGGCGTGACACGTTGTTGCCTAAAAAATAACTTGTTTCCAGGTATACGCCGGAACTCTTTATAAGTGGGAAGCTTTCTTTGCTGGAAGAAAATCAAAGCCCACACTGCTGGCTTCAGTTGAAAGCTGGATTCGAATCGGGGTAGACGAATACAGTACAGTTTCGTTACCAGAATTTTACAATCATGTAACGTAAACAAATATTAAGCGGACTAATAATTATGAATAACTTTTATCTAATTTGTACTGCCTCACAATGGTAAACAACTTTTCATTATGATTAAAGCCACAAACCAAAAACGACAAGTTGGGATAAAAATAATCATACAATAACGGGCAAAGAAAACATTTACAATTCGTTTGTTTTAATCATTTAGACTAATCGATTCATCAATAATATACACCTGACAAAGTTCCGTTTGGATATAAATACCGTATTATACCTTCGAAAGGGGGTCATTTTATTATTATTTTGTTAGGACATTAACTATCATTGTGTAGTTATCAATTAATACAATGAGGCCGTTATTATACCCCCCCCCCCCCTTCAAAATGTGCCTAGAAAACAACTGTTGTGATACATGATCGGGAACTGGGTGAACTTTGGCTATTATATCAAACAAAACCTGCTGAATCCGCATAAACAGTGTTCCCACTTTCAAAAGCGTGCACATGGGTTGGTGTTATACGCTTTCCCCAGTTTCCACATAGAGTACAGTGTACATGTTGCTTGAAATTGACTTGTGTGACACTGTTAGTCAATTGCGGGTGTTTCTGTTAATTCCGTGAACAGAAAAAAATGCCGATAAATTCAAATAATGACTGTTCTCGATCCCACCTGCGATTTCAATAACACATCATTTTTAAAGAAAACAAATTAAATAAAATAATGAAAAGAAAAGCCCCCCCCAAAAAAAAAAAGAAAAAGAAAAAAAAACCCAAAACAACAACAACAACTTTAAAACCACTGTTACCAAGAGTTTGACAAAAAAGCCACGATACAATAGTTTGAACCTAAAGTTAGGGTAAATGTTAGCAAGTAACCTGTTGAACAGCTGCCACCGGCCGCCATATCCGGCCGTCTTGGAGGATTATGTGTTTTCAGCCTGTATTAAGGGGTTCAAACTATAGGCCCCAACAAGTTTGTTATCAATGGATATTTTTAGCAAACTACTTTCAACTTCCAACAGGTCGAAAAATACTACAGAATCGTCAATAAGGCCTTATCTTTGTACCCGTGGGTCCCATGATGGCGGTTATCGTTTTCAAGTGGAAAAAAATACATATACATGAAATTGGGCCCTGGTGATTATTTTTATACATCCAATGTATCGTCTATGGACCCACCTATCCATAGCTCCCCCCCCCCCTTTTAAAAGAAAATAATTTTCTTTCTGCTGTTTAATGGTAACGCGGCCTTGAAAAAAAAAGTTAATTTCACTGCAGTATTCCAAAAAAATAAAAATGGCAAAACCACCCCGAAATTGCAAATCGGCTGTTGCCATGGCAACAAAGGTTTTATTTGGTTTGTTTTGCTTCCCCCCCATATTTGTTAGTGTGGTGCCAAGGTCAATCAAAATAAAAGTAAGAAGGAAGTCCATTTTTTGGCCGTGGCCAATATTTTCAAAAATCGTTGATATTTACAGTCCCTTACTAAATACTGGGAAGTGACGCCTTCCATTGGTGGATTTTGGGGCTAGAATTTGAGCTAATTTCATAATCCAAATTTCACCTTTTTGTGCGCACTTGTGCACCTGGGGAATAATCATTTGGGTTTTTTTCATCCTGAAAATGTATCACAGGTGAACAAATTATGTATTTCCCAGGTACTATCACCACAGTGAATAATAATCGGGGGTTGATCACGACCAAATTATACTGCTACACAACCCTCGGTTTGTCTGACAATAATACGATAATTGAAACATGAGAGATCAACCGCAAAACAATAGGCAATAAGGTGATTAGCCCATGTTTAAAGGCAGCAAAGGAAAGTAAAAAACAAAGGCACTGAGCGGAAAGCACAAAGCAACATATTTATTATAGATAAAGACGGATACCATTACCAAAAAAACCCATAACAAGAACAAAGAAACACACGGGAGTTCTGCAGCGGTTTGCACGTAGGCCTCAGAGCAATCATTGCAGTTCCGCCATCTTGTTTTTGTTGTAACTCAAATTAGCATATTTAGGTCGAGGCTCAGAGGAAAGAAGATCGCCTGATTAATAACAATAATAATATGCAATGGCGTGTCGTGACCTAGCGGTTAAGAGCACTGGACTCAAGCTCTGGCAGGCCCACAGCATACATTGCAAAATGCTAAATATTCAAAAATACTTTTAACAGAAATACTTAGAAGTCTCACAGCTTTTTTAAAGTAGAGGGAACATTTTAAAGTAACGTCGACATGATTGCGTACCCGAACAAATACTTGAAGGCTTTCAACGGAGATGGGAGTAGTCCCCCCCCCCCGAAAAAATATATACATGAGCCCACCAATAGAAACATATGACATGGCTCTTTGACCCATTTTAGTGACCTACGGCAGTACGGGTTAGGGTATAGAGGGCCATAATTAGGGTACGAGGCTAAACTTGGGTTAGGGTTTGGGCTAGTTAGGGTTAGAAATGGGGCAGGGCATGGGCTAAAATTAGGGTGAGGCTTTGGTAAGAAGAGAAGGGCCATGTACTTCTCTTGTTAGCATAGCCACTCAATCCATGTTTTCAAGTTATTTCCTATTATTAAAGGTTTGCTTAAAAATAACAACATACAACTTAAGAGGAGGCAACGAATATGACTGGCCCAAAATCCAAATTGAAAACAGTTTTTGCAAACCCTACCCGCCATGATTGATAATTCAACAACATAGTATATTGCACTCGAAAAAAACTCACAGTTACACTGTCACTCAGCAGCTCTGTTTTAAATGTGTATCATGCTATTAAAGGCACTGAACACGTTTAGAAATTGTCAAAGACCAGTGTTCTCACTTGGTGTATCCCAACATATGCACAAAATAACAAGCCTGTGAAAATTTGGGCTCAATTGGTCATCGAAGTTGCAAGAAAATGATGAAAGAAAAAACACCATTGTTGTACAAATTTGTGTGCTTTCAGAATAGGAATAAAACTTCTTGCAAGAAGTTTATATTATTTTATTGAGAAATTACCTCTTTCTCAAAAACTACGTTACTTCAGAGGGAGTTGTTTCCTACAATGTTTTATCAACAGCTCTCCGTTGCTTATTACCAAGTAGGTTTTTATGCTAATATTTGTTTTGAGTCATTACCAAACGTGTACGATACCTTTAATACAATGTATGTCTATTGCTTGAAGTTTGACACCACAGTCAATGATGTACTCTGATAATTTCTTTTAAATGATTGTAATTTTATGGGGGGAAACGATTGAGACAACCACCACTTCGCAATTTTTTTCCCAATTTGCCTGAAGAAACAAAAATTATGATAATGAAAAATATATAAAAACATATATAAAAAATCACATTCGAAAGTTTGGCATTTGGCGTGTCGTGGCCGAGCGGTTTTAAGAGCACCGGACTCAAGCTCTGGTGTAACTGATCAGCAGAGTGTGGGTTCGAGTTCCGGTCATGACACTTGTATCCCCAAGCAAGATGCTTTACCAAACAGCCGTAGGTCACATGTACTGGGATTGGTTCACGTAAAAGAGCCAATAACACTTTATTGTGGAAGAGTAGGATTTAAACCCGGTGTTTCTGGTTCACATAGCAATTGCAAGCATCCTTGTTTACAGGTTTTCCTCAGGTTTGCTAGTGATTAAGTTCACTTATGAGGCATCTTTGGTTTTATTACCAGAAATATATGATAATAATAACAAACAGATTTGCGGAGGCGTGTATGTTTGTGTTTAATAAGCAGTAAACGGTTTTTGTTATAATAGTATTTTTATATGGTGTACTCAAAATTTCAATTTTTATATGAAAATAAAAGGAAAAATTCGAAGTCAGAGTGATGAAATGATGCACCTTTCATCACTTGACCTTTTATTTGTCCTTATTTTAACAAATCGTTTATAATTGCAAAGAGGGTTGTTGTCTCAATCGTACAGAATCATTCTACTCCATCTCAAAAAAAACAAAAAAACAATGACGTCATCCAGTCATCACTTTGTAAACAAAAATGCACGTTTCGGATAAGCGCCCCCGCTGTGTATCATATAGTGTTTAGGTCTTCTTCTTTTTTTCGCGGCAATATTTAGATTGGGGTTGGTTTTGGAAAAGGTAGGATAGAAACGTGAAGGAGCAGGAAATGGAAAAGGTATATTGGAAAAGTTTTGTTTTTCTTCTAGAAAAGGGGTGTTAGAAACGGGAGGGGGTGTAAAAAGCATAGCCACAAAAAGGCATGTGTGTGTGGGGGGGGGGGTGGTAAAGGACGAAAAGGAGGAAGGGCGTGAGAAAAAGGAGACTGGTGCCTAGGCACTGTTCTGCAAGATTAATCTTTAGCGAATTAGCGTTGTGTTGATGGGAGTGCGAGAAATTTGAAAGTAATTCCGGCAGTAGCAATCGAAAGACAAACTAATGGGCAGAAGTGTTGTTTCTAATGTACGTCCTTTGTTGTTGGTGTGGTCTCTGGTAAATAACCATCCTATAACTGATTGGATGCAGTTTTTGGGGAGACAATGGTCTCAATCTTTGGAAAAGATTAGTAGGCGATTATTGTATCAGACTTTTTCTTTGAGTTTACATAGGCCTACATTCTCACAAAAAGAGGAGTCGTCAAAAGAGGGGGCAAATGGGGAAGTATAGTGAACAGGTTTATATTTAACTATAGTTTTTCATATTTGGTTATTTTTCAAATTTACAGCTTAAAATTGTCATTATAGTCCAAAAAATTATATCGAAACAGGATTTTAAAGCAACAAATTTTTCTTTTACCATTTTTTCCTCCAAATTGTGAAAAACATGCTCCGGATCTTACGAATCAATCTTTTTTCTAGGCTAACAATTAAACAATTGATAAATTCCAGTTATTTGTTAGCAATATATCGCACATTTTGTCATGTTTGAGATTCAAGGGATAAAACAATCTACCTCCTCCTCTTTTTCGCTTGGTTTGAGCAGCAAAGGATAACAAACATTATCCCTTCCACTTTTCGGCTAGGTTTGATAAACAAGGATACACAATTCTATCCCCTCCTCTTTTCGGCTGGGTTTGAGCAACAAGCGATAGAAAATTATATCCCCTAATCTTTTCGGCTGGGTTTGAGCAGCAAAGGACCAACATCTACCCCTCCTCTTTTCGGCTGAGTTTGAGGAACAAATGGTACATAAATTTATCCCCTTACTTAAATTATTACCACTCGAACCACAAATAAAAAGGTGTGCGTATTTTCCTTGAATATTATGATGCAATAATAGTTTGGAGTACAACATGTGGCAATTGTTTTGCTAACAAAAAGGCATAAATACAAAAATTGTTAAAAGTATTTTTAAAAGTGCAACCGATTCTTACTTCTTTCCTCCAGCAACATTTTATGAAGAAAAACAGCATGATTTAACATTTTGAAAACAACTTCACGAAAAGTTGCTATACATTACCAAAAAAAGTGAAAAATGAAAACCTGTAGTTAAATATGAACCTGCTAGTGGAACTTACTAACAATAATATTTTTCGGTGATGATTTGTTTTTCCTGTAATGGAGGGGCTCAAAACATGTTTTGTCTGCGTTTTACAAGCTGCACTTCATCAAAACAGTCACCATTTGAAACTGTACATCCTTTTTATAAATTTGTTTTCAACAAAGTGTGATCACAGCATAATTTGTTGTTGACAAAGAGACCAGAAGAGATTAGTTTTTATCGTTTGTTTATAGCTTGCAAAATCTCACTTTGACGTGGGAAGAAAGGCGAAGTGAAAACAAGAGGCGGATTCGTTTCTTTATAGACCGTGTGAGTCTCGCGACGATAAGGTCACCATTGAGCTTCCGGGCACCTCTGAGCCATCAGCTATGGGAGATTAACGTGGGTGCAAATCTATATGATTTTTGTTTTTGTCACATCACCTTTTTCAACCTCAAAACAAAAAAATTGGTGGAATGATTAGACTTAAAACTAACAATTTGAATGTAATAAATCAAAATATAAAAAAATATGGAAACTTAAAAGAAAATGAAGAAATAGAGCTCGACCTCCAACATCCGGCTCGAAGTGTCAAACTGCGAATTTACGCAGACTGCAATAAGAAACCGAAGTTAGGTTACATTTTAAATCGGGACAACGACGTCCAAGTTTCGCGCGGTTAGGGGACCGTACTAGTAGCAGCTTGATCTAATTTGTATGTGTGTACGTCAAGGATCACGACGATCGCCTTTTTAGTGCATGTTTTTTATGGTCAAACGTGAAGCGGAAATTAAGGTCAGCTTTAAAATAAAAAATAAAAAATAAAAATATTTGCGAAATTGTTTACAATTATTTACAATTTCAATTTTTTTAAATTGTTATTCAAACCATATCCAATGGGTGAAATTTAAAAAAAACACATCGTAATACAAGTTCTTTTCAAAAACACCTGCCACAATACACCCTTTAGCTGCAATTCGAGGTGCCCGGAAGTCCAGATTCTCGCGAAAGCTCGTACGCTCTCGAGGTCAACTTACACAGTCTATTGATGCTAAGTTGGTGCACTTAACACTGAATTTCTGTGATCGTCGTTAGATTTTATGAAGTGGGTCAAATCTTCCGTATTCAAGTGTATCAAATTTTCTTTAAAGAAATCGACCTATGCTTGATACAGCCAAATACAGAATCCCCAGCAAGATATTGAAACGTGTCCGTTTGTTTCGTTGCTACTTGAGTATCAAGCTTCCCTTCTTTCTGAAAACGTTCGCCTTTGTTAAATCACGAGGTCAAGAAAGGTGATTTGGTTGTCGGAGATCGCTGAAGTGAATTCCAAAGTTGCGTGCAAATTGTTGAACATCCTAATAAAATCAAAACGCAGCCTTGAAACGATTGCCATTGTAGATTATTAAAATTTCATCTCTGTATTCATAAGCAACTATATCTCGGGGTTGTTTGGGAGTATGAGTGGGGGAAAACAAAATTAAAAGTCTCTGACCTCACGTTAATGGTGAATGTCATTTTACTTGATACTCTTCCGGAGCGAAATTTGAAACATAACGTCATCGGACAGCACAAACAAATAGATCTGTACATCCCAAAGGGGAATTTGTTTGCGCCATTCAAAAAGGTTAAATTTTTCAATGCTATTTTGATTGAATACCATCAAACTTCAGGAAGGACCTGAAAACTCTTTGTAGAAAAAAGTACAGACCATATATTACAAATGTGACGTCATGGAACGTTTTTGGATTTTGACAAAAGTTGCACTTATAGGGCAATGAAAAAACAATTGCACCTTATACCATTTCAACGTGATGTTAGAGAATTGTATTTTTCTCCCTTTTTCATAGGACTCTAACTTTTGGAAAATGAGTGAATCACTACAAATAATTTTTCCTTGGAGTTCCACTTTAAATCAGCCAAAGGTACCCCAGGAACACTTCACAAAATTATGTTGTTGTGTCCAATGATATCGACTGTTCTATGTTTTACAGCCTAGTGTACCTTTTTACAATCGAGTTATTACTGAGTGACGTTGGACAGCATGGAGAGAGCGGCGTCTGTTATGTGCATTCTTCTAGTGTGGGGCACTATTTCTCATCTGGCTAACTCAAGTAAGTTAATGTTTCGAATTTACACCTAAAACGCACCGTAGAAGAAGAAATATAAAGAAACAAGACTGTAACTTGACCAATATATAAAAATAAAACTGCAGCTAAATTTAAAATTGTAAAAATAAAGACTGAAAGTACAGCTGCTGTAAACAGTACTGGAACTTTAATTTGAACTGGAACAAAAAACGCAAGTGAAATTGGTACTGGCAGATACTACCCGTTCTGTTTATACGATGATTTTTAAAGCAACTGTATGTTATCACTCTGAACTAAAAATATATATATCTCACTGATTGCCAGGGTTTTGGAGGATCCTGTTATCATGATGGTAACGCTGGAAGAACAAAAAAAACAAGAGTTATTCAAGTGAAGACTCTTGACTTTCGTCTCATAATGATATCAAAGTTGAGGTTGAGGTTCATTGTCTCAATCTTCATTAACAGAGAGGATCAGACTGGGTGTTATTATTGTGTGTATATTGGAAAAGTAACCGTTGGACCAACATGAAACTACTGTTGAAGGATCTTCGTCTTGCATTTGTTGTAATTTCTGTAATACCAAGTTAACAAGGAACACTGAAACGAAATGCAACTCCATATGAGATGTTAAGGTTACATTAATCGAATAATCGACTATATTTGCCTCCGAATAGATGGTGTGCGGCTTTTTAATGGAAGAGTCCCCTCTGAAGGTAGAGTCGAAGTATTACGTAATGGCCAATGGGGCACTGTATGTGACGACGACTGGGACATCACAGACGCGAACGTTGTGTGCAGACAGCTCGGCTTCACCGAAGCAACTACTGCGTGGTTGAACGCACACTTTGGACGGGGAACAGGTCAAATACTCATGGACAACGTCGACTGCGATGGACATGAGCAAAGGTTGCAAGATTGTGTTTTTAACGGTTGGGGTAACCACAATTGTGGCCATCATGAAGATGCTTCCGTGACGTGTCTAGGTAGGTGCGCTAGGCATAATAAGTAACTATTCTCAAGCTTTTGGTTCTTTAAAGCAGGTCGATCAAAAAGCCACAAGAAAACGCTAAGACCTCAGGAAATGGATTGAGATCATTGCACAATTGCTTGCCTGAGTGGGATGCGTTTGTGGGCAGGCATCAAGGCGTAGACCTGACAAAGGAAAAACGTCCATACGTACATGACCATGAACCGTTTTATTGACTCTGAATTGTCTACAACAATTATTTGTTTACAAATTACAAAACCCCGTCTTGTTCTTAAAATGGAAACATTTCCTTCATTGTGGTTGTACCGTTTAAATGTAGTGAAGACAATTTGGGGCAAATCCCGAAATATAAAGAAAAAATACAACCAAGACTGTAACATGACCAATATATAAAAATAAAACTGCAGCTAAATTAAAATTGTAACAAAGACTGGTAGTACAGCTGCTGTAAAAAGTACTGGAACTTTAATTGGAACTGGAACAAAAACGGCAAGTGAAATTGGTACTGGCAGATACTAACCGTTCTGTTTATATAATGATGTTTAAAGCAACTGTATGTTGTCACTCTGAACTAAAAAGATATATCTCACTGATTGCCAGGGTTTTGGAGGATCATGTTGTCATGATGGTAACGCTGGAAGAACAAAAAAACAAGAGTTATTCCAGTGAAGACTCTCGACTTTCGTCTCATAATGATATCAAAGTTGAGGTTCATTGTCTCAATCTTCATTAACAGAGAGGAGACTGGGTGTTATTACTGTGTGTATTGGAAGAGTAACCGTTGGACCAACATGAAACTACTGTTGAAGGATCTTCGTCTTGCATTTGTTGTAATTTCTGTAATACCATGTTAACAAGGAACACTGAAACGAAATGCAACTCCATATAAGATGTTAAGGTTACAGTAATCGATTAATCGACTATATTTGCCTCCGAATAGATGGTGTGCGGCTTGTTAATGGAAGAGTACCCTCTGAAGGTAGAGTCGAAGTCTACCGTAATGGCCAATGGGGCACTGTATGTGACGACGACTGGGACACCACAGACGCGAACGTTGTGTGCAGACAGCTCGGCTTCACTGAAGCAACTACTGCGTGGAAGAGCGCACACTTTGGACGGGGAACAGGTCAAATACTCATGGACAACGTCGACTGCCGTGGACAGGAGCAAAGGTTGCAAGATTGTGTTTTTAGGGGTTGGGGTAACCACAATTGTGACCATCATGAAGATGCTTCCGTGACGTGTGAACCAGGTAGGTGCGATAGGCATAATAAGTAACTATTCTCAAGCTTTTGGTTCTTTAAAGCAGGTCGATCAAAAAGCCACAAGAAAACGCTAAGACCTCAGGAAATGGATTGAGATCATTGCACAATTGCTTGCCTGAGTGGGATGCGTTTGTGGGCAGGCATCAAGGTGTAGACCTGACAGAGTAAAAACGTCCGTACGTACATGACCATGAACCGTTTTATTGACTCTGAATTGTCTACACAAATTATTTGTTTACAAATTACAAAACCACGTTTTGTTCTTAAAATGAAAACATTTCCTTCAATGTGGTTGCACCGTTTAAATGTAGTGAAGACAATTGGGGGCAAATGAAAATATAAAGAAACAATACAACCAAGACTGTAACATAACCAATATATAAAAATAAAACTGCAGCTAAATTAAAATTGTAACAAAGACTGGTAGTACAGCTGCTGTAAAAAGTACTGGAACTTTAATTGGAACTGGAACAAAAACCGCAAGTGAAATTGGTACTGGCAGATACTACCCGTTCTGTTTACATAATGATTTTTAAAGCAACTGTATGTTGTCAATCTGAACTAAAAAGATACATCTCACTGATTGCCAGGGTTTTGGAGGATCATGTTATCATGATGGTAACGCTGGAAGAACAAAAATACAAGAGTTATTCCAGTGAAGACTCTCGACTTTCGTCTCATAATGATATCAAAGTTGAGGTTGAGGTTCTTGTCTCAATCTCCATTATCAGAGAGGAGACTGGGTGTTATTACTGTGTGTATTGGAAGAGTAACCGTTGGACCAACATGAAACTACTGTTGATGGATCTTCGTCTTGCATTTGTTGTAATTTCTGTAATACCATGTTAACAAGGAACACTGAAACTAAATGCAACTCCATATAAGATGTTAAGGTTACATTAATCGATTAATCGACTATATTTGCCTCCGAATAGATGGTGTGCGGCTTGTTAATGGAAGAGTCCCCTTTGAAGGTAGAGTCGAAGTATTACATAATGGCCAACGGGGCACTGTGTGTGACGACGACTGGGACATCACAGACGCGAACGTTGTGTGTAGACAGCTCGGCTTCACCAAAGCAACTACTGCGTGGAAGAGCGCACGTTTTGGACCGGGAACAGGTCAAATACTCATGGACGACGTCAACTGCCGTGGATATGAGCAAAGGTTGCAAGATTGTGCTTTTAACGGTTGGGGTAACCACAATTGTGACCATCCTAAAGATGCTTCCGTGACGTGTGGACCAGGTGAGTGCGATAGGCATAATAAGTAACTATTCTCAAGCTTTTGGTTCTTTAAAGCAGGTCGATCAAAAAGCCACAAGAAAACGCTAAGACCTCAGGAAATGGATTGAGATCATTGCACAATTGCTTGCCTGAGTGGAATGCGTTTGTGGGCAGGCATCAAAGTGTAGACCTGACAGAGTAAAAACGTCCGTACGTACATGACCATGAACCGTTTTATTGACTCTGAATTGTCTACACAAATTATTTGTTTACAAATTAACAAAAACAGTAAATAAATAAAAAATGCAGCTAAAATTAAAATTGTAACAAAGACTGAAAGTACAGCTGTAAAAAGTACTGGAACTTTAATTGGAACTGGAAGCAAAACCGCAAGTGAAATTGGTACTGGCAGATACAAAGGGATAAGCACAATCACAATTCAAAGTCACATTTTCAAAAGCAATGGTTGCAGGAGCAACATTTCCAAACTATTTCCGAATACAAATTACCAAAATATTTTCCATTCTATTAGATGTAACAAAGAATTAAAAGAAGATGACAACGACTTTGCATTGTTTATTAAGTGGCAGTTACACAAAAAATCGAGAGATCTCGAAACAGCCACTGCACTTCGGAAGACAAGAAATTCGTGGTCCTTGACTTTGTTTCTCAAACAGTCCACGGACTCGTGCTGAAATATGGAAATGTGATCGTGGTCTAACAACTGATAATATCCAAAACTCCTTTAAAAAAAACACACACCAATAATGACTTAGTTCATTTGTTCTTTCAAATGTATTTTCGATTAATTAAGAGCAGATTTACATTGATAATATAAATAATATTAGCTACCTTTGTTTTATTGTATTGTTATAAGCCTAAATGTTTTCACCCAGCAGAATCTCAAAACAATCCATTGGGGTGCAGTGAGCTATTTATTCCCCAAGTGAACTTAACATTCGAACCACCATTGACAACCAACCTTTCGGTTGGTGGATGTCACTGCTGGAGTGCTCGAACTCTCGATGACTTACAACTACAAGTGAGATGTCAGTATAACGCTAGTACCGCAGCAAAGTGGATATCATTCACGATCACAGACGGATTGTTTAATGATCCTCGAATAATGTACACTAGGTATATCCTGCTCAGCAACCTAAGCCTGCCGGGGTTTTTCGTCTCACCTACCAACACCATAGCTGTTGCGTATGACTCTAATGCGTTGTCATGCCAAGTCAACGCAGTGCCAGGTGTGACAGGTACATTATATTTATAATAGCAGGAATTATCATTATGTAGTGCATTTTTGAAACCACGGCTTAAAGGTATCGTACACGTTTGGTAATGACTCAAAACAAATATTAGCATAAAACCTTACTTGGTAACAAGCAACGGAGAGCTGTTGATAGTATAACACATTGTAGGAAACGACTCCCTCTGAAGTAACGTAGTTTTTGAGAAAGAGGTAATTTCTCACTAAAATAATAAAAACTTCTTGCAAGAAGTTTTTATTCCTATCTGAAAGCACACAAATTTGTACAACAAGGGTGTTTTTTCTTTCATCATTTTCTTGCAACTTCGATGACCAATTGATCCCAAATTTTCACAGGCTTGTTATTTTATGCATATGTTGGGATACACCAAGTGAGAACACTGGTCTTTGACAATTTCCAAACGTGTACGATGCCTTTAAAGGGGGCTGTCGTCACGATCATAGCTGCCAATACAATTATGAACTCACAACCAGTTACTGCAAGCGCAAAATACTCTTTGATGGCTATAAAAACTTACCTGGTAAGGAGCACTGAAAGGCTGCTGATATAGTATACAACATTTTGAGAAACGACTCCCCAAAAAAATGAATCTGAGAAAGGCTTCAGGCATGAAGCCTTTCTCAGGCATCTGAAAGCACACAATTCTATGCATCAAGGGTGTTTTTATATCATTGCTTCCTTGCAACTTCGATGATGAATTGAGCCCAAATTTTCACAGTTGTTTTTGTATGCATATGTTGGGATACACCAAGTGAGAATACTTGTCTTTGACAATTACCAAAAGTGTACCCTGCCTTTAAGATCAATTTAATGGTTTTATGTTCATATTTCTATGTAAAATTTAATTGATTTTCCCGCTATTTACACAACTTGAACACCTGTGTTTGTAATTCTACAAACACTACATTCCGTGTTTTCTTTGTCATTCTTTCAGAATCGCTGTGCGGCTCGCCGTACATCAACTTAACCGATGACTTCATGATCGAATTAAGTATTTTTAGTTCCGTTCCACACATAACCACGTGTGTATGGCTGATTACCAGTAGTCCTGGTTTTATAACAACAGTTAACTTGACTCGCGTGAATTTGGCATTGGGTCAACATATCTCAATTGGAAAGGGACATAACACTTCAGATTCATTTTCATTGATAGAAGAAGTTGGGCATCATCATCACGTGACGTTAATTTCCGTTAAGGCAACCGAGTTTTGGATTGATTTCTCATCTCGTTTTTTTCATGAGTGTAACTATACTCAGACCATAGTTCTGTTTGCACAAAACTACACTGGATGGCAAGGTAATTTGCTTTGTTATACATATAAATAAATAAAAATACGGATAAAAAGTGACCCAGAATTTGACCACTCCGTGTCTCTAGAGATATTAAAGTAGATCTCAATGGCTTCGAAGATGCATCATTTGAAGAGAACGACGACAACAATAAACATCAACACACATAATTAAATAAGACAATTCACTTTATTTTGATATGAGAATGTATAATGTAAGAATTACACCTAACGAGAAATTTGCATTTCTTTGGAACTTCCTTTATATCTAAGACCCTTCAGGTCTAAGGCTACGGGACGTAACCCGACTCCTTCTTTTGCATGCTGTGATAAAATTAAAAAAATAATATTAATAATAATAATTATAATAATAGTTTCGATGGACACGGAACAGATCCAGAACAACTATGTTCCGGAGAAAGTTGTAGAGACCGACCAGGTCAAGATCCTCTGGGACTTTAACATTCAGACTGATCATAATTATAAAACATAAGGCTCAAAGCTAACAAAACAAACAAAAAAAGGAAAAAAGGAAGGTCCAAAGGTCGCGGACAAAAACTTAACTTCTTATTGTAAATATGCTAATTAAAAGTTTTCAGAAATATATTGAGGGCGCACTTGGTCTCCATAAATATGCAATGGAAGACGTGAGAACATGCCTGAAATGAAGCCAAGTGATTTCACAATTCCCAGGGATGAAGATGACATTTGGTTTGTAACAAAGCGTGATCATATGACCAAAAAACAACCAAGAAAATAGTGGTTTCAAGTGTCAACTGGTGACAAGTGTCAACTGGTGACAAGTGTCAACTGGTGACAAGTGTCAAGTGGTGACAAGTGTCAACTGGTGACAAGTGGTGACAAGTCTCCGGTAGCATCATTTCGGGTGTATTGATCCCAAAATTACACCCAAAGTGTCTAGCTGATACGATGTGGCAAAGACTTAAACAACCTGAGAGGGGACCCTTGATACTGCAATGACACAGTTGGAGTTCACACACCCTTGGCAACAACATCAAAACAATCTCAACCACAGCTGGCTGTTATAGAGTCGGTGGCGTAATCATTCTGCTTCGAATTCGGGAATAGACTCCGTCCACCTGTTTGAAGCACAAGAATCCGTCTCAGGAAAGGAAAGTTTCTCCAAGTGTCTCGTAAAGTGTTATTCTAACATTACTCATTCTCATATCAAAGATTACTTTAAACAAAAATTGTCTCATTGATAACTTCGTGACTCTATGAGATATTAAATTATATCTCAAACGTGTCTTAAAAGAAGGCTTCGACGGTGCATATTTTTAATTTAACAACCATAAACACCAACATACACTTTAAGACCAATTTCGTGATTATATTATGCTATAGTTTAATTATATGCATGAACTATTTGAATTATTATAATCAACAATAAAATAGATTAAAAACAAGCAGAGTGACCCAATAGAATTATAATGCAATTAGCACGGTATAACCTCACTTGATTTGATTCAGCGGAATGCGATGGAAATCAGTTATTGTGTTTGCCTGTTTCCCGATGCTGTTTGCGATGGCATTTTGACTGCTCAAATTACTTCATATAGAAATAAACTTCGTGCAATGGAGAAACTATGTTCATGAACATTCATGAATGTTCAATTCAACTTGGCTTTGCCTCGTTGAATGGACAATCCATCTTGCAACTCATGTAAATATTCTCACCATTGCACTCATATAAACATTTGTATAATATCACGTTCTTTTAATGGATCGAAAAGTCAGAATCGAGAATTCAAGTTTGCTTGAAGTTATTATAGATATGTTTGTTTCTTTTAATTTCAGACGTATGTGGGAATCAGAACGTCTTCTTAAGTCGGAACGAGGCAATGACTATTTTGGCCAAGATAGACTCATCTGAAAGGGTTTTTGCAGTCTACACCGGAACTTCTCGATCAATTCTGGATTCCGCAACAGTACACAGCATAACCATAACTCCGCTGGCAGGATCAGTTCGTATTAACTGCATCTGGGCATTGCATGCGCCTAACGGGACAAAGATTAAACTTGAAGTGTTCGACATCCATGGAGAAGGCATGCGCCTGAGCGTTTTTGACGGGAATGATCCGGCCAACGGAACTCCAATCTTGGTCAAAGATTCGGCTTCCCTATTTTCCGAGGTTCCAGTGTCTGTGCTTTCTCATGAGCCCCAAATGACGATTGTGCTGGGAAGTATGACGAAAAATGCAGACTTCCGTGGCATGAGAATCGTTCTGACGCCTTACAAAATTGTTGGTAAAATAAAATTCGTAACATTGCTTAACATTGGTAAGAGTATAGCAAATTAAAATTTTCACAGATTTGCACACATAGTGGGAAACTTCCCTTGAAACATGTTTGCTTTTAAAAATGCAATCATTTTTGAGAAATGAGTAAAACAATTAGTTTTGAACTTGCTTGTCCAAAACTCAATGTTTGAAAACATTTAAGGTTTTTCCACTTTTTTTCTCGTGACTCCAATGACCGATTGAGCTTACACTTTCTCATGTTTGTTATTTTATGTATATGTTGGATTACATCAAGTGTGGATACTGGTCTTTCACAATTACCAATGTGATGTGCTTTAAGAAAAAAAAGAGTAGTCTGTTTTAATAAACTTTAAATGATATTCTCCTTCAGATTGCAAAGAAGGGGAGTACACCTGTTTGTTTGGTATAGAGTGCCTCGAGTTCACCTCGCAAAGTTGTAATGGAGTTAGAGATTGCGCTTTCAGTGAGGACGAGTTTGGCTGTGGTAAGTGCTGACAGCAGAAATGGTGTACACATAAGGTTTGATCATGAAGCTGAAACACCAGGGCTCATGATAATTAAAAAGATTTTTTCAGAAAGAAATCGGTACCTTACAAATCTGAAATTAAGGAAAAGCTCCACACACTGAACAAGGTTAGCGATACAGCGAGATCCACTGTAAGACGTGCTGGATGTTTTTAAATATACACACAGCTTACACTTCATAATAAGGTGATTCATACAATTTTGTAAAAAAATAAAAATAAAAATACAATAATAACAAATGTGTATATAAATAGTTAATGGGCTCACGTTTTGAAGCTAGCAGAGTCATTTTCCCCTCTTCTTTTGTGTCGATAGGTGGATGCAATTCGCTGAATTTAAGCTGCACGTCTGGAGAATGTATACGCCCCAGCCAAATATGTGACGGTCATTTTGACTGCGCCGACTATTCAGATGAAATGATGTGTGGTAAGGATATTGGAGTAAACTGCATCGATGTAATTGTTTACATCACACACAAAAATGACTTATTACTTTCTTTAAAATTCCAGGACAGATTTGCCTTGCAGAAGTGTCTATCCGGATCAGATTGACCAGTAATCCGGGTCAGTAACGTATTTTAAACTTGGCGGTCTGGGTCATTTTGACCCAACAAATGGGTCATTCTGACACAAAGTATGGTCTTCCTTGTGTGACCTTTCACAGAGTCAATTATGCATGGATGTTTTTAAAACATGTACAATTTTATATTAAAGAATGTTTTTCTCGGAGCATGTTAAACTTCTTTTAACACCACAAACAGTAAGCCCTTCGTTAAATGCATTGATATGCAGGTAATTTAGCGGAATGTAAGTGCTATTGGGGATAGGAACACCTATGTCTGGCTCTACATAACCGTTGTCAAGCACGCAAATCGCGATTCCAAGTTAAAAGAAAAAAATATATATATATAATTTCTTTTCCTCACAGATCTTATTCCAGAACTCCCTTCGATAGTTTGTGTTTTGTCTGGACTTCTATAATGTTTTTTTTCCGGCTCCCGGTTGATTTTCTTTGCATTTTTTTTTTTTAAATCCTGTTTTGCCCAAAGAACGTAAATCTTGTTGACTTTGCTTGAATCTTATAATCATGTCTCTTTGGCTGATTGAAGACCAGTCGGCTTGTCGGCTATTTGGAGCTGGCTGGTCCCAAATTTCCACTCCAAGTCATCGTTCGTTCTTCCATTTCTTCCGTGTGTCCATTCATTAATGCAATGCAAGTCCGAGTTGTAAAGAGGTTTTCCCAAAGCCGGTTAATTACTAATTCCCGCTAGAAATATCAACAAGATTGTCCTGAAACTTGTCGTGCGGGTGTATGCAAAGTAATACAAGCAAGGAGTTAACCTCTGATGAGAAAAAAAATGTAGTAAAAATAGCAAAATAATAGTATTAATATTATTAGTGTCGTAGTAATTAATATTATTATTATTATTGCTGTTACATGTATCGTCATCTTTAACATTACAAATGCGTTGCTAACTAACTTTACAGATACTTGTGGCCCTACGGAGATTGCGTCGACTATAGATGCACCAATCACCATACAATTCTATCCGAGCAACGATGCAGGTTATATCTTCAGAGTTTTTCGAGGAGTGTACTATCGTTATAATCCAATTCCCACCAGTAGCGACTTTATCGTTTACGAAAGACAAGTCCAAAGTTTGAGCTGCATATGGATATTGAATGGACCAAATGGAACAAGATTGTTTATTACACTGAACAGATTTTCCGCAAATGATATAGAGTTGATAATGATAAATGGACATGATCTCGTCAATGCAACTCCAGCTTTAGTTGTAGATTCAGATTCTCCTCCTATCATGCCAGTTGTCGTCTACTCTATAGATTCAAGGATGACGATTGTTGCAAAAAGTAAAATAGCAAGCTCTTCCTTAAGAAGTTTGAAAGTAGTACTTGCTGTAATTAAAGGTAGGACTAACTAGTTACTGGCTTTGATTTTTGTTTTAATTTACGTTAAATTTGCATTTGGCATAATGTGTATTACTTGTGTAGTTAACTATACACCGATGTATAACAGGGTTCGGAAAAGTACTGAAGATACAGTGCTTGACACACATCGGTGTGTGAGTAAAACACAAATAATATTATTTTATTTGTTTTATTATTAGCCTTTGCTATTGTTGTTGGTCTGCGGTAAGTTGTTAAAATGGAGAACGTTGTCTCAATTCGACCGAATCGTATATGGGGAATAATTGGCTTGAAAAATGAATAATATAATTATTAGTAAACGGGAACAATTTATATTCAGCTCCATGGGCTTGAGTAAGTACACACTCAAAGACCCATGCGGCGTGTGCAACCAGCTGACGGCAAGAAACATTAAAAGAGCAGTATTTCATTAATGCAATCATATTGGTCAACTGTGAGAGGTAAAATAATAGTGACAACTTATTTGTTTTCTTACAACACGTATCGAATCTATTATATTTTTAGTTTTTAGCTGATCGTTGTTTGTTTCCCTTCCTTATTTGATGAAGAACAGTTCTAGTAGCAACAGCGATAACAGTCCCAACAACCAAACAAAAATCAGCAATCGTCATTATCCCTATCAGGACCCAGAAGGGAAAGATGTGCCCCATACCATACCTTTGCCCGTAACTTGTTAACATTGCGTCCGATTGCCACCAAATTTTCTGACTTTCCTCATTATTTACCTAGAGTCATATTGCATTATTAATGGTTATCTGTTACCATGGCAATCGTTTGTTTGACCTTTGGTCAAACTTTTGTAACGTATTTTAGTGACTAATTGTCGATTTAAAGAAATTCCACTTGTTTTTAGTTCTTTTTTTTCCACAAAACGTGGTAGTGATGTGTTACGTGATAGTATAAAATTGCATAGTGGATATTCAAAATGGCATCTATATCCGGCGGCCATCTTGGATTGTTATTGTTTTCGGCCTTTTTTAGGGGTTTAAACTATGTCAAGTTATTTGATCAATGACATTTGTTTTATCTTGCTAATTTCCAAATTTTCAGGCCAAGAAATACTACAGAAACGTCTACCAGGTCTCATCATTGCACCTTGTGAAAAAAACTAACAATTTTAGTGATTCCCCCAAAAGGGCAAAACAAAAATATATAGCGCCCTAAAAGTGACCCAGTATTAAAAACCAATGTCTGATGTTAATGATGTCAAAATAAACAAGTTTGCAAAAATGTTCTAGCATTTGGACAAACACTCGGAATTCATGGGGAACGTACGATTTTTGACCACTGCAAAATAAAACTACAAAAAAGCCTCTAAATGTAACTTTTTGGAAACATTTTACGTTATAATGTACAACTTGATGAAATTGGAGAAAATACGGAGATGAACTATGTGCCCCCCCCCCCCCCCGTCCCTGTAAATAAACAAAAACTCCCGTACTGGTATGGTTCAGTACGATTTTGTTTTAGTGCTATTAAGTTAGCATATTTAGTATTTTACAGAGCCACATTTGATATAATTTTGAATTACCATGACATGCAAATATATTTCAATCAGCTGAAAAAAAGTTAATGTGCCGCAAATTATTAATACTAAAACAATAAACTAAACGTCCTGTCCCATCAATTGAAACACCAACCCACGATGAGCATTACACTGCTGTGCCAATGACATTGTAAACCCTTGCCCCTTCTCAAAGTATTCCGGGTTCCGTTATTCAGCTCAATATCAAAGGCACTGGCAAAACGCAGTGGAAATTTAGACCCACACATTACAGGCATCTGATTATTGAAAACTTGTTCTAATTCGTTTTATATTGGTTCACCAGACATTTCAGTTGGAACAACTCCAGTCATTCTGACGTTACTAGTCAATCCGTGGGACTATCAATCAATACATCGCCACTGGGAGATCAGGGCTCCAGACTGGGTATCTGTAGTGGTGTCCGTACAAGATTTTAACGTATCGGGATTGGGCGCTGTTGACTTTGATGGCACCCTTCTTAATGGAGACACCGCGTCAGTTCAACTGTACAACAGTGAAATCACACGAATCAAGTCCATTGCATTTACCTCATCGAAGACAATTTACTTCCATTTAAACATGCGCAGATGGGCATTTTACATGAGGTTTATTCTACAACTCCAAGGCACCAATGGTAATACCACCGGTAGTTATGTACAAATACTGAAGTTCAATTATATTAAATATGGCAATATTTCAGAAAAATTGAAACACTATTTGATGCAACTGTTACTTGTCATCAACTATACCATTCTTTCTAAGAAACAACTTTTTTATGCAGTCGGAAGTGCCTTCCGCTGCTTCCAACATACCCCCAAAAACATGTAAAAGGAAAATAATGAACAAGTCATCGACGTTCACTCTAGGCATAGGAAGCGAATCTTGTTTATTATTTTATTTTGTATCACAAGTTTCAATGGGAAGAAGTTACCCCTACCCTTTTATTCGATGACTTATGATCCCTAATGAACGTCCCAGAAGAAAAACAAAGGTGATTAAATAACAACTTGTTATGGTTTGAGCACCTCCAAAAAATAAAAATTACTTATATCGTCACCGTTTACACTTATACATCATCTATCAATGTGTTTCGAGTTTAACCTTTTATTCAAATTGCTGTTTCGGAGACAAATTTTTGTTTCTTCTTATTTTGTTTATTTTGTTTAATTGTTACAGTTCAATTGAGTTATTGACTCCTTTAGCGTATTATTTACATCGTGAAAACGGAAACTGAGAGACCTACATGCTGGGCGTTGTGTGCAAAACAAAGCACGTTGGGATTTGTCACCTAGTAAATAAAGTTCATACCAGTGTTTGCCATCCCGTGCCGCGCTAGGTATCAATGGATAAACATAAAAACTGTAAATCTAGTGATTTGTCAGTCATGCTTACTAGTGAAGTAATGAAACAATTATGCGTTAGGTCCTGAGACTGCTTGTTAATGTTGACGTAATATATTAAGAATTTGAACAAAGACCGATTGACATTTTTCTGATTTTGTTAGTCTGACGGATTTGTCATTTCGTGAGAATGGTGACGACATTGCACATTTTGGTCTCTATAATAGATACAACTTCCTGCTCCCTCGAGGATGACTTCGATTGTAGAAACGGGATTTGTGTTACTCCAGAGGCAAGGTGTGATGGTCGGCTTGACTGCCGATTCGGTCCAGAAGACTCATCTGCGGATGAAGAGGATTGTGGTGAGGACCGTATTATTAATTGCATTATATCTGGATGTTTAAAAGCATAGCTGCTTAAATTTGGGGAAGATGTCACATCTACAGCATTTCTGTTTATCCAGATTACGTGCCTTTTGGTTGTGTATTAAAAACCAATGTCATGTTAATGATGTCAAAAGAAACAAGTTTGCAAAAAAAATTCTAGCATTTGGACAAACACTCGGAATTCATGGGGAACATTAATTTTTGAGCCACTGCAAAAGAAAACTACAAAAAAGCCTCCAAATGTAACTTTTCGGAAATAGTTTACGTTATAATGTACAACTTGATGAAATTGGAGAACTTTGGAAAATACGGAGATGAACTATGTGCCCCCGTCCCTGTAAATAAACAAAAACTCCCGTACTGGTATGGTTCAGTACGATTTTGTTTCAGTGCTATTAAGTTAGTATATTTAGTATTTTACAGAGCCACATTTGATATAATTTTGAATTACCATTACATGTAAATATATTTCAATCAGCTGAAAAAAGGTAATGTGCCGCAAATCATTAATAACAAAACAATTAATCTAAACGTCCTGTCCCATCAATTGAAACACCAACCCACGATGAGCATTACACTGCAGTGCCAATGGCATTGTAAACCCTTGCCCCTTCTCAAAGTATTTCGGGTTCCGTCATTCAACTCAATATCAAAGGCACTGGCAAAACTCAGTGGAAATTTAGACCCACACATTACAGGCATCTGATGATTGAACACTTTTCTATTTCGTTTTATATTGGTTCACCAGACATTTCAGTTGGAACAACTCCAGTCAATCTGACGTTACTATTCAATCCGGGGGACAATTCATCAATACATCGCCACTGGGAGATCAGGGCTCCAGACTGGGTATCTGTAGTGGTGTCCGTACAAGATTTTTACGTAGAATCGGGATCGGGCGCTGTTGACTTTAAAGGCACCCTTCTTAATGGAGACACCGCGTCAGTTCAACTGTACAGTGAAATCACACGAATCAAGTCCATTGCATTTACCTCATCGAAGACAATTTATGTCCGTTTAAACATAACCAGAGGGGGAATTTACGTGAGGTTTATTCTACAACTCCAAGGCACCAATGGTAATACCACCGGTAGTTATGTACAAATAATGAAGTTCAATTATAATAAATATGGCAATATTTCAAAAAAATTGAAACACTATTTGATGCAACTGTTACTTGTCATCAACTATAAATTTCTTTCTGAGAAACAACTTGACATGCCTCCGTAGGTGCCTTGCGCTGCTTCCAACCTACCCCCAAAAACATGTAAAAGGAAAATAATGAACAAGTCATCGACGTTCACTCTAGGCATAGGAAGCGAATCTTGTTTATTATTTTATTTTGTATCACAAGTTTCAATGGAAAGAAGTTACCCCAATCTTTTTTTATTCAATGACTTATTATCCTTAATGAACGTGCCAGAAGAAAAACAAAAGTGATTAAAAAAAACTTGTTATAGTTTGAGCATCTCCAAATAATAAAAATGACTTATATCGTCACCGTTTACACTTATATCATCATATATCAATGTGTTTCGAGTTTAACCTTTTATTCAAACTGCTGTTTCGGAGACAACGTTTTGTTTCTTCTTATTTGTTTACTTTGTTTAATTGTTACAGTTCAATTGAGTTATTGACTCCTTTAGCGTATTCTTTACACTCTTAAAGTGCGAGATTTAAAACGTTAATCTATTATGGGATTTATAAAAAAAATAATCTAAACTATTAAAAATTAATCTTAAAAGATTTTAAAAATCAAGAATTAACCATAAATTCGAAAACGAGTTTTAATCCCCCGACTGATTTAAAAAGGACGCTACAATTATCGACAAAGGACCAATCCGGTGATTGGCTTGCATCACGTGATGAGCATTTCGGGGAGCGGGATTTTCAACGACATCCGCCATCTTGTTTTACGAATGGCGATCGTCCTTTGTCCTAACGTTGCTTTAAGTTGCATATTATTTAAAGATGGAGGATCAATTGCTCCTGTTTTTAAACACAACGCTTGGTGACAGGACAGCCACCGTTCTTGAAATTTTCCAAGGTAAGTAAATCTAGTTTTTATGTAGAAAAACGGTATGTTTTAGGCCGTTAAAAAGTTTCTTGACTAGCGTCGTTAGGCCTCGACTACAGTACCGTGATAGTACACATAGTACACACACAGTCAGGCTGTTTAAAAAAAGGCGTGATTAAAAAATGTATTTGTTCTTTGCCCAGCTGCAAATCTGCAATATTACTGCACTGGCTTGCAGATTAAGACATCTAATACGATTCAGTGAATGTTGAACTTCTCCAATTACTTACTAATTTCTTATCACTTATTGGCGTATTGCCATAGTAATTAGTCAAAGATAGGCCTAGTGTCGTCGTAAAACAACAAAAGTGAGATGATAATCACCAGTTTAGTCACACACACTCTACGCCCGTGTGTTTTACGTATACGCGCATCGCTTGATCACGCACACACGGTATACACGTACTGATGACTGAGTGTACTACTGCAGTTCTTCATCGAAAAACAAGTTGACATGTACATTACACACATTTCTGGTTCTTCATTGAAAATGTAATACATTGTATCTTTAACTTACAAGATATACTTTAGACATAAATAACTCAACATCTAGCTGATGTGGCTACTGTATTAACTAGACGAGTACGTCCAACGCTGGCGCTATGCCTAACTTGCTTAACACGATAATTATAGGGGGTGGGGCTAGATTAAATACCTAATTTTCTAATTTCCACAAAAAACAAGAACAGATACACAACATTATCATGTCAATTTTGTTTTCCTTCATTCATAACGAATGGTTTATTCCGTGCATCGCAGACGAAAGCTGAACTGAAAATGATTTGCAGAAACAATGATGTACAGTAAAAAAAAATAGACACAGAACTTGGTCGTTTACTTGGTCGTGAAACGACCGCTAGAGAACAAAACAATACCATGATTTCGGCAAGTTTGTAAACAGCAAGGTCCAATTTCATAAAGCTGTAAAGCAACAAAAATCTGTTTAGCAACAAAAATCTGCTTAGCAAAAAATTGCAAGATGCAAAATTCATGCAAAATTCATCAAAACATTTCCTTACGACCAGAACAATACTTCCTCCCATTTAATAACAGCAACTTTCAAACCTTGTCAAAATAAATCTCTATATTTGAATTACATCTGTTTGTTTTCTTTAAAAAAACAGGCGGGGACACATATCGAACATGCAGTTGACAGCATCAAAGCGAAAGGGATAAGGCAGCCAGTAATAATCTCCCTGGGGCCAGAAAAGAAGCCGAATCAGTTTTTCTTGTGCGTGGACTCTATTCCTATCAGTGGCGGTTCGACAGCGGTGGAAGCATTTGATAAGTGTTCGGGTTGGACTACCCAAAAGTTTTGAACAGCTGTTTTGAATTCTTTGCCGCTTTCATCTATGGAGTGATGCCTCCCTCCAGGGTAAAGCCTCGGGTTCGATCTTTCGCAACCGCTGTTAAATCTGTTTAAAGGGAAAGTATACTTTTGGTTTTTGGAAGTGTTCCATTGTGTTAATCCTATATAAGTTACGAGGTAAAAATAAAAATTAAATGTGAACATTTCAGTTAAAAAAGGTGTTCTAGTTTTTAAAAAAATACCGCTAAAAATCTGGAGCGGTTATCTATGACCATTTGCTGGTTGTGTAATCTGAGTTCCCATGTCTGCACTTGTGTAGGACTGGTAGTAATACTTCTGCTCGGGTTGTACTGACTGCAACACTACCTGGACTGGTCGTTTGCTGTGGGCCTAAAAACTGGTGGTGAAACTGTTTACACTGGATTCCATTCCCTGTGCACTATCCTCTTCTTGAACATGTAAACACATGGCCCTTTCCTGGCTTTCGAGGCAGCTGAAGCAGACATGGTTCTCTTTAACAATGTTGAATCCGTTGTCTAAACTTATCCTCTTAAGCTTGATACACGTCGCAAGTGTACGATCCATCGGATATAAGTCAAAAGTATTGGTGTTTTTTCTCATTCTTAATTCAATCTTTCGCACTTATACAAAAACAGTTAACAATCTAAAAAATGTACCTCTTGTAATTGACGTACTATGTAAAGGTTTATCTGTGAAACTTTGTGCATTGTATTTATTTACTTGACAATAAAGTTAAAAAATTGGTCGAGAATTTCGATTGGCTGTTTACGATTATTTTTATTTATAGGTAAATCTCCTGGTTCATAATTGGGTGTTTATATTTTAATCCCAAGGAAAGTTTATAAATAAATCCAAACAGACTAGGTTTTAATTATCAAAGGGTAAAGGTTAAATCTGTAAAGTTTGAAACATTTTAATCCACTGGGATTAATTTAATTAATCCTCCAAAGACTAATTTTTTTAAATCTTTTGAAAGATTCATTTTAAATCCACGCAGATTGGTCCCTAACCACACTCCTTGAAAGATTTAAAATTTAATCCTGTGGATTTAAATTTAAATCCTTGTAATTTAGAGTGATCGTGAACACGGAAACCGAGAGACCTACGTGCAGGGCGTTGTGTGCAAAACAACGCACGTTGGGATTTGTCACCTCGTAAACAAAGTTCATACCAGTGTTTGCCATCCCGTGCCGCGCTAAGTATCAATGGATAAACATAAAAACTGTAAATCTAGTGATTTGTCAGTCATGCTTACTAGTGAAGTAATGAAACCATTATGCGTTAGGTCCTGAGACTGCTTGTTAATGTTGACGTAATAAATGTATTAAAAATTTGAACAAAGACCGATTTATATTTTTCTGATTTTGTTAGTCTGACGGATTTGTCATTTCGTTAAAATGGTGACGACATTGCACATTTCGGTCTCTATTATAGATACAACTTCCTGCTCCCTCGAGGATGACTTCGATTGTAGAAACGGGATTTGTGTTACTCCAGAGTCAAGGTGTGATGGTCGGCGTGACTGCCGATCCGGTCCAGAATACTCATCTGCGGATGAAGAGGATTGTGGTGAGGACCGTATTATTAATTGCATTATATCTGGATGTTTAAAAGCATAGCTGCTTAAATTTGGGGAAGATGTCACATCTACAGCACTTCTGTTTATCCAGATTACGTGCCTTTTGGTTGTGTGTTGTCAAATGCTTAGTGCTTGACATTCCAATCGAGTGCAAAAACATGATACATCTAATAACACCAAATATCGGCCTTTAGAACCGGGCGGTTACCTGTCACATGTACCTTTGACCTTGCATTTACCATAATACTGTGCACACAATCATGATGCATGTGTGTAAGATCATTCTGGCAGTTCTTCGTCTTTGCATGTCTATCCAATGAAACATTGGGTTTGTAAGACCAGTGCCTGTCCAGGTTCTACACAAGCTATGTCCTCATTATTATCTTCTTGCTGTTTCTTTCAGGTGCTTGTGGTATCACCAAGATTCACGTTGGAAGCGAACCAATTAACTTCAACTTAACAGGCTACCCAACCAGCTATCCTCCGTCTCTCGACTGCAACTGGGTGATCGTTGCTCCGGGTTTTATGTCAAAGTTACACGTAGGAATAACTGATTTTTCGATAGAAGACGGGAAAGACATAGCTGTTCTTCGAGGCACTAATTTCTACGGAGACACTGTTACATTTGAGCTGACTGGATCCATCGATAAACTGATATCCATAACATTTAATTCTTCGCGAGAAGTGTCCCTCAACTTTACAAGTGATTCATATATTAGTGGACGAGGGTTTCTACTGGAACTTTACAGCAGCAATGGTAAATTCTCTTGCGAACTTTTTATATATATCTTACACATAATGACGTAAAAGGACCTGGTAAACTCTTATTAAATAGAAGTCAAAAGCTCAGAATAAACAGGTACTTTGCTTCCATGATTTCGTCGGCGTTTTTACCTCAACGATGGTGTGAATGGATTTATTATATAATCTTGCAATAAAAGTTGGTTTGTTTGACGTTTAAAAAATAAAACTTTATCAGGACTGCTGGGGTGGGGGCATATGTTTGTCCATCTCCTCCGATTTGTCCATCGTCTTCATCTCCTCCAAATTTGCTTTGTTGAACATGCTCGATTATGAGCATGTTCGACAAAGAAAATTTCCATTTTATGGACAATAAACATTGAATTTAATTGAATTTAATAATCTTTAGCTTATATCTTTGTTTAACGGTGTGGCCGATCACCACAAAAATTGTTACTTTTCTAATTAACTTAAAGTCACCTAACTTATACCTGATGTTACCATGAAAAACAACACAGTTTGTTTTTATATGTTTGCATCCTGTAGATATTAGCTCATTGAAAGTTTCATGAAAATCGGCTGCGAACTTTAAAATTGCTGAGCGGAGGCTTAGCTGTCGCACAAACTTAGTGGTGCATTAACATCCACGCTGGTTGACCATCAGCAACATTTCTTTCCAAGCTCTACATTTACATGTTTGAAAATTTTTATTAGGCCTAATGCTGTTGTGAAACACAAAATAATAAAACATAAATAAAACGAATTTGTTTAATACCTTTTTGAAGGTACTGGTAACATATCTTGTCCTGACCCTGATGTCTTTGATTGTGGAGACGGCTCTTGTTTGAAGCCAAGAGGAAGATGTGACGGTTTTAGAGATTGCCAAAGTGGAGCAGACGAAAATGATTGTGGTGAGAACGTTCCCTTGTTTGCATTCGAGGCAACAGAAATGCCTACTCAAATCAACGCACTCGGAAGGGAATGGGGAACACTCGTGGACGCAGGGTGGCAGCAAATATTGTTTAACTAACCCCTACCCCTATAATGATACCAAATTATACTTTATACTAACTAAATTAAAAGTATCTGTTGCTGACAGCCAGAAGGAAAACGCACAGTCTGTTTGCACTAATCAACAGCTGTTTTCTTTTTTTCAATTAAAGTTCTTTTTTGGCATCTCTCTGAAGTTAAAATCTCCCTGAGGGTCTGCGGATATCTTTTTTATTTACAATAAAAACTTTTTTTTTTTTTTTTTTTTTTTTTTTTTTGGGGGGGGGGACCCCACAAATGTATCTTATCACGGAGGCTTAGTGTAGTTTACAGCATGTAGCCCCTGAAGAATGTGTAAACAAAGGCATTGGGGTAAAGTATATTCACATAGTTAAACAGGCTGGTCGTAGGTTTTCATACAACTGAAATTGTTATGTGTGTCTGCGATGATATGAGAAGGTACTATACACAAAAATGAAAACATTCGATTAAAACAATTATTATTAACTAATTTGTGATATTTTACTGTCAGCTAAAGTAGAAGTGTTTGTGTGCAGGGTTGTAAATGCCATTATGTTCAGAACAACGTAGCAAAGAAAACTGAATGGCATGTCTGCTGCCACCTATAGCGTCTGGCCTCGTATGTTATCGAAGCTTCCTTGAATCAAACTGATTTATTCGGTACTTCGTGGTGTCCACTCATGACTGCGAAACTAACATATATAAACAAAAGCAGATAAGAAACAAATATTAAACTCGTTTTATTCAGGTACTGTTTACAGATGACTTTCCTTACACAACCACCTCTCGTAAGTTTGTTGTTCACGAAAAGGGGAACAAGTAAAGCAATAAATCATGCCATTTTGATCAATACTCACAACATCAAGACACTAATTATCACACTTTATAATCGTGTTCATTCCTAGGCAATGTTACCTGCCCAGGATCATTTTCCTGTTGGAATTTGTTATCATGTGTTCACAATTCCTCAGTCTGTGATGGCACATTAGACTGTCCGGAGGGAGATGACGAAACACCACGAACATGTGGTATGTTTTCTTCTTTTTATGTGCTTTAAAGGTAGGGTCATAGATTGATAAACACTCCAAAAACTAATGGCCTAAACAACTTACTCGGTGAGAAGCACTGCAGTAGTATAACCTATTTTGAGAAAGGATTCCCTTCGAAGAAATATGGTTTGGACAAATTTTCGATTCAAACGATTCAAACGATTCATTCATGAATCGTTTCTCAGATTTCTAAGGGTTTTGTCCGTTCACGAAATGCTGCGGCCAGATCTGCTTACCCGCTGTCACCTCGCTAAACGTGAATGGATTTGACATTCTTGTGAAAATACCGTGACCGTTTTTTGCTTTTTTTTCAACAAGTAGACACTGTATTCAGCTGAAACTTTCACATGTAACTTTTATAATATGTATATTTTGTTTTTTATGTTGCCTATAAATCAGCATTAAGTTGTCCAAAAACTGTAATATAATGACCCCATCTTTAATGCTTTAAAACGATTTTATTTTTTCTTCGTATGTTTACATTTCTTGTTATTAATTTTGTATAATTGTTGTTAAACTGTTTATATTTATCTGTGTACGTGATTTTCTTTTTTATATTATTACACTTTTCTCTCTTGAGTGAAGTTATACGACTCCATTTATTTAGTATAACTTCAACAATAATCAAAATGACATACACTGATACAAAAATGCAACAAAACCAGTGTTGCCATTAAATAGTGTTAAAGGTGCTTGATAGATAAATTAATCATATAAATATCACGTGAACAAAACCAACTGAAAGAAAAAGGGACAACACATTTTATAAATGAGTTATTGATTGGTCGGTTAATTGATTGATTAGTTGATTGATTGATTGGTTGGTTGATTGGTTGGTTGGTTGGTTGATTGGTTGGTTGATTGATCGATTAATGGATCGATTGATCGACCGACCGACCAACCGACCAGGTTTATTTATCTGTTTGAAAAGAGAATTATAATTTACACTTATTGTAAAACACTGTTTGGTTTATCATTAATATATTTCTTCAACCAAAAATGTTCGGTATTGAGGAAAACAAAACAAGCAGTCACTGAAGTTACTTCTTTTTTTTTTTAACTTCTCTGGAAACTTTTCGAATATTTGTTGTTGATAAGAAACTCAAAATTGTGGCATGTTTATTTCTTTGTTATTCCTAATATGCATATTTTTTTATTCATAATGTCAAAGCCGACCGATGTCCGACAATGTGTTCTTGCGATGTCACTGATGATGGTTATGTCGTCCAGTGCACCTCGGGATGGAATCAGGAGACTGTAGGTAACATTGTCGTAAAAACCACACATCTGTAAGTACACAAGCAAAGCTGTTCGCTTCCTTTCGTTATTGATATGTCTGTCGTCGTGTGTTGTTTGCAAACACGTCTTATTGATTTCTGCTCATATTGTAATAGTGGTGTTGTTGTTTGTTTGTTTGCTTGTTTGTTTGTTTGTTTGTTGGGGTGTTTGTTTGCTTGTTTGTTTGTTTGTTTGTTGTTTGTTGTTTGTTGTTTATTTGTTTGTTGGGGTGTTTGTTTATTTGTTTGTTTGTTTGTTTGTTTGTTTTTGTTTTTTTTTTTGGGGGGGGGGGGTGTTGGGGCGTTTGTTTGTTTGTTTGTTTGTTTGGTTGGTTGGTTGGTTGGTTGGTTGGTTGGTTGATTAGTTGGTTGGTTGGTTGGTTGGTTGGTTGGTTGGTTGGTTGTTGTTTGTTTTTGCGTTATCAAGAAGTCTCTAAACACAACTTTTCTAAATTTTATATCCTGCAGCAAACTTGAGAATGAGAAGATAATCGCACTGAATACAGGAATCTTCAAAGGTTTCTCATTCTTAAAAACACTGTAAGTTGATAGCTTATCTCGTGACCATTTAATTTATGTTAACGCTTAATGGCGACCTAAGTCGACTGTGCACTGTATTCCGCTCTAGTCCAATGGCGACTTTGGTTGACTTTGCAGTATATTAAACGACTGTGCACTATACCCTGCTTGAGCAATAATGGCGACTTTAGTCGACTGTGCACTGTACCCTGCTTGAGCCCCAATAGTGACCTTAGTCAACTGTGCACTGTACCCTGCTTGAGCCCCAATTGTGACCTTAGTCGACTGTTCACTATACCCTGCTTGAGCCCCAAACCCCCAATGGTGAATTTAGTCGACTGTGCACTATACCCTGCTTGAGCACCAATAGTGACCTTAGTCAACTGTGCACATTATACCCTGCTTGAGCCCCAATAGTGACCTTACAGTCGACTGTGCACTATACCCTGCTTGAGCCCCAATGGTGACTTTAGTCGACTGTGCACTATACCCTGCTTGAGCCCCAAAAAGACCTTAGTCGACTGTGCACTATACCCTGCTTGAGCCCCAATGGTGACTTTAGTCGACTGTGCACTATACCCTGCTTGAGCCCCAAAAAGACCTTAGTCGACTGTGCACTATACCCTGCTTGAGCCCCAATAGTGAGTTTAGTCGACTGTGCACTATACCCTGCTTGAGCCCCAATAGTGACCTTAGTCGACTGTGCACTATACCCTGCTTGAGCCCCAATGGTGACTTTAGTCGACTGTGCACTATACCCTGCTTGAGCCCCAAAAAGACTTTAGTCGACTGTGCACTATACCCTGCTTGAGCCCCAATAGTGACCTTAGTCGACTGTGCACTATACCCTGCTTGAGCCCCAATGGTGTCTCTAGTCGACTGTGCACTATACCCTGATTAATCACTACTTGCGACTTTTGGTTGACTTATTTCATTTATTAATTTTTTTATTTAATATTTATTTATTAATTTACTTGTTATTTCAACTGGGTGGCCCATTCATTTGTAACCACTGGTCTCCCATGGGTCCCAGCATGTACAGAGATACACTTAAAATAAAACAGCAAAATTGAACACAAGCTTATTACAATGTTATTTGGAAAAATATTCTAAAAATATAACCATCAAATACTAATCTGGTTATATAACATTTTAAAACAACTGATGCTGCCAGCAGGCAGAATTTTAAGATTTGAAGGAAGGGCATTCCATGCCTGGCTCCCCCTAAATTTGAAGGTTTTTCTGCCAGCCTCTGTCCTGGGAAATGGAAGTATAACGTTCCCGGCTGAGTTGGCTCTGGTACGGTGATTATAATTATCAGATACTTTATCAAAAACATTAAGATAAACTTATTACATTGTTATTTAAAAAAATGCTTAGTAAAAATTTAACCATAACATCTAGGAAATACTTATCTGGTTTTTAAAAGTTACAAACGACTGATGCTGCCAGCAGGCAGACTTTTAAGAAAAGTCTTAAGTCGACTGTGCACTACACCCTGCTTGAGCCCTAATGGCGACTTTAGTCGACCAAGGCAAAAAATAAATGAATACAAAAATAAAACACAACTTAAGCAGGAGCACATTGGAAAGAACGGATCTTTCCAATGATGACATCATACAATAAGGTTGCTGTTATGCCATCTTCATATTTGGAATGGACAGATCAGAAATGCCAAACACCTACGGAGCGCCATTACAAAAGTGCTGAGTTAACAGATCACACTGAGGAAAGATTGGCTGCAATTATGAATGTGAGTATATGTTTGTGTTTGGATAATATTCTTACCCCAAGCACATAAACTTCGGCGTAATATGTTGCATTTCATGTATTCAGACGATGTTTTATTTTATTTTTCTCAAACTAGAGTTCTGACAAACAACAGCTTAGATTACTTCAAAGCCGGGACATTCTCTGGACTCTTTAATCTCACTCATCTGTAAGTCATTTGCCTATTACTTTTTTAATGTGTCAAACTGTTGATTATGAAATATTTTCACCAAAGGTCCTTTAGTTAGTTGCAACATTAATCTTACAAACTGAAATGCCACGAAAATCCCTTCTCTTGAAGCTTGTGTAATATTTTTCAATGTTGAGATAGTTGTTGTTTTTACGTGCATTATGATTATGTTGATACCTCAAGTAGGATATAAATGGAGAATTTATTGAAATAAAGTATGTTCCGATACATCTATGTTTCAACTTCCATTTGTTCCGACACCCTAATGTATTTTCCTAATCCTAACACTAGCCTTAACCCTAACCCTAATCCTTAACCCTAGAGGTAAATCACGAGATAATTTCTTTTTGAATATATAGGTTGTCGGAAAACATAGAGCAATCACCAACTCAGGGTAGTACCAAGGATGAGTGCAGAACAACAAATAATACTTTTGTATAAATCCAAAGAAAACCAGGTATCCCCGATTATCGAGGAAATGCCGTACCTAATTGTCCTTATCTCTCTTCATAATGCAGTGAACAACTTAAAACAATAACAAAATAAGAAGTTGTACTTGAAGCATTTCAAATAGTTTACTTCTGTCCAGAAGATCAGCAATTTATTCAAACCCAAGTGAAGATTATTTTTGTTTTTATTATGAATCCAGGGACATCTCACAGAATAACATCTCGAGCTTTCAGAGTGATATCTTTGACGACCTTGTCAACTTGAGAACATTGTAAGCAAACAAACAAATCATCTCGTCCATGCACAGTGATATTACAATCAACAAAAATCAGTCGATCTCATGTTTATTGGTTACGTAGAATTTGAAATGTTACATGGTGACGATAAAATCAAGTGAGGTTTGCGGTTATAACATGTCTCCGCAAACCCCGCTTGATTTTAATGGTTATACGTAACGTTCGTAAAAAAATAAGGCGTGGGACCTATCTGGGCTTTACACATTTTGTTCCTTTTGTAACAAGCAGGAAACAAGTTTATTTTATTTTTAATAAAACAACACTACAGTACTGAAAATAAAGCAATTATGTCAATAAAGTCATTGTTATAGGTTTATTTTCATTGCACGGGAGAACTGATACAAAACGTCGGGGAAAAGGAAACAAGAAGTTGTAAAATTGTTTTTGTACAAATTATTCAAATTGTCAATGCTGTTAATTTTCATCAAGCTTCAGGCCTGATCATTAAATGTTGTTTGTATTTACGCTAACAACTATTTAAAAAATTACCAATTTGCGTTTAAACGATGTGCGAAAGACCTTTTGCAATGAAAAACTTAGCACTGGCATGGTGCAAAAATAGGAATGGTATCTTTTGCGTTTTCGCGAACTGGCGAGTTTTGAGTAAAACTCAATAAAATAGTTCCAAGAACAGAAATTGGCAGTTCTTGATTGGTAGGTATATTTTAAATTCAAAGTTAGTAGTAAACATTAAAGAAACATCAGTTTGAAGAGTAGTTCAACTTTAAATGCGATTTTCTCAAATAATGGATTTTTGACCGTGGAAAGATTTGCCATTTCGTGAAAACGGTGACGACAATTTGTTAAAAAAGATCAAATTACTTTCAGTAGCAATGACGTTAATGTTGCCTTTTTCAGATGTTACGAAATAATATTTAATTTCTCTTTGATTAAGGCTGCGTTGAACTTTTTTTTAGAAGTTGTTTTCAAAAATAATCCGAAGTCCAAAATAGTCCAGCACATCACAAGATGGGGAAAACAGTTCGAATTAATTAGTCCAACTTACATAGCTTTTTGTAATGTCTCTTTAATAGGTTGATTTCTGATAATCCTTTGCTTTCCATAAAGAGTGGAGCTTTCAACTCATTGAGCAGTTTGACGAACCTGTAAGTCAATACATGTTGTTTAAAGTCAAAAAATAGAGGGCCAAGAACCTACAAGTATAACTATAAGAGTTTTTTAGACCAATGAAAACCGGGTAGCCAGGTGTACAAAACATACATACCGGGTTCCATCGTTTTTCGTATGATCGTTCCCACATCCCGAGATCATTGACTTTGTGGTAAAGGCCAGAAATACAGGTCCGTCATAATGTTGTGCATAATGCGTACCCGAATCGCGTTAAAATGAAAAAACCATGCACGCCCAGCAATGCACACAGTTTTTACGGAAAACGCAGTACGCAATACGGATACATGGACATTGTTTGCGTTGCTTGGCGTGTAATACGCATCGAGGCATTACGCATACTGCACAACGGACACATTATTTCCGGCCTAACGGCCTCTTCAGCTGATGGAGACTTTCGGGTTAGTGTTGGGCGTTACAATAGGGACGTAACGTAAAAATGTTTGATAATTTCATCAAACAGTTTACGGGCTTATTTTGATTGAGCCAATCGAAGTCACAGTGATTTCTGGTTGGCCTACACGTATGGCATGTGCAATCAGAAACTTTCAGATTGAGACTGTTGATTATTTAAATTCTTTAAAACTGATGCTTATACAAATTATGCACTTTGTCTTTAAATCCACTTTTGACACCATCTTTGAATGATTTATTATGCAAGGCGGGAAATTTGAATAGTTGGCCATACTGTCCAACGACACTTTGTTCTTTTAATCATTTACAACACGAGTGGTGTTTAGACTTGAATTACTAAAACACTGGTACTTTATAGTTTTACTGAGTTTGGCTTTGCTCTGAATCGTTTTGAGATGAAAATCACAACATTGAATTTCATTTTTGTATTAGTTTTATGATCCGAGGTGAACGGACCATTAAACAAGAAGACTCTACATTGGATATCGATCCTGGCGCTCTTAAAGATCTGCACAGTTTGGACAAATTGTAAGTCCGTTACTTTATGTCCCCATTTCATTATGCTCAGGTTAAATCTGTCGCTTTAAGATTGTTTGTATATTTCGTGCTTTGTTTGTGGTCTTTTTTAGTACACGTACTTGTGACTTTGGTTTCTGCGAGTTGTTCAAGGGTCTGTAAACGTTTGGCAATGACTCTGAAAATAAATGGCAGAAAAAACTTACTCGGTAAGAAGTACAGCAGCTTTGGATAGTATAATGCATTTTGAGAAACGTTTCACTTCGAAGTACTGCGGTTATGGTAAAAGATATCTGAGAAGCGTTTATGCAGTAACGTTTCTCAGATTGCGTATTCCAATTGTAGATTATTCTTACTGCGGGGACATAACCGCTCCAGATTTTCGGCAATATCTCAAAAAAGCTACCTTTTGAAATGAAATTTTTATAGTTTAGTTTTATGGTATATATCTACAACTATATGGGATTGAAATAAACAGTGGTTTCCAATTAGCAAACGTATACAATCCCTTTAAACTTCAGCTACCTCCTAAATTGTACCTTAGCATCGTAACTACCTTCTTGACAATTATTTTAAATTGTTCTTCGGGGAAAGTGAAGGAATGTGTTTGTGTTTTTGTTTTGTTTTTTCGGGGGGGGGGTCCCCCTTTTTTCTAAAAACGCTATATACAAGTTATTATTGCACGTGTAATGTGTCATATTTTAACTGTATTTACTTTAAATCTAAAACCCTTTACTGATTTGTCCAAAGTGCAACGCACATATTTAAGAGTGTAATAAAACATTACACTCATATTCTTCGTGTACAAAATTGTACAGATATAAAGATGCTTTATATACACAATATTGGGGTTGAACAAAGACAAATTCTCCGGCTAGGGAGACCGCCAACATGGGCCAAATATCTCAGTTGGTAGAGCACCGGTACGTTAATGCGGAGGTCGTTGGTTCAAATCCCTCTCTTGTCATTTGTTCTTTGTTCAACTCCAAATTATTTAAAATTTTACCAAGTCAGTTTCCCTTGTGGTTTATACCTCAATGACAAAGAAATGTATAAACCAAGGGCTTGGCAGCCCCAGACTATATCCAAACGCTCGAAGGTAATTATTTACCTACACACCATCCAATATATATTTAAAATGTTTTAGTGCATTTCCCAATGATCTAAGTGACTTCTTTACTTGCCCAGCTTGATGCCCAAGATGATTTGAGCCTAATTTTTCTCTGTTTAATTAACTATATTTTAATTAGTGACAAGAACAGATGACTCTACTTATAAGAGGGTTTGAGCTGGGTAGGCCTGTATTTGACATGGGATATTGCACTAAATCACAAGACTGCAAACAAATTCCACCCTCAAAATAAAAAAAATACACATTCACAACTCATTGCACTTTTGAGAAACTGACGAAATAAACAAAACGTGTCATGAATGACGGCACAAACCTACACCTAAAATTATATTTTTATTTTATTTTAGATACGTCGACGACTACCGTTTGTGTTGTAGATTTGATGAAGAAGTACCATCTAAAGCATTTGACTACTCTAAATGTACAACGACTGAGTTACAACCACCACTAAACATGTGCGGCAGTCTGATGCGTAATGATCCACTACGAGCTTGCATGTGGATTCTTGGGTTGAGCGCCCTCGTCGGCAACTTGATAGTAATCGTCAAAAGATGTAGACGGGGCAAAGAATTACTTAACGAGAATGAGACGCGTTCACTCTTGGTTCTTAATTTGGCTATATCTGACTTGATGATGGGGGTGTATATGTTGATTATTGCTACCGCTGATATCGTGTTAGGTAATAATTATTACATTATTGCGAAGCAATGGCGGTCTAGTGTGGCTTGCAAGATTGCCGGGGTGGTATCAGTGATGTCGAGTGAAGCATCGGTATTTTTTGTCACCATCATCAGTGTGGATTGCTGTTTAAGCCTCGTGTTCCCCTTCAGCAGGGTTAAAATCAGAGGAAAGATAACCAAAGTTATTGTGTCCGTCATGTGGTTTGGGGCTGCATGTCTTAGTATTATCCCGACCATCTTCAGTGGTGATACTGATTCCAATGTATACGGGTTGTCTGATGTTTGCATTGGTCTCCCCCTGACAACTAAGGTGTCCAGTTATACAACTGTAGAGAGCTCCATCAGTAGCGTGTTTGGTTCAGGTACTATCTCTATACCGGTACCTGAAGCAAGAGAACCGGCTTGGATCTACTCAATCGTCTTGTTTCTTGGCGTCAACTTGTTGTGTTTTATCGTTGTGTTGAGCTGCTACATAGCAATCTTCATGAAGGTAAGACGCTCGTCTAAGCTGGTTCAGGTAGCGACTCATCGACAGAGGGAAGTTAAGGTGGCGGTGAAATCGGCTCTGATGGTCGGTACCGTCTTCGCATGTTGGATGCCTGTGATCATTATGGGGATTCTATCCCAGGCTGAGATTGTGACAATCGGTCCTGATATGTATTCCTGGATTGTTGTGTTCATCCTCCCAATAAACTCCTCCATTAACCCGTATCTGTACACATTCTACTATTTAATCACTGCGCAGAGAAATACAAAGAAGCCTGAACCAAAGATCTTACTAAAAGTAATCGGTAATCAAAAATAATTCAAAGAACTCACTAATTATGTCCTTATTTTACCTTTAATGACCTTAGAACAAACTGTATTCCTTGAATAATTGAAATCCATTGCATTAGTGCGATAATTAATATGGGATAAGCCTTTTAATCACCAAAACCAAGAGTATGGCAACACACAAACACACAATTTTCCCCCTTTATTTTGGTGTTGCTGTCGCTGTTTGTTGTTGTTGTTGATGTTTTATTAAATTTATTTATTCATATATTCACTCATTAATTTATTCATACATTGTCGTTGTCGTCGCCGTCGTCGTCGTTGTTGTCGTTGTCGTTGTCGTTGATGTTGTCGTCGTTGATGTTGTCGTCGTTGTCGTTGTCGATGTCGTTGTTGTTATTGCTTAAAAAAAAATAAATAAATAAAATAAAAACGCGAATATACTTTTGTTTTCATGGTTGCAACTTTTTGATTTATCAACGATATTATTAATTTTAGAGTAAGACTTCCATACTATCGCAAACCAAAGTCGGCAAAGTTTGCGGCTCTGACCTTGCAAGAAAAAAGTCCCCGTTGAGCTGTTAGCCCAGTCTTATTTGAAAATCTGTAACTTGAGTTGACCATGGCGACACTGGTGACTGCTGCAGCTTTCGCGCGGGCTTTCTTAGCTACATGGATGCAAAGCTCTCGCCCCGTTTACTATAAAATATTACCACAGACAACAGCTTCCGCTTCTACGTATGAGCCGAATTATCAGTGTTTGCTCTATTGTTTAATTGTTTAGTTGTTTTATCTTGCATTCAAGTATTTAGATTTATGTATGTATTGAGAGTAGGTTCTCGGAGGCCATATCTTTTTCGGTGACATTTTTTGTTTATCTGTTATTACAAGTTAGATAGATTTATAGGATGTATGGAATGCAAAATGTGCTAAAAACAGGTTATGTTTAGCTGTATTTTTTCCTTTTTGGGTTATTGTCCAAATTAACAGCTTAAAATTATTATTATAGTCCAGAAATTGCTACCAAATCAGGATTTCAAAGCAACACATTTTTCGTATATCATTTTCTCCCCCAAATGGTGAAAAACATGCCTCAGATTTTACGAATCAATCTAATTTTTCAAGGCTTACAATTTAAAAATTAATAAATCCCAGTATTTGTTTAGCAATATAATGCACTTTTTGTCGTGTTTAAATAAACACGGACAACATTTCACAAGAAGACGATTAATTTTAGGAACAAAGGATAAACAAATCTACCCCCCCCCCCCTCCCACACACTTTTCGGCTAGGTTAAGGGAACAAGGGATAACAAAATCTGTTCCCTTGTTATTTTAGCTGGGTTTGAGGAACAAAGGATAACAAAATATATCCCCTCCTCTTTTCAGCATGGAGAAACAAAGTATACAAAACAATATATCCCCCCCCCCTCTTCGCCGGCTGTGTTTGAGCAAGAAAATTTATCCCCTTATTCAAATTATTACCACTCGATCCACAAATATACTTTTTTTCCAATAATGAAGCATACATTGTCAATAAACGGTGTGCGTATTTCTCTTCGATATTAATATGCTGCAATAATAGTTTGGAGTACGAAATGTGGCAAATTGTTTTGAATTTCTTACTTTGTTTCTCCAGCAATATTTTATGGAGAAAAACAGTATGATATTAACATTTTGAAAACAACTTCAAAAAAAAGTTGCTGTATACAACAAAATGTGAAACATGAAAAATAGTAGTTAAAAATGAACCTGTTTATACCGAATTGTCATACAATTCGGATGTGATATAAATGGGGCAAATTGTGGCAAATTGTTTTGCTAACAAATATGGATAAATAACAAAATTGTTTAAAATATTTTAACGAGTGAACGAATTTCTTACTTTGTTTCTCCAGCAATATTTTATGGAGAAAAACAGCATGATATAAGCATTTTGAAAAAGTTGCTATATACTACAAAAAAAGTGAAACATGAAAAATAGTAGTTAAAAATGCACCTATACCGAATTGTCATTCAATTCGGATGTGATATAAATGTTCAACTTTCTTTAATCTTTACAGAAACTTCATGAAACATTACTTGAATTAATACTTGTGTGTTTTGAGAAATGAGTTACAGACTGCACGTTTGTTAAATCCGTTCGTGCATGCTATTGTATAACTGCCAAAAGTTGTTAATGACCTCACGTTTCGACCCCAGCATAATTTTTCTCAAAGGGTAAATAAACTCGGTCTTTTAGCTTTTGAGAAAGACTCTGATAGGGTCGAAACGTCGAAACTTCTGTCAGCAACACAATAGCATGTTGTAGTTTAAAATATCAACTTGGTAATTAAGTGTCGTTTTGTATTAAACATAATAATATTATTATTATGTTATTTGTTTACCCTTACTCCGATACGATTAAGCACTGTATACTCAAAACTTTCCCGAGTTATGTAAACACAATCAACAGGCAAATCACGAAGGGTGGGATTCGAACCCACGACCTTTGCATTGCTAGAGCAGATGTCTTACCACTAGATCACCGAGCTATCCCGGTGGCTAGAGGCATGTTTGCGTTAGTTGATTCAAAGTTAGATAAACTTATAGGGTATGAAGTGTACATTGTGCTAAAACATTGATTGTCATTTAATTCGTACGCGATATGAATGCTCAATTTCTTTAAATCTTTACCTAAACTCAATGATACATTATTTGAATTAATACTTGTGTATTTTTCGAAACGATTTTTAAAACTCTAGACTGCACTGTTGTGAAGTCCATTGATGCATGTTAATATAAAAGTGCCAAGAATGGTTAATGGCCTCACGTTTCGACCCAAGCAGAATCTTTCTCAAAGGTTAGCTTTTGAAAAAGACTCAAATGGGGTCGAAACGTAAGGCCATTAACACAAAAAAAGTTATCGCATGTTTACCATATAGGTAAGTTTAGACGGTAAGCAGTTTGCAACAACTAATTTAATTTTCTCTCATATCATAAGACCTTTTAAATGTATTTTTAACATTTCTAGTTATTACTGTATCATAACCAGAATTGGAATATTCAACTGGCTCTTGATTAACATAAAACACGTCCGTCATCAGTGGCGTGTGCATTTTGTGTGTGCGGGTGTTGTCTACCCGTTGAAACCGAGGACTTTGATAAAAGGGATCCGGGTGGTTTGACAGATTGAGGACGTCCTCACTTCGCTTTCATGCACAAAAACCAACGGGGACGTCACCCAAACAAAATCAAAATGGGAGAGCACAGAGAAAGTCCTCGATTTACGGGGGTCGTCAAACGTATGTGTCTCCACCCCCCTATTCTTTTATTTCAAGTACGGTTGGGGTAGGTGGAAGCAAGGAAGTAAATCGATCACTTCGCTTTGCAGACTTCAGGTTATTAGTAGCTTCGTCATAACGTGTCGTTGATACACAACACAGTTTATTTTGTTGTTTAAAAGAAGCCATGCTAGTGTATACTTCATGTTCATTGTAAATTATAATTAAACGAAATCAGATTTGATATTTCAGTAAGTGATATGACTGATTAAGTTTTTAAAATATTCATCTATTGAGTAGATATGGCAGATATATGTTACATTTATGCTCAAATTAATTATTATTTACGTGCTATTTTTACCGAAAGGTTTTATAAGAACGCTATAATTGTTGCATGCACTGCTGTTTATGATCGTATTTTTTGCATAATTATATAAAACTGTATTTAACGCGTATTTAACGATCGTGATATTATAGTGTGATCTAAATGGGTTATTGTATAGCCTAACACATGGTGCTTTACGGTTCAAAGGAAACATTTTCAAAACGGCGTTCATATTTTGTTATAAATTGCGGTTATTTCATCTAATGATATTACACAGTAACACTTGGTAAGGAAGAGGCGTAATTTTTTAGTTGTTGTGACATGTATAAATAGTTTTGGAAGAGTATCTACGGAGCTCTGGAAGTGCCATCCGACATGTTGAGATCCTGAGATAATTTACCGCAGGATGATGACATCGTAAACGTAAGATGGCGACATCCTGAGATGATTTATCTCGGGATGACGACATCTTGAAATGAAGAATGTCGTCTTCCAGATATATTTTATCTCGGGATGACGACATCCAGAAGATATAGGATGTTATCTTTCCAAGATATTGTATCTTGGGTTCTTAAGAATTATCTCGGGAAGTCGACATCCTACCTTCAGGATGTCGACATCCCGAGATAATTAATCTCGGAATGCTGACAACTTACTTTCATGATGTCGACATCCTTAGATAAATCATCTCGAGATGTCGTCATCTTACGTTTATGATGTCATCATCTTGCAGTAAATTGTCTCAGGATCTCAACATGTCGGATGGCACTTCCATGAGCTCCGTAAGAATCAGAGTTCAAACGTATTTTGAAAGTGTCTAATTTCAAGGTGTCCCACTTTTTAAAATGGCGGCCATATTTTGATGTAAGTGGCAGCCATTTCGCATAATGATACTACACAGTAACTTGGGAAGTAGGAGGTTAAGAGTTTAAAGTTAGATGTCTATAAATAGGTCGAGGGGTCTAAACAAGTATTTTTAGAATGAGTCAAAATTGTTTGTCCCTTTTTGCAGCCATTTCTTTAAAAAAAATGGCTGCCATTTTGTATCAAAATGGCGGCTCGTTTCGCATAATGATACTACTCACAACTTTAGGAATTATGGTCTAGAATCTTCATTTTGTGAAATTAATTATTATACCGGGTTTGCCTCTGAACTTTCGTTGTTGTTATTGACGATTTGTTGAAATGGTTTAGATACAAATGTATCCGAATTAGTTTGGCTTAAACAAGAACAAAAAAAATGTAGTTCTTGTGGGTTTTTTAATTTAAAGAAAATTAGGGAAAGGATATTTAACATTAATGTTGAAGTCTACGACCCATAAATCGTGAGGCATATTTAAAACACATCACAATAGATACCATTTTAATTAAACCATCATGTCTTCTGATTTATTTGAGTATCATTTGTTCAAATTTATATATGGTGAATGAGAGAGTTATTTCGTTGTTGGTCAATAAATCGAATGAGCTTCTCAATGAGTTCGTCAATGAAATATTACATGGCTGAGCATCATTGAATGGTAACAAATGGTCAAAAATGTTTCAAGAAATATTTTACATTAAAGGTAGTGTCATATAGATTGGTACCGGTATTTACTCCAAAAATGAATGACCATAACAAAACTAACTTGGGGAGAAGCACTGCAGCTGTTGATGGTATAAACTATTTTGAGAAAGTGTTCCCTTTAAAGTAATATGATTTAGATAATTTTTCACCCAAAACATTTGAGTCTAAGAAACGATTCATGCATGAATCATTTCTCATCCTAAAGGTTGGTGTCCGTTCGCGAATGCTGTGGCCAGAGATGCGGTTGGTTGGTACCCGCTGTCACCTCGAGTGTATTGAATTGTATAATGTTTGCCATGTTTTAACATTTAAATCAACAGTTAAGGCCACATACAAAAAAACAATTGTTGATCGTCCCCGCCCGACCCTACAAAACCCCCGACCCCAATATTTTTATTTTATTTTTTTAAATCATAGAAAACGGTATTTTTAATGATCTTTTCAGTCAAATTTGGCTCCCAGAATTTTTCAGCTGATATTTTTTCAAAATCCATAGGTCGAGAAGAGATGATTGAAGAAAGTTTGTTCATGTTGGCAAAAAAAGAACAATTCTTTAAATATTTACTTAGGCTGCGTTTTAGTTTTTTGAAATGTTTACAGAAAATGTCATCTAGGAGTTGAAAGGGTTTAACAAAACAATCAAAAACATCCAAATCACACAAACCCTTTGTTTTATAGTGATTATGATGATATCTTTATTCTTTATTTCATATTTTGCCATGTCAAAAAAACAAAAAAAAAACACGCCCTCCCTCCCCCACTTCCCATCATAAAAGGACGATCAACAATTGTTTTATTTTTATGTGGCCTAATAGTACTAATTATTATATTAATATTTAGAATGCATGTGCGTATACCCAATATTTTGAATGGGATTGTCATTGTTATGTATTGTGCAGCAGTTGAATAATGTTATATGCAGTAATAAAAGACAGTAATTGCAGTAAAATTGAATTGCATTGTCACGACTGCTCCTTGTTAGTGGATCTATGAAGACTAGGCCTACAGGGCCCAATTTCATAGAGCTGCTAAGCACAACCATTTGCTTAGCATGAAATTTCTTCCTTGATAAAAACAGGATTACCAACCAAATTTCCACGTGATTTTCAGGATAAGCAAACAACAGCTGAATACCAGTAACAAGCAGTATGCAGCACAAGGGAATTTGGTTGGTAATCCTGTTTTTATCAAGGAAGAAATTTCATGCTAAGCAAATTGTTGTGCTTAGCAGCTCTATGAAATTGGGCCCAGATCAGCTACAAGGTTAGCTGCTTTAAAGTATCCATATTTATACAGAGGGCAATAAGGAAATATAAAATCCCCATCCCAAGTCTGTTATCCAACGAATGTTATTAAACATCACATATATATTTATATCAATTTGCCGTTTTTCGAACTTGGCCATCTTTGATGAACAATGACTGAAACATTTTCTTAAAACATTCGATGATGCCATGGTACTGTTTTCAACACTCTGTAAACTAATTGTGTTTACTCAACAACAAAATCGGTAAATTTTTGTTTAAAGGACAAATTCACTATTGAGACCTAGTCAAATAGCATGGAAAATGGACACTGCAGTGTGGAAAAAGTCCATCAATTACCTCCCCCTTAAGAATTCCCACAGGGGTTTTAAACAATGCTGATGTTGACTAAATGACATGGCATTTACCAGTTCAACAAATTGTGGGTGTGAGATCAGCATAATTATTATTTGTTCACATATAGAACTAAAAGGAAAATGTTACAGCTGCGTTTTAGTAGTTTACCAAATAATTAACACGGTTCAGGGCACTATTTTTATGACAATTTTACAAATTCAGTTTGAGACTTCCCCGGAAAATTGTCCAAGTGAATTGAGCTCGAAAGAGGCACCACTGGCCACGACCAATATGCCATACAAGGAAACCCATGACGATCACAGACATCACCTTAAAACCATACAAGTTGACAACATTAACAAGCACTTAGTTGAACATCCTGCAGAGAGTCATTGGGGAGGGAATTGGGTTAGATCTTCTCTTACCATTCGATGTCCCCAAGATCTTGCCCTACCTTTGTAGAACTCCACATCGTCAGAAAACCAATACCACACACTCCAAAGAAACCTTCAACTTCATTGGTCAGCCAGAGTTGGTGAACATATCTGAAAGCCAACACGAAGAAAGTTTGTTGAGACCAATTTAAACCCCATCAGGACAATTTGCTATTGTTGTTCACCCCGATGTTTTCAACCAAAGTTCTCTCCACCATTTTTGTTATAGAACTTGCAACAAAATGTTCATTTCATCAAGTTCTTCATGATGCTGTAAAGACAGTTAACAAAATTCGCCATTAAATTCCTTTTTAGTAGTTTGTTGCCCATATTGGATCACAAATTGATTTCCCCCATTGTCCCAATGCTATATAAAACTTTGCAAACTTGTGTGTTTTGACATCTTCAAAAATTGTGACGTTATATTTTATTCTTGGGGTTACCGTTGCAGGAGCTAGAATTTTTGGTTTGTCCCATTTTTCTGAAAAGATCGTATTTTCTCGTTTGCGACTTAAAAGGTCTGTCTACGTTTGGTAATGACTCTGAAAATAATGGCAATAAAAACTTACTTGGATAGAATAGTATAATGTATTTTGAAAAACTTTCCACTTCGAAGTAATGCGGTTATGTAAAAAGATATCACTTTTTATCCCACTGAATTTGAATCTGAGAAGTGTACTGACAATAACGTTTCTCAGATTGTGTATTCCTATTGCAGATTATTCTTCCTGCGTGGACATAACCGCTCTAGATTTTTGGCAATATCTCAAAAATGCTATCACCTTTTGAAATGAAATTTACACAGGTTAGTGTTATGGTATATAACTACAACTATATGATTGAAACAAGCAGTGGGTTCCAATTACCAAACATTAAGTTCACTTCATCACCTCAATAAGCGTGAACATAATACAACACAGTTAACTTCACCTGGATTTATTATAGAACATGTATCCTGTGACATCACATGTTTAGAAAATAACCACAGAACCTGGACTTCCCGCAAGCACAAAGGAAAATATCTCAAAACTTGTTCAGCCGTTATTTTTTATAACTCTTAAATTTAATATGGGGAATTTATGACACGAAATATAAAATTTACAATATGAGTATCGTGTTTACCAGAAAGGCCCTGGAATGTCACTCTTTTTTGTAAACAAACATTACATGGTCTATACATCTCATAAATTATGATGGGATAATTTGGGTGTTTTATTGTGGGGGTCATTAGGTGACTAGACGTGAACTGATACTTTCCATTTTATCGACTAGACATGTTGCTAGCACGGGGCCTCAACCCTCCCGTATCATTTTCTTCTATCCCACTTCACACAAAATTAGTTGGACTGGGATAAGATTAGAATGCCTGATCAAGTGATAATCACTTTTTATTTGGGCCTACTGGCCCCAGTCCTTAATCATCACCAACAGTAGGATGTTAGGATTCCTTTATTTAAAATGGACTAATTGAAGCAAATAATATAAATAATATAAATAATATAAATAATAAAAACTGTTCCCATGCCCCTTTTTCATTTTGTATTTCTCGCCTGGTTACACTTACTAGCTATAAAAATTACCTGTCCAATTTTTTTACATAGGTGAAACTACTTTGTTACCCCTTGGAATGAAAATCTAGGGCTATTCTATTCTATTCTATTCTAAGCCAGTCACTCGCTACACAATCCGAGAACAGACAACTGCAGATTGAGAGTAGTAGAAGAAATAAGCTGTCTCGATTTGTATAAATTTCACTGACTCGTTTTGAGTTTCCCGTTAATTAGGACAACAGTAAGTTAAGTTATATATATAAATAAAGTAAAAAAACGGATTTCGCCAAGGTTATTGGAAATTTTACCTTTCAGGTTCGTGGACTTCATTACTACAGCAATATTCCTTCTGTTGTCTCCTGGTTGAAAACATGCGGCGGCAGTAGTCATCCTCGCTGGGCCGGGGGTGTTGCAGCTCTCCTCATCCCGCTGGGCTGTGTGACACAGCTCTCTGGTACCGCGGGCTGTGTGTCGCAGCTCTGGTACCGCGGGCTGTGTGTCGCAGCTCTGGTACCGCGGGCTGGGCTCGTCTTCTCTGGTAGCGGCTCGGTGTTCAGTACTCTCACCACTTAGCAAAGAAAAGTCCCGGTGTCACTCGGCATTCAAGTGTGATTGAAGCCAAACCTAATGGAGCTTGCAAACCAGATGAAAGCTCAACAGAGAAACAAGTCCGTTGTGGAGGTATTTTCTGCAGCTGTCTACAAGAGAAAGCTAATACTCTTTCCTATAGCTCTCTGGTCCCTCGCAGCTCAACATCAATGTAACCGTCGGCAATTTCGTTGTCTTCGGTACTCAAATCCATGTCGACCTAATGCAGCAATTCTTCCAAACTGGAGCTATTAACACTGCTGCTTTAAATAATGTCAAAGTAACTGGTGTTGATAAAGAACAGTGACAGTTTGCCAGGTTTCTTATTAGAAGATTGAAGTAGCGAGCGTTGTTTTAGCAGACAAGCCAGTGCCGAGCCGTGTGTGTCCATTACGCCGTACACGTGTAAAACCACAACACACGTTTCACACGGGGGCTGTCGTCGAAAAGAGCAATGGGAACACTCAATTTGCATAACAAAAATATTTGTATTACAGTTTGACAAGTCTTGGTTCAAAGAATGCGTGATTCATGGACACTCCTGAAGGGACAAAAACAACAATGTTTGCTGCATCTACGTTTTTGTACTTTAGAAGATGTATTTTTGCTTCTCCTTCTTTATGAACCCGGAGGTGACAGATTCAAATCCAGCTTTGGCCAGTTATTTGATTGTCTACCCTGAAATAAAAAATACAAAAAATGATAGATTAAATGTTTGTAGAAATGAACACGGGGTGTTTTGATTGGGGGATTGGGGGTGACAACAACTCACTGATCATTTAACACAAAGGATCATATTATATCAAACAATTTCCACCGAGGATTCTTGATTTTAACATCTTTTTTGAACAGGAAGGCAAGGTTTTGATGTAATTTGTACATGGTGACTATGTCAACCATAGATATATACAGGAGCTCACCAACGCCAAAAAACAAAACAAACAACAAAACGAAAATAATGTGGAGGGAGGCAGGGGCGTGTTTTTCCTTTGTTTGCTTGTGTGTTTGCTTGTTTGTTTGTCTGTTTATTTTTTGAGGGTACTACATCTTTCTTTCGAGGGCACTAAATGGATGTTATTTCAGGGCACCTGGGGCACTGGAAATTATTGGGGGGGACGTAACCCTTAGCCTCCCCCTCCCCGTGGCTACGCCGCTGCGTGTGATGGACTGCCGTAGTCAATCATGGTTAGCTGCTTTGGTGAACACTAGACCTGGTTCCAAGTCTGTGATCGTGGTTTTTGTCTACCTAACAGCCAATACATTAATTCATGAAATAGCGCCCTCTTGTGGATTATCCCACGTCTATCTGTGGGGGAGTTTTGCGTGGCTGGTGCAGAGAAATAACCGCGATATCAGAGTGGTTAACCTAGAAAGTTTCATCCTCTGATGGTCGATTTCCACGCATCCCGTTACAGCACCAGCGTCCTGTACTCAACGGTTTCTTGTTGCGTATTTAAAATTGTATCAAAGCGCATCAGGCTATTGGTACCCCTGTTGGGCAGTAGGCATTCCTCAAACCATCTTAACTCATTTTGAGTATGCAGCAACGTCATACCACATGTGCCACATGGGTGCATAGGTTGCTAATTATTCACACGTCTATAACATGTACAACGTCCACACTCACAGGTACCAGTTTACTCCTGGTGAAAAGGAGCAATTAGTGAAAGCGTCTTGCCAATAGACCATGTGAACTTTGTTTACAATAAGTGTGACCTTGTGCATTCTTTGGGTATTCTGGCAGGCAAGATACTACACAGGTCCTATGGGAAAGTTGACATTTTGTGTCATAATTTCCACATAAATCCAAGAATTATGAAAGTAAAAGCTGGACAAGTTTTGAGATGTGCCCCCTTTCATCATATCAAAAGTTGATACGAATTAGACAGTGCAATCTCCATAAAATATAAGATTTTAAGTTTTATTCCATTAGTCTGTGTACAAATCGTGCCTGCAGGAAGTCCAGGCTCTGTGGCTCTTTTGTAAACATGTGATGTCACAGGTCACATCGTCTATAGAATCCGGTACAAATAGCACGACCGGGATTCAAGCCCACACTCTAAAAGACTCCACCATTTTAATTTGAATTCGATGCTGAGATCGCTCGGCCGCGACACTTTTCGCCTTAGGTTTCATCCTTCTGAAATTGACAATTAAGTACATAAACAGAACATACCGTCAATTTGTCCTCTGTTAAACACCATGTTGAACATTTCTGACATTGTTTTGTCATCCAGATAATAAGAATTTTTTTTTTTTTTTTCAGTTCACAAATTTGAATACTGCTTTGAAAATTTTAAGATACACCTTGATTATTTCAGTAAATAAGTTTGCTAATCTTCTCATCTTTGCAATCTTATTTTCTTTAGAACCATTTCTTCAACACAAAAACTTAGGTAGCTATCAGAATCAACCGCGTGATTAAACAATGGTTGACAGATTGTCGAAACGTCAAGACTCTACCATACCGCCAAGCAAGTTCTTCTTGGAACCAATGTCTAGATAATGAAATATGTGATTTATTTATTCTTGAACAATTGTTTTGTCAAATCTCTTGACTTGTCTTATATCACGAAGCAGTGTGTAATTTGTTGTATACGACTACAGATGTTCCCAATCTCCTGTCAACATTTCATAATAATTGGCAGAATCTTGTAACCCCACCCTGGCACCTGTAACCTGGCAATTTGTTATGATCGGTTTCTAGCTTGGCTGCATGGTGTGTTGGCGGTAAAATGTTTAGATAAAGAGCAAGGTTTGTGTAAAGCTTCCAAGTCTGACAGCCCGGTACGTTCATCTCTTAATTACAAGTTGCAACAGGCAGCCTTGGCAGTGATCAAACCTTCTTAATAAATAATTTATTATTAGATACACGAAGCAAAAACAAGCAATACTTGACGAAATAAAACTATAGTGTGACACAAGTAAAGCGATTGGTAAAATTATGACGTAATATTCAAATGCTCCTTTAGTGTTTAAGTCGTGATGATATTTCTTAGTTGCGTTTGTATAAGAGCGGTGAAATCAATTCTTGAAATGTTGTCATTTCTAGGAACTTGCAATGTGTTTACACCTATTGGATCGTGATTCAAGTTGTAATTAATACATGATGTGTAATGTTCTTTAATTTACGAAGTACGCAGGAGTACCAAGTAACAAACAAATGTTGTAAAGTATGTTGTGTATGTACTTTAATTTACAATGAAGGAATGTCGTGTCTCCTTATTCCACATTCGCTTCACATTAAAACGGCGGAGCAACGTCGGTTTGGGAGGCAGAGTTTACAGTGTAGAGTTACAGAGTACATTCACTTAGAACGCAACATTCACGAAGATAAATAAAATCATAAAAACTAACGTGGAAACGTGTTTTAACGCTGCATACGAAGTGTAGACCTGGGAACAAAAGAGGTTCACTTAATATAAGGACTTGTAACACTATGTGGACTGAAAGGCACTGAACACGTTTGGAACTTGTCAAAGACCAGTGTTCTCACTTGGTGTATCCCAACATGCATAAAATAACAAGCCTGTGAAAATTTGGGCTCAATTGGTCATAAGTTGCAAGAAAATGATGAAAGAAAAAACACCCTTGTTGTACAAATTTGTGTGCTTTCAGATAGGAATAAAAACTTCTTGCAAGAAGTTTTTATTATTTTAGTGAGAAATTACCTCTTTATCAAAAACTACGTTACTTCAGAGGGAGTCGTTTCTCACAATGTTTTATACTATCAACAGCTCTCCGTTGCTTGTTACCAAGTAAGTTGTTATGCTAATATTTGTTTTGAGTCATTACCAAACGTGTACGCTACCTTTAAACACGTCCACACAGTGTTTTTGTACAGTGTTGGAGAATAAGATTTTCCTTAAGTGTACAGAACAAAGAAATGTACACAGAGTGACTGCAACACAGAGCGGATACATGACTTCTCGATCACCCGATATTACATTTTATCATTCCGTGATAAAATGTGTTATGCTTTGCAAGCAATACACTTCCCGGGTGGCACACTCTGTTGTCCCATTTGTATTGGGGTTGTTTAGCTGTGAACCTGGTTTCCCAGGGACGCAGTATCCCAATGTATATGTTTGCAAGGATTGGCCAGTCGGGACCAATCAGGACCGCTCGTAACAATGGCGACGTGGCGAGAGGGCGCCGAAGAAAAAAAATGAATCTCTTCTGTTGCAGCTTTTCTTTGAACCAGCTCTTTCAACCCACCTCCGTCAACCTTGTATTTTAGTTCAAGTTTTGGGCGGTAAAGCGCACTGAATAAATGTGATATAGTTGCTGATATTGGCTGGCTTATTCAGTCCAATAATATAAATGATAATAACATTATTACTAATAATAATAATAATAATAACGGACATCTCAGTGATAAAAATCATAATGACCAATAAGGATAATAGGCATAACAATCATATTGATGCGTAATAATATTAGCAACAATTATTATACTAATATTATTATAATAATGCTAGTATGTTTATTATTATTAAAAGCATCAGTGCACACATTTCACTCTGTAAGCAAAGAAAATCCAAACGGCTCAGTCGGGCTTGTCTTAGCAGTATGATTGTCCTTTGCATAAGTTTTCTGCCATATGTCAATTTGTTTCAACGGGTTGTTTTTTGGTTTTTTTTGGGGGGGGGATCCAGTTGAATTGAGGTAAATCTTTGGCCCATGGCCAGTTTTAGGTCTCACATTGCCTCAGTTTTTAATATTTACCACTAATTGTTATTACTGAGTACAGCCGAAATTGTAAGCTGATAAGCACCCGTCGGTTCAGGCGGGTATAATATTCCAAACGGAGATTCAACCGGTGGACATTTCAAATGCATGGACGGCTGTAAAGATAATTTGTCAAAGTTGTTATTGTCTAATTGAAATGTCGGGGCTTCATCAGCCATGTGATTTAATGTGGGTCGCTTCGTTGCCCGTGATTCTATGTGGGCCGCTCGTTGCCTGTGACTTTATGTGGGCTGATCGTTGCCCGTGATTTAAAGGAGCACACCGGTTTACTGTTTACGTAATTTAGTGGTGTAGAATCACAGGCAATTATTTATAGATGTTTTTTTTTCCCAACAAAAATGTCACTTTATTAAAGGGACACGTTGCCTTGGATCGGGCGAGTTGGTCTATAAAAAGCATTTGTAACCGTTTGTAATAAAATAAATATGGTTAGAAAGATGTTTTAAAAGTAGAATACAATGATCCACACAAAAATGTCTCGAAATTGCGTGGTTTTCCTTTTACATCATGGACAAACACGGTCGGCCATTTTGTGGAGTCAACTTTTTGACTCCACAAAATGGCCGACCGTGTTAGTTTGCAAAGTCTTTCTAGCCATATGCATTTTATAACAAACGGTTACAAATGCTTTTTATAGACCAACTCGCCCGATCCAAGGCAACGTGTCCCTTTAAAGGAACATTACAGAATTGGTTTTTGCTAACAAAACAGTTGCTGGCAGTGTAAACACTTTATATAATCCACCATATACATAAACTGACAAACCTGTAGAAGTTTGAGATCGATCGGCCATCTGAGTCACGAGAAAATAGTGAAAAACCGATTACATAATTTGCATGTGTTATACAATGCATGAATAAAACGCTCATGAGCGATAAACTCCCATCGGAAATTAGTTTTATTTATTTCTTATCAAATATGGCATTTTAGACAGAAATATTTCTAGGGATGTTTTCTACTATCATCATCATTAGACCGTGTAAGTTTACTGTAAATCTGTGATCTTAAAGAAAATTTTAACTACCAGTTCTGTAACGTTCCTTTAAGGAGAAATTATCGAAAAAAGAAAAGCGGAGAGGTCAGCGTATACGCTTTACCAGCCGTTGCTAGTGTCAAATTTACGGGATATTGCTGCGCAATGTTTCAAGTAGACTGGTGCTCTGTTTAAATGTTATGGCGAGGCATGAGGATCCAGTCTATATATATCTAGCTCAAAAGCGTGTATAAACAACCGACATAATAAACGCGTCAGTACAATCTACGTTCCTTCGACATCCAAAGATCGTCCCTAAAAAACACAAAGAAACAAACCCAAAATATGGTAGAACAACAAGAAAAAGTCCAAAAAGCATAATAAATCCAAACGCGACTGATAAACATACTACAACAAGTACATGTACCACTAGTACACTACTTTTGCATTGCCAAAAGTAGTTGGAATTCGATCGTAACCCTCCATCCTCCCAACGGTCGTTGCGACGATCAGGTTTGACTTTTGGTACGGAGATCCCCTAAAGGGACAGGTGAAATTTTGTTAAAGATCCGAGGGAACGAAAGCATATGTTGAGGGATTGAAAGCGTATCTTGAGGGAACGAAAGCGTTCGAGGAAACGAAAGCGTATTCCGAGGGAACGAAAGCGTTCAAGGAAATGAAAGCATATTTCTGGGGAACGAAATCGTATTTAAGGGAATGGAAGCGTATTTTGAGGGAACGGAGGCGTATTTCTGGGGAACGAAATCGTATTCAAAGGAACAAAAGCAAAGCATAGCAAAGGTATCGTACACGTTTGGTAATGACTCAAAACAAGTATTAGCATAAAAACTTACTTGGTAACAAGCAACGGAGAGCTGTTGATAGTATAAAACATTGTAGGAAACGACTCCCTCTAAAGTAACGTAGTTTTTGAGAAAGAGGTAATTTCTCACTAAAATAATAACAACTTCTTGCAAATAAAAACTTCTGAAAGCACACAAATTTGTACAACTTAAGGTTTTTTTTCTTTCATCATTTTCTTGCAACTTCGATGACCAATTGAGCCAAAATTTTCACAGGCTTGTTATTTTATGCATAATATGTTTGGATACACCAAGTGAGAACACTGGTCTTTGACAATTTCCAAACGTATTCAGTGCCTTTAAGGAGCGAAAGCGTATTTCGAAAAACGAAATCGTATTTCAAGGGAATGAAAGCGTATTTGAGGGAACGAAAGTATATCTTGAGGGAACGAAAGCGTTCGAGGAGACAAAAGCGTATTTCGAGAGAACGAACTTGTATTTCGAAGGATAGTCGAATTCGTTACCTCAAAAAAACTTCGTTCACAAAATAATATTTTGTGGGACAAAATTATTTCAAGGTAATGAAAATAACATTTTGAGGGAACAATGATTTTGGTGGCACGAATTGTGTATAGAGAGAATGAAATGTTTTTCAGGAAACGAAATAGTTTTTGAGGGAACAATACTTCGAGGAATGAAATAACAATCCGAGGGAGAAAATGTTTTTGTTTGTTCACGTGACCATTAATTTTTTATTTTGTTTAACCTGTCCCTTTAGGAGTTCCGTATTTTTTTTCTAACTAAATTGTTTCAACTAAACACAACTGCACCTTCAATATAACAAAAGTGGTATTCCTATGTATTGATAGTGTTTTGGATTTTGATTTTGTGGAAGTTGTAAAACAAAGTTCCTTTTGAAAGCTCTTATTTTTAATTGATAATTATTGACTTGTTGTTTTCCATGCTCTTTTAACTTTTGAATACTTACAAAATGTTCATTACATTTTGCCTCTGTATTATTTTGCCTTGACTTGATTTATTTAATGTTGCTTTTATTAATATCTGCATTATTTGAGATTGTATTGTGAGAAAGATTACAGTCCTCTTTTATTTCATGGTTTAACACTTTATTCAAAGTTAGTATTTTCTTTGTACAGTTTTTAAGATGCACTGCTTTATTTAATTGTTGTTGCATCGACCACCATGATAGTTTTATCTCCTTCAACTTACTTGAGACTGAAGGCTACTCTTTAATTTATTATTGTCTGCACTTTGTCCTTGGTTTATAAGACCAGAGACTTCTGCTGAAGTCTAGAGTTTTATTGATTGATTTGTTCATGTTTGATTATTAGAAACAACTTATTTCTAGTAGTACTTTTGATTTTTCATGAGTAATGCAAGGGACAAAGAATAGTTTTGTATTATAAGTTTAATTGATTTAAGTTTTATGTATTTATCCCTTTTAACTTACTGCAGCTAAACTTTTTAGTCAGTAACCCTTTTGGTTACAGTTTTGCTCTAAGGTTTGATATATCTTTGATTTTACTTGTTTGCATTTTTGATACTTTGCATTTACTTTTATTTGAGACTTCTTGAAAGTTTCAAGTCATTTTGTATATAATTGGTGCTTAAAAGTTAAAGCAATTCTCCTGCATGCTTTAATTCATTGTTCGGACATCCTTATTTCATGGTATCAATGAGTCATTGTTCCATGAAATGTCTTGTACATGGATTAACCACATGCTATGCAAGAGTAATCCTTGACTGTCCATCATTAAGCCTTGGGCACTGGTCTGGGCAGAAGGTGTTACATCTTCACATCCATGGGACTGCCCTGACCAGTGTGAGATCAACGTTCCCACAGTCATTGATTAACACTTACTTTATCTTTAGGATTAGTATTCCTTTCTTGTCAAAGGATTGTAGGTATTAGGATTAAGTATTTAATTTAAGTTTATTTCATATTTTGGAATGGCATACAAAGGGATTAATTTTAGACTTGGCCACTGGACTCCGACAGAGGAAAGTTGTGAGAATTAACCCTCCAAGTTTCTTCAGTTTATGCACTTTGCCTCTGTCGGATATCTGCATTGGATTGCGCCAACCCAACTTGTCATCACAATATGATTTATATGTTCATCCCCTGTCCTGCTCTAGGCGGATTCAAACCAAGAGAGCCAGCAGGACAGCGTATCATCACATCTTCTTCAATTGTATTGTTTGGAAACAGTAATCCTGTCCCCTGATCAAGGACAAGGAACTGTTTCCCACCTCTTCAAGTTCCCCATCATCAACTTCAACGGCCCCGTATTTCTTCAACTTCACGGGAGAACTTTTTCATCGTTATCTTCATTTATCTTCAAGTTGTTTTCTTCAAGTTCATCATTGCCTCCAAGTGCGCCATAGTCCTCTAAACAGATAGGCCATTCACTTCTTTGTTATAATTCCACAAGGTTTTTACAAGTTTATTTGTATTTTCCTGTTACATAATTGGCTTATATGGTCGAGACCCGCCAGGTTTTCTATTAATTTCCTTTTATTTGAGAGTCCATTATTTTATACTCTCATTTAATGTACACACAATACAGCGTTTTATCGCCCTTCCCTTCATTTGTAGCCGGGATAAGAATAAACCTTCATTTTTACAAGCAATATACCAGCGTATCCCTTGTAAATTCATTATGTCTCAGCACAGAGTGCGCTAGCCGCATTCGAACCTGTTACATATTTAAAAGAAAACAAATTAATTGGCATCTACCTATGTGATCCCTTTACTGCCGGTTACCAGGTTGTATTGCAAACATGGGTGTAATCCCTAGTTATGCGGAACTTTTAAAGTTGAATGGCTTCTGACTGGTGCTCGCCGAACAAAGATATTGACGAAACGACAACATAGGGCTCACAGAGCTCCGGCACGTAAAATTATTTGTTTCTTTGTTCATTACTTCATTCAAATAAAATATTTATTAATTTCACTTTAAATCACTCCAAAAAATTAGACCATGTACCCCTGTTTGCAAAAAGAATGACCTTGTACATTCCAGGGCCCAATTTCATAAAGCTGTTTACAGGTAAGAACATTTTTGTGCTTACTGTAGCAGAAAAAATGTGCGTAAGCATAAGCGTATTTCACAATGATTTCTCAAGTTAGCAGAACATTACTCGGCGGGCATGCACGTTAACCATGGATTTGCATTGTTATGTCACTCGTGTGCTAAACGCGGGTTAGCCAGCATTTACCCTTGCTTACGGTAAACAGCTTTATGAAATAGAAATTGTGCTAAGGGACGCTCCGTAAGCACAAAACGGCTGCTTACATGTTTTATGAAATTGGGCCCTGGGCCTTTCTGGCATGCGATATACCACACTCGTCATGTAGGGAATTTAAGTGGTGTTTGAAGCTTTGCATGGTGTTGAAGTAAGAAGTAACTATAAATAGTAGTAAACTTGCGGGTACAACCATGTGTAAAATCTCTTTTGGGAGGAGTGTTGGTTCTGAAAAGAACCTGTTGGGTCTCTACCGGTTCTTTTCAGAACCAACACTCCTCCTAAAAGAGATTTTACACATGGTTGTACCCGCAAGTTTATTACTATTCATAGTTACTTCTTAGGGAATTTAACTTGTGTGATAGTTTCCACATCAATTCAAGAGACAGCTGGACAAGTTTTCAGATGTGTCCCTTTCTTCATATAATGTTTTTAAATACAAATCAGAGAGTACAATCTCCGTAAAAGAATGATTAGATTTTGTGTTCTTCCATTTTGGCTGTGTGCAGATTGTGCCTGCATGAAGCCCATGCGCAGTGAAGTTCTTCTTAATGTGAAACGGAAGGTTACCCGGCTTATGGCTAACTTTTTAGAAAAACTGCTGTTTGTGTCACTTCGGTTTTTGAATTATACATTAGCTTCCCGTAAACATTGAAATCTCATTTGAATATTTTTGAATATACAACATTTTATAACTCGTTGCATACGCAATTCGTACCTCATTTTGATCATTATTAATAGTTTTTGTTAATGCTGAGTAACGTATTACTTAAAACTTATTGATATGGATAAAATGCCGTAAAAGTAATTTTACTATATTAACCTTGCGGGAAGACAAGGAGAGACTCCGGAAGGCACTTTTTTTCCTGTTTTTAATTACTGAAAAATGTTTGGGCCAATTCCGCTGAAACTACATGTAATCCTCAATGAAACCCTCTAGTTTGACATTCTAAAGTCACCTTTAACATTGAGCGCTGTACAGGTCAGGCATATTGTGGGATAGCTCGGGCCGACAGCCGAAGCTTATTCATTTGTGTACAATGTATAAGCCCATTGTGTTGTGTGCAGATCATAATCCCCTTGAGTTTCACCACTGCCAAGCTAGCAAAGCTCAATGGTATGAGTCATCCTAGTCTAGTGACAGGTTGTGAATAAACAGAAAAGGGATTGTGTCAACCAAACAATGTTACGCGTAATAGAAACTGCCTTCCGAGAGCTCCCCTTTGGCTACGCGTGTAATTTGAAGGGGGTGCAACTCGCAAGGTTAAATAAATCTTTATCAAATACTAATTTAAATACTCATTTGAAAAAAATTACTTCAACCCTCATTTGAATCTCATTTAAATCCAATTTAAATACTTATGCTAATAGCATCCTCGTATAAGACAATGATTAGAATGATGACGGTTCCACAAAAAAAACCCGCATTGTGGAGCAGGAAGACGGTTCCTTTGTTCTTCAGCTCATGGTGAATCAATTCTGGAAGCTGTAAATGAGGGACCAATGAAAACAAAATCATGTTATCCATTTGACAAAAATTAGAAACTTTAGATCATAAGATCATAACATCGGCTTAGTGCGATAAGGGTCATTCATTGTAATGTTGTTATCCGTAAGGGACTAATGATCAAAAGGTCTTCAGTGAAAAATGTCAATAACTCAGAGAAAAAAAAATCAAAGTCCACGAGAAAATGTGTTTTTTGGGGGAGAAACTGAATGTTTATTTTTGCTAAACAATTGATTTGGAGACCACTCTCGATCAATACCATTATTATTGCTTTGTCCTTCGGATTGGAAATCAAGCCGTAGGTCCCGTGTACTAGGATCGGTAGTGCATGCAAAATAACCCAGAACACTTATCGTGGAAGAGTGGAGGTTAACTCCGGTGTGTCCACATAGCAAGCACCTTAGTTTATAGGTTTCCTCAGACTTGCGAGCGAGCTACAGTGATTAAGTTCACCTATGAGGCATCCTTGGTTTCATTACCAGAAACATATATATTATAATAATAGTCTTGCTAAGCTGACAATAAGTCCATTTATTTTTAAACTCACCATATCTACAAGTGCCAAGTATAAAAACATCCCAGCAGCTACGGCGAATATCCACTTGCGCGCGTCAGCGTTCCCTGCTGCCAATGGTATGCCGACACAGAGGCCTAGAAATGCCATCGTGGCCGACAGAAAATTAAACCCGAGGGCCTGGCGGAAACTCAGCCCAGAGTTTAAAAGGACAGCAAAGTCCCCTAGGGATGGAAAGAGATTAAAAAAACGTTGTATAAAGAAGACATCTTTCGGAAATGAGATAAAATGAGAATCCATAACATCATGAGGCATTACACTATTTTTGATTTAATTGTTTTCACTGGGACACTTTTGGGATCGCTAAGTGGCAGCAGACTTTAAGAATCCACTGATCTCTGCAGAGCATTACGCACATCGCTTGGTAAACATTGGAGGCCTTTTGATCAAGTGCCTGACTGGTAGAACAACAATAGAGTCGCGTAAAATAAGCTCAGTTTTCAAACTGGTACCGGTATAGCCACCTAGCATCCAAAAGTCTCCCATTTCGGTTGATACGAGCATGAGAAAAAACAATCTCATCCTCAAGTTTTGTTTACTCTAAAAGTCAAGAAACGTGTACTACGGTACAGTAAACTCGCGGGAATTTTTTTGCGGTCAGTTACTCACCAAGTTCATGGGGCAACTCGTGGCAGAGGATGGCAATGCTTGTTGAGAGTCCGGCACCTACACTCGTTGCAAAGGCGGCACCGATGGCCAAACCATCGCCAAAATTGTGCAGGCCGTCTCCTACCAGTATCATGAACGGCACTGACCCAATGCCTTAAAAGTCAAATCACAAAATTAAAACTTACTTTTTTATAATACAATTTAGCGTAAAAATGGGGGTACGAGTGCCTCCATCATTCGCTACCTTAAAGGCACTGAACACGTTTGGTAATTGTCAAAGACCAGTGTTCTCATTTGGTGTATCCCAACATGCATACAATTAAAATTTGGGCTCAATTGGTCATCGAAGTTGCGAGAAAATGATGAAAGAAAAAAACACCCTTGTTGTACAAATTTGTGTGCTTTCAGATAGGAATAAAAACTTCTTGCAAGAAGTTTTTATTATTTTAGTGACAAATTACCTCTTTCTCAAAAACTACGTTACTTCAGAGGGAGTCGTTTCTCACAATGTTTTATACTATCAACAGCTCTCCGTTGCTCGTTTCCAAGTCAGTTTTTATGTTAATATATATTTTGAGTAATTAACAAACGTGTACAGTGCCTTTAATACAGAGAAGGACTCAACAATAGGCTATGAATAAAAGGTTCCTGCATGAAAATTCGAAATAAAAAGATGTGTTCCACACTATAGTCTGTGGAGCTATAAAGTTATCAAAAATGTAAAATAATTGTTTAAAGAGGGGCTCCAGGATGTTTGGAAATATTTAGCTTTTACATTTTTCCATTAGATGGAATCCCCAAGAAATATAACAAATTATTATGAGTCCCTTACCTCACGCTAAAACAGGGTAAAAAATGTCTTTTCCTCGAAACACTCCCAGCCCGAAATCTGAAAACGCGAGGTCAAACAAACCCCGCGACGAAGAACTCATGACGTCACCGGCTGCTAGTTAATTTTGACCTGCCTATATGAATGCACTGAGCTAACGCAAATACACCGCAAAACTTCACCATTTGCAACAAATACGGCCGTAAATATGACTTTTTATAGGATGATCCAACAGGCAAAAATCAGCAAGCCAATTTACAACGGATTTATGATTTTGGGGTTTTCGTTCTTTGAGAGGCGAGGCGATTCCGCAGCTCGGCTTGATTTTCAGTACATCGCTCTACACGTCAAATTCAACCCTAACATACACACACGGCACGGCGATCCTGCCAAACGGCAACAACGCAGACCGTGGCATTATCACGGGGAGACCCCTATACACAACGCACAATCAAGCAGTCGCGTGTTTGTAGACTTAACGATTCTGCGCATGCTCGGGAAAACGGTTATTCCCATGACATTGCAATAATCATCGCTGGTGTTCACACGTTCAAGCCGTATACAGCACTGGTCCACACGCTCATGGTCTGCGGAGCTTTAGTTAAGTTCCGTGGAAATTTTAGCTTGTTTATAGCGAAAAACTACCCAACGTGTAGGCTTCATTTTACAATTACACAATTTATGATACTCTGGATGGACAGAAAGAGTATTTTACTGTATGATGTAAGTTTGGTTTCTTCTTGATTTTGTTTTGTTTTCCAAGCAAAGAGACATTTATGTGTGTGTTTATAATGCTAACCGTGAGTTTTTAGCCGCCAACGACGTCAAGGGGTCAATGCATATCATTATCATAGATAAACAGTTGTTGACTTTCGGCTGAAAAAGCGGCGCGGAGAGGTGCATTTTGACTTGAATTCTTTATTACTAAATGCAAATTTTAAGTGTAAAATGGTTATTAACCGGTATCTACGATGTTTATTCGGCCATAAAAAGGTAATAACTCAAATACTGAGAGCATGCTAGAGCCGCTCTTTAAGTTTTGAGATATGTGCCCCTTTCTTTACTTCCGTTGAGCCGTTTACAAATTGTGCCTGCAGGAAGTCCAATCTATGTCTGTGTTTCTCGATCAAAATAGAATAGTCAGTTTGATATGCAAGTTACAGTTCATCTTGTTAGAATTTGTATGTGGGTGACGACAGCAATGGTGACGATGACTGTGCTTCTTTTAAAAACTGACATCTCAGAAGGAAACTATTGGTGGCGCACTCTATTTGCGAATTCTACAGGAAAACAATTTCTTGAACTTATTTTCACACATTGTGGTGAAACGGTGTATTTTTAGGGTAAGCATGGATAACTCATATGGGACTGAGTGTAGAATTTTCTTTTGTAATGCCACAGCCGCGAGTTTTAGCATCATTGGTTGTCAAAAATACGGACGGTGTCCCAGGGAAATCTGTCCCCCTGGAGATTCTGTCCCGATATACGGGAAATTAACTTGGGCTGGAAAAAGATGATTCAAAAGAGGGCGCTATCAAAAGAAGTTTGTTACAGTTCGCCGTATGGGGGACAGAATCTCCGGGGGGACAGAATCTCCTGCCACAACGGCCTCCACACTCATAAAATACAACAATTTATCATTCGAATTTATCCTTTCATAACTTAAAAACAAAATCAGTTTTATTTAAAAGGGCAATTCTGAAAATGGCAGTCAGTGTTTGTATACAAAAGAACGGTCTTCAGAAATCAAGATAACTTTTCTTACCACAACAAACTGTAGCCTTGGGTGACGTGGTCATGACGTCATTATCTCTGTGCTCTACTACGTCGGTCAGTTCTAGCTGCTGTACAGAGGGTGACTTCTTGAAGGAACCGTTCACCGCCTCCTTGAGACTCATGCTTGATGGCCGCGCCCTCTCTAGTCCATCTGACTCTACTGAATGGGAATGGGAGTGTCCACCCTAAAATAAAATAAAAGAAGTTGTAAACTGAAACGAATGGTTGTCAAAAAGGAGGTATCAAAAGGTGTAACTCCAAAGATACTTTTCGTTGGCCAGAGAAACAGTGCTGTCGAAAACGAAACTGCACCTTTGATCTTTAGCTTAGCATGAAATTTCTTTCTTGATAAAAACAGGATTACCAACCAAATTGTCATGTGTTGCATAATGCTTGTTACTGGTATTCAGCTGTTGTTTGCTTATCCTGAAAATCACGTGGAAATTTGGTTGGTAATCCTGTTTTTATCAAGGTAGAAATTTCATGCTAAGCAAATTGTTGTGCTTAGCAGCTCTATGAAATTGGGCCCTGGTGTATTTTCATTGTTTACGTAGTTCTGAACATGCGCAAAATGTCCGAGAACAATGGTAAAGTCTGCTGCCACCTAGTGTCCCTAAAGTTCTTCTAATATTGTGATAACAATACGTACTCCTGACATGTGCATGAGGCTCTCGAAGAGGAAGAAGACGTAGATGGCTGCGACGACTACCAGGCACTTCCAGACGAACGCCAACTCATCCGAGCCGGCCTCGTGGTTATGGTTACCAGCTGATACCGTCACATCGTGGCCGTGTAGACCAACAGCCTGATGAAGAAGATACCATAGATGTAAACAGTTGGTATCCGTTACAATCCTTTCCTTCAAAGAATCTCTCAAAACCCATCTCATGAAATTAGCTTTTACCTCTTAACCTATTCTTTCTTTCTGTGTATATCTTCTACTTCTTTTTGTGTAGCGCCTTGAGCGCCTTTATTGGCGGATATGTGCGCGTTATAAATAGCCATTATTATTATTATTATTATTATTATTATTTATTATACAGGCATCTTTTAGCAGAAAATATTGATTAGCAAATTGAATATTATTTGCTATGCAAATTGTAACTGAGCACCAGTCATGGCGAATCAATTTAGCTGGATATATCTCAATTTTACTTTCGAAATCTTTTCGGTGCCTAGCAATTTTGCTGTGCTTCGTGGCATCTCTTAGACTGGTCCCCTGTCCTTATCCGTAAGAATAAAGACAGGCACTTGTCTTACAAACCCAACGGTTTCGTTTGAGAGACGTATAATTATACAAGCAATGACCAATGACGCACCAGATTGATACTACACACACAATGATGAGTATACATAAGTATTGTATTGTGGCATGCAAGGTCAAGGTACATTATTCAATTTCAATATTACATTTATTTCCATACTCACATACTCACATCAAAATACAGTAACCGAATGTTAAATAAGCACATTAAGAGCATAAATAAACGAAGTATGTAAATGAACAAAGAAAAAACTAATGTAGCCTTAGCTTCAGGTCCAAACTGGAGAACCAATTAATTAATGAATATACATGTAAAGAAAAAAAACAGATGAGTATGGAGGCTGTTCAAATAAGCGGAGGCTTGTAGGGAACAGCCTGGGACACAAACAAACACAGACAAAACAAAGGGGACGGGAAAAAATTAGATGAGCTAGGTACAAGTATAACTAATGCAATAAGAAAGAAGAAACTAATGACAATAAATTAAAGAGATGAAAAGGACCAATGGAACTCACAGGGAGAGAAAGCTAAGCTACATAATTGGAGAGGATTGGACAGGTAACCGCCAGTTTCTAAAAACCGGTATCTAACGTCATAATGTTCCGGTTAAGCAGCAGCTCTGTAAAATTGGGCTCGGTTAATGTGATACTTTAGAACACTAGGTGGCAGCAGACATTCCAGCTAAATTTTAGAAATGTTTAGGTAGTTCTGCGCATGAGCAAACAATTATTTCCAAGAACAATGAATTGACTGGTATAAGCCGGTTGCCACCTCCAGTGTTTCCCCAAAACAATGTAGGCCCCCTACCCTTGCCCTACCTGTGGTATGAGATGAATGACAGAATCACCAACGAGGGTAGCTACGGCGAGCGCCATCACCGTCTGCAAAACGTTAAGGTAGACGTCCGAGTTCAGACACGGGAGGAAAACTACTCCAGCCACGGCGCAGAGACTGATGAGGAACACCGCTAGGATGCCGTAACCCCAAACTGTCGATCAAAAAAACGAAGAACAAAAAAACAAATCACAGACTGTGACTTTTATTTTGAATGTATTTTAATGTTTTTAAACTTGTACAAATCATGTAATTCAGCTTACCGGCTGTGAGATTGATTTCTATTTTAATACACCATTTCAATTCAATTCAATTCAATTCAATTTCTGTCGGTCAGTATTTTTCAAGGTTTTTTGTTTATGCTGCCAAAACATTTTTTTTTTTTTTTTTTTGGGGGGGGGGGGGTGAAAAGTAGATGAAATTAGATACCAGGTGCGTCTCTGCACAACTTTCGGAACTACAGTACCCGCTTACAGCACTTAAGCAGTGCGGTGAACAAACCGTGACGTCATCAGTACAGGGTGTCTATTTTTAACACATTATCGCAAACAAATCCTGCAGACACTTTGCGTGAACCCAATTCACCGGGCTTCATCACATGATGAATCTTGGATGCGTCATTTTTGGGAGGCAGTTTCCCCGTGTGTTAATTACTGTGTAAGTGCACGTTTTGGGTGACGCACAATATCTGGACATGCAATAGACCCCTGGCATAACAGGCAACGCTGCTAGCACGCTGGGGTCACGCGTACGTTTTTACGCATCAAGAACAGCTATCATGATATGCCTCATTTTGCCTCAGTGAGGGCGCTGTTTGAGAGTGTGAGACGTCGTGTGCAAGGGATCTGTTTGACTCCTAAACAAGGGCAGACTGGGCATAGAGTAAAGTCAGCTGCAGTGCAAGTGTAGCCCGAACATCTGACGTCACACTTCGAGGCTCGTTAATAACGCCAGATAGCGGCCTTGAGCCAACTGGCAGGATCCTGGTAGTTGCTACCATTACATTGTGTATAAACAACATTACATGAAAACCTGCTCACATTGTCCGATGAAATCATTGGACATGTAAAACCAGTCCCTGTCTTTATCCTTGCGGATAAAGACAGGGGACCAGTTTAGTGCAAGTGGATACTTTTGAGATGATAGCGGGCGCTCCACTGGCCGGGCCCTTATATTGTTCTCGTCGATGAGTCACAGGCATACCTATAGACCGACAGCACGGGCGCTATGTCTGTGCGATGAGCAGAGCCGTATATTGAGAGAGTTGCGACAACTTGCGATTAGAAGCCATTTTGTCTCAAAAAATGCATTGGCAATTACAGGCTGCCAGACTAGTCTGCCCATTGGGTTGTGCTGCATTTGGAACAAAATGGCGTCCAACAACCACGTGACCGGAGAAAGCTGGTCCCTCCATGTCGCAACTCTCTCAATATACGGCTCTGGCGATGAGTACAGTTGAAAAGGACTGGGTCGCCCGCTATCGACTCAAAAGTCTCACATGAAGGGTTCTTGACTCGGGTATTTTGGAGATTGAACCTTTACCTTCACCAGCATTTGGCATCGCCGGTGGATTGGTGAGCTCCTCGTGCACGCATGCGTCGGTGACAGCCTGTTGAATGAGGGCGGGGCTTATTTCCTTGAACTGCTGACGTGTCAGGCCCACACGGTGATTGATACCAAAGGTTTCAAGGAGCTCATCGATGGAGAAACACTAGAGGCAAGACAGGGTGAAATCAGGGTAGAATTAGGAGATACAGAGTGTCGCATCAGTAACAAGGGTAATGACAAATAGATTTAATCTCATTTAAAGGTATCGTATACGTTTGGTAATTACTCAAAATATATATTAGCATAAAAACTGACTTGGTAACGAGCAACAGAGAGCTGTTGATAGTATAAAACATTGTAGGAAACGACTCCCTCTGAAGTAACGTAGTTTTTGAGAAAGAGGTACTTTCTCACTAAAATAATAAAAACTTCTTGCAAGAGATTTTTATTCCTATCTGACAGCACACAAATTTGTACAACAAGGGTGTTTTTTTCTTTCATCATTTTCTTGCAACTTCTCACAATGTTTTATACTATCAACAGCTCTCCGTTGCTTGTTACCAAGTAAGTTTTTTATGCTAATAGTTATACTGAGTAATTACCAAACGTGTACGATGCCTTTAAGGCCGTATCCGAATTGGCGACTACATCTACGGCTACGGCTGTTGCTAAGGGTGTTGCTAAGGACGTCTTATTCTTCAACGCATGATGACGCGGAAATCTAGACGTAGCCGTAGCCGTAGCCGGCATTTCGGATACGGCCTTAATTTAACCTGCCTGTGGGTATCAGTCTGCTTCTTGATTACTCACCGAACCTACTCCAGTACCTTCCCCGTGAGCATGCTCATCAACATTTCGTCTGCGTCTTCGCCTAGCATGGTCTGCGTGTGCACTTTCCTCCTCGGCATTCACGATGTGTTCGTGAATTGCGACAAATTCTGGAATTGTTAATAAGTTAAAGATGTGACATTTCATTTATTCAGGTTCAATTCAAATATTGTACTTCCATACTGTCATAAATAAAGTAATGCAATATACAAGGTAATAATTAACAAAACATACTGAGTTTTAAATTGCTTGAAAATAGCACCAAAAAAGAAGAGAAAACAAGGAAGAAAGGGAAACAGTGGAGGCTGATTTGATATTAATGCCGAGGCTTGTAGCAATCAGCTATGTGGACAGACAGAGACAAGACAAACGGAAAAACAGAAACAAAACAAACAGACAAACAGGGACAAGACAAACGGACAAAGAGAGACAGTATGGAGGCCGATTTGATAAGCCGAGGCTTGTAGTAATCAGCTATGTGGACAGACAGAGACAAGACAAACGGAAACATGAGCAAACATGAGCAAAACAACTTACAAACAACAACAAAGCTTATTTAACTAGAATGAAATGAAAATTTGGGTTTTAGAAAAGGAACAACCGATCATGATGTACCTCGCAAAGCAGTCAAGGAAAAGAAAGCTATGTTATATACTGAGAGATATTGGCTCTTTTGAATGAGGCTTTAAAACGGTCCACTGCCGGCTGTTTTTTTTTTTATTTTAATAGTTTGTTATAACTTACAGGATTGATAAGTGCCATGTCATACAAAGTAAAAAGGCGCGGCGCGCATAATTTATAGCAGTAATGATCCGAAATAATTGTGAGTGAATTGTTATGATGAAGTAATAATATAATTTACAGGATTGCCTTTTCAAACGGAGCAAAAGACTACTTGCATCGGCCGCCATCTTTGATGTTAATGGAAAGGTACACGCGTGTACGCGCTGCGCATGACTCTCAGCCAATGATAGCTCTTCATTGACCTCAGTGAGGGGACTGGTTTGGGGCTTGTGACGTCACGTGCAAGGAGTCTATGCTTTACAGGCTACTTAAAGGCAACTGGCTGCAGGGAGACTTCAACAGGAAACTAGATACCAGTGGTTTTATTTTTTACAAAAGTGTCAAACTATTATTAAACCCAAAATGTGCACATTAAGATGCGAGGGAAATTTCTTCCTTTTTGGAAGATTGGCTGGAAACGATCGCCCGAACAAGAAAATAAAAAGTCTCTTACGTTGCTCGCTCATGACACCATCTGTAGAATACCTCTCAAAAATGTCATCCAGAAAAGCGTCTAGGTCTACCTCGGTGGCGTTACCGATGCAAAAACCACGCACCAGACTGGAAATCAAAATGGCGGCAACATCTTGGAGCTCGTGGTCGTCTGCGCCCGCCGCGTGGTCAGCAACAGCGACGTCAAAGATGGTTTCTACAGTGAAACACTGAGAACAGAAAAAGCAATAATTATAACCCTCGTTTATCCAGCGTGTTGCACAACCTGCATGCCATACAATTTAGTACAGCTTTTAAGCGGTTTATTATGCTGAGGGCCTATTAAGTAGAAAAAGTATTACAAAAAAGTCCTTAATCGGATAGAATTTCAGATAAGTTTTACCATCTATAAAGAAACACATTTGTATGCTTACAGGTAGGGTCTTCGTTTGTTTTTTGTCAATGTACTGCTGATTTAGGCAAAAGAGTATCAAAAAAGATACAATAAAAGTCACCTGTGAAAATATCAATTTAAAAATCTCTACTTGTTGAGAAAATAGCAACATCACAGTATTTACATAAGAACGTCGAATCCATCCACATTGGCGGGTACCAACCGCATCTCCAGCCACATTGAGGGCAGCATTCAAACGGACACCGAGCAAATTTTCATAAGTTATATACTGTGTACCCGAAAGTTTCTTTCTCATTTCAATTATGGTCCAGTAAACATTCTGAGCTACAAGCCCTCAGGGCCCAATTTCATAGAGCTGCTTGAGCATAAAATATTGCTTAACAATGGTCTGCTAAGCACAAATGAGCAGGATACCAGTCATAAATTGTACATGTGACATGGTAGTTTGGCTGGTAACCTTATTCTGGTAAGTATAATTTTGTTTTTCTTAGCTGCTTTTTGTGCTTAAGCAGCTCTATGAAATTGAGCCCTGATCTTTAGGACCCCCCCCCCTAAAACAAAACAAAAATTCAAGCCCTACATCCATGCCTTGACATACCTTTGCGTAGTTCTCAGCGATGTACGCAACAGCCACCGTGTCTAGCATTTGTTCTAGCTCCTCTTCGAAGAGATTCAGCGTGCCGTCTGCCCTCCGTTGTATTTCCCGCTCGAAATACTCGTATGTCTGTGCGTGTAGAGAGGCGTCTGCGCATGTCGTTCCGAGGTCGGTGACGTAGTACATGAGTATGACGCATGCGCGTTGGAAGTTTTTCTCGTCCAGGCCATCTTGTTGGTTCACGTTGAGAATTGAGAACAGCTGCTCGGCATTCAAACACTGTAGAATTCGAGAAGAGAAATATAATTATGAAAAGTAGCTTTAAGAACAATTTTATGCGTTATCAGTATATAAGGTTACCAGCTAAAAGACCATGTCACATGTACAATCTGTGACTAGTATCCTCGTTATTTTGGCTAAATATTTGGAAATGTTTAATCTGCTTTAAAGGGATTGTATACGTTTGGTAATAGGAGATGTAGATCATACATAAAATTAACCTGTGAATATATCATTTCAAAAGGTGGTAGCGTTTTGAGATATTGCCGAAAATCTGGAGCAGTTATGTCCAGGAAGAATAATCTGCAATAGGTATACACAATCTGAGAAACGTTTCTGCCAGAAACGCTTCTCAGATTTGTTTTGTGTGTGATAAAACTGATATCTTTTTCCATAAACCGCATTACTTCAAAGTAAAATGTTTCTCAAAATGCGTTATACTATCAGAAGCTGCTGTACTTCTTACAAATGTACCATGCAAGTAACTTTTTATTGCCATTTATTTTATGAGTCATTACCAAACGTATACAGAGTACAGACCCTTTAAGCAGCTCTATGAAATTTTGTCCAATTGGTAGTTCATTCCGTCATACGCGTGCGTATCCACTGCACGACAACACTTTTCGCTACTTTCGGCTCCAAAGCAGGCATACGTTTTCTGTGTAATTTTACCCCAAAACCACCCATTTCATCGTGGGTCAAAGGTCAATAGTTTGGCAAATGCGACGTGAGACTGACACCACCTTCCGAGCAGCCACGGAGAGCAGGCGCGAGGACCAGCTTCATACTTGTTTTAATAACTACAAAATGTGAGGATCAATTCCGTTGATTTTTTTTTGAACTACCTTTAAACACCCCTCTTTGATATACTGTGGTGATTTGTGTGTGAGTGAACTCTGAGGTTGACAAAAAGTGTGGGAAACCTGGGTCCCATTATAAAGTGCACAACAAAATCCTATTGTGTGCACAAAAAATTAATCCTTTCGAAATGTATCTATCTTTTGAAAATTAGTAGTGAACCAATGTGTTAATTTCCAGAATGCTTCAATCTTTAGTGTGTGGGTTCAGGGAACATCTATTCATCTGTTCAGACCATTAGAACAATAATTGTGCCCCCAAACACAGTTATTTACCCGTACCTCTCCTGCACCCCCGGGGATCCAGCATGTAAACAATTTCCCGTGGCTGCTCGGAGGGTTAGAGACTTTTTATACCGTAATTAATGAAAATCCGATTAGAAGAATATTTTGAGAATTATCATTTAAAGAACACTTTTAAAGACTTAAACAAAATTAATGAAAATCCGATAAAAAGTATATTCGAGATTTATCATTGTGATATTAATTTATTGTTATAGTGATATACAGACCTATATCAGAGTTTGGTGTTGAGTAATGCATCCACGCGAGCGTTGGGAAACACAACGTTATTTTCCAGCCTGCCCGTGAAGGTGTATACGCGCATAACCGGATCCAACCGGTACCAACCAGTCAAGACCAGTTCGCCTCAAAAGATGACGCAATCAGTACCGGTACGCCACGGGCACGTGTATTTGGCCGGTGTTTGCGTTCGGACTCATGAGTGTTTATGTCGTGCTTTTGTTTTCGAGTTGTAGCCGTGAAATGTTTCTTTGTTGTATACTTTATTCCAGGTCAGTGGTAACGAATATACTTCGAGTGCGGAGCAAAAGTGATATAGGATTGATAACATTGTCAAATAAAGTCAAAGTGTGGTCCAGGGGTCGATTTCACAAAGCACCATGATTCATCTTAAGATGAGTTATCAGTATTACCATAGTGATTTGTATTATGACATCACACTTTGCTAAGCAACTGCGATAGATTTGCAGTTACAATCAATCTTAACTCTTTGTGAAATCGACCCCAGGTACAACATTTTCTCTGATTGATTTTGTAAGACTTAAAGGCCGTCACATTCTAAACTCCCCCCCCCCCCCAAAAAAAAAAAAAAAAAAAACACCAAAAAACCCACCCACTGCCCCCAAAGACACGTTATTTCCAACACTACAAACACACTGTACATTGCACAATTTCCTCACCCCCCCCCCACAATAAAGTCCAAGAGTAGTCCAAATACAACAATTTCTGATTGATTTGTAGGTCTACAATACCTTCACAAATTTTCCTTCGAAAAGAGTACGCAATGTCCAACATTACAAACGCACATTGCTTATTATTTACAAATTCCCCACAGCCCCACCACATGAGTCAAACACTGAAAGGGACACGTTGCCTTGGATTGGGCGCTTTGGGTTATAAAAAGCATTTGTCCGCCATTTCGTAGAACCAAAAATTGTTGACTCCACAAAATGGCGGACCGTGTTAGTTCACGAAGTAAAAGGAAAACCAACAAATTTCGAGGCATATTTTGTGTGGATCATTATATTCTACTTATAAACGTCTTCCCAAGCATATTAATTTCATAATGAACGCTTTTTATAGCCCATATTGCCCAACCCGCCCAATCCAAGGCAACGTGTCCCTTTAATCTCGGTGGTCTAGTTGGTAAGACATCTGCTCTAAAATGGTAAAGGTCGTGGGTTCGAATCCCACCCGCGTAATATGCCTGTAATTTTTTTCACAGGACTCGGGAAAGTACTGAGTATACAGTGCTTTACGCACATCGGTGTACGGGTAAAACCAAATATAATATTCTTTATCCCTGATGCAGATTTAACATCTATTAAAGTGTCCCTTTAAAGTGGCATTGGGTAGTTGTATCGAGTATGAGATGGGACTGTTTTTTTTTTAAATATTTGTATTAGCATGAATTCTGTCTGATATCCGGGTTGATCTAAACAATTTGTTCGAGGATACGCTCGAACAACAAATGTTCTAGTGCAATCATCACACAAGGATTCCAAACACTTACAGCTTGGCAATAAATATTGAAAGCGATTCCTAAAATAATTATATGCGTTTCTATTTTACTTTGACTGCGTTAATAATAAGATGAATGCCAAACCGGGGTCCGAAAATGTAACTTAAATGCTTGTATAACAATAACCAATTCCTTAATTCCTTAATTAACCCAACTGCTTTCAATTGTCCAAACATTAACAATTATTTGGCTATTTTAAACTCAGAAAAACTCTATTCTCAGCGTTGGGTTACGTGCAGGCCTTTTTATTATGTTCAACTAATTTATAAAAAGGGGGACTTTAAATTTTGGAAAAGAACTCAAATTAACGGTTATAAAACGAGTAGGGGAATTTTCAAATTATCGAAGTTGGTCAAATATAACATACGTTCGTTGGTTTATCTAAGGGGGCACGTGCCCCCCCCCCACAACCTCCACGCCAGACTATCTTATCAAATATACGGCAAACCAAGAAAAGTGGCTTGATTCAGAATAATGCAAATGGAAACCAGAAGAGCACCCCTAGAAAAAAATGGTGCACTCCCAGTGCGATCGTGGTCGCCCCCCCCCCCAAGAAAAACAATAGTTTCGCCGCTGAGTACACTCATGGCCTTACCCCCACCCCTTGTTTTTGTTTGTTTGTTCGTTTGTTTTTGTTTTTCCTCCCTCCTTCTTATACCTAGAATTTGTATCATGGCTAACCTGCAATTTTTAGCTACCCGGGTATTTTTGTACTTGATTTCCTCTTCTTTTTTTTCATTTCATGGCCTAAAAACCGTTTCCGACCAATAGCAATATTTCATTATTTTGAGTAAATAAGATTCTATTTTTCAAAAAAAAAAAAAAAAAAAAAAAAAAGATAATAATATTAATAAGAATTTAATATTGTTATTATTATCTTCTTCTTTTTTTTTTTTTTTGAATGAAAAATTTGCAGTCGGTTACGGAAATGTTACCCATCATTTGTTTTATTGGCCAGCAAACATTTATTTATTTGTTATTTAATTATTTATTTATTTTCCTATTCCATTAATCAGCCAGCTCCCGTCTGGAAATTAACTTACGGGTTTTTGATTTCCTTATTTTTCTATCAAAATACCTTTTTCATAATTTCATAATCTTGCTTTTCCTGCTCTCTTTTTCTTTTAAATGAAAGTGTAACCGATAGGCCTCTACTCACGAAATAAAAAAAAAGTTTGCAAAAGTTCAACTTACCATTTCGCACACTGGAGCTTTGAAATGTTTACTGCATCGCATTCGGTTGACAAAGAGAGACCGGATAATTCCCGCCGTTTCATCGAACGTGATGTTTCTCTCCTCGGCCGACAACTCCTCGTTAAGTTTCCCCAAAATTTCCTCGAAGGGATCCCCGAAGATGGACCCCGTATGACCGTGCTCATCGCGCTGGCTGTGGGTAGAACCATGGCCGGCTTCAAGCGCGTGGAGACGGCTAGACTCGCAGACTAACGCCAGAAATATGCACACGGCACGAAAGTAGTAGTTCCCACACGGTGCCATTTTTTTTATTGTATGTACTGTGTATAACTTTATGTGTGTAGTGTATGGCGATGATTGTGTGGTGTTGTGCACACGGCGTGGTCAAATCTTGATATGCTAATGTGTGTTGTCGTGCGTGCATCGCGACCTAATTGTACATCCGTAGTGTATGGCAATGTGTAGGGGTGTTTGTGCATGGTGCCTGTATCATGCAAATTCATCATTGTGATTAGGCAAATTTAAAGCCGTGCGCCTGTGAAGCCCATTCGCTAATTCATATTCAGTTGGTCACGACGTCCCTTTGTGTTGAATGCCACAAACTGCTTTGCAACGTTCCGTTGTACATGCCTTCAGCGGACACTAACTTTTCACTTAGCATAATGCGCACGGCACACTAAGTCCTGGCAACCAACAGGCTAGATGATTACGCTGTGTATCGTATGCCTGTGTGAAGCCAATACGCTTTGTATTGGCATGGGGTGGTCTTTGGAGGGATGGGGCAGTGTCCGTAGACTTTGAACAGGTAAGCTTGTGAGGACAGAACAGCTGCAAAGAGAATCAAAGTTGCCGGCGGGCTTTATTACTATTGGGGCAGATAAGACCAGTATTCGGGGAAAAGTGTGCCTTAGATTGATCTTTCTCTATGGATTGATAGAAGCATATATGGAACTTGGCACACGGTCAGAGCACATAGAAAGAATAGAGCCCTTTCTATATGGTCAGAGCAATAGCTCCATTGTCAGAGTATGTTATGTGAAAGGTATGGCTATGGGGGCATCGCAGATATTTTTCCTATGGAAAAAAAAAACACCAAACAGGTAAATAACAAAGCAGCTCAAAATGTTCAATTTTTCAGCAAAAGGGACCATGCAGCTTTGAAGTACGGTAGATCTACAAACTAGAAGAAAAAAAACCCACATAAAACTGATTTGACCCAGCCCTTGGGTCTCTGCCTACCCCACTTCGCAGACAGTGGAACAACACACTCCATATAGGACTTCACTTAGCCTCATTTGTATTCTGACAGAACACTGTGATTTTTGTCTCAACAGCTTCAACCAAGATATATCATATCTTAAAGCAGAGCTTAGATCCATCTGCTCACGTGCCCGTTTTGAGCAATTTACCAGTGAGATCGGTGCTGGTTTATCTAAACTTGAATCTGTTCTTAATTCTAGGAGAAATGGCAAGATTGGCCGTCTTGTCTCCAAACAGCAACAGCACAGAAAGAGACGATTCAAGCGCAATATACCCCCTGAAGCTGAAGAGTCAGTCCCTCAATCCACAATTATTAACCTCTCATCATCTACCCTTTCAGATGCAGAACACAACCTGCTCTCCAAGGGACTCAATTTCTGCCCCACTCCCCCTACAGTCAATCAGGTTGAGCTCAGTCAGGACCTTACTGACTACTACCGCAGAATTCGCCTCCGTGAAATCTTCCTCGACTCACCACCTATGGATCCAGAGCCATTTTACTGCAAGAGTAAATGGGTACCACTAAAGAACCGTATTCCTTCCCTTGAAACTTACATTGTCAGTTCACAAATTAATTCGAGTGATCATTCCATCCACAGGACTCATGACAACCTTCCTAGAGCAGAACGTGAGGCCCTAAAGACTCTAACGAACACGGAGGGACATCATCATCAAGCCAGCTGACAAGGGCTCTGCTGTTGTTGTCATGGGCCGTCAGCAATACATCGATGAAGCCATGAGACAACTCAACAACCAAACTAACTATAAACCCCTTGACACTAATCCAACAGGCACCTTTCCAAAGGAGATTCAACAAACATTGGACGAAATGCATGACCGTGACCACCTCTCCAAGAAAGCCCACAACTTTCTCTCCCCAGTCGACTGTAGAACAGCCAGATTTTACCTCCTTCCCAAGGTACACAAACCAGACAACCCAGGAGACCCATCATATCTGGCAATGGTTCCCCACTGAGAACATTAGACTCTTTTTGTTAATGCCGTTAATGCCACAGATTCCATCATTCATGACACTCCAGATTTCCTCCGTAAAATCTCAGGTATTCAGAAGCAGGTCCCCAACACAGCCATCATCTGTACTTTTGATGTGTCCTCTTTGTACACCAACATTCCCCAAGATGAAGGGATTGCTGCCTGCTCTTCAGCTCTGGCTAAGAGTGGTCACACGTCACCGCCCAATTCTGACATTGTATCCCTCATGCAGCATGTTCTAACTAAACACAACTTTTCTTTCATGGGTAAGAATTTCCTACAGGTACAAGGCACTGCAATGGGTACACATATGGCACCATCAATTGCATGCCTAATCATGAGCCAAATCGAACAGCGCATGTTGGAATCAGCCCCGTGCCGTCCATGGGTCTGGTGGCGCTATATCGATGACATCTTTTTCATTAGGACCAGTGATGAAGCAAGTCTCACAGCCTTCATTAACCACATACATTCCTTCCACAGGACCATCAAGTTCATGAGCGAATACTCAACCAAAGATACCTATCTTTCTGGATGTCAAGGTTCTTTTAAGACGGATGATGGCTTAACCACAGATCTCTTTGTTAAACCCACAGATAAGCATCAATACCTACATTCAACCAGCTGTCACCCCCGACACTAGCAGTCCATCGAGCAAACCAGAAAGTCAAGGCTCGATCTAGGGAGTCAGTACTTTTCAAGGACCCAAGCAACAACATAGTTCCAAGGGAAAAGTTCCTTTTGTTGTCACTTTCCACCCCTCACTTCCCCAGTTCTAACCATCATATTCTTCACACATCAGATCGACTTCAACGTGCTGTACAGGAAGAACCCATAGTTGCCTACAGACGCCCATCCAGTCTCAGGGATCTCATTGTCCGGGCAGAAGTGTCCCCCATTAATGATAATGTTAACTCCCCTTTACCACAGGGAACTTTTAGGTGTTCCAACACTTCCAAATGCATCGTCTGTAGACAACACATCAGGGAATCGGACTCCTTCACAAGCCATACCAGTGGTACCACCCATAAGACAAGGGGTCATGTCACCTGCACCACCACTAATCTCATCTATCTCATATCTTGCAAAGTCTGTGGTGTTCAATATTTAGGTGAAACAAGAACTACACTCAAGAACTACACTCTACGGCCACAGATCCACAGTCAACACCCAAAAGCTAGATACACCTGTAGGACATCACTTCAATCTTCCTAATCACTCCATTTCTGACATGATTTTACAGGGCATTAAGGCACTAGGTACACAGAGAGATTGTTCGTCTAAGTAGGGAGAAAGACTATGCTAGGGTCGAAACGTCAGGCCATTAACTATTGTTTGCATTTTAATTGAACAAATGGTTTTATTTTCACCAAGAAAGGGTGCACATTTTAAAACTTGAACGGCTGTTTTTTGTATACCGTGTAACTCTTGGGTTTATGTAGTAATTATAATACAAAATGTAAATGTTCCCATACTATGACCAGTACAGTATCTCGCCTGTCAGGAAATGTCAGGGAATGTACAAGGTCGCTCTTTTTGTGAAGATACGTGGTCTATAGCAACCGGTGGGGTTGTTAGTTGCTAATATTGGCTCACTTATTCAGTCCAATAATATAAATGATAATAACAAATAATAATAATAATAACTAGACATTAGGTGTTTTTGCACAAATACAAAGCTGTTCCGTGTTGTTTTACTTTGATTAAACGCTCAAGAGCTTTAAAGTGAGGCTGACTTTGAAATACTTTGAAATAGACCATTGACCTCTGTTAGGCCCTATTTTAAAACTTGAACGGCTGTTATTTTTTATAACTATTGGGTTGATGTAGTAATTATAATACAAAAGGTAAATTGTCCATACTATGACCAGTACAGTGTCTCGCCTGCCAGGAAATGCCCTGGAATGTACCAGGTCGCTCTTTTGTGAAGATACGTGGTCTATAGCAACCGGTGGGGTTTTTAGTTGCTGATATTATTGGCTGGCTTATTCAGTCCAATAATATAAATGACAATAACAAATAATAATAATAATAACTAGACATAGGTGTTTTTGCACAAATACAAAGCTGTTCCGTGTTGTTTTACTTTGATTAAACGCTCCAGAGCTTTAAAGTGAGGCTGACTTTGAAATAGACCATTGACCTCTGTTAGGCCCTATTTTAAAACTTGAACGGCTGTTATTTTTACAACTATTGGGTTGATGTAGTAATTATAATACAAAAGGTAAATTTCCCATACTATGACCAGTACAGTATCTCGCCTGTCAGGAAATGTCAGGGAATGTACAAGGTCGCTCTTTTTGTGAAGATACGTGGTCTATAGCAACCGGTGGGGTTGTTAGTTGCTAATATTGGCTCACTTATTCAGTCCAATAATATAAATGATAATAACAAATAATAATAATAATAACTAGACATTAGGTGTTTTTGCACAAATACAAAGCTGTTCCGTGTTGTTTTACTTTGATTAAACGCTCAAGAGCTTTAAAGTGAGGCTGACTTTGAAATACTTTGAAATAGACCATTGACCTCTGTTAGGCCCTATTTTAAAACTTGAACGGCTGTTATTTTTTATAACTATTGGGTTGACGTAGTAATTATAATACAAAAGGTAAATTGTCCATACTATGACCAGTACAGTGTCTCGCCTGCCAGGAAATGCCCTGGAATGTACCAGGTCGCTCTTTTGTGAAGATACGTGGTCTATAGCAACCGGTGGGGTTTTTAGTTGCTGATATTATTGGCTGGCTTATTCAGTCCAATAATATAAATGACAATAACAAATAATAATAATAATAACTAGACATAGGTGTTTTTGCACAAATACAAAGCTGTTCCGTGTTGTTTTACTTTGATTAAACGCTCCAGAGCTTTAAAGTGAGGCTGACTTTGAAATAGACCATTGACCTCTGTTAGGCCCTATTTTAAAACTTGAACGGCTGTTATTTTTACAACTATTGGGTTGATGTAGTAATTATAATACAAAAGGTAAATTTCCCATACTATGACCAGTACAGTATCTCGCCTGCCAGAAAATGCCCTGGAATGTACCAGGTTGCTCTTTTTGTGAAGATACGTGGTCTATAGCAACCGGAAAAGAATCCAAATTAAACACATGGGGCGGATTTCACTTGACCCGATCTATGCGCTAGAACACCATGTAACCCTTCTCTACAAAAAGAGAGGCCTTTTACATTCTAGGGCATTTCCTGGCAGGCAAGATACTGCACTAATCATATGGGAAATTTTACATAATTTCAATCTATATTAAATTCCACATACATTCACTGAGGTATAACAATGACAGGTGTACACATTTTGAGATGCACTCTCCGTGAAATGCAAGATTTCATGTTTTCTTCCATTGGGCTGCTGTGAAAAAGGTCCAGGCTGTGTTGATCTTTTATAAACATGTGATGTCATAATGGTAACCGACGCCATAGGGAATTTTGTCCCTGGTAAGTTTATGGGGACGGAAGTTAAGTCAAAAGAGGGCGCTATCTCCTGCGACACCGACTTACTTGAGAGGCACGGATTAGATTTTTGCAGTGTAGCCCATAAGGCCACATACAAAAAAAAAAACAATTGTTGATCGTCCCTGCCCGACCCTACGAAACCCCCGATTTTTTTTATTTTTTTTTAAATTAAACGGCCTTTTCAACGATCTTTTCAGTAAAATTGGCTCCGTTCTGCGCCGCACACACAGTTAGGTTTAAAAATATGTTTGGAGAAAGGTTATTCATGTTGGAAAAAAACAAAACAAATTCTCTAAATATTTACCTATATAGGCTAAACTGCGTTTTAGCTTTTTGAAAATAATTACAAAAATGTCATCTAGGAGTTAAATGGTTTTAACAAAACAATTAAAAACATCAAAACTACACAAACCCTCTGTTTTATAGTGATTGTGATGATTTCTTTATAGTTTATTTCATATTTTGCCATGTCAACATAACTCAATAAACAATTTTTTAAACCGCCTTCCCACCTCAACCCTAAACTAAAAAAGGACGCTCAACAATTTTGGTTTTATGTAGCTTGATAAGGTACGTAGGACATAATACCTCCACGAGACAACTGCTCTCTCGACTACGGTCTAATTTATAGGCATCGTACACGTTTGGTAATGACTCAAAACAAATATTAGCATAAAAACTTACTTGGTAACAAGCAACGGAGAGCTGTTGATAGTATAAAACATTGTAGGAAACGACTCCCTCTGAAGTGACGTAGTTTTTGAGAAAGAGGTAATTTCTCACTTAAATAATAAAAACTTCTTGCAAGAAGTTTTTATTCCCATCTGAAAGCACACAAATTTGTACAACAAGGGTTTTTTTCCTTTCATCATTTTCTTGCAACTTCGATGACCAATTGAGCCCAAATTGTCACAGGCTTGTTTTTTTATGCATATGTTGGGATACACAAAGTGAGAACACTGGTCTTTGGCATTTTCCAAACGTGTTCAGTGCCTTTAACTGAGACCGTAGTCGAGAGAGCAGTAGCCTCGCAGGGGCCAGCAGTCTCGCGAGAACATCGCCCCTGCCGCGAGAATCGTGGAGAGAGTCGGAACGCTATCATTGTGACAAACATTTAACGACTTGTCCACAAGTCTAACGCCAACCTTGTATTTTGGTTCAAGTTTTGGGCGGTAAAGCGCACTTAATAAGTGTGATATGTGACATATTAGGCTTGCGGTAACACCATGTGTTTATTTACTTTGCTGTGTAGATTTTTGTTCTTTGAGAACTTGTCTTGCTGTATTCTACTGCCGCGGTTAAGATTTCGGAATTCGGGAGACTGTTCTACAGCCGCAGAGTAGATTTTCAGATTTCGGGAGACTACCAAGTTCTGAAAAAAAACTGTGCTGCTTCTTAACTACTACCTGGGCGGGAGGTAGGAAATCGGTCGGGACTACTACTTTCGCTAAGTGGATCGGGGGGACTTCTCGTTATTAACTTCACTGCTGCGTAGTGAGTTCTTAATAATATTGGTCTCAACGTTTCGACCAGCTTACTCTAGTCATCGTCAGGAGACTACATTGATACCCACCATGCAATGCCTCAAATCCTATATAAGTGTGATATAGTTTGCTGTTTCTGATTTGTTCTATACATTCATTTTCACTAGTCTTCACATTTTGGGTAAACATGGAAAAGGTTGGGTTTTTAGTTGCTGATATTGGCTGGTTTATTCAGTCCAATAATATAAATAATAACAAATATAATAATTTAACAATAATAATAATAACAGAAATCGCAGTGATATAAATCATAATGACCAATAAGGATAATAGGTCTAACAATCATATTGATAATAATATGCGTAATAATATTACCAACAGTTATACTAATATTATTATAATAATGCTAGTATTGATATTAATATTAATAGCATCAGTGCACACATTTTACTCTGTAAGCAAAGAAAGTCCAAACGGCTCAGTCGGGCTTGTCATAACTGCTTGTCATAACAGTATGATTGTCACGTTGCATAAGTTTTCTGCCATTGTCAATTTGTCTCAATGTGTTTTGTGGGTGTTTTTTTTTTTTTTTTTTTTTTTTTTTGTGGGTTGGGGGGTTGGGGGATCCAGTTGAATTGAGGTAAATCTGTGACCTATGGCAAGATTTAGGTATCACAGTGCCTCATTTTGTAATATTTATCACTAATTGTTATTACTGAGTTCAGCCGCAACTGTAAGCTGATAAGCACCCGTCGGTTCAGGCGGTATAATATTCCAAACGGAGATTCAACCGGTGGACATGTCGAATGCATGGACGGCTGTAAAGATAATTTGTCAAAGTTGTTATTGTCTAATTGAAATGTCGGGGCTTGATCAGCCATGTGATTTAATGTGGGTCGCTTCGTTGCCCGTGATTTTATGTGGGCCGCTCGTTGCCTATGACTTTATGTGGGCTGATCTTTGCCCGTGATTTAGGAGCACACCGGTTTACTGTTTACGTAACTTAGTGTTGTAGAATCACAGAAAATTATTTATAGATGGTTTGGGGTTTTTTTTTCCTACAAAAATGTCACGTTATTATGGAGAAATGATCGAAAAAAGAAATGCGGTCAAAGGTCAGCGTATACGCTTTACCAGCCGTTGCTAGTGTCAAATTTACGGGATATTGCTGCGCAATGTTTCAAGTAGACTGATGCTCTGTTCAAATGTTATGGCGAGGCATGAGGATCCATTCTACATATCTCTAGCTCAAAGGCGTGTATAAACAACCGACATAATAAACGCGTCAGTCCAATCTACGTTCCTTCGACATCCAAAGATCGTCCCTAAAAAACACAAAGAAACAAACCCAAAATATGGTAGAACAACAAGAAAAAGTCCAAAAAGCATAATAAATCCAAACGCGACTGATAAACGTACTACAACAAGTACATGTACCACTAGTACTACTACTTGGAAAGCGATCATAACCCTCCATCCTCCCGACGGTCGTTGCGACGATCAGGTTTGACTTTTTGTACGGAGATCCCCTTAATGGACAGGTGAAATTTTGTTAAAGATCCGAGGGAACGAAAGCATATCTTGAGGGATTGAAAGCGTATCTTGAGGGAATGAAAGCGTTCGAGGAAACGAAAGCGTATTCCGAGGGAACGAAAGCGTTCAAGGAAATGAAAGCGCATTTTTGGGGAACGAAACCGTATTTCAAGGGAATGAAAGCGAATTTGAGGGAACAGAAGCGTATTTCTGGGGAACGAAAACCTATTTCAAGGGAACGAAACCATATCTTGAGGGAACGAAAACCTTTTAAGAAACGAAGGCATTCGAGGGAACAAAAGCGTATTTCGAAGGAACGAAATCGTATTTCAAGGGAATGATAGCGTATTTTGAGGGAAAGAAAGCATATCTTGAGGGAACGAAAACGTTCGAGGAGACAAAAGCGTATTATTTACGAGAGAAGAAAATTGTATTTCGAGGGATAATTTAATTCGTTACCTCAAAAAACATATTTAGATCACAAAATAATATTTTGTGGGACAAAATTATTTCGAGGTAATGAAGTAATATTTTGAGGGAACGATGATTCTGGTGGCACGAATTGTGTATAGAGAGAATTAAATGTTTTTGAGGAAACGAAATAGTTTCTTAGGGAACAATACTTCGAGGGCTGAAATAACAATCCGAGGGAGAAATTGTTTTTGTTTGTTCACGTGACCTTTAATTTTTTTTTTAACCTGTCACTTCAGGGGTTCCGTATTTTGGCTTCTTTCACAAAATTGTTTCAACTAAACACAATTGCACCTTCAATATCACAAAAGTGGTATTCCTATGTATTGGCAATATAAATCTTATTAAATTATCAAGACATTCTGCAAAAATGAGGGGGAGGAACGTACACAGAGCATTGAAATTTTACGATCTTAAAACAGCGGATTCGAACATCAGCTAGGTGTACCGACTGACAAACCCGCAATGACCACATACTTGGTGGTCTGGTTCCCTACCCCTCCCCCATGTTCATGAGCTCTCAGGTTTAGCAATTTCTTGGCTCGGGGGTTTCTGTCTCGCTAGCACCGAGCCACTGCGCTAGCTACACGGGATATTGCCTCTGGTTTACGTGTTGCAAGCCCCCACGCTGTGCACAGTAGAACACGCTTCCGTTGCTTGGACTCTCTGAAATATAATCTTACGTTCGATTTTTCATAATTGTTTACAACTTGTATCCATAATTTGAATACATAGTCCTTTTTGTCAAAAACTCATGAATAATTGTTAAAGAACAGAGTGAATTTGATGCAGTAATTAACTTTTATACGGCTACAAGTAAAACGAAGATCACGTGGGTTATCCGAAAAAGAAAAAAAACTGGTTAGGATGACCCATGTGACCTTAATTGTTTGAAAAAAATGCTCGAAATGACAAGATTTGATGGTTTTTTTTACGGAACCGTTTTTCTCGATTCCTGGAATACCTTGGGATTAATGTTTGGGGCTATTTTGTAGCCGAAATAAACCAACGAAGCCGGTGTGTCCCTTTAATGAGGGCCACTCGTTGCCCGTGATTTTATGTGGGCCGCTCGTTACCCGCGATTTTATGTGGGCCGCACGTTGTCATGCCCGTGACTTTATGTAGGCCCCTTCGTTGCCCGTGATTTTATGTGGGCCGCTCGTTGCCCTTGATTTTATGTGGGACGCTCGTTGCCCGTGAGTTTATTCGGGCTGACCGTTGCACGTGACTTTATGTGGGCTGATCGTTGCCCGTGACTTTATGTGGGCCGCTTGTTGTCATGCCCGTGACTTTATGTGGGCCCCTTCGTTGCCCGTGATTTTACGTGGACCCCTTCGTTGCCCGTGATTTTACGTGGGACGCTCGTTGCCCTTGATTTTATTTGGGACGCTCGTTGCCCGTGAATTTATTCGGGCTGACCGTTGCCCGTGACTTTATGTGGGCTGATCGTTGCCCGTGACTTTATGTGGGACGCTCGTTGCCCGTGAGTTTGTGATGTTATTTGTGGACCAGGTCTGTTTTGTCGTGGCGGGCAAGCCTGCCCTTGTTTGTTTATTTAAATATACGTATCAATATCTTGAGGAAAACATTAATTGCCCGATTTCTTAGAAATACATTGGTTTGGGCAAATGTTTTTTTTTTAATTTGATATGTGTAAAAACATGCCCTTGTGGGCTCAATAAAAACCAGTTTATTGTGTTTCTTCTATTTTTTTTCAGTGTATTTCGTATTAATACGAATTCAAAAACTATCCTAACTCCGCCCATTCTGATAACGTCACTATAACCGAACTGCATCGAGTACCCACGCTTGAAAGATCAGAGATGGGTTTCACACACTAAATAAAATGAAATTAAAAATTAGCGCTAAATAAATTTTTAGCCAGTAGTGTGACGACTGACGAGCAACGGCTGCAGCTCAGTTGGAAATTTGTTCTCGAATCTGGTTCCCCCGTGTACAGCAACATCTGAAGTTCAGCTATCTTACATGGGTAAGTGGATACAAAATAGTAAAGGTCCATAATCATTGTTTTGGCTTGGTGTTATATATATATATTTCGATTTTTGTTATATGTAAGGGGTTTTTCCAGCTTTATTTAATATTTATTTATTTGTCAACTCACATAGGCCTACACATGTACATGAACATACGTTTAGCATTCACAAACAATACAATACAATATAAATTGACACTTTTATTAGCTGTGTAAATTATTACTGCAGATGTTTTTCTTTCTTTTCTTTTTACCATTCATGCTTATTACTGCAATTCTGAGGAAGAAGTTGAGTTTGGGGACAGGTACCAAGTAGTACATAATAATAATAATAATAATAATAATAATAATAATAATAATAATAATAATAATAATAATAATAATAATAATAATAATAATAATAATAATAATAATAATAATAATAATAATAATAATAATAATAATAATAATAATAATAATAATAATAATAATAATAATAATAATAATAACGAAAACTTATATAGCGCCAAAGTCCGCCTAAAAGACGCTCAAGGCGCTTCACAGAACTTAGATTAAGTAAAGATGAATATTCAAAGAGTGTTAATAATGGTTACCATTCCGGGCAGTGTCAGATTTCTTCTTTTCCACTCATTCATAATTTTGCTGAAGGTGTTTATCTTTTCATTACATTATGTATTCGTATTTTGTTTCTTCATATTTTTCAAAGCTCCAAAATCACATCCAATGAGAATGTTGTTACTATGTGATTCAACATTGAACAGATTTAACAAGAAGAGCAAACAAAATTGCAATCAGCGGCTTACAGTAGACAAACACATTGGTGCTTCTACATGTAGTATTAATCAACACTGAGACATACAGAGATAATCAACTACATGTACACTGATGTATTTCTCTATTTCTCCATTGTCACTAGTTGGTTAATCCCCCACCCCACCCCCCCCCCCCCCCATCCTCCCCATTTATCTGTGGACCATGTAACATGTGACATCACATGACTGTTTACAAAAGAGCCACAGAGCCTGGACTTCATGCAGGCATGGTTTGTACACAGCCATAACTTGTTAAGCAGTTATTTGTATAAGTCTTTCCCAAATGACCAGTGTAGTATCTTGCCTGCCAGAAGGCCATGAATGTACAAGGCCACTCTTTTGTAAACAAAGTTTATTAGTGGTTGTCCAAAACAAGCTGTGAGTGTTTTGCAACCAGTTCATTTGACAAAGGAAAAGAAAAGTGTACCTTGAAATGTGAACTTTTAAATTGTACGAAATTTGTTACATTCACTTTATTCTTTACAAAGAATTGACTTTCTTTCTGAAGTGTGTAAGTGTATCTGCAATATCAGTTAAAGCTTCAACATCCATCTCCATTCCTTCATAAAAACCATGATTTCTCACTTGAAGGAAACTCTGCTAAACATCAAGAACCTGATCTATTTGAGTGACGGTGCTGCCAGTCAGTATAAAAGTTACAAACATTTCCGCAAACTCATGTCACCAATTGGATGACTTTGATTTGCATGCTGAGTGGCTTTTCTTTGCCACTAGCCATGGAAAAATGCCAATCTAGAGAAATTGAACTGTTAAGGACGTTTCTAAATAATTCCATATTTTGACCACTAGTTCTGTGGTTAGTGTTTAAATACAGAAGCTAACTGAAAGAACGTTTATGAATAAATTCGAAAGTTTACATCCCCTTCACAGTTTACATAAAAAACAAAATAACCACAGAACTAGAATAGCACACTGGTAGCAACCTTTACTTTTGTACAAGACAAATGTTATCTCACATACATACATACATACATAGACGTACACTACAGGCAAAATACTATGTACTCAAAATAAAATCTGACCACGAAGGAGTAAAGAAACCAACTTTATTTCTCACACAAGTAGACTGGACATAAAGTATTATTGGGAAAAATGAGTAAATATTTCAGTGATGTCCCTCCATTGTATTTGTCAACTGTAAGGCTGCTGACTGTAATTTTGTTTGCTCTTCTTGTCAAACCTTTTCAGTGTTGAATCACAATAGTAACAACAATCTCAGTGCATACTGGTCTAAATTGCATACACATTATAAACCCTAATTGAGGCATATTTACCTTTTTTTTTGTACATGAAGGAGTTACCGTACCAAAAAATAAATTTCTCTCACAAAAGTAGACTGGATACAAATTATTATTGGGAAACATTGGTAAATCTGTCAATGTCAAATAACCACTTGAACAAGGCGTTTTGGGCATTTTTACTTGCGGAGCCATTATTCAGACCAAATACCCATCAAAGGTGTGATTGTCTAAAATTATATCAGGTCACACATGCACCTAGTTTATAACCAAATGTAATATCAAGGAATCGGACATTTCACATAGGCACTAGGGGGTCTCAAAAATGACGAAAAGTCATTCCGCAGGCTAAAATGTAGGTTTTAAAGACCTATACCTTGATATGCAAATGGCCCGTGCTACTTTGACAGTAGATTTTAGTTGATGGCATACCAGATACCCTGTGTATTAATGTTTAGCTACATATCTTATGTCCATTTGTAGATATAGGCCTCTAAAAATGCCCCAAAACACAAAATATCATTTTTTAGGAGTTCATATCTCAGAAATGTTAAAGGGACACACCGGCTTCGTTTGGGCTATTTGGCTACCAAATAGACTAAAACATGACTCCAAAGGTCTTCCAGGAATGGAGAAGAACGGTTCCTAAAATAAACCATCAATTTTGGTCGTTTCTGAGCATTTTTCAAAAAACGAAGGTCACATGGGTTATCCGAACCACATTTTTGGTTCGGACAACCCTCGTGATCTTCGGAGTTAGTTTTACTTCCAGCCGTATAAAAATTAATTACTGCACCGAATTAAACTCTGTTTTTTAACAAGAATTCATGAGTTTTTGACACAAAAATACGTATTCAAATTATGTATACAAGATGTAAATAATACAAAAAAAATTCGAACGTAAGATTTTATTTCAGAGAGTCCGAGCAACGGAAGCGTGTCTTACAGTGCACAGCGTGGGGACTAGCTACACGCAATACAGGGGCAGTCGTGTAGCTGGCGAGCAGAGTATCTCGGCGGTGCTAGCGCGACAGAAACCCACTAGCGTGGAAGCTCATGAACATGTGGGAGGGGTAGGGAGCCAGACCACCAACTATACGTTGTTGTTATTGCGGGTTTGCTAGTCGGTACACCTCGCTGCTCGAATCCGTTGTTTCAAAATTGCAACTTTTCAATGCTCTGTGTACGTTCCTTGACCCGATTTGTACCACATTTTTTGGTTATTAAATAAGATTTATGTCAATACATAGGAATACCACTTTTATATCGACGGTGCAACTTAAAATATTATTTAATTCGATGAAAATATAATTTTTTCTCACAAAATATTATTTTTCATTTTGTAAACGCAGTGTGTTTATCTAGGTAACAAAATAGATTATTTCTAGAAAAATAGGTTCTCGTTCCCTTTAATACGCTTTCTTTCCCCCGAAATACGATTAAGTTCCACAATAATACCCTTTCATTCCCTGAAGATACGCATTCATTTCCTCTAAATATGATTTTATTCTCAAGAAATATACTTTCGGTAGCTCGAAATATGCTTTTCTTCCCTAAAAATACGCCTTCTTTCCCTCGAAAGAAGACTTCGTTCCCTAAAAAAAGCTTCCATTTCCTTGAAATACGACTTTGAATTTTTTGCCCGAAATATACTTTCATTCACCCGAAATACGCTTTCGTTCTCTCGCAATGAGATTTTGTTCCCCAGAATTCCTCTTTCGTTCCCTCAAGATAGCTTTCGTTCCCCTGAAGTCCAATCACACCAATAGACACAATCGGCGACCGGCGTCACGTGACTTATAGTGGGTATACAATGTAAACAAACAGCGCGGTGTGTATGGAAAAACATGGCAGCATCCGAGTGCCACTGCTGTAAGGGGTCATGATTCCTGTTGCATTTGTTGGTTGCAAGTTGGAACACGATTTTAACTTTTCTAAATCCATCTGAAGTAATACAATATTAACAATAATAATAACGTAAACTTATATAGCGCCAAAATTCGCCCAAAAAGACAAGTGTGGCCAGTTTTGCAATTTTCAAACGTTGTCGAAATGGTTTGGTAAAGCTCCGAAAAACAGTGGCACACAAACAATCCTGGAAGTTTTGTTTATAAAGGGAAGAGTGAAATCATACATGTAGCCGTGTTCAAGCAAATCAGAGGATGAGATCATCATGTAGCCACGAATTACAGTAGAATTGTGCAGACAGTGATGGAATACTTGTAAATTTATGGCTCATCAGGGGTGCTTACAGGTTGACAAGTTTTTATTTGTAGCAAGGTTGATTTTTATGGCAAAAGATTCGTAAAAATATATGTCATGTAAAATTTGTGGGTGTTTTGTAAATTTAATGGACAATAAAGTTGTAATTTTTGTGCATATCCGAATTTGTCTATATTGGTCTGCTAAATTCTTAATTATTGGTGGCTCTGATAACCTTTTTTTTAAATCCTTTTTCAATGAGAAAAAATGGGGCTTCAAAATAAATGGTTTAAAAAGTTGTTGTCTTAGTTTATCTGGTTAAATACAAGTTTTCTTCGAATAGAATAGTGAGGAAGAAATTTTGACGGTATATAATTTCATACATCTTTTTCACTTTCTGTCCCAAAAGCTGGTTACTCTGGTAAATTGTTGTTGGAATTGAGGTACTTCCGGATTTTTTAAGAGAAATATTAAATTTTAAATACTGTTTTGAAGAGAGTATAACATTTATTGTCCAGAAAATTGTTTTCCAGTTGATTTCATACCATTTAGAGTATTAAAAACGCAGTTCGTCCGTTTCCTATAAAGACAAAGTGTTTCCTATTGCGTTGTTTGTGATATTCGATATAGGCATCATTATGAGGGATTTTTAGTGGACATGCAAAGAAAATAGTTAGTCAAGACCGGTTTATACGCACTCAAGGTGTTCAAAAGGCTTATAATTTGTTACGGTTTATATGAAGATTCTCCCCGTAACGAGTAAGAATCATAATGAAGTGCAAGCTTTAAAAAAAAAAAAAAAGTTTGATGCGACAAGTATAGTTCTTTTAGAAAGGGGCGGGGAGAAGAGAGAAAAAAGAGGAGGGGGCAAATAAAAACCGCGGGCGGGCCGGGAGGGGCGGACGGAAAGGACAGACGGATCGAGGCAGAAGCCAGAGGAGTGCCCAAGCACCGGCTCCGCCCAGACAGTCTGCAAAAAATTAATGATGTGTTGATGGGAGTGCGGGACTAAATATAACTATTTACGGCGGTAGCCAATGAGAGAAAGCAATCGGTATAGGGAATCGTTGCGTACTGTAACTTATGTCCCATGGCTCCGGTGAGGTCTCTGAAAATAACCAAGTTCGTGTATTGTTCAAGTTGGTAGGTTAAAAAGTCAGTTGGTGATGGTTAAAACAGAGCTTTTCTTCGATGTTTTCAAGCAACCTGCCGGAAAACTACGACAATCCCATTGAGCTCCCCGTGCTTAAACACTGCGCGCGAGGGTTTGTTATGATTCTGTACCCACTATACGTCACGTATACACCGCTGCTCGGAGTCGCCGATTGTGTCTATTTGTTACATTCCTTTGTGATGGGCAACTTTGAGAGGGGACGAGTTTGTATGTGATGGGGCGACTTTGCTAGGGGCGACTTTGTAGTTGGCGAGTTTGAATTGGCGTTTTTGCTGTGTGGTTTCCGTGTCCGTTGTTTTTACACACTTTCAGATGGATAACGTGGACTGGATTCTCATGCCTTGTCGTAAAACACTTACACAAACAGAGCACCAGTCTACTTGTAACATTGCATAGCATAAATCCCGTAAATTTGACACTTGCAACGGCTGGTAAAGCGTATACGATGACCTTTGACCGCTTTTGCTTTTGTCGGTCATTTCTCGTTAATTACGTGATATTTGTGTTAAAAAAAATATAAAAACCGTCTAGAAGTAATTGTCTTTGATTATACATGACTAAATTACGTAAACAGGTAACCGGTGTGTCCCTTTAAGGAGTAGGATTTTAGCATTATGTGTGTGTGTTCATGGTACCCATAGGGGATTGTTTAACAAAATCTGAGACGGTGCCTGCCAACCCATGAGGTGAGGTGGCACGGAGTGACCCTAAGTACCACTAGCACTACTACTTTTGCAATGCCAAAAGTAGTTGGAATGCGATCGTAGCCCTCCATCCTCCCGAAGATCGTTGCGACGACCAGGTTTTAGTTTTGGTACGGAGAGCCCCTAAAGGGACATGTGGAAAAAAAATGTTAAGATAAAAAAGGAAAACATATTTGTTCCCTCTAAATGTTGTTCCCTCATAATATTTTGTTCCCCCGAATTTTTATTTCATTCATTCGAAGGTGTTAATTTGTTCCTTATATATGATTTTTAGGGTATTGTTTTGATCGGACAAATTAATCATTCACCTGAAGTACTTTCGTTCCCTCGAAACATGATTTCGTTCCCCGAACTACGATTTCGTTCCCGAGAACAAAAAAAGATTAATTCAAGTAATTCAAATAATGAATTTCGTTCCCTCAAAATCAAATTTCGAGGGAAGAAAATCGTGTTTCGAGCTCGAGGAAACGAAATGTTTTTGAGGGAAAAACAAAAAATCATGAGGATACACCTATCTAAGCTCCGTATTTTGCAATTTTGTTTTTGTCAAAATACTTTTTCAACACTTTCAAGAAACATGATTGCACCGTCACTATCATAAAAGTGGTCATCACAGCTAAGTATTGACAATATAAATCTTATTTAATTATGAAACAAATACTTTAAGTGTAAAAATAGAGGGGGACGTCCGTACACGATTGAAACGTTGCGATTCTGAAACAGATTTGAACAGCTAGGTATACCGACTGACAAACCTGCATTGCCAACAAGGTACTCGGTGGTCTGGCTCCCTGCCCCACCCACATGTTCATAAGCTCCCAGAAACAGCTATTTCTTAGCTCCGGGGGTTTCTATCTCTCAGCCCCACTAGCTCACTGAGCTAGCTACACGAGCTAATGACCCTGGTTTACGGCTCGCTAGCCCCCACGCTGTACACTGTGGAACACGCTTCCGTTTTCAAGAACTCTTGAAATAAAGTCTTACGTTCGATTTTTCATAATGATTTACAACTTTATTCCTTTAATACATAGACTTTTTTGTCAAATAGGCCTACTCATGAATAATTGTAGAAAAAAAAGAGTTGAACTTGGTGCAGTAATTAACTTTTATACGGCTGGAAGTAAAACTAAATTCGAAGATCACGTGGTTTATCCGAACAATATAAATCTTATTTTGTTCGGGTGTGACAAGTGTGAACAATTATTTTTCACAATCATGTCCACCAGCCCTACTAATTATGACATTTCTACACCGAACACCTTGTTTTACTTCTGGTACTTCATCTTTTTCTTATAAGCTTGAGACTTCACATATAGTTAGATATTCATTAGGAAATGAAACCGCTTTAGTTACGTCATGATGACGTCATCAGGTATCAAATTACAGGCCATTTAAGTTTCAAAAGTGATCATATGCTAATCACAAAGTTTCATTGAATATTAATGCTATGATGTTCGTATTTGAGCATCTGATAGATCAAGACAGGGGAAACATTTGAAAAGCTTACGCCAAAATCGTATGACTTTAACTTCCGGTCGTACCGGCAGGTCAAAGTTTGCCTTTGGGTTTTTTCGTCAAAAAAATTGTTTTCGGGATTATTTACAGCACAACTCAAGATTGAAAATGAATTGAACATTGAAACTTATCAGACAATTGAACCTCAATATCAAGACGACACAAACTTGATGATGTCATGATGACGTCATCAGGTATCAAATAACATTAACTCAAAGTTTAATGTTTGAAATAAATCATAACTCATGAACCACATGTTGGAATTTTACAATCTACACATCATCGGAAAGTGCTGTTAATTTTCAACAAAAGCTACACAAAGCATGACCCCATTTGACCTTGAATTCTGGTTCAATCCAGAAGTTGAATATTTTTTTTAATTTATATCTCAAGAACTACTTATATTTTAGTCAACATTTTTACATCAGGTTGTATGCCATTCAGCCTTCGTAAACTTGTTCACAGACATGTTACCAATTCGACCTTAACTTCCCGTCGAAATCGGACGTTAACGCCCTCACGTATTTAAAACAACATGAAAAGAACTGCACTATAATCTAATACAGTAGCACGTGTTGGCTGTTGGCTGTTGGGCTCAATTTCCACAGAGTCAAAAGTACATCAAACTTGCAATTAGTCTCTATTCTTGTACGTATTGACAACACGTTGTCGCGAAGATACAATCTCAAACTCATTCAAAGTTCAGTGTGAATTTTTTTATGTTTTGCCCGTCCGATGGCTTAATGGAAAATAAGGAATAGAACAGGAGGTTTCAATGAGATGTCCACCTGCTTTAGTGATTTGTATGACTTTAAATAACTGACAAAAAGCTAATCCAAAAAAAGAACGACATTGGGTCGCTTTTCATCAAACACCGAAACCCACATCACGTTGATCGACGTGACCATGCCGGCCGAAGGCGTTCTCGGCCCGCTGAGTTTGCCCTTCAGACACGGTGATTAAACTGGTAACCTTTATTTCAAAATCAGTGTTAAAAAAAGAGGGGCATTCCTAATTTCGTCTTCAATCATGTTGATATGTTTCATCCGTAAACTTGCCAAGTGGTTATTTTCTTTTTTACTCACAAAAAAAATTATTAATTTGATCATGGTATCATTTCTAATTGTCGGATTTGAATCGATGCTATTAACCACCGTTCAGGTATAATGTGCATGTACTGTGTGTGCAAAAATCATATCTCGCGAACCAAAAAGGGTTTCGACTTTAAACTAACCATGTACTTAGACCTCAGTGTGTCGATGAAACCGCAAAGGTTTTCGGGATGGTGACGTCATCGATGATGTCATAATATTAAATCAATGTTTAATATTTAGAAAAATCATATCTGGAGAACCATAATTGCTAAACACAAGATCTTTGGACCGTGTGAAGGACCCTGGAGTATTTTTAAAATCTTAAACAAAATATGATCCCCTGTGACCTTTACTTCCGTTTCTTTTTTAATACTTCTTCTTTTTCTTCATATCCCGGCGAGTTACCGCTAATTGGATAAGTCTACCGAACACGTTGTTTTTGTTTTAACAAAAACTTAGATCTAGTTTTATATATATATATATATTAAATATTTTTTATTTTTTCAACAATTTTGGAAAAGAAGAAAGAGAAAAACGAACCCCGGAAAAAAACTGTCGATTTACAAGATAGGGGCCCACTATTTCTGCTTATACTTGCATAAATTCTGTCCTGCCTGTCATGTTTCAAATGGGGATCTGGTCCCAGCCGTCAACACAATACACAACGCTTACTCCGTTTGCACATTTACAATAGTCAGGGCATCCAATGCAAAAGTGAAATATACAAATAGGTAAATAGCAATAAAACAATATTAGAACGATGCAGAAATACCATGGGGTAGCCAGAGAACTCTTTAGTTATCTGTGTGGCAAGTGAACTGGGGAAAGATTACTGTTAGTGGTTGCTTTGATCACTCGGCACCCGGCCTCCAAAACAAGTAAGATTTTAATGGCATAAGGTGGCGCTCGTGGGAATAAAATGAGGATCCTATATACAAGGAGACATCACACTTACAAGTGAGAAACTCATGCGCGGAGCCTGATTTTGAAAATGTAAACCCACAACTGTTTTCTGCAAATCAAAGATTTGAAAGTAATGGCTTTTATGGATTGTTGAAAATGGTCCAATGTTGTGCCTCTAGGGCTGTTGTCTTTCAACCTGGAGCATTTGTGGGTAAACTAGCCCTCTAAAAATGGCCCTATTTTGCTGAAAAGTGGAGGGTTTATTTTTCCCAGGATCGAGTCTGGCCAGGTTTAATCGTTCGGGGTGTTTTGATTTTGGATGAGCCTATCTCAAAAACCATACGGCTCACATGCCGTAAATTGAAAAGAGAGTGAGGTTTCGACGGCAGAAAATCTATTTGGTTTGTTCTCAAGAGGCTTGGAGACTTTTGAGAACTGTTTGAGTATTTTTGAATGTTAAAATTTGCATTGGATGGTTGCTATATAATATTATTTGTGTTGTACCTATACACTAATGTGTGCAAGCCTATGGACCTTTATCATTCTGCCACCATCTTGGTCATGTTCCCTGTATCCAACAGGAGTGCAAGCCAATATTCATTGCACTGAAACAAGGAACCAGACTATTTTTTCTTCCAGCCTCGATTTGGATACATTGGTTCATCAATCAAGATGGCAACACCATGATAATACTTTGTACATTCCCGAGGTCCGTAAAAAAAAATCCACGGGCGTAACTCGTTGTTGCTTAAAAAACAAACTAGTTTCCAGCTACACGCCGGAACCCTTTAGAATTAGGAAGCTTTTTTTTGCTGGAAGAAAATCAAAGCCCACACTGCTGGCTTCAGTTGAAAGCTGGATTCGAACTGGGGTAAACTGATACATTTCAGTTTGGTTATCGGAATTTTACAATCGTGTTAAAAAATGTTAAGCAGATTAACAATTATGAACAACTTTTATATAATTTGTATTGCTGCACATTTAAAAAAAAAAAGACATCACGTTCTCATCAAATTAACAATAAGCGTACAACAACGGGCAAAGTAAACATTTACAATTCTTTTGTTTTAATCATTTAGACCAAACCATTTATCAATATTATACACCTGACAAACTACCGTTTGGATGAAAAATACCGTATCATTTATATTATGTTGCGATTCTGTGTAAAACATGAGTCAAAAGGCCGGGTAAATTTATAATTTCTTTAGCATATTATCTTTCAGTATCAATTAATACCTTATACTGCTACACTTCCCCCGGTTTGTCCGAAGCAAATAAATTATAATCATACACCTGAAAAAGTACCGTTTGGGTTAAAAATACCGTATTCTCTTGCGTTTCTGTGTAAATCATGAGTCAAAAAGGGGTGGATTTATCCGCTGGCACGGTGCCAAACTTGAGTGCTCCAGCTTTTGCAATTTCAGAAACAGCCACAAAGTTTACACATGACGCGCTGCACACAGACCACGTTTTGTACATATTTCACGAGAGAGACAATCTTGTTAATTAAACAATTACTCATTTAATAAACACGTTATCGAACAATTGAAAACAAATTTGTATGATTTAGGATCTCTACTTCCCCGATATGTAAAATTGCAAACAATAAATCGCAAATAGTCTACCAACCAGAATGTTCAAAATTAGCTCAACTTTAAACGCGGTGTTTTCATAGGATACATTTTGTTTGCTGTAGGGGACTTTTTGGCCCTTTGTGAAATTGCTGACGATATTTATATAATTGTAGGCCTACATATATTTTGTTTTCAATTGTTTTGGAAAAGAAGAAAAAGAAAACCCCCAGATTAAAACAAAATCGATTTACAAGATAGGAGCTTACTATTTCTGCTTATACTTGCATACATGTTGAACGAATATCATTTGTGTTGTATCTATACACTGATATGTGCCATGACTTTAGCCTAGAGACCTATATCATGCTGCCACCATCTTGGTCATGTTCCCTGTATCCAATAACAGTGAATGCCAGTATTCATTGCACGGGAAAAGGAACCAGTCTATTTGTTTCTTCCAGCCTCGAGTTGGATACATTGGTTCAGCTTAGAGAAAATCAAGATGGCGACAAAATGTGAAAAAATCCACGGGCGTGACACGTTGTTGCCTAAAAAATAACTTGTTTCCAGGTACACGCCGAAATCCTTTATGAAAAGGAAGCTTGCTTTGCTGGAAGAAAATCAAAGCCCACCTGCTGCATGCTTCAGTTGAAAGCTGGATTCGAACCGGGGTAGACGAATACAATACAGTTTCGTTACCAGAATTTTACAAACATATACACCAAATATTAAGCAGACTAATAATTATGAATCACTTTTATCTAATTTGTACTGCTTCATAATGGTAAACAAATTGTCATTATGATTAAAGACACAGACCAAAAACGACATCAAGTTGGGATAATAATAATCATACAAATAACGGGCAAAGAAAACATTTACAATTCGTTTGTTTTAATCATTTGGACTAATCGATTCATCAATAATATACACCTGACAAAGTTCCGTTTGGATATAAATACCGTATTATACCTTCGAAAGGGGGTCATTTTATTATTATTTTGTTAGGACATTAACTATCATTGTGTAGTTATCAATTAATACAATGAGGCCGTTATTATACCCCCCACCCTTCAAAATGTGCCTAGAAAACAACTGTTGTGATACATGATCGGGAACTGGGTGAGCTTTGGCTATTATATCAAACAAAACCTGCTGAATCCGCATAATCAGTGTTCCCACTTTCAAAAGCGTGCACATGGGTTGGTGTTATACGCTTTCCCCAGTTTCCACATAGAGTACAGTGTACATGTTGCTTGAAATTGAATTGTGTGACACTGTTAGTCAATTGCGGGTGTTTCTGTTAATTCCGTGAACAGAAAAAAATGCCGATAAATTCAAATAATGACTGTTCTCGATCCCACCTGCGATTTCAATAACACATCATTTTTAAAGAAAACAAATTAAATAAAATAATGAAAAGAAAAGCCCCCCCCCAAAAAAAAAGAAAAAGAAAAAAAAAAACCAAAACAACAACAACAACAACAACAACTTTAAAACCACTGTTACCAAGTGTTTGACAAAAATGCCACGACACAATAGTTTGACCCTAAAGTTAGGGTAAAAGTTAGCAAGTAACCTGGTGAACAGCTGCCACCGGCGGCCATATCCGGCCGTCTTGGAGGATTATGTGTTTTCAGCCTGTATTAAGGGGTTCAAACTGTAGGCCCAAACAAGTTTGTTATCAATGGATTTTTTTTAGCAAACTACTTTCAACTTTCAACAGGTCAAGAAAGACTACAGAATCGTCAATCAGGCCTTATCTATGTACCCGTGGGCCCCATGATGGCGGTAATATCGTTTTCAAGTGGAAACAAATGCCCATACACCTGAGCCCAATTTCATGGCTCTGCTTACCGCCGAATTCGGCGCTTGCGATCACCAGTCTCCGCTTACCGAGCAAGCGCCGAAATTCTGTGCTAGCTGTGTAAGCGTAGAATGCCTAGTAACGTAGACTACGCACGCGCAAAAGCAAAAATTCCCTGCTAACCCGTGAAATACGCTTGACGTAAGCGCGGAATTCCCTGCTTCCGTAAGCGCCGATTTTTTGCTTACGGTAAGCAGAGCCATGAAATTGGGCCCTGGTGATTATTGTTATACATCCAATGCATCGTCTATGGACCCACCTATCCATAGCCCCCCCTTTTAAAAGAAAATAATTTTCTTTCTGCTGTTTAATGGTAACGTGGCCTTGAAAAAAAAAGTTAATTTCACTGCAGTATTCCAAAAAATTAAAAATGGCAAAACCACCCCGAAATTGCAAATCGGCTGTTGCCATGGCAACAAAGGTTTTATTTGGTTTGTTTTGCTTCCCCCCCCCCCCATATTTGTTAGTGTGGTGCCAAGGTCAATCAAAATAAAAGTAAGAAGGAAGTCCATTTTTTGGCCGTGGCCAATATTTTCAAAAATCGTTGATCTTTCCAGTCCCTTACAATACTAAATACTGGGAAGTGACGCCTTCCATTGGTGGATTTTGGGGCTAGAATTTGTGCTAATTTCATAATCCAAATTTCACCTTTTTGTGCGCACTTGTGCACCTGGGGAATAATCATTTGGGTTTTTTTCATCCTGAAAATGTAGGTGAACAAATTATGTATTTCCCAGGTACTATCACCAAAGTGAATAATAATCGGGGGTTGATCACGACCAAATTATACTGCTACACAACCCTCGGTTTGTCTGACAATAATACGATAATTGAAACATGAGAGATCAACCGCAAAATAATAGGCAATAAGGTGATTAGCCCATATTTAAAGGCAGCAAAGGAAAGTAAAAAACAAAGGCACTGAGCGGAAAGCACAAAGCAACATATTTATTATAGATAAAGACGGATACCATTACCAAAAAAAACCCCATAACAAGAACAAAGAAACACACGGGAGTTCTGCAGCGGTTTGCACGTAGGCCTCAGAGCAATCATTGCAGTTCAGCCATCTTGTTTTTGTTGTAACTCAAATTAGCATATTTAGGTCGAGGCTCAGAGGAAAGAAGATCGCCTGGTTAATACCAATAATAATATGCAATGGCGTGTCGTGGCCTAGCGGTTAAGAGCACTGGACTCAAGCTCTGGCAGGCCCACAGCATACATTGCAAAATGCTAAATATTCAAAAATACTTTTAACAGAAATACTTAGAAATCTCACAGCTTTTTTAAAGTAGAGGGAACATTTTAAAGTAACGTCGACATGATTGCGTACCCGAACAAATACTTGAAGGCTTTCAACGGAGATGGGAGTAGTCCCCCCCCCCCGAAAAAATATATACATGAGCCCACCAATAGAAACATATGACATGGCTCTTTGACCCATTTTAGTGACCTACGGCAGTACGGGTTAGGGTATAGAGGGCCATAATTAGGGTACGAGGCTAAACTTGGGTTAGGGTTTGGGCTAGTTAGGGTTAGAAATGGGGCAGGGCATGGGCTAAAATTAGGGTGAGGCTTTGGTAAGAAGAGAAGGGCCATGTACTTCTCTTGTTAGCATAGCCACTCAATCCATGCTTTCAAGTTATTTCCTATTATTAAAGGTTTGCTTAAAAATAACAACATACAACTTAAGAGGAGGCAACGAATATGACTGGCCCAAAATCCAAATTGAAAACAGTTATTGCAAACCCTACCCGCCATGATTGATAATTCAACAACATAGTATATTGCACTCGAAAAAAACTCACAGTTACACTGTCACTCAGCAGCTCTGTTTTAAATGTGTATCATGCTATTAAAGGCACTGAACACGTTTAGAAATTGTCAAAGACCAGTGTTCTCACTTGATGTATCCCAACATATGCACAAAATAACAAGCCTGTGAAAATTTGGGCTCAATTGGTCATCGAAGTTGCAAGAAAATGATGAAAGAAAAAACACCATTGTTGTACAAATCTGTGTGCTTTCAGAATAGGAATAAAACTTCTTGCAAGAAGTTTATATTATTTTATTGAGAAATTACCTCTTTCTCAAAAACTACGTTACTTCAGAGGGAGTTGTTTCCTACAATGTTTTATACTATCAACAGCTCTCCGTTGCTTATTACCAAGTAGGTTTTTATGCTAATATTTGTTTTGAGTCATTACCAAACGTGTACGATACCTTTAATACAATGTATGTCTATTGCTTGAAGTTTGACACCACAGTCAATGATGTACTCTGATAATTTCTTTTAAATGATTGTAACTTTATGGGGGGAAACGATTGAGACAACCACCACTTCGCAATTTTTTTCCCAATTTGCCTGAAGAAACAAAAATTATGATAATGCAAAATATATAAAAACATATATAAAAAATCACATTCGAAAGTTTGGCATTTGGCGTGTCGTGGCCGAGCGGTTTTAAGAGCACCGGACTCAAGCTCTGGTGTAACTGATCAGCAGAGTGTGGGTTCGAGTTCCGGTCATGACACTTGTATCCCCAAGCAAGATGCTTTACCAAACAGCCGTAGGACACATGTACTGGGATTGGTTCACGTAAAAGAGCCAATAACACTTTATTGTGGAAGAGTAGGATTTAAACCCGATGTTTCTGGTTCACATAGCAATTGCAAGCATCCTTGTTTACAGGTTTTCCTCAGGTTTGCTAGTGATTAAGTTCACTTATGAGGCATCTTTGGTTTTATTACCAGAAATATATGATAATAATAACAAACAGATTTGCGGAGGCGTGTATGTTTGTGTTTAATAAGCAGTAAACGGTTTTTGTTATAATAGTATTTTTATATGGTGTACTCAAAATTTCAATTTTTATATGAAAATAAAAGGAAAAATTCCAAGTCAGAGTGATGAAATGATGCACCTTTCATCACTTGCCTTTTATTTGTCCTTATTTTAACAAATCGTTTATAATTGCAAAGAGGGTTGTTGTCTCAATCGTACAGAATCATTCTACTCCATCTCAAAAAAAAACAAAAAAACAATGACGTCATCCAGTCATCACTTTGTAAACAAAAATGCACGTTTCGGATAAGCGCCCCCGCTGTGTATCATATAGTGTTTAGGTCTTCTTCTTTTTTTCGCGGCAATATTTAGATTGGGGTTGGTTTTGGAAAAGGTAGGATAGAAACGTGAAGGAGCAGGAAATGGAAAAGGTATATTGGAAAAGTTTTTTTTTTCTTCTAGAAAAGGGGTGTTAGAAACGGGAGGGGGTGTAAAAAGCATAGCCACAAAAAGGCATGTGTGTGTGTGTGTGGGGGGGGGGGTAAAGGACGAAAAGGAGGAAGGGCGTGAGAAAAAGGAGACTGGTGCCTAGGCACTGTTCTGCAAGATTAATCTTTAGCGAATTAGCGTTGTGTTGATGGGAGTGCGAGAAATTTGAAAGTAATTCCGGCAGTAGCAATCGAAAGACAAACTAATGGGCAGAAGTGTTGTTTCTAATGTACGTCCTTTGTTGTTGGTGTGGTCTCTGGTAAATAACCATCCTATAACTGATTGGATGCAGTTTTTGGGGAGACAATGGTCTCAATCTTTGGTAAAGATTAGTAGGCGATTATTGTATCAGACTTTTTCTTTGAGTTTACATAGGCCTACATTCTCACAAAAAGAGGAGGAGTCAAAAGAGGGGGCAAATGGGGAAGTATAGTGAACAGGTTTATATTTAACTATAGTTTTTCATATTTGGTTATTTTTCAAATTTACAGCTTAAAATTGTCATTATAGTCCAAAAAATTATATCGAAACAGGATTTTAAAGCAACAAATTTTTCTTTTACCATTTTTTCCTCCAAATTGTGAAAAACATGCTCCAGATCTTACGAATCAATCTTTTTTTCTAGGCTAACAATTAAACAATTGATAAATTCCAGTTATTTGTTAGCAATATATCGCACATTTTGTCATGTTTGAGATTCAAGGGATAAAACAATCTACCTCCTCCTCTTTTTCGCTTGGTTTGAGCAGCAAAGGATAAAAAGCATTATCCCTTCCACTTTTCGGCTAGGTTTGATAAACAAGGATACACAATTCTATCCCCTCCTCTTTTCGGCTGGGTTTGAGCAACAAGCGATAGAAAATTATATCCCCTCCTCTTTTCGGCTGGGTTTGAGCAGCAAAGGATACCAACATCTACCCCTCCTCTTTTCGGCTGAGTTTGAGGAACAAATGGTACATAAATTTATCCCCTTACTTAAATTATTACCACTCGAACCACAAATAAAAAGGTGTGCGTATTTTCTTTGAATATTATGATGCAATAATAGTTTGGAGTACAACATGTGGCAATTGTTTTGCTAACAAAAAGGCATAAATAAAAAAAATTGTTAAACATATTTTTAAAAGTGCAACCGATTCTTACTTCTTTCCTCCAGCAACATTTTATGAAGAAAAACAGCATGATTTAACATTTTGAAAACAACTTCAAGAAAAGTTGCTATACATTACCAAAAAAAGTGAAAAATGAAAACCTGTAGTTAAATATGAACCTGCTAGTGGAACTTACTAACAATAATATTTTTCGGTGATGATTTGTTGAGCCACTTGTGTTTTTCCTGTAATGGAGGGGCTCAAAACATATTTTGTCTGCGTTTTACAAGCTGCACTTCATCAAAACAGTCACCATTTGAAACTGTATATCCTTTTTATAAATTTGTTTTCAACACAGTGTGATCACAGCATAATTTGTTGTTGACAAAGAGACCAGAAGAGATTAGTTTTTATCGTTTGTTTATAGCTTGCAAAATCTCACTTTGACGTGGGAAGAAAGGCGAAGTGAAAACAAGAGGCGGATTCGTTTCTTTATAGACCGTGTGAGTCTCGCGACGATAAGGTCACCATTGAGCTTCCGGGCACCTCTGAGCAATCAGCTATGGGAGATTAACGTGGGTGCAATTCTGTATGATTTTTGTTTTTGTCACATCACCTTTTTCAACCTCAAAAAACAAATTGGTGGAATGATTAGACTTAAAACTAACAATTTGAATGTAATAAATCAAAATATAAAAAAATATGGAAACTTAAAAGAAAATGAAGAAATAGAGCTCGACCTCCAACATCCGGCTCGAAGTGTCAAACTGCGAATTTACGCAGACTGCAATAAGAAACCGAAGTTAGGTTACATTTTAAATCGGGACAACGACGTCCAAGTTTCGCGCGGTTAGGGGACCGTACTAGTAGCAGCTTGATCTAATTTGCATGTGTGTACGTCAAGGATCACGACGATCGCCTTTTTATTGCATGTTTTTTATGGTCAAACGTGAAGCGGAAATTAAGGTCTGCTTTAAAATAAAATAAATAGAATAAAAAGGTTTGCGAAATTGTTTACAATTATTTACAATTTCAATTTTTTAAATTTTGTATTCAACCATATTCAATGGGTGAAATTTATAAAAAAAACATCGTAATACAAGCTTCTTTTCAAAAACACCTGCCACAATACACGCTTTAGCTGCATGCAATTCGAGGTGCCCGGAAGTCCAGATTCTCGCGAAAGCTCGTACGCTTTCGAGGTAAACTTACACAGTCTATTGATGTTTAGTTGGTGCACTTAACACTGAATTTCTGTGATCGTCAGTAGATTTCATGAAGTGGGTCAAATCTTCCGTATTCCAGTGTATCAAATTTTCTTTGAAGAAATCGACCTATGCTTGTGTGCATAATCGGTTGTATCTCGTCGTTTCACCCTTATTGATACAGCCAAATACAGAATCCCCAGCAAGATATTGAAACGTGTCCGTTTGTTTCGTTGCTACTTGAGTATCAAGCTTCCCTTCTTTCTGAAAACGTTCGCCTTTGTTAAATCACGAGATCAAGAAAGGTGATTTGGTTGTCGGAGATCGCTGAAGTGAATTCCAAAGTTGCGTGCAAATTGTTGAACATCCTAATAAAATCAAAACGCAGCCTTGAAACGATTGCCATTGTAGATTATTAAAATTTCATCTCTGTATTCATAAGCAACTATATCTCGGGGTTGTTTGGGAGTATGAGTGGGGGAAAACAAAATTAAAAGTCTCTGACCTCACGTTAATGGTGAATGTCATTTTACTTGATACTCTTCCGGAGCGAAATTTGAAACATAACGTCATCGGACAGCACAAACAAATAGATCTGTACATCCCAAAGGGGAATTTGTTTGCGCCATTCAAAAAGGTTAAATTTTTCAATGCTATTTTGATTGAATACCATCAAACTTCAGGAAGGACCTGAAAACTCTTTGAAGAAAAAAGTACAGACCATATATTACAAATGTGACGTCATGGAACGTTTTTTGATTTTGACAAAAGTTGCACTTATAGGGCAATGAAAAAACAATTGCACCTTATACCATTTCAACGTGATGTTAGAGAATTGTAATTTCCCCCCTTTTTCATAGGACTCTATATTTTGGAAAATGAGTGAATCACTAAAAAGAATTTGACCTTGGAGTTCCACTTTAAATCAGCCAAAGGTACCCCAGGAACACTTCACAAAATTATGTTGTTGTGTCCAATGATATCGACTGTTCTATGTTTTACAGCCTAGTGTACCTTTTTACAATCGAGTTATTACTGAGTGACGTTGGACACCATGGACAGAGCGGCGTCTTTTATTTGCATTCTTCTAGTGTGGGGCGCTATTTCTCATCTGGCTAACTCAAGTAAGTTAATGTTTCGAATTTACACCTACAACGCACCTCAGAAGAAGAAATATAAAGAAACAATACAACCAAGACTGTAACATGACCAATATATAAAAATAAAACTGCAGCTAAATTTAAAATTGTAAAAATAAAGACTGGAAGTACAGCTGCTGTAAACAGTACTGGAACTTTAATTTGAACTGGAACAAAAAACGCAAGTGAAATTGGTACTGGCAGATACTACCCGTTCTGTTTATACAATGATTTTTAAAGCAACTGTATGTTATCACTCTGAACTAAAAATATATATATCTCACTGATTGCCAGGGTTTTGGAGGATCCTGTTATCATGATGGTAACGCTGGAAGAACAAAAAAAACAAGAGTTATTCAAGTGAAGACTCTTGACTTTCGTCTCATAATGATATCAAAGTTGAGGTTGAGGTTCATTGTCTCAATCTTCATTAACAGAGAGGAGACTGGGTGTTATTACTGTGTGTATTGGAAGAGTAACCGTTGGACCAACATGAAACTACTGTTGAAGGATCTTCGTCTTGCATTTGTTGTAATTTATGTAATACTGAAACGAAATGCAACTCCATATAAGATATTAAGGTTACATTAAACGATTAATCGACTATATTTGCCTCCGAATAGATGGTGTGCTACTTGTTGATGGAAGAGTCCCCTCTGAAGGTAGAGTCGAAGTGTTACGTAATGGTCAATGGGGCACTGTATGTCACGACGACTGGGACATCACAGACGCGAACGTTGTGTGCAGACAGCTCGGCTTCACCGAAGCAACTACTGCGTGGCAGAGCGCACGATTTGGGCAGGGAACAGGTCAAATACTCATGGACAACGTCAACTGCCGTGGACATGAGCAAAGGTTGCAAGATTGTGTTTTTAACGGCTGGGGTAACCACAATTGTGGCCATCTTAAAGATGCTTCCGTGACGTGTGAACCAGGTGAGTGCGATAGGCATAATAAGTAACTATTCTCAAGCTTTTGGTTCTTTAAAGCAGGTCGATCAAAAAGCCACAAGAAAACGCTAAGACCACAATAAATGGGTTGAGATCATGATGGTAACGCTGGAAGAACAAAAAAGCAAGAGTTATTCCAGTGAAGACTCGTTTGACTTTCGTCTCGTAATGATATCAAAGTTGAGGTTGAGGTTCTTGTCTCAATCTCCATTAACAGAGAGGAGACTGGGTGTTATTACTGTGTGTATTGAAAGAGTAACCGTTGGACCATCATGAAACTACTGTTGATGGATCTTCGTCTTGCATTTGTTGTAATTTCTGTAATACCAAGTTAACAAGGAACACTGAAACGAAATGCAGTTCCATATAAGATGTTAAGGTTACATTAATGGGTTAATCGACTTTTTTTGCCTCCGAATAGATGGTTTGCGGCTTGTTAATGGAACAGTCCCCTCTGAAGGTAGAGTCGAAGTCTACCGTAATGGCCAATGGGGCACTGTATGTGATGATGGCTGGGACATCACAGACGCGGACGTTGTGTGCAGACAGCTCGGCTTCACCGAAGCAACTACTGCGTGGCAGAGCGCACGCTTTGGACGGGGAACAGGTCAAATACTCATGGACGACGTCGACTGCGGTGGAAATGAGGAAAGGTTGCAAGATTGTGTTTTCAACGGTTGGGGTAACCACGATTGTACCCATTATGAAGATGCTTCCGTGACGTGTGAACCAGGTGGGTGCGATAGGCATAATGAGTAACTTTTCTCAAGCTTTTGGTTCTTTAAAGCAGGTCGATCAAGAACCCAGAAGAAAACGCTAAGACCACAGGAAATGGATTGAGATCATTGCACAATTGCTTGCCTGAGTGGAATGCGTTTGTGGGCAGGCATCAAGGTGTAGACCTGACAAAGGAAAAACGTCCATACGTACATGACCATGAACCGTTTTATTGACTCTGAATTGTCTACAACAATTATTTGTTTACAAATTACAAACCCCCGTTTCGTTATTAAAATGGAAACATTTCCTTCAATGTGGTTGCACCGTTTAAATGTAGTGAAGACAATTGGGGGCAAATTCCGTTCAACGTTTGACACAGGTTGCACTTCGCCTGGTGGCGCTGTTAATGATTAGTGGCCATAGACTAACAGCAACAACAACAACAACAACGACAACGACAGCGGCAGCGGCAGCGGCAGCGGCAGCGGCAGCGGCAGTGGCAGCGGCAGCGGCAGCAGCAGCAGCAGCGACAGCGGCAGCAACAACAACTACAACAACTACAACAACAATAATAATATTAATAATAATAATAATAATAATAAAAATAATAAAAATAAAAATAAAAATAATTATAATAACAATATAAAGAAACAACACCAACAAAAACACACACGAAATGCAGCTAAACTTAAAACTGTAACAAAGACTGAAAGTACAGCTGTAAAAAGTACTGAAACTTTATAATTAATTTGAACTGGAACCAAAACCGCAAGTGAAATTGGTACTGGCAGATACTACCCGTTCTGTTTATATAATGATTTTTAAAGCAACTGTATGTTGTCACTCTGAGCTAAAAAATATATATCTCACTGATTGCCAGGGTTTTGGAGGATCATGTTATCATGATGGAAACGCTGGAAGAACAAAAAAACAAGAGTTATTCCAGTGAAGACTCTTGACTTTCGTCTCATAATGATATCAAAGTTGAGGTTGAGGTTCATTGTCTCAATCTTCATTAACAGCATGGAGGAAGGAAGAGAAACAGAGAGGATCAGACTGGGTGTTATTATTGTGTGTATATTGGAAAATTAACCGTTGGACCAACTTGAAACTACTGTTGAAGGATCTTCGTCTTGCATTTGTTGTAATTTCTGTAATACCAAGTTAACAAGGAACACTGAAACGAAATGCAACTCCATATAAGATGTTAAGGTTACATTAATCGATTAATCGACTATATTTGCCTCCGAATAGATGGTGTGCGGCTTGTTAATGGAACAGTCCCCTCTGAAGGTAGAGTCGAAGTCTACCGTAATGGCCAATGGGGCACTGTATGTGACGACGACTGGGACATCAGAGACGCGAACGTTGTGTGCAGACAGCTCGGCTTCACCGAAGCGACTGCTGCGTGGCTGAACGCACACTTTGGACGGGGAACAGGTCAAATACTCATGGACAACGTCGACTGCGTTGGAAATGAGCAAAGGTTGCAAGATTGTGTTTTTAACGGTTGGGATGACAACGATTGTGGCCATCTTGAAGATGCTTCCGTGACGTGTGAACCAGGTGAGTGCGATAGGCATAATAAGTAACTATTCTCAAGCTTTTGGTTCTTTAAAGCAGGTCGATCAAAAAGCCACAAGAAAACGCTAAGACCTCAGGAAATGAATAATTGAGGTCGTTGCACAATTGCTTGCCTGAGTGGGATGCGTTTGTGGGCAGGCATCAAGGTGTAGACCTGACAAAGTAAAAACGTCCATACGTACATGACCATGAACCGTTTTATTGACTCTGAATTGTCTACACAAATTATTTGTTTACAAATTACAAAACCACGTTTTGTTCTTAAAATGAAAACATTTCCTTAAATGTGGTTGCACCGTTTAAATGTAGTGAAGACAATTGGGGCAAATCCCGTTCAACCTGACACAGGTTGCACTTCGGAGCTATAACCATAGTTTATGTAAGGCGCCTTGTGGCGCTGTTAATGATTAGTGGCCATAGACTAACGACAACAACGACAACGACAACGACAACGACAGCGATGGCGGCAGCGGCAGCGGCAGCGGCAGCAGCAGCAGCAACAACAACAACTACCATACAACAACTACAACAGCAACAATAATAATAATAAGTTAATAACAATAATAATAATAATAATAATAATAATAATAATAATAATAATAATAATAATAATAATAATAATAATAATAATAATAATAATAATAATAATAATAATAATAATAATAATAATAATAATAATAATAATAATAATAATAATAATAATAATAATAATAATAATAATAATAAAATAATAGTAGCAGCAGCAGCAGCAGCAGCAGCAGCAGCAGCAGCAGCAGCAGCAGCAGTAGCAGTAGCAGTAGCAGTAGCAGTAGCAGTAGTAGTAATAGTAATAATAATAGTAATAATAATAGTAATAGTAATAATAATAATAATAATAATAATAATAATAATAATAATAATAATAATAATAATAATAATAATAATAATATAAAGAAACACCCCCAAAAATGCAGCTCAATTTAAAATTGTAACAAAGACTGAAAGTACAGCTGTAAAAAGTACTGGAACTTTATTTGGAACTGGAACAAAAACCGCAAGTGAAATTGGTACTGGCAGATACAAAGGGATACGCACAATCACAATTCAAAGTCACATTTTCAAAAGAAAATGGTTGCAGAAGCAAAATTTCCAAACTATTTACGAATACAAATTACAAAAATATTTTCTATTCTATTAGATGTGACAAAGAATTAAAAGAAGATGACAACGACTTTTCATTGTTAAGTGGCAGTTACACAACAAATTGATAGATCTCGAAACAGCCACTGCACTTCGGAAGACAAGAAACTCGTGATCCTTGACTCTGTTTCTCAGAACAGTTCAATGACTCGTGCTGAAATATGTAAATGTGATGGTGGTCTAACAACTGATAATATCCAAAACTTCTTTAAAAAAACACACACCAATATTGACTTAGTTCATTTTTTTTTAATTCAAATGTATTTTCGATGAACTAAGAACAGATTTAAATTTAATAGCTACCTCTGTTTTATGGTATTGTTATAAGCCTAAATGTTTTCACCCAGCAGAATCTCAAAACTATCCATTGGGGTGCAGTGAGCTATTTATTCCCCAAGTGAACTTAACATTCGAACCACTAATGACAACCAACCTTTCGGTTGGTGGATGTCACTGCTGGGGTGCTCGAACTCTGGATAACTTACAACTACAAGTGAGATGTCAGTATAACGCTAGTACCGCAGCAAAGTGGATATCATTCACGATCACAGACGGATTGTTTATTAAACCTCGAATACTGTACACTAGGTATATCCTGCTCAGCAACCTAAGCCTGCCGGGGTTTTTTGTCTCACCTACCAACACCATAGCTGTTGCGTATGACTCCAATGCGTTGTCATGCCAAATCAAAGCAGTGCCAGGTGTGACAGGTAAATTATATTTATAATAGCAGGAATTATCATTATGTAGTGCATTTTTGAAATCAAGGCTTAAAGGGGGCTGTCGTCACGATCATAGCTGCCAATACAATTATGAACTCACAACCAGTTACTGCAAGCGCAAAATACTCCTTGATGGCCTTGGTAAGGAGCACTGAAAAGCTGCTGATAGTATACAACATTTTGAGAAACGACTCCCCAAAGAAATGAATCTGAGAAAGGCTTCAGGCATGAAGCCTTTCTCAGGCATCTGAAAGCACACAATGCTATGCATCAATGGTGTTTTTTATATCATTGCTTCCTTGCAACTTCGATGATCAATTGAGCCCAAATGTTCAGTTGTTTTTGTATGCATATGTTGGGATACACCAAGTGAGAATACTTGACTTTGACAATTACCAAAAGTGTACTCTGCCTTTAAGCTCAATTTTATGGTTTTATGTTCATATTTCTAAGTTAAATTTAATTGATTTTCTCGCTATTCACACAACCCGAACACCTGTGTTTGTAATTCTACAAACACTACATTCCGAGTTTTCTTTGTCATTCTTTCAGAATCGCTGTGCGGCCCGCCGTATATCAACTTAACCGATGACTTCATGATCGAATTAAGTATTTTTAGTTCCGTTCCACACATAACCACGTGTGTATGGCTGATTACCAGTAGTCCTGGTTTTATAACAACAGTTAACTTGACCCGCGTGGGTTTGGCATTGGGTCAACAGATCTCAATTGGAAAGGGACATAACAGTTCAGATTCATTGTCATTGATAGAAGAAGTTGGGCATCATCATCACGTGACGTTAATTTCCGTTAAGGCAACCGAGTTTTGGATTGATTTCGCATCTCGTTTTTTTCATGAGTGTAACTATACTCAGACAATAGTTCTGTTTGCACAAAACTACACTGGATGGCAAGGTAATTTGCTTTGTTATACATATAAATAAATAAAAATACGGATAAAAAGTGACCTAGAATTTGACCACTCCCTGTTTCTAGAGATATTAAAGTAGATCTCAATGGCTTCGAAGATGCATCATTTGAAGAGAACGACGACAACAATGAACATCAACACACATAATTAAATGAGACCATTCACTTTAGTTTGATATGAGAATGTGTAATGTAAGAATTACACCTCACGAGAAATTTGCATTTCTTGGGAACTTCCTTTATGTCTAAGACCCTTCAGATCTAAGGCTACGGGACGTAACCCGACTCCTTCTTTTGCATGCTGTGATAAAATTAAATAATAATAATAATAATAGCAATTATAATAATAGTTTCGATGGACACGGAAAAGATCCAGAACAGCCATGTTCCGGAGAAAGTTGTGGAGACCGACCAGGTCTAGATCCTCTGGGACTTTAACATTCAGACTGATCATAATTATAAAACATAAGTTTAAAGCTAACTAAACAAAAAAAAGGAAAAAAGGAAGGTCCAAAGGTCGTGGACAAAAACTGAACTTGTTATTGTAAATATGCTAATTAAAAGTTTTCAGAAATATATTGAGGGGGCACTTGGTCTCCCAAAATATACAATGGTGGACGTGAGAACATGCCTGAAATGAAGCCAAGTGATTTCACAATTCCCAGGGATCAAGATGACATTTGGTATGTAACAAAGCGTGATCATAATTATATGACCAAAAACAACCGAGAAAATAGTGGTTTCAAGTGTCATCTGGTGACAAGTGTCAACTGGTGACAAGTGGTGACAAGTGGTGACAAGTGTCAACTGGTGACAAGTGTCAACTGGTGACAAGTGTCAACTGGTGACAAGTGTCAACTGGTGACAAGTGTCAACTGGTGACAAGTGTCCGGTAGCATCATTTCAGGTGTATTGATCCCAAATTACACCCAAAGTGTCCTGATACGATGTGGCAAAGACTTAAACAAGTTGCACCGGAGAGTGGACCTTTGATACTGCAATGACACAGTTGGAGTTCATGACCTTGGCAACAAAATCAAACCAATCTCAACCACAACTGGCTGTTATAAAGTCGGTGGCGTAACCATCTTGCTTCGGCTTTGGGAATAGACTCCGTCCACCTGTTTGAAGCACAAGAATCCGTCTCAGGAAATGAAAATTTCTCCGTGTAATTCCAACATTACTCATTCTCATATTAAAAGTTACTTTAAAAAAATGGTCTTATTGATGACTTCGTGACTCTATGAGATATTAAATTATATCTCAAATGTGTCTTAAAAGAAGGCTTCGACGATGCATCTTTTGAATTTAACAACCTTAAACACCAACATACACTTTAAGACTCATTTCGTGATTATATTCTGCTATGGTTTAATGCGTGAACTATTTGTAATATATAATCAACAATAAAATATATTAAAAACAAGCAGAGTGACACAATATAATTATAATGCAATTAGCACGGTATAACCTCACTTGATTTGATTCAGCGGAATGCGATGGAAATCAGATATTGTGTTTGCCTGATTTGAAGTGCCTGTCCCCCGATGCTGTTTGCGATGGCATGTTTGACTGCTCAAATTACTTCGACGAAATTGGTTGCGGTAAGTTACCAATGATTCACAAACTCTTCATATAGAAATAAACTTCTGTGTAGTACCTTAATTTATTCTTGTGCTTCAGGGTTAACTACGAAGGAACGAATTCTAGAGGTGAATTTATCCAGGACTTTACCTTGTCACTTATAGTGTTTTACCTACGATGCCTGTAACATTAATTTGCTTAAAACTGATAATGAGACAGTTTAACCATAAAGAGTTTGCAATCGGTTTTTAAGAAAAATGCCACAAGTGTTTATTTCACCGTGTTATACATGATGAAGTAAGCAATTGAAAATGATTGCAATTAGAACGAATTTTAATAGTTTTCTGAAATGTTTTTGACAAAAGTCGTATTTTAAAAGATAAATTCAGTATTTTGTCTTCAATGCTATAAACCTTTGCAAACTTGTTTATTTTAGCATAATCAATAACCTGCATTACATTTTGTCCTTACCGGGGTCACCGTTGGGGGCACTACAATCGTGTTTTCTTTCCATTTTGAAGAAAATCCTGCAGTTTTATGCTTTTCCACTTATAAGTCGATATTACCGCCAACTTTGGGGCCCTGGGTGCAATGATGAGGCCTTCTTAATGATTTTTTGTCTGAAAAGGTGGAAATTAGCATGTTAAAATAATCCATTGATAAAACAAAAACAACTGCTATAGGTTTAACCCCTAAATACAGGCTGAAAACACAAAATCCATGATAGTCGCTTGATATAGCGGCCATTTTGAATATCCCAAATGCGTTTAAAATTATCACGTGACACGCTAATATTTCGGGCGGAAATAAGCATAAACAAGAAAAAAAGTTGTTGACATAGAAAACAATCACCCAAAAAACACGTAAAAAAAGTAAAACCAAATGTAAAAAACAAACGGTTTTAATGGCAACCTAGCTTAACCTCATAATAACTTTTTTTACAAGATGACCATGGATAAATATTGGGCAAATTCAGAACAATTGGCGGTGATCGGATGCACGTTTAAATGCAACGGGCAAGATATGGTAGGGGGCACTATGTGCCCCCATACCCAGAACCTGAAAGGGTAAATATGCACCCATTTATGATGATGACATTTCATGTTATCAAAGGCATTTAAAGCAGGGAGAGTTTCATAATGGCATAAGGTCATATCTTCGGTTTAATTTTAAAAGCAGTCTGGTCTTGGTGTTGCATTTTATTCGATCTTATTCAAGCGCCTGTCAAAAAATTGCCTAGAGTTGAACTGTTGCAAAATCAAGGAAACTTGAATCCTCGATTCCGATTGGCTGATCCATATAGCAACAATAGTGTGATACCTATATATTGCACGGCCAATATCAACCCGAGTGGCGTAAACAGGTATTTTCATTTGGGGGGTTGGGGGGTGGGGGAAAAGACTTCGTGCAATGGAAAAACTATGTTCATGAACATTCATGAATGTTCAATTCAACTTGGTTTCGCATCGTTGAATGGAACAATCCATCTTGCAACTCATGTAAATATTATCACCATTTCACTCACAACCATTTGTATAAATATCACGTTGTTTTCATGGATCGAAAAGTCAGAATCGAGAATTAAAGTTTGCTTGAAGTTTAATATTATAAACATGTTTGTTTCTTTTAATTTCAGACGTATGTGGGAATCAGAACGTCTTTTTAAGCTGGAACGAGTCAATGACTGTTTTGGCCAAGACAGACCCATCTGAAAGGGTTGTTGCCGTCTACACCGGAACTTCTCGATCAATTCCGAATTCCGCAACAGTACACAACATAACCATAACTCCGCTGGCAGGATCAGTTCGTATTAACTGCATCTGGGCATTACATGCGCCTAACGGGACAAAGATTAAACTTGAAGTGTTCGACATCCATGGAGAAGGCATGCTCCTGAGCGTTTTTGACGGGAATGATCCGGCCGACGGGACTCCAATCTTGGTCAAAGATTCGGCTCCCATATTTTCCGAGGTTCCAGTGTCTGTGCTTTCTCATGAGCCCCAAATGACGATTGTGCTGAGAAATATGGGGGAAAGTGCATACCTCCGTGGCATGAGAATCGTTCTGACGCCTTACGAAATTGTTGGTAAAATAAGATTCGATTTTGTTTTGTATTTGTATATCTATGTTGATTGAATCAATTTGTTTGTGTATATTGTTCACTTAATAGGGTGTGCATAACAGTGGTAAGAGTAAAACGTGCTACGACAAATATGGAATATCAGATGTAAATTAATATTTGACAGTCACACATGTCCTACTGATGTTGACATTATTCAATGTTACAAACAGAATTTGAGGGCCTTTCTATTGTTTGAACACAAAAGAATGTGCCATGAAACCTTTAAGGCGTGCTACGCAGCAAACAAAGCGCTGTGTTTATTTAATGATAATGGTGAGTTAAGTTTTGGGTTTTAAAGAGCTTCCTTCTCCTTCAAGTAATTCAAGTGTTGTCCCCATTTGTCATTTATGTCACCTTCAATTGTATCAACATATTATAATTTAATTATCTATCGTTTGGGTCTTCGTTTCACGTGATTATGTCACGCTAAATTGTATATCATTGCATCTGTTTTTATTTTATCTATTTTGTTCTCCTTGATTGCTATTTAATAGCTATATTGTTGGACTGATGTGTTATTGTTTGGTTTATGTTGTTGTTGAATAAATGAAGCTGTATAGCTTCAATGCAAGAGGAAAAAAAAAGGAAAAAATTAAAATGTTCACAGATTTGCACACATAGTGGGAAACTTCTCTTGAAATATGTTTGCTTTTAAAAATGCAATAATTTTTGAGAAATGAGTAAAACAATTAGTTTTGAACTTGCTAGTCCAAAACTCAATGTTTGAAAACAGTGAAAACATTTAAGGTTTTTCCACTTTTTTCTCGTGACTCCAATGACCGATTGAGCTTACACTTTCTCATGTTTGTTATTTTATGTATATGTTGGGTTACATCAAGTGTGGATACTGGTTTTCGACAAATACCAATGTTACACACGTGCTTTAAAGTATTCTGTTTTAATAAACTTTAAATGACATTCTCCTTCAGATTGCAAAGAAGGGGAGTACACCTGTTTGTTTGGTATAGAGTGCCTCGAGTCCACCTCGCAAATTTGTAATGGGGTTAGAGATTGCGCTTTCAGTGAGGACGAGTTTGGCTGTGGTAAGTGCTAACAGCAGAAATGGTGTACACATAAGGTTTGATCATGAAGCTGAAACACCAGGGCTCATGATAATTAAAAAGAACTTTTCAGAAAAAAACTTGGTACCTTACAAATCTGAAATTAATAAGTCTGGGGAAAGCTACACACACTGAACAAGGGTAGTGATACAGCGAGATCCACTGTAAGACGTGCTGGATGTTTTTAAATGTACACACAGCTTACACTTCATAATAAGGTGATTCATACAATTTTGTTTAAACAAATAAAAATAAAAAAATGTGTATATACATATTCAAGGGGCTCACGTTTTGAAGCTAACAGTGTTTTAGGTGTTTTTTTCTCTTCTTTTTTTGTCGAAAGGTGGATGCGATTCGCTGAATATAAGGTGCACGTCTGGAGAATGTATACGCCCCAGCCAAATATGTGACGGTCATTTTGACTGCGCCGACTATTCAGATGAAATGATGTGTGGTAAGGATATTTGAGTAAACTGCATCGATGTCATTGTTTACATCACACACACAAAATGACTTATTACTTTCTTTAAAATTCCAGGACAGATTTGTCTTGCAGAAGTGTCTATCCGGGTCAGATTGACCAGGAATCCGGGTCGGTACCATATTTTAGACTCCGCGCTCCGGGTCATTTTGACCCAACAAATGGGTCATTCTGACACAGAGTATGGTCTTCCTTGTGTGACCTTTCACAGAGTCAGTTATGCATGGACGTTTTAAACCATGTACAATTTTATATTTAAGAATGTTTTTCTCGGAGCATGTTAAATTTCTTTTAACACCACAAACAGTAAGCCATTCATTAAATGCATTGATATGCAGGTAATTTAGCGGAATATAAGTGCTTTTGGGGATAGGGACACCTATGTCTGGCTCTACATAACCGTTGTCAAGCAAGCAAATCGCCGTTCCAAGTTAAAAGAAAAAGAAAACATATATACAATTTCTTTTCCTCACAGATCTTATTCCAGAACTCTCTTCGATAGTTTGTGCTTTGTCTGGACTTCTATAATGTTTTTTTTCCGGCTCCCGGTTGATTTTCTTTGCAATTATTTTACAAATCCTGTTTTGCCCAAAGAACTTAAATCTTGAAGATTTTGCTTAAATCTTAAAATCATGTCTCTTTGGCTGCTTGAAGACCAGTCGGCTTGTCGGCTATTTGGAGCTGGCTGGTCCCAAATTTCCACTTCGAGTCATCGTTCTTCCATTTCTTCCGTGTTTCCATTCATAAATGCAATGCAAGTCTGAGTTGTAGAGGTTTTCCCAAAGCCGGTTAATTACTAATTCCCGCTAAAAATACCAACAAGATTGTCCTCAACCTTGTCGTGCGGTGTATGCAAAGTAATACAAGCAAGGAGTTAACCTTTGATGAGAAACGAATGTCGTAATAGCAAAATAATAGTATTAATATTAGTAGTGTCGTAGTAATTAATATTATTATTATTATTGCTGTTACATGTATCGTCATCTTTAACATTACAAATGCGTTGCTAACTAACGTTACAGATACTTGTGGCCGTACGGAGATTGCGTTGACTGTAGATGCACCAATCATCATGCAATTCTATCCGAGCAACGATGCAGGTTATATCTTCAGAGTTTTTCGAGGAGATTACTATCTTTATCTAACTCCCACCGGTAGCGACTTTATCGTTTACGAAAGACACGTCCAAAGTTTGAGCTGCATATGGATATTGAATGGACCAAATGGAACAAGATTTCGTATTGAACTGACGTCCTTTGAAGCAAATGATATGGAGTTGATAATGATAAATGGACATGATCTCGTCAATGCAACTCCAGCTTTAGTTGTAGATTCAGGTTCTCCTCGTAACAGGCCAGCTGTCCGCTCTATAGATTCAAGGATGACGATTGTTGCAAAAAGTAAAACAGCAAGCTCTTCCATAATAAGGTTGATCGTTAAAGCTCTTGTAACTAAAGGTAGGACTTACATGTTACTGGCGTTGATTTTTGGTTTAGATTATGTTGAGTTTGCATTTGGTATAATGTATAATATTAAAACGATGTAGGCCTATGACAAGGCACGTATACTCTGTACTTTCCCAAGTCATGTGTGGGGGGAGGAGGACCCACCCAAGTAAAATGCCGGTGGATTTGTAGTTGATTTTTTTTCCCACAGGACTCGGGAAAGTTCTGAAGATACAGTGATTGACACACATCGGTGTGTGAGTAAAACACAAATAATATTATATTATTTGTTTTATTATTAATGTTTGCTGTTGTTGTTGGTCTGCGGCAAGTTGTTAAAATGGAGAACGTTGTCTCAATTCGACTGAATCGTTTGTGGGGAATAATTGGATTGAAAAATAAATAATATTAGTAAACGGGAACAATTTATATTCAGCTCATAATAATGGGCTTGAGTAGGTACAAACTCATGGTCCCATGCATGCAGCGTGTGCAACCAGCTGACGGAAAGAAACATTAAAAGAGCAGTATTTCATTAATGCAATCATATTGGTCAACTGTGAGAGGTGTAGTGACAACTTTAGTGTTTTCTTACAACACGTATCGAATCTATGACTATTATGTTTTTAGTTCTTAGTTAATCATTGTATGTTTCCCTTCATTATTTTGATAAAGAACATTTCTAGTAGCAACAACGATAACAGTCCCAACAACCAAACATTAAATCGGCATTCGTCATTATCCCTGTAAGGACCCAGAAGTTAACGATGTGCCCCATACCATATTTTTGCCCGTAACTTGTTAACATTGCGTCCGATTGTCACCAAATTATCTTACTTTCCTCATTATTCACCTAGAGTCATATAGCGTTTAACAAAGTTGATATAATGGTTAGCTGTTAACATGGCAATCGTTTATTTGACCTTTGGTTAAACTTTTTAAACGTATTTTAGTGACTAATTGTCGATTTAAAGAAATTCCACTTGTTTTTAGTTCGGATTTTTCCACAAAGTGATGTGTTACGTGATAGTGTTCAATTGCATCATGGGAATTCATATGGCATCCATATCCGGCAGCCATCTTATATTTTTTGTTTTCAGCCCTTTTTAGGGGTTCAAACTATGTCAAGTTATTTGATCAATGACATTTTGTTTTAGAGCTATTAAGTTAGCATATTCAGTATTTTACAGAGCCACCTTTGATATAATTTTGAATTACCATCACATGAATATATTTCAATCAGCTGAAAAAAGTTAATGTGCCGCAAATCATTAATAATAAAACAATTAATCTAAACGTCCTGTCCCATCAATTGAAACACCAACCCACGATGAGTATTACACTGCAGTGCCAATGACATTGTAAACCCTTGCCCCTTCTCAAAGTATTTCGGGTTCAGTCATTCAGCTCAATATCAAAGGCACTGGCAAAACTCAGTGGAAATTTAGACCCACACATTACAGGCATCTGATTATTGAAAACTTGTTCTGTTTCGTTTTATATTGGTTCACCAGACATTTCAGTTGGAACAACTCCAGTCAATCTGACGTTACTAGTCAATCCGGGGGAATATACATCAATAGATCGCCGCTGGGAGATCAGGGCTCCAGACTGGGTATATGTAGTGGTGTCCGTACAATATGTTGGCGTATACATGTATGCGAGTCGTGACTCAGTATACATTGATGGCACCCTTCGTGATGGAGACACCGCGTCAGTTGAACTGCTCAGATTCACACCAATAAAGTCCATTGCATTTACCTCATCGAATACAATTTCTGTCTATTTCCGAAGTAACATACTCAGAATGGATTTTTACCAGCCATCCCCAAACCCGAGGTTTATTCTACAACTCCAAGGCACCAATGGTAATACCACCGGTAGTTATGTACAAATAATGAAGTTCAATTATAATAAATATGGCAATATTTCAAAAAAATTGAAACACTATTTGATGCAACTGTTACTTGTCATCAACTCTACATTTCTTTCTGAGAAACAACTTGATATGCCTTCGTAGGTGCCTTGCGCTGCTTCCAACCTACCCCCAGAAACATGTAAAAGGAAAATAATAAACAAGTCATCGACGTTCACTCTAGGCATAGGAAGCGAATCTTGTTTATTATTTTATTTTGTATCACAAGTTTTAATTGAAAGAAGTTACCCCAACCTTTTTTTATTCAATGACTTATGATCCCTAATGAACATGCCAGAAGAAAAACAAAAGTGTTAAAAAAAACAACTTGTTGTAGCATCTCCAAAAAATAAAAATTACTTATATCGTCACCGTTTACACTTATATCATCATCTATCAATGTGTTTCGAGTTTAACCTTTTATTCAAACTGCTGTTTCGGAGACAATTTTTGTTTCTTCTTAATTTGTTGACTTTGTTTAATTGTTACAGTTCAATTGAGTTATTGACTCCTTTAGCGTATTCTTTACATCGTGAAAACGGAAACCAAGAGACCTACATGCCGGGCGTTGTGTGCAAAACAAAGCACGTTGGGATTTGTCACCTCGTAAAAAAAAGTTCATACCAGTGTTTGCCATCCCGTCCCGCGATAAGTATCAATGGATAAACATAAAAACTGTAAATCTAGTGATTTGTCAGTCATGCTTACTAGTGAAGTAATGAAACCATTATGCGTTAGGTCCTGAGACTGCTTGTTAACGTTGACGTAATAAATGTATTAAGAATTTGAACAAAGACCGATTGACATTTTTCTGATTTTGTTAGTCTGACGGATTTGTCATTTCGTGAGAATGGTGACGACATTGCACATTTCGATCTCTATAATAGATACAACTTCCTGCTCCCTCGAGGATGACTTCGATTGTAGAAACGGGATTTGCGTTACTCCAGAGTCAAGGTGTGATGGTCGGCCTGACTGCCGATCCGGTCCAGAATACTCATCTGCGGATGAAGAGGATTGTGGTGAGGACCGTATTATTAATTGCATTATATCTGGATGTTTAAAAGCATTGCTGCTTAAATTTGGGGAAGATGTCACATCTACAGCACTTCTGTTTATCCAGATTACGTGCCTTTTGGTTGTGTGTTGTCAATGCTTAGTGCTTGACATTCCAATTGAGTGCAAAAACATGATACATCTAATAACGCCAAATATCGGCCTTTAGAACCGGGCGGTTACCTGTCACATGTACCGTTGACCTTGCATACCATAATACTTTGCACACAACCATGATGCATGTGTGTACAATCATTCTGGCAGTTCTTCGTCTTTTCATGTCTATCCAATGAAACCATTGGGTTTGTAAGACCAGTGCCTGTCCAGGCTCTACAGAGGCTAGTCCTCATTATTATCTTCTTGCTGTTTCTTTCAGGTGCTTGTGGTATCACCAAGATTCACGTTGGAAGCGAACCAATTAACTTCAACTTAACAGGCTACCCAACCAGCTATCCTCCGTCTCTCGACTGCAACTGGGTGATCGTTGCTCCGGGTTTTATGTCAAAGTTACACGTAGGAATAACTGATTTTTCGATAGAAGACGGGAAAGACATAGCTGTCCTTCGCGGCATTAATCTCTACGGAGCTACTGTTACATTTGAGCTGACTGGGTCCATCGATAAACTGATATCGATAACATTTAATTCATCGCGAGAAGTGTCCTTCAACTTCAGAAGTGATTCATATATTAGTGGACGAGGGTTTCTACTAGAATTTTACAGCAGCAATGGTAAATTCTCTTGCGAACTTTTTAAATATATCTTACACATAATGACGTAAAAGGACCTGGTAAACTCTTATTAAATAGAAGTCAAAAGCTCAGAATAAACAGGTACTTTGCTTCCATGATTTCGTCGGCGTTTTTACCTCAACGATGGTGTGAATGGATTTATTATATAATCTTGCAATAAAAGTTGGTTTGTTTGACGTTTAAAAAATAAAACTTTATCAGGACTGCTGGGGTGGGGGCATATGTTTGTCCATCTCCTCCGATTTGTCCATCTTCTTCATCTCCTCCAAATTTACTTTGTTGAACATGCTCGATTATGAGCATGTTCGACAAAGAAAATTTCCATTTTATGGACAATAAACATTGAATTTAATTGAATTTAATAATCTTTAGCTTATATCTTTGTTTAACGGTGTGGCCGATCACCACAAAAATTGTTACTTTTCTAATTAACTTAAAGTCACCTAACTTATACCTGATGTTACCATGAAAAACAACACAGTTTGTTTTTATATGTTTGCATCCTGTAGATATTAGCTCATTGAAAGTTTCATGAAAATCGGCTGCGAACTTTAAAATTGCTGAGCGGAGGCTTAGCTGTCGCACAAACTTAGTGGTGCATTAACATCCACGCTGGTTGACCATCAGCAACATTTCTTTCCAAGCTCTACATTTACATGTTTGAAAATTTTTATTAGGCCTAATGCTGTTGTGAAACACAAAATAATAAAACATAAATAAAACGAATTTGTTTAATACCTTTTTGAAGGTACTGGTAACATATCTTGTCCTGACCCTGATGTCTTTGATTGTGGAGACGGCTCTTGTTTGAAGCCAAGAGGAAGATGTGACGGTTTTAGAGATTGCCAAAGTGGAGCAGACGAAAATGATTGTGGTGAGAACGTTCCCTTGTTTGCATTCGAGGCAACAGAAATGCCTACTCAAATCAACGCACTCGGAAGGGAATGGGGAACACTTGTGGACGCAGGGTGGCAGCAAATATTGTTTAACTAACCCCTACCCCTATAATGATACCAAATTATACTTTATACTAACTAAATTAAAAGTATCTGTTGCTGACAGCCAAAATGAAAACGCACAGTCTGTTTGTACTAATCAACAGCTTGTTTTCTTTCTTTTTTCAATTAAAGTTCTTTTTTGGCATCTCTACGAAATTAAATACTCTGAGGGTCTGCGGATGTATTTTTTATATATATAAAAAAATTTTTTTTTTTTTTTTTTTTTTTTTTTTTTGGGGGGGGGGACCCCACAAATTTATCTTATCACGGAGGCTTAGTGTAGTTTACAGCATGTAGCCCCTGAAGAATGTGTAAACAAAGGCATTGGGGTAAAGTATATTCACATAGTTAAACAGGCTGGTCGTAGGTTTTCATACAACTGAAATTGTTATGTGTGTCTGCGATGATATGAGAAGGTACTATACACAAAAATGAAAACATTCGATTAAAACAATTATTATTAACTAATTTGTGATATTTTACTGTCAGCTAAAGTAGAAGTGTTTGTGTGCAGGGTTGTAAATGCCATTATGTTCAGAACAACGTAGCAAAGAAAACTGAATGGCATGTCTGCTGCCACCTATAGCGTCTGGCCTCGTATGTTATCGAAGCTTCCTTGAATCAAACTGATTTATTCGGTACTTCGTGGTGTCCACTCGTGACTCAGAAACTAACATAATAATAAACAAAAGCAGATAGGGAACAAGTATTAAACTCGTTTTATAATAATAATAATAGTGAACATTTATAACGCGCCATGTCTGTCAGACTTGACACTCCTGGCGCGAATTAGAGACAGGCCAAAATAGTATGAACTAAAACAACAAACCGATTAAGTTAGGAACTACGGAAGAGGTGGGTTTTTAATTGAATTTTGAATTTTGCACATGAGGTTTCTTTTCTGAGTTCAGTAGGGAGTCTGTTCCAGAGTGAAGGGCCAGATCTTGAAAACGACCGACTACCCCAAGAATGCCGTGAATGTGGGATCTGTAGAAGTAGTGTATCAGCAGAGCGGAGTTGACGTGGAGGATTGTAGAGGCTTATTAAGTCCTGAATATACGTAGGTGATGTGCCGTGAAGAGATTGGAAGACAAGAAGAATGGTCTTGAAAATAACACGTTCATGGACGGAAAGCCAATGTAGCGCATGGAGAATGGGTGTGATGTGAGATCTGCCTGTGGTGAGAGTAACCAGTCTGGCCGCTGAGTTCTGCAGGCGTTGAAGACGCCTTAGTTGGTAATCCGGGAGGTTGATGAAGAGGGCATTGCAGCAATCAAGGCGAGATGAAATCAGGGAGTGGACCATACATTCTGTTGCTTTGTGGGTGAGGAACCTACGGATATGTGACAGGTTCCGTAGCTGGAATCTGATGGACTTGGAGATACTTGATATGTGATCATTAAGATTCATGTGCGAATCAATGATCACGCCGAGATTCCGACACTTCTCTTTTGGATGTAGTTGTTTGTCGCGGATTGTTATGGGGTGCTTAGGGATCTTGTTGAGCATTTGTTTTGAACCTAGAAGTAGGAACTCAGATTTGTTAGCATTTAGTAGCAGGTTGTTCTGTGACATCCACGTTTTTATTTCAGTGGCACATTCTTCCAAACGTTTTAATACAGATATTAGGTTGTCCTCGGTTGGGTGGAAGGAGATGAAGAGTTGAGTATCATCAGCGTAGGAATGATATCCAACATTGTGACTGCGGATGAGGTTACCAAGTGGTTGAGTGTAGGCAGAGAATAAGAGTGGACCGCCCACAGAACCCTGGGGGACACCATGTGTTAGAAGCTTTTGGTCAGACTTAACACCATCAATGGAAATGCGTTGAAAGCGATTATTGAGGTAAGACCTGAACCACTCCAGGGCACGTGATGTGACTCCGAAAGCTTGCAACCGATCTATTAATGTGGAATGGCGTACGGTGTCAAACGCTGATGACACATCCAGCAGAACCAATGCAGTCAGTTTGCCGTTATCCATCTGATGTAAAATGTGATCTGTTAGACTTACTAGGACTGTCTCAACACTATGATTGCTTCTGTAAGCTGACTGGCGACTGTCGAGTATTTGGTTGTCTGAGAAGTGTTGTGTGAGCTGGGAAAAAGCAGCACGTTCCATTATTTTTGAAAGGAAAGGAAGGTTTGATATTGGGCGGTAATTCTGCATCAAGTTTTTATCTAACCCAGACTTTTTCAATACTGGTCGAACATTACTGACTTTCAGAGAGGTGGGAACAGTTCCGGTTTTGAAGGTGGTGTTGATTATATGAGTGATAGCAGGGATGGCCACTGGTAAACACTTCTTCAGTAGGTGTGTTGGCATAGGTCTAGATCACAAGATTTGGTAGGAGACTTAAGGATGATAGATTTGACCTCCTCGGCGGTAACTGGTTGCAGAGTATCAAGAGCGGTAGTGTAAAGATTTGTTGACACTGGGCTGCCTTCACTGGTGCGTGCTGCAGCCAGAGTTGAGCATATTGTCTCCACCTTATCCTCGTAAAAGTGACTAAAGTCTTCAACAAGTTGTTGAGCACAGTTGTGGTCAGGGAGAGATGAGTCCATCTTCCTATTCAGGAGTTCATTTGCAAGACGATACAATCTGCGTGTGTTACCATGGCAATCTTTGACAAGTTCAGTGTAATGCAACAGCTTGGCTGATCGAATAAGGGATTGCACCTTCCCTCGCTGGACATTGAAAAGTTGGCGGTGGATTTCAAGTTTCGAGGTGCGCCACTGTCTTTCTAACTGTTTCCGAAGTTGCTTCTCTTGGGCGATTTCTTTATTGTACCACTGTTGGTTGGGTCGGACTCGTACAGTTCTAGTTTTAACAGGGGCATGGTCATTCAACACCTCAACTATAATGCCATTGAAGATGTTAACTGCTGTGGCAGGATTACCTTTGAAACACTGTTCAGCGAAGGATTTCTGCTGCAGATCGTCAGTGAAACTACGCAAATCTATAAGATTGATATTTCGTGAAGAGACTGTCCTTTGGTTAGCTTTGGGCTTTACAAGACGAAATTTGCAGACAATTGCCAGATGATCTGATATCCCACCTGCAAGTTTGAGATCAGCAAAACAGCAGAGGTCCGATTGCCGTGATATGAACAGGTCCAGTGTATGTCCGTGGGTATGTGTGGCCTCACTAATATGTTTTATTCAAGTACTGTTTACAAATCACTTTCCTTACACAACAACCTCTCGTAAGTTTGTTGTGCACCAAAAGGGGAACAAGATAAGCAATAAATCATGCCATTTTTATCAATTCTCACAACATCAAGACACTAATTATCACACTTTATAATCGTGTTTATTTCTAGGCAATGTTACCTGCCCAGGATCATTTTCCTGTTGGAATTTGTTATCATGTGTTCACAATTCCTCAGTCTGTGATGGCACATTAGACTGTCCGGAGGGAGATGACGAAACACCACGAACATGTGGTATGTTTTCTTCTTTTTATGTGTTTTAAAGGTAGGGTCATAGATTGGTAAACACTCCAAAAACTAATGGCCAAAACAACTTACTCGGTGAGAAGCACTGCAGTTGTTGACAGTATAACCTATTTTGAGAAAGGATTCCCTTCGAAGTAATATGGTTTGGACAAATTTTCACCAACAGACATTTGAATCTGAGAAACGATTCAAACGATTCATTCATGAATCGTTTCTCAGATTTCTAAGGGTTTTGTCCGTTCACGAAATGCTGCGGCCAGATCTGCTTACCCGCTGTCACCTCGCTAAACGTGAATGGATTTGACATTCTTGTGAAAGTATCGTGACCGTTTTTTTGCTGTTTTTTCAACAAGTAGACACTGTATTCAGCTGAAATTTTCACATGTAACTTTTATATGTATATTTTGTTTTTTTATGTTGCCTATATATCAGCATTAAGTTGTCCAAAAACTGTAATATAATGACCCCATCTTTAATGCTTCAAAACGATTTTATTTTTTCTCCGTAGTTTGTTTACATTTCTTGTTACTAATTTTGTATAATTGTTATTAAAAATGTTTATATTTATCTGTGTACGTGATTTTCTTTTTTATATTATTACCCTTTTCTCTCTTGAGTGAAGTTATAGGACTCCATTTATTTAGTATAACTTCAACAATAATCAAAATGACATACACTGATACAAAAATGCAACAAAACCAGTGTTGCCATTAAATAGTGTTAAAGGTGCTTGATAGATAAATTAATCATATAAATATCACGTGAACCAAACCAACTGAAAGAAAAAGGGACAACACATTTTATAAATGAGTTATTGATTGGTCGGTTAATTGATTGATTAGTTGATTGATTGATTGGTTGGTTGATTGGTTGGTTGATTGGTTGGTTGATTGATCGATTAATGGATCGATTGATCGACCGACCGACCAACCGACCAGGTTTATTTATCTGTTTGAAAAGAGAATTATAATTTACACTTATTGTAAAACACTGTTTGGTTTATCATTAATATATTTCTTCAACCAAAAATGTTCGGTATTGAGGAAAATAAAACAAGCAGTCACTGAAGTTACTTTTTTTTTTTTTACTTCTCTGGAAACTTTTCGAATATTTGTTGTTGATAAGAAACTCAAAATTGTGGCATGTTTATTTCTTTGTTATTCCTAATATGCATATTTTTTTATTCATAATGTCAAAGCCGACCGATGTCCGACAATGTGTTCTTGCGATGTCACTGATGATGGTTATGTCGTCCAGTGCACCTCGGGATGGGAGCAGGAGACTGTAGGTAACATTGTCGTAAAAACCACACATCTGTAAGTACACAAGCAAAGCTGTTCGCTTCCTTTCGTTATTGATATGTCTGTCGTCGTGTGTTGTTTGCAAACACGTCTTATTGATTTCTGCTCATATTGTAATAGTGGTGTTGTTGTTTGTTTGTTTGCTTGTTTGTTTGTTTGTTTGTTGGGGTGTTTGTTTGCTTGTTTGTTTGTTTGTTTGTTGTTTGTTGTTTGTTGTTTATTTTTTTGTTGGGGTGTTTGTTTATTTGTTTGTTTGTTTGTTTGTTTGTTTGTTTGTTTGTTTGTTTTTGGGGGGGGGGGGGTGTTGGGGCGTTTGTTTGTTTGTTTGTTTGGTTGGTTGGTTGGTTGGTTGGTTGGTTGGTTGGTTGGTTAGTTGGTTGGTTGGTTGGTTGGTTGGTTGGTTGGTTGGTTGTTGTTTGTTTTTGCGTTATCAAGAAGTCTCTAAACACAACTTTTCTTAATTTTATATCCTGCAGCAAACTTGAGAATGAGAAGATAATCGCACTGAATACAGGAATCTTCAAAGGTTTCTCATTCTTAAAAACACTGTAAGTTGATAGCTTATCTCGTGACCATTTAATTTATGTTAACGCTTAATGGCGACCTAAGTCGACTGTGCACTGTACCCTGCTCTAGTCCAATGGCGACTTTGGTTGACTTTGCAGTATATTAAACGACTGTGCACTATACCCTGCTTGAGCAATAATGGCGACTTTAGTCGACTGTGCACTGTACCCTGCTTGAGCCCCAATAGTGACCTTAGTCGACTGTTCACTATACCCTGCTTGAGCCCCAAACCCCCAATGGTGAATTTAGTCGACTGTGCACTATACCCTGCTTGAGCACCAATAGTGACCTTAGTCAACTGTGCACATTATACCCTGCTTGAGCCCCAATAGTGACCTTACAGTCGACTGTGCACTATACCCTGCTTGAGCCCCAATGGTGACTTTAGTCGACTGTGCACTATACCCTGCTTGAGCCCCAAAAAGACCTTAGTCGACTGTGCACTATACCCTGCTTGAGCCCCAAAAAGACTTTAGTCGACTGTGCACTATACCCTGCTTGAGCCCCAATAGTGACCTTAGTCGACTGTGCACTATACCCTGCTTGAGCCCCAATGGTGTCTCTAGTCGACTGTGCACTATACCCTGATTAATCACTACTTGCGACTTTTGGTTGACTTATTTCATTTATTAATTTTTTTATTTAATATTTATTTATTAATTTACTTGTTATTTCAACTGGGTGGCCCATTCATTTGTAACCACTGGTCTCCCATGGGTCCCAGCATGTACAGAGATACACTTAAAATAAAACAGCAAAATTGAACACAAGCTTATTACAATGTTATTTGGAAAAATATTCTAAAAATATAACCATCAAATACTAATCTGGTTATATAACATTTTAAAACAACTGATGCTGCCAGCAGGCAGAATTTTAAGATTTGAAGGAAGGGCATTCCATGCCTGGCTCCCTAAATTTGAAGGTTTTTCTGCCAGCCTCTGTCCTGGGAAATGGAAGTATAACGTTCCCGGCTGAGTTGGCTCTGGTACGGTGATTATAATTATCAGATACTTTATCAAAAACATTAAGATAAACTTATTACATTGTTATTTAAAAAAATGCTTAGTAAAAATTTAACCATAACATCTAGGAAATACTTATCTGGTTTTTAAAAGTTACAAACGACTGATGCTGCCAGCAGGCAGACTTTTAAGAAAAGTCTTAAGTCGACTGTGCACTACACCCTGCTTGAGCCCTAATGGCGACTTTAGTCGACCAAGGCAAAAAATAAATGAATACAAAAATAAAACACAACTTAAGCAGGAGCACATTGGAAAGAACGGATCTTTCCAATGATGACATCATACAATAAGGTTGCTGTTATGCCATCTTCATATTTGGAATGGACAGATCAGAAATGCCAAACACCTACGGAGCGCCATTACAAAAGTGTTGAGTTAACAGATCACACTGAGGAAAGATTGGCTGTAATTATGAATGTGAGTATATGTTTGTGTTTGGATAATATTCTTACCCCAAGCACATAAACTTCGGCGTAATATGTTGCATTTCATGTATTCAGACGATGTTTTATTTTATTTTTCTCAAACTAGAGTTCTGACAAACAACAGCTTAGATTACTTCAAAGCCGGGACATTCTCTGGACTCTTTAATCTCACTCATCTGTAAGTCATTTGCCTATTACTTTTTTAATGTGTCAAACTGTTGATTATGAAATATTTTCACCAAAGGTCCTTTAGTTAGTTGCAACATTAATCTTACAAACTGAAATGCCACGAAAATCCCTTCTCTTGAAGCTTGTGTAATATTTTTCAATGTTGAGATAGTTGTTGTTTTTACGTGCATTATGATTATGTTGATACCTCAAGTAGGATATAAATGGAGAATTTATTGAAATAAAGTATGTTCCGATACATCTATGTTTCAACTTCCATTTGTTCCGACACCCTAATGTATTTTCCTAATCCTAACACTAGCCTTAACCCTAACCCTAATCCTTAACCCTAGAGGTAAATCACGAGATAATTTCTTTTTGAATATATAGGTTGTCGGAAAACATAGAGCAATCACCAACTCAGGGGTAGTACCAAGGATGAGTGCAGAACAACAAATAATACTTTTGTATAAATCCAAAGAAAACCAGGTATCCCCGATTATCGAGGAAATGCCGTACCTAATTGTCCTTATCTCTCTTCATAATGCAGTGAACAACTTAAAACAATAACAAAATAAGAAGTTGTACTTGAAGCATTTCAAATAGTTTACTTCTGTCCAGAAGATCAGCAATTTATTCAAACCCAAGTGAAGATTATTTTTGTTTTTATTATGAATCCAGGGACATCTCACAGAATAACATCTCGAGCTTTCAGAGTGATATCTTTGACGACCTTGTCAACTTGAGAACATTGTAAGCAAACAAACAAATCATCTCGTCCATGCACAGTGATATTACAATCAACAAAAATCAGTCGATCTCATGTTTATTGGTTACGTAGAATTTGAAATGTTACATGGTGACGATAAAATCAAGTGAGGTTTGCGGTTATAACATGTCTCCGCAAACCCCGCTTGATTTTAATGGTTATACGTAACGTTCGTAAAAATAAGGCGTGGGACCTATCTGGGCTTTACACATTTTGTTCCTTTTGTAACAAGCAGGAAACAAGTTTATTTTATTTTTAATAAAACAACACTACAGTACTGAAAATAAAGCAATTATGTCAATAAAGTCATTGTTATAGGTTTATTTTCATTGCACGGGAGAACTGATACAAAACGTCGGGGAAAAGGAAACAAGAAGTTGTAAAATTGTTTTTGTACAAATTATTCAAATTGTCAATGCTGTTAATTTTCATCAAGCTTCAGGCCTGATCATTAAATGTTGTTTGTATTTACGCTAACAACTATTTAAAAAATTACCAATTTGCGTTTAAACGATGTGCGAAAGACCTTTTGCAATGAAAAACTTAGCACTGGCATGGTGCAAAAATAGGAATGGTATCTTTTGCGTTTTCGCGAACTGGCGAGTTTTGAGTAAAACTCAATAAAATAGTTCCAAGAACGTAAAATATTGACAGTTCTTGATTGGTAGGTATATTTTAAATTCAAAGTCAGTAGTAAACATTAAAGAAACGTCAGTTTGAAGATTAGTTCAACTTTAAATGATTTTCTCAAATCATGGATTTTTGACCGTGGAAAGATTTGCCACTTCGTGAAAACGGTGACGACAATTTGTTAAAAAAGCAAATATTACTTTCAGTAGCAATTACGTTAATGTTGCCTTTTTCAGATGTTACGAAATAATATTTAATTTCTTTTTGATTAAGGCTGCGTTGAACTTTTGTTTGAAGTTGTTTTCAAAAATAATCCGAAGTCCAAAATAGTCCAGCACATCACAAGATGGGGAAACAGTTCGAATTAATTAGTCCAACTTACATAGCTTTTTTTATGTCTCTTTAATAGGTTGATTTCTGATAATCCTTTGCTTTCCATAAAGAGTGGAGCTTTCAACTCATTGAGCAGTTTGACGAACCTGTAAGTCAATGCATGTTGTTTAAAGTCAAACAATAGAGGGCCAAGAACCTACAAGTATAACTATAAGAGTTTTTTAGACCAATGAAAACCGGGTAGCCAGGTGTACAAAACATACATACCGGGTTCCATCGTTTTTAGTATGATCGTTCCCACATCCCGAGATCATTGACTTTGTGGTTAAGGCCAGAAATACATGTGTCCGTCATAATGTTGTGCATAATGCGTACCCGAAATGCGTTAAAATTTAAAAAAACCATGCACGCCCAGCAATGCACACAGTTTTTACGGAAACGCAGTACGCAATACGGATACATGGACATTGTTTGCGTTGCTTGGCGTGTAATACGCATAGAGGCATTACGCATACTGCACAACGGACACATTATTTCCGGCCTTACGGCCTCTTCAGCTGGTGGAGACTTTCGGGTTACTTGTTGGGCGTTACAATAGGGACGTAACGTAAAAATGTTTGATAATTTCATCAATGAAGCGGTCACAGTTTACGGGCTTATTTTGATTGAGCCAATCGAAGTCACAGTGATATCTGGTTGGCCTACACGTATGGCATTTGCAATCAGAAACTTTCAGATTGAGACTGTTGATTATTAAAATACTTTAAAACTGATGCTTATACAAATTATACACTTTGTCTTTAAATCCACTTATGACACCATCTTTGATGATTTATTATGCAAGGCGGGAAATTTGAATAGTTGGCCATACTGGCCAACGACACTTAGTTCTTTTAATCATTTACAACACGAGTGGTGTTTAGACTTGAATTACTAAAACACTGGTTATACTTTTACTGAGTTTGTCTTTGCTCTGAATCGTTTTGAGATGAAAATCACAACATTGAACTTCATTTTTGTAATAGTTTTATGATCCGAGGTGAACGGACCATTAAACAAGAAGACTCTACATTGGATATCGATCCTGGCGCTCTTAAAGATCTGCACAGTTTGGACAAATTGTAAGTCCGTTACTTTATGTCCCCATTTCATTATGCTCAGGTTAAATCTGTCGCTTTAAGCTTGTTTGTATATTTCGTTCTTTGTTTGTGGTCTTTTTTAGTACACGTACTTGTGACTTTGGTTTCTGCGAGTTGTTCAAGGGTCTGTAAACGTTTGGTAATGACTCTGAAAATAAATGGCAGAAAAAAACTTACTCGGTAAGAAGTACAGCAGCTTTGGATAGTATAATGCGGTTATGGTAAAAGATGTCTGAGAAGCGTTACTGCAGTAACGTTTCTCAGATTGCGAATTCCAATTGCAGATTATTCTTCCTGCGTGGACATAACCGCTCCGGATTTTCGGCAATATCTCAAAAACGCTACCGCCTTTTGAAATGAAATTTTCACAGTTTAGTTTTATGGTGTATATCTACTATATAGGATTGAAATAAACAGTGGTTTCCAATTAGCAAACGTATACAATCCCTTTAAACTTCAGTTAACTCCTAAAGAGTACCTTAGCATCGTAACTACCTTCTTGACAATTAATTTAAATTGTTCTTCGGGGAAAGTGAAGAAATGTGTTTGTGGTTTTTTTGTTTTGGGGGGTTTTTCCCCTTTTTTTCTAAAAACGCTATACAAGTTATTATTGCACGTGTAATGTGTCATATTTTAACTGTATTTACTTTAAATCTAAAACCCTTTACTGATTTGTCCAAAGTGCAACGCACATTTTTAAGAGTGTAATAAAACATTACACTGTCTTCGTGTACAAAATTGTACAGATATAAAGATGCTTTATATACACAAAATTGAGGTTGAACAAAGACAAATTGACCGGCTAGAGAGACCGCCAACATAGGGCTAGATATCTCAGTTGGTAGAGCGCCGGCACGTTAATGCGGAGGTCGTTGGTTCAAATCCCTCTCTTGTCATTTGTTCTTTGTTCAACCCCAAATTATTTAAAATTTTACCAAGTCGGTTTCCCTTGTGGTTTATACCTCAATGACAAAGAAATGTATAAACCAAGGGCTTGGCAGCCCCAGACTATGTCCAAACGCTCGAAGGTAATTATTTACCTACACACCATGCAATATACATTTAAAATGTTTTCGTGCATTTCCCAATGATCTAAGTGACTTCTTTACGTGCCCAGCTTGATGCCCAAGATGATTTGAGACTAATTTTTCTCTGTTTAATTAACTAGATTTTAATTAGTGACAAGAACAGATGACTCCACTTATCAGAGGGTTTGATCTGGGTAGGCCTGTATTTGACATGGGATATTGCACTAAATCACAAGACTGCAACAAAAAATCGCCTTCAAAAAAATACATTCACAACTCATCGCACTTTTGAGAAACTGACATTACCAAAACGTGCCATGGTTGGCGGCACAAACCTACACCTAAGTTAATATTTAATTTTATTTTAGGTACGTCGATGACTACCGTCTGTGTTGTAGATTTGATGAAGAAGTACCATCTAAAGCGTTTGACTACTCTAAATGTAAAACGACTGAGTTGCAACCACCACTAAACATCTGCGGCAGTCTGATGCGTAATGATCCACTACGAGCTTGCATGTGGATTCTTGGGTTGAGCGCCCTCATCGGCAACTTGATAGTAATCGTCAAAAGATGTAGACGGGGCAAAGAATTACTTAATGAGAATGAGACGCGTTCACTCTTGGTTCTTAATTTGGCTATATCTGACTTGATGATGGGGGTGTATATGTTGATTATTGCTACCGCTGATATCGTGTTAGGTAATAATTATTACATTATTGCGAAGCAATGGCGGTCTAGTGTGGCTTGCAAGATTGCCGGGGTAGTATCAGTGATGTCGAGTGAAGCATCGGTATTTTTTGTCACCATCATCAGTGTGGATTGCTGTTTAAGCCTCGTGTTCCCCTTCAGCCGGGTTAAAATCAGAGGAAAGATAACCAAAGGTATTGTGTCCGTCATGTGGTTTGGGGCTGCATGTCTTAGTATTATCCCGACCATCTTCAGTAATGATACTGATTCCAATGTATACGGGTTGTCTGATGTGTGCATTGGTCTCCCCCTGACAACTAAGGTGTCCAGTTTTAAAACTGTAGAGAGCTCCATCAGTAGCGTGTTTGGTTCAGGTACCATCACTATACCGGTACCTGAAGCAAGAGAACCGGCCTGGATCTACTCAATCGTCTTGTTTCTTGGCGTCAACTTGTTGTGTTTTATCGTTGTGTTGAGCTGCTACATAGCAATCTCTATGAAGGTAAGACGCTCGTCTAAGCTGGTTAAGGTAGCGACTCATCGACAGAGGGAAGTTAAGGTGGCGGTGAAATCGGCTCTGATGGTCGGTACCGTCTTCGCATGTTGGATGCCTGTGGTCATTATGGGGATTCTATCCCAGGCTGAGATTGTGACAATCGGTCCTGATATGTATTCCTGGATTGTTGTGCTCATCCTCCCAATAAACTCCTCCTTTAACCCGTATCTGTACACAATCTACTATTTAATCACTGCGCAGAGAAATACAAAGAAGCCTGAACCAAAGATCTTACTAAAAGTAATCGGTAATCAAAAATAATTCAAAGAACTCACTAATTATGTCCTTATTTTACCTTTAATGACCTTAGAACAAACTGTATTCCTTGAATAATTGAAATCCATTGCATTAGTGCGATAATTAATATGGGATAAGCCTTTTAATCACCAAAACCAAGAGTATGGCAACACACAAACACACAATTTTCCCCCTTTATTTTGCTGTTGCTGTCGCTGTTTGTTGTTGTTGTTGTTGTTGTTTTATTAATTTTATTTATTCATATATTCACTCATTAATTTATTCATACATTGTCATTGTCGTCGCCGTCGTCGTCGTTGTCATTGTCGTTGTCGTTGATGTTGTCGTCGTTGTTGTTGTCGATGTCGTGGTTGTTGTTATTGTAAAAAAAAAAATTTAAAAAAACGCGAATATAATACTTTTGTTTTCATGGTTGCAACTTTTTGATTTATCAACGATATTAGTAATTTTAGAGTAAGACTTCCATACTATCGCAAACCAAAGTCGGCAAAGTTTGCGGCTCTGACCTTGCAAGAAAAAAATCCCTGTTTAGCTGTTAGCCCAGTCTTATTTGAAAATCTGTAACTTGAGTTGACCATGGCGACACTGGTGACTGCTGCAGCTTTCGCGTGGGCTTTCTTAGCTACGTGGATGCAAAGCTCTCGCCCCGTTTACTATAAAATATTACCACAGACAAACAGGTTCCGCCTCTATGTATGAGCCGAATTATCAGTGTTTGCTCTAGTGTTTAGTTGTTTAGTTGTTTTATCTTGCATTCAATTATTTAGATTCATGTATGTATTGAGAGTAGGTTCTCGGAGGCCACATCTTTTTCGGTGACATTTTGTGTTTATCTGTTATTACAAGTTAGATAGATTTATAGTGTATGGAATGCAAAATGTGCTAAAAACAGGTTATGTTTAGCTGCAGTTTTTCCTTTTTTGGTTATTGTCCAAACTAACAGCTTAAAATTATTAGTATTGTCCGGTAATTGCTATCAATTCAGGATTTCAAAGCAACACATTTTTCTTATATCATTTTCTCCCCCAAATGGTGAAAAACAGATTTTACGAATCGATCTAATTTTTCAAGGCTTACAATTTAAAAATTAATAAATCCCAGTAATTGTTTAGCAATATAATGCACTTTTTGTCGTGTTTATATAAACACGGACAACATTTCACAAGAAGACGATTAATTTTAGGAACAAAGGATAAACAAATATACCCCCCCCCCCACACACACTCTTTTCGGCTAGGTTAAGGGAACAAGGGATAACAAAATCTGTTCCCTTGTTATTTTAGCTGGGTTTGAGGAACAAAGGATACACAAATATATCCCCTCCTCTTTTCGGCATGGAGGAACAAAGTATACAAAACAATATATCCCCCGCCCCCCTTCGCCGGCTGTGTTTGCGCAAGAAAATCTATCCCCTTGTTCAAATTATTACCACTCGATCCACAAATATACTTTTTTTTTTCAATAATGAAGCATACATTGTCAATAAACGGTGTGCGTATTTCTCATCGATATTATGTTGCAATAATAGTTTGGAGTACGAAATGTGGCAAATTGTTTTGCTAACAAAAATGGATAAATAACAAAACAAACAACAATATTTTAAAGAGTGAACGAATTTCTTACTTTGTTTACCAGCAATATTTTATGGAGAAAAACAGTATGATATTAACATTTTGAAAACAACCTCAAAAAAAGTTGCTGTTTTCTACAAAAAAAAATGAACCTGTTTATACCGAATTGTCATACAATTCGGATGTGATATAAATGTTCAACTTTCTTTAATCTTTACAGAAACTCCATGAAACATTACTTGAATTAATACATGTGTGTTTTGAGAAACGAGTTTTAGACCGCACGTTTGTTAAATCCGTTCGTGCATGCAATTGTATAACTGCCAAAAGTTGTTAATGACCTCACGTTTCGACCCCAGCATAATTTTTCTCAAAGGGTAAATAAACTCGGTCTTTTAGCTTTTGAGAAAGACTCTGATAGGGTCGAAACGTCGACACTTCTGTCAGCAACACAATAGCATGTTGTAGTTTATAAACATCAACTTGGTAATTAAGTGTCGTTTTGTATTAAACATAATAATATTATTATTATGTCATTTGTTTACCCTTACTCCGATTTGTATTAAGCACTGTATACTCAGAACTTTCCCAAGTTATGTAAACACAATCAACAGGCAAATCACTAAGGGTGGGATTCGAACCCACGACCTTTGCATTGCTAGAGCAGATGTCTTACCACTAGATCACCGAGCTATCCCAGTGGCTAGAGGCAGTTCGAGCCATATGTATTAGCAACTATTTAATAGATGTTAATTTTGCGTCGGGGATAAAGAATATATTTAGTTTGTACCCTTACTCCGATGTGTATACAGTATTAAGCACTGTATACTCAGTACTTTCCCAGGTTCTTGGAACAAATTCCTCAGGCAAATCACTCCTTGGGATTCGAACCCACGACCTTTGCATTGCTAGAGCAGATGTCTTACCACTAGACCACCGAGCATGGCGCCGAACTCGGGAAAGTACTGAGTATACAGTGCTTAATACATATCTGAGTAAGGGCAAAAACAAAATAATATTCTTTATCCCCGATGCAAAATAAAAGCATAGTACAAAAATATTTGTGTTATTATTATTATTGCGTTAGTTGATTCAAAGTTAGATAAACTTATAGGGTATGAAGTGTACATTGTGCTAAAACATTGATTGTCATTTAATTCGTACGAGATATATATGCTCAAATTCTTTAAATCTTTACCTAAACTCAATGATACATTATTTGAATTAATACTTGTGTATTTTTCGAAACGTTTTTTAAAACTCTAGACTGCACTGTTGTGAAGTCCATTGATGCATGTTAATATAAAAGTGCCAAGAATGGTTAATGGCCTCACGTTTCGACCCAAGCAGAATCTTTCTCAAAGGTTAAATGAACTTGGTCATTTAGCTTTCGAGACAGACTCAAATGGGGTCGAAACGTAAGGCCATTAACACCAAAAAAAGTTATCGCATGTTTACCATATAGGTCAGTTTAGATGGTAAGCAGTTTGCAACAGCTAATTTAATTTGCTCTCATATCATAAGACCTTTTAAATGTATTTTTAACATTTCTAGTTATTACTGTATCGTAACCAGCATTGGAATACTCAACTGACTCTTGATTAACATAAAACACGTCCGTCATCAGTGGCGTGTGCATTTTGTATGTGCGGGTGTTGTCTACCCGTTGAAACCGAGGGATCCGGGTGGTTGACAGATTGAGGACGTCCTCACTTCGCTTTCGTGCACAAAAACCAACGGGGACGTCACCCAAACAAAATCAAAATGGGAGAGCAAAGAGAAAGTCCTCGATTTACGGGGGTCGTCAAACGTATGTGTGTGTGTCCCCCCCCCCCTATTCTTTTATTTCAAGTACGGTTGGGGTAGGTGGAAGCAAGGAAGTAAATCGATCACTTCGCTTTGCAGACTTCAGGTTATTAGTAGCTTCGTCATAACGTGTCGTTGATACACAACACAGTTTATTTTGTTGTTTAAAAGAAGCCATGCTAGTGTATACTTCATGTTCATTGTAAATTAAAACTAAACAAAATCAGATTTGATATTTCAGTAAGTGATATGACTGATTAAGTTTTTGAAATATTCATCTATTGAGTCGATATGACAGATATATGTTACATTTATGCTCAAATTAATTATTATTTACGTGCTATTTTTACCGAAAGGTTTTATAAGAACGTTATGATTGTTGCATGCACTGCTGTTTATGATCGTATTGCATAATTATATAAAACTGTACAAACGTGTATTTAACGCGTATTTAACGATCGTGATATTATAGTGTGATCTAAATGGGTTATTGTATATGCCTAACACATGGTGCATTACGGTTCAAAGGAAACATTTTCAAAACGGCGTTCATATTTTGTTATAAATTGCGGTTATTTCATCTAATGATATTACACAGTAACACTTGGTAAGGAAGAGGCGCAATTTGTTAGTTGTTGTGACATGTATGAATAGTTTTGGAAGAGTATCTACGGAGCTCTGGAAGTGCCATCTGACATGTTGAGATCCTGAGATAATTTACCGCAGGATGATGACATCATAAACGTAAGATGGCGACATCCTGAGATGATTTATCTCGGGATGACGACATCTTGAAATGAAGAATGTTGTCTTTCCAAGATATTGTATCTTGGGTTCTTAACATTTTCAGGATGTCATCATCCAAGGACAGAATTATCTCGGGAAGTCGACATCCTACCTTCAGGATGTCGACATCCCGAGATAATTTTTCTCGGAATGCTGACAACTTACTTTCATGATGTCGACATCCTTAGATAAATCATCTCGAGATGTCGTCATGTTACGTTTATGATGTCATCATCTTGCAGTAAATTGTATCAGGATCTCAACATGTCGGATGGCACTTCCAGAACTCCGTAAGAATCAGAGTTCAAAAGAAGTATTTTGAAAGTGTCTATTCAAGGTGTCCCACTTTTTAAAATGGCGGCCATATTTTGATATAAGTGGCAGCCATTTCGCATAATGATACTACACAGTAACTTGGGAAGTAGGAGGTTAATAGTTTAAAGTTAGGTGTCTATAAATAGGTTGAGGGGTCTAAACAAGTATTTTTAGAATGAGTCAAAATTGATTGTCCCTTTTTGCAGCCATTTCTTTTTAAAAAATGGCTGCCATTTTGTATCAAAATGGCGGCTCGTTTCGCATAATGATACTGCTCATAACTTTAGGAAGTAAACGGTCTAGAATCTTCATTTTGTAAAATTAATTATTATACTCGGAACGTTTGCCTCTGAACTTTCGTTGTTGTTATTAACGATTTGTTGAAATGATTTAGATACAAATGCATCCAAATTAGTTTGGCTTAAACAAGAACAAAACAAATTAGTTCTTGTGGGTTTTTTATTTAAAAAAAATTAGGGAAAGGATATTTAACATTGATGTTGAAGTCTACGACCCATAAATCATGAGGCATGCTTAAAACACATCACACTCGATACTATTTTAATTAAACCATCGTGTCTTCTGATTTATTTGATTATTATTTGTTCAAATTGATATATGGTGAATGAGAGAGTTATTTCGTTGTTGGTCAATAAATCAAATGAGCTTCTCAATATGTTCGTCAATGAAATATTACATAGCTGAGCATCATTGAATGGGAACGAGTGGTTAAAAATGTTCCAAGAAATATTTTACATTAAAGGTATTGTTAAAGATTGGTACCGGTATTTACTCCAAAAATGAATGACCATAAAAACTAACTTGGTGAGAAGCACTGCAGCTGTTGATGGTAAAACTATTTGAGAAAGTGTTCCATTTAAAGTAATATGATTTAGATAATTTGTCACCCAAAACATTTAAATCTATAAGAAACGATTCATGCATGAATCATTTCTCATCCTAAAGGTTGGTGTCCGTTCGCGAATGCTGCGGCCAGAGATGCGGTTGGTTGGTACCCGCTGTCACCTCGAGTGTATTGAATTGTATAATTTTTGCCATATTTTAAAATTTAAATCAACAGTTAATAGTATACAAATAATGATTGTTTATGAGTGCAATGGTGCGAATATTTTCATGAGTTGAAAGATGGCATGTTCCATTCAACGAGGCGGAGCCGAGTTGAATGGAAGATTCCATCTTTCAACTCATGAAAATATTCGCACTATTGCACGAATGAAAAACATTCATTATTTGTTTTATATAACATCCAAGTAGATCTTTGTCATTTTGATTGGAGGATACAACTTTCAAAACAAACAAAGCGTACAATATTTAATTGTGACATTAGACCCATTTCTTTTGGTTCGGCTTGTTTGGATTCAACAGTGACTATTAAGTGCGTTCCGTACTGCTATTTTGAGACACGCGGGCGCCGTAATGTAGTATGTGCCCTGCAGTAACTGTACTGCTGCATTATCAAAGACACGCGCACGCAATGATGTGGTACGCACCGTGCAATAGAACAAATGGAACGAAAAATGCACGCTGAATGGAACGAAAAATGCACGGTGAATGACGTAGCGTGTAATGGTACGTTTATTTGCTATCACGTGACGGACAATCCTCCAATCAAATGGCAAGGATTGGGTGTTAAATAAAACTAATTATTATATTTATATTTAAAATGCATGAGCGTATGCCCAATATTTTGAATGGGATTGTCATTGTTATGTATTGTGCAGCAGTTGAATAATGTTATATGCAGTAATAAAAGACAGTAATTGCAGTAAAATTGAATTGCATTGTCACGACTGCTCCTTGTTAGTGGATCTATAAAGACATGGCCTACATGGCCCAATTTCATAGAGCTGCTAAGCACAACAATTTGCTTAGCATGAAATTTCTTCCTTGATAAAAACAGGATTACCAACCAAATTTCCACGTGATTTTCAGGATAAGCAAACAACAGCTGAATGAGTAACAAGCAGTATGCAACACAAGGAAATTTGGTTGGTAATCCTGTTTTTATCAAGGAAGAAATTTCATGCTAAGCATATTGTTTTGCTTAGCAGCTCTATGAAATTAGGCCCAGATCAACTACAAGTTAGGTTAGCTGCTTTAAAGTATCCATGTTTATACAGAGGGCAATAAGGAAATATAAAATCCCCATCCCAAGTCTATAATCCAACGAATGTTATTAAACCTATCACATATATATTTCTATCAATTTGCCGTTTTTCGAACTTGGCCAGCTTTGATGAACAATGATTGAATAATTTTCTTAAAACATTCGATGATGCCATGGTACTGTTTTCAACACTCTGTAAACTAATTGTGTTTACTCAACAACAAAATCGGTTAATTTTTTTTAAGGCCAAGTTCTCTGTTGAGACCTAGTCAAATAGCATGGAAAATGGACATTACTCTGCAGTGTGAAAAAAGTCCATCAATAACCTCCCCTTTAAGAATTCCCACAGGGGTTTTAAACAATGCTGATGTTGACTAAATTACATGGCATTTACCAGTTCAACAAATTGTGGGTGTGAGATCAGCATAATTATTATTTGTTCACATGTAAAACTAAAAAGAAAATGTGCAGCTGCGCAAAGGACCCTATTGCGTTTTACTAGTTTACCTAAAGTGTTGCCAAATATTTAACACGGTTTAGGACACTATTTTTATGACAATTTTACAATTTTACAAATTTAGTTTGGGACTTCCCCGGAAAATTGTCCAAGTGAATTGAGATCGAAAGAGGCATCACTGGCCACGACCAATATGCCATACAAGGAAAAGCCCATGATGATCACTGACATCACCTTAAAACCATACAAGTTGACAACATTAACAAGCACTTAGTTGAACATCCTGCAGAGAGTCATTGGGGAGGGAATTGGGTTAAATCTTCTCTTACCATTGGATGTCCCCAAGATCTTGCCCTACCTTTGTAGAACTCCACATCGTCAGAAAACCAATACCACACACTCCAAAGAAACCTTCAACTTCATTGGTCAGCCAGAGTTGGTGAACATCTGAAAGCCAACACGAAGAAAGTTTGTTGAGACCAATTTAAACCCCATCAGGACAATTTGCTATTGTTGTTCGCCCCGATGTTTTCAATCAAAGTTCTCTCCACCATTTTGTTATAAAACTTGCAACAAAATGTTCATTTCATCAAGTTCTTCATGATGCTGTAAAGACAGTTAAAAAGATTCGCCATTAAATTCCTTTTTTGGTAGTTTGTTGCCCATATTGGATCACAAATTGATTTTTCCCATTGTCCGAATGCTATATAAAACTTTGCAAACATCTTCAAAAATTGTGACGTCTTTTTTTATTCTTGGGGTTACCGTTGCAGGAGCTATGATTGTTGGTTTATCCCATTTTTCTGAAAAGATCGTATTTTCTCGTTTTCGACTTAAAAGGTCTGTATACGTTTGGTAATGACTCTGGAAATAAATGGCAATAAAAACTTACTTGGATAGAATAGTATAATGTATTTTGAAAAACTTTCCACTTCGAAGTAATGCGGTTATGTAAAAAGATATCACTTTTTATCCCACAAAATTTGAATCTGAGAAGCGTTACTGACAGTAACGTTTCTCAGATTGTGTATTCCAATTGCAGATTATTCTTCCTGCGTGGACTTTTCGGCAATATCTCAAAAACACTACCACTTTTTGATATGAAATTTTAACAGGTTAGAGCTATGGTATATATCTACAACTACTAAGGATTGAAACAAACAGTGGGTTCCAATTACCAAACGTTAAGTTCACTTCATCACTTCAATAAGCGTGAACAAAATACAACACAGTTAAATTCACCTGGATTTATTATAGAACAATTGTATCCTGTGACATCACATGTTTACATAATAGCCACAGAACCTGGACTTCCCGCAGGCACAACAAGGAAAATATCTCAAAACTTGTTCAGCTGTTATTTTTTATAACTCTTAAATTTAACATGTGGGAATTTATGACACGAAATATAAAATTTACAATATGAGTATCTTGTTTACCAGAAAGGCCCTGGAATGTCACTCTTTTTGTAAACAAACGTTACATGGTCTATACATGTCATAAATTGTGATGGGATAATTTTGGTGTTTTATTGTGGGGTTCATTAGGTAACTAGACTTGCACTGATACTTTCCATTTTACCGACTAGACATGTTGCTAGCACGGGGCCTCAACCCTCCCTCATCATTTTCTTTTAGGCCTATCCCACTTCACACAAAATTGTTTGGACTGGGATAAGTTTAGATTGCGTGAACGAGTGGGAAGCACTTTTTATTTGGGCCTACTAGCCCCAGTCCTTAAAGGCACTGAACACGTTTGGTAATTGTCAAAGACAAGTGTTCTCACTTGGTGTATCCCAACATATATGCATAAAATAACAATCCTGTGAAAATTTGAGCTCAATTGGTCATCGAAGTTGCAAGAAAATGATGAAAGAAAAAACACCCTTGTTGCACACATTTGTGTGCATTAAGATAGGAATAATAACTTTTTGCAAGAAGTTGTTTTTATTTTAGTGAGAAATTACCTCTTTCTCAAACAAAAACTACGTTACTTCAGAGGGAGTCGTTTCTCACAATGTTTTATACTATCAACAGCTCTCCGTTGCTCATTACCATGCAAGTAAGTTTTTATGGTAATAGATTCTTTGAGTAATTACCAAACGTGTACAGAGCCTTTAATCCATCACCAAAAAGTAGGATTTAGGATTCATTGTTTAAAAAGGACTAATTAAAACAAATAATACACATAATAATAACTGTTTCCATGCCCTTTTTCTTTTGTATTTCTTGCCTGGTTACACTTACTAGATACAAAGTACCTGTCTTATGTTTAACACGGTGAAAATACTTTTTGTATCCCTTTTTTATCCCCTCTGAATGAAAATCTAGGGCTATTCTAAGCCAGTCACTCGCTACACAATGCCGAGAACAGACCACTGCAGATTGAGAGTAGTAGAAGAAAGAGGCTGTCTTGATTTGAATAAATTTCACTGACTTGTTTTGAGTTTACCCTTAAAGGCACTGAACACGTTTGATAATTGTCAAAGACCAGTGTTCTCACTTGGTGTATCCCAACATATGCATAAAATAACAAGCCTGTGAAAATGTAGGCTCAATTGGTCATCGAAGTTGCAAGAAAATGATGAAAGAAAAAAATAGGACAACATTTAGTTAAGTTAGTTAAGTTATATTAAGAAATAAAGTATAACAGCGGATTTCGCCAAGATTATTGGAAATTTTACCTTTCAGGTTCGTGGACTTCATTACTACAGCAATATTCCTTCTGGTGTCTCCTGCTTGAAAACATACGGCGGCAGTAGCCATCCTCGCTGGGCCGGGGGTGTTGCAGCTGTCCACATCCCGCTGGGCTATGGTACCGCGGGCTGTGTGACACAGCTCTCTGGTACCGCGGGCTGTGTGTCGCAGCTCTGGTACTGCGGGCTGGGCTCGTCTTCTCTGGTAGTGGCTCGGTGTTCAGTATCGGTACTGTCATCACTTAGCAAAGAAAAGTTCCGGTGTCACTCGGCAGAAACAAGGCCGTTGTTGAGGTATTTTCTGCAGCTGTCTTCAAGAGAAAGCTACGACTCCTTCCTGTGTAGCTCTCTGGTCCCTCGCAGCTCAACTTGACAACATCAATGTCACCGTCTGCAATTTCGTTGTCTTCAGTACTCAATGATCCATGTCGACTTAATGCAGCAATTCTTACCAACTGGAGCTATTAACACTGCTGCTTTAGATAATGCCAAAGTAACTGGTGTTGATAGAGAACAGTGACAGTTTACCAGGTTCCTATTAGAAGATTGACGTAGCGGGCGTTGTTTTAGCAGACGAGCCAGTGTCGAGCCGTATGTGCGTCCATTATGCGGTACACGTGAAAAACCACAATGCTGTTACAACACTAGCTGTCGTCGAAAAGAGCAATGGTTACATCTGGGTATAACAACGTGAAAACTGAATTTGCATAACAAAGAGATTTGCATTACAGTTTGACAAGTTTTGGTTCAAAGAATGCAGGGACTTTACGTAATGCATGGAAACTCCTGAAAAACAACGATGTTTGCTGTATCTACGCTTTTGTACTTTTTTTCTTGTCCTTCTTATAAGCCCGGAGGTCGCAGATTCAAATTCCGCTGTAGCCATTTATTGTTCAGCTTACCCCGAAATAGAAAATAAAACAAATAATAGATTAAATGTTTGTAAGAATTAACACGGGGTGTTTTGATTGGGAGACTTGAGGGAGGGGGGGGGTTACAACAACTCACTGATCATTTAACACAAAGGATCAAATTATATCAAACAATTTCCACCGAGGATTCTTGATTTTAACATCTTTTTTGACTAGGAAGGCAAGGTTTTATTGTAATTTGTACATGGTGACTATGTCAACCATAGATATATACAGGAGCTCACCAACGCCCAAAAAACACACCAAAAAAAACGAAAATATTGTGGAGGGAGGCAGGGGCGTGTTTTTCCTTTGTTTGTTTGTATAATTGTTTGTTGGAGTGTTGGGGTGTTTGTTTGTTTGTTTGTTTGTTTGTTTGTTTGTTTGTTTGTTTGTTTGTTTGTTTGTTTGTTTGTTTGTTTGTTTGTTTGTTTGTTTGTTTGTTTGTTTGTTTGTTTGTTTGTTGGGGTGTTTGTTTGTTTGTTTGTTTGTCTGTTTGTTTGTTTGTTTGTTTGTTTGTTTGTTCGTTTGTCTGTTTGTTTTTTGAGGGTACTACATCTTTCTTTCGAGGGCACTAAATGGATGTTATTTCAGGGCACCTGGGGCACTGGAAATTATCGGGGGGAGGGTTGCACGTAACCCTTAGCCTCCCCTTCCCCGTGGCTGCGCCGCTGCGTGTGATGGACTGCCATAGTCAACCATGGTTAGCTGCTTTGGTGATTACTAGACCTGGTTCCAAGTCTGTGATCGTGGTTTTTGTCTACCTAACAGCCAATACAGTAATTCACGAAATAGCGCCCTCTTGTGGATTATCCCCCGTCTATCTGTGGGAGGAGTTTTGCGTGGCTGGTGCAGAGAAATAACCGCGATATCAGAATTATTCCACCGAGGATTTTTGATTTTAATTCCTTGTTTGAACCGGAAGGCAAGGTTTTAATTTGTGTCAGGTACCATTTCTTGAGGTTGGTTAGTTTATCCTTGGACAAACTCATCAGAAACAGGAAGGCATCGCGACAGATCCTCCTGTGTTCAGAGTGAAAGCAACGAATTCTGGTAAGCTGACGTTCCCGGTTGACACGTTTAGACTTCTGTGTTGCTTCTGAGTTGTTGATGCTTGCGCAAATGATGCCCAACAAAAAAAGGTCTTTCTCAAAGGATGACATCTCATGTACATTCAAACTGAAATACAAAACAATAATTCTTTTGTCAGGAAATATTTTAATATAATTTTTTAGTTTTCCATTTACACTGAACAAAATACGTAATTATTGGAGTAAGTGACAGAACATGAGGAATTTTCCCTTCACTGTCACAAGTGTATGAAATAAATCATACACAACTGCATAATGAAGCACAAATTAATGGAAGTTTATTTACATTTTGGTTTTTTCTGCATTTTTCAGGACTCGATTATGATCAAGAATGCTTAATACCTGATAGTTTTAATATCCTCATCGTTACATTGCTGAATGAATGGATTGCAATCAGCTAGCTTACACTTGCAATGACATGGCTTGGGGGGAACTTCGATGTGGTCAAAAATCCCTGCTGCCATGTACAGGGCCGCATTTTCAGCAAGTTGTGTTGGGTCAGCTTCCGGTACATCGGTGACTGCTCTATATTCCGACACCCCTATATTACTAATAGAAGAAACATTTTAACATCACTTATTTAGCACGTTAAAATATCAACAGAATTCAAAGACAAACATTAGTTTAAAAATCTTTGTATTATTTAACCATTTCTGTTGAATGTGTTTATGTTGTAGATGAGCCTAGAAGCCCTAAACCCAACCCCTACCACTACCCCTACCCCTACCCCTACCCCTACCCTTACCCCTACCCCTAACCCTATCCCTATCCCCTCCCCCTCACCCAACCCCTCACCCTCACCCTCATCCCCCCCCACCATAACCCTCACCCTCACCGTCACGTGCTTGTGGACTCATACGTCTGATGCCACAACCACAGCCGTTGCAATGTGCGTGGTTGTGGCAAGGAATTGGGCTTCATACGTCTGATGCCACCACCACGTAAACGTGCCGTGGTTGTGGCTTCATACATATGAAGCCACAACCACAGCCGTTGCAATGTACGTGGTTGATACGTGCCAGACTTGCACACGTACGAAGCCACAACCACACACTTTTACACGGTTGTGGTAATGAGGGTTCTTCCATGGTGAGAGGAAGGGGAGGGGAGTGTTCATCACCCTGACCCTCCCCACCCCCACAATTGTCAATCCTAACCCTAAACCCTACCCCTTCCACTACCCCTACCCCTTGTTGTGGCAAGGTATTGGGCTTCATAATGTCTGATGCCGCAACCATGTAAACATGCCGTGGTTGTGGCTTCATACATTATGAAGCCACAACCACGGCCGTTGCAATGTGCTAGATTGTGGCAAGGAATTGGGCTTCATACGTCTGCGCCCTCGGGCCATTCGTACCCACGAATGGCGCGTTCACCGAGGGCATTATGCGACTTAACCCACACCTGTGACGTCATGCTATTGTTAAAATCGTTCCATTATTTTGCACGAATGGCGCGATATTGTTTAATTTTTAAGTCAATTGTTCGTATGTATTACGTAAGCGTGTTCACTAGCGTGTTCACTCCAGTGAACGTGGTACATGGACGAATACCGACATTGGCATCATGGATCGAAACGAAAGTGACGGCGAAAGCGATTTTTTCTTGACTCAGAATACATTTATAGAAAGTGACTACGACACGGATGATGTTGTTGCAGATTTGTCTGACCTTCTTGTACTTTACTTTACTAAGATTTTGGAACACCTCGAAACTAAATAATAATTGAATTATGTACAACAATGTGGCCGTTTACTTGTGGAAAGTCTTTACGATCATTTTGTAATAAATGCGTAACTGTAACCTGTGTTAAAAACAATGTTCTATGAAGTCGTTTACTTTATTTCTTGGCTGTATTGTTTTACACGAATGGCGCGATGGGGGCAGTTGACCCGTTTGCACAATGAGTGAATTGTACCCATCGCGCCATTCGTGCAAAATAATGGAGCGATTTAACAATAGCATGACGTCACAGGTGTGGGTTAAGAGGCTTCATACATATGAAGCTACAACCACGGCCGTTGCAATGTGCGTGGTTGTGGCAAGGAATTGGGCTTCACACGTCTGTGCGGCCCCTAAATGTAGCCCGAGCCCTAAATGTCGCCCGGACCTAAATGTAGCCCCAAACCTGTACCTAAATGTCGCCCGGACCTAAATGAAGCCCCAAACCTGTACCTAAATGTCGCCCCGACCTAAATGTAGCCCCAAACCTGTACCTAAATGTCGCCCGGACCTAAATGTAGCCCCAAACCTGTCCCTAAATGTCGCCCGGACCTAAATGTAGCCCCAATTCTGTACCTAAATGTCGCCCCGACCTAAATGTAGCCCCAAACATGTACCTAAATGTCGCCCCGACCTAGCTCATCATTGTAATGATAGCTACAATGAATGTTAAGGCGAGTTGTTTGACTTGTTTCAAACAAAAACATGTAAAACTAGACTTAAATTTTTGTTAAACAAAAACAAGGTGTTCGGCATGACGCTCAAATTTTGGATGTGGAACACATCCCATCCCAACTTTTTTTCAGTAACGTTTTGGTGCTGTGGACCCGTGATATGGCCATATTCCTGTACGCATTGCATTGTGCACTGCGCCGTGGTTGATCAGTGATATATGGCTATTTTCCTGTACCTATGCATTGTGCACTGAGCACTGCGCCGTGGTTGATCTGGGATATGGGTATACTCCTCCTGTACCCCATTCATTGCATTGTGCAACACTGAGCATACACCGCGTCGTGGTTGATCCGGGATATGGCTATTTTCCTGTACCTATATATTGCAATGTGCACTGAGCACTGAGCACAGCGCCGTGGTTGATCCGGGAAATGGCCATATTCCTGTACCGATTGCTTGTGCACAGTGTATGGGGACTCCGCGTCTAAGAATATGACCATGTAGCGGGTTCAACTGGCTCAATAGGCTGTGTACAAAATAGCCACATCGGAAATCACCCATATCCTGGGACAACACGGCAATTTTATGGAGGGTTTCTAGCGATATTTTGGAAATATGACTAAATAGAGATGTGGGTTGTTTTTTTTTTGGGGGGGTGGGAATGAAAAGCGAAAAGATGTTTTTGAGGCTTTTTAGGTTCCTAACATCTGTTTTATGAACTTAAAAAAATTAAATAATAATTAACGGAAGTAAAGGACATAGGGGGTCACACTTTGTGTACGATTTTAAAAATTCCTCAGGGTCTTTCACATGGTCCAAATATCTTGTGTGTAGCAATTATGGTTCTCCAGATATGATTGATCTAAATATTAAACATTGATTTAATGTTATGACGTCATCGATGACGTCATCATCCCGAAAACCTTTGCGGTTTCATCGACATACTAGGTACATGGTTTGCTTAAAGTCCCAACCTTTTTTTGGTTCACGAGATATGATTTTTGCACACACAGAATGTAAATATACCTGAACGGTGGTCAGCATCAATTCAAATCCGACAGAATAGAAATCATACCATGATCAAATTAATAATCTTTTTGTGTAAGTTTTAAAAAAAAACTTGGCAAGTTTACGCATGAAACATATCAACATAATTAAGACGAAATTACTACATATACCGGAAAGAGTCTTGAAACCGCAGCATCCAGAGTGTTCAAATTGTTATTTGGGGGGTGGGGTAGGGGGAGTTCGGTAGCGGTGTCGAACAATGGAAACAACGCAATCGGCTTGTTCCTCAGTAAAAGTTTGAAGTAAATCTTACCTCCATGCTAAACTGAACATCCACAGACTTCCTACGACGAATATCTAGTAATAGGTTCATGTTTGTGGCTAAGAACAAACAATTATAAGAACGCAAACTTTTACAGCCCGTTTCCCCACCCAATTTTTTTAAAAATAATCATAATACAAAATAAATAAAATAAAATCACACTTTTACTTTAGGTACAACTTTGCGTCTACATTGGTCGGGGCGACATTTAGGTACATGTTTGGGGCTACATTTAGGTCGGGGCGACATTTAGGTACAGGTTTGGGGCTACATTTAGGTCGGGGCGACATTTAAGTACAGGTTTGGGGCTACATTTAGGTCCGGGCGACATTTAGGTACAGGTTTGGGGCTACATTTAGGTCCGGGCGACATTTAGGTACAGGTTTGGGGCTACATTTAGGTCCGGGCGACATTTAGGTACAGGTTTGGGGCTACATTTAGGTCGGGCGTCATTTAGGGCTCGGGCTACATTTAGGTGCCGTACACACGTCTGATGCCACAACCACGTAAACGTTAGTGCGCAACTCTCTGGCGTTTGCCAAGCAATAGTGTCTGTACGCATGCGTGAATGTAATTAGCATACTTTCGGAAGGCTAATTCTAGAATCGTGAGAAGCAATTCTGTTCTTAATAAAAGGTAGCCAAATTGACGTGAGTTGCAGTTGTGATTTTGATCTATGATTTTATGATTTTGGAGAAGACCTTCGGATCTTGAAGGGAAAATGAATAAATTGTAATTACTGTAAGTGTACTGTATGCACTGTAACACAATTATTACATATTTGATTCAATGCATGATGTATGTGAGCATTACATGTACACCTACAGTATCTATACACAAAGTTTATCATTATTATGCTGCAGGCCCTCTACGTTACACACTGTAGGCCTATGTAGTTCATAAACGCCCATTGAGTCCACAACCTTCAAACTACAATGTACCTGCAATAGTGTACGCAAGTGCAATTGTTCACGATCTACAGCACTTCGTTGTCAACGGCTTTACTCCATAAACACTGCATGAATTCACAAAGTTCATTTAATAGAATTCCAAAAACTATAAATACATTTTTAACAGGAGGGAATGGGTAGCCTTTACGGCTCATCACACATGGTTCACCGATGGGGAAAATTACACAAACGGTCTCCTTAAAAAAAACCCAGCAAGATCTGGTAAACCAGGATTGAACAATGATTTGTTATGGTTTGCCAAAAGAAAGCACTGCGGCATAAACACACAGACTGGGAAACCAGGCACTGGACACGTTTGGTAATTGTCAAAGACCGGTGTTCTCACTTGGTGTATCCCAACATAATATGCATAAAATAACCAATCTGTGAACATTTGAGCTCAATAAATTGTTCATCAAAGTTGCAAAAAAATAATGAAAGAAAAAACACCCTTGTTGCACAAATTTGTGTGCTTTCAGATGCCTGAAAAAGACTTCAGGCCTGAAGTCTTTTTCAGATTCAAATATTTTAGTGAGAAATTACCTCTTTCTCAAAAACGTTACTTCAGAGAGAGTCGTTTCTCACAATGTTTTATACTATCAACGTTGCTCGTTACCAAGTAAGTGTTTATGCTAATATATATTTTGAGTAATTAGCAAACGTGTCCAGTGCCTTTAGATACACAACAAACTTGCAGTACACTTCAATCCAGCTGCACCCAACTTTGTCATGTGCCCCGTGCACAGCAGCAATGATGAATACTGATTGTCATTATTACCAAAAGGGGAAGAGACTAGTTTGTCCTCTCCAGCGTCAAGTTTGAACCTTTTACCCTAACTCTGAGTGATTTTACACTATAGTGTGCCTGATCTCAGTCGAACAGAATCAAACAAAACACACAGTTGGGTTTTGAAGGGTTGGGAATGGTATGGGCAATTCCCCTGTCCTTACTTTATTTCCTAGACAATTAAAGGCGTACGACCCAGGGGAAAGTGGGTTGCAACTGCCCTCCCAACTTCAGGCAAAACAGTTGGAAATATTCTGGCACAGCAAGACAAAAATTGACAGAGAAAGCAACAAAGCCTTTGTACCATGTTAGAAATTGTTCTTTAGTACTTGTATTTGTATCTGTATAAAATTTCAGGCAAATCAACCCCTCTGCCCTCCTAACCAACGAGTCCCCATATGAAGAAAATGATATAAAAATGATTTTAAAAATCTAAAAACCAAGAAATAAATTTCACCACTTCCTGTAGTTTCATCTATAACCTCATTAGGATTTAAGCAGTGATGACCCCTGGTAAATATAATAAAATAAAGACTGGACAAAACCGACAATGGTTGAGACCAGATTGAATTTAGACGATGTATTTACAAACTTTACAGCAAGCATATTTAAATTAATAATGTTACTTAAAGGCCCTGTACACTATTGGTAAAATCGAAAAACACAATGTTCACAGATTAACACATAACTTACATGATTTAAAGTAAGTAATGGTAGAAAGGGTTCCTTAAAATACTTCTGCCTAAAATGCTATCGTTTCTGAGAAATGAGTAAAACAATAGTTTTTATCACGCGCGATAATTTGAAAAAAAACAGAAAACACATAAGGTCTCTTTTCACTATTTTCTCGTGACTTCGATGACCAATTGAGCTCAAACTTTCACAGGTTTGTTTGTTCATGCATATGTTGAATCACACAAAATGTGGACACTGATTTTGAGCTGTTACCAAAAGTGTACAATACCTTTAAACACCCACAATCAAGTTTTACTTACTCAGTTGGCTTACTTCATTCGAAGCATCCATTTCTAAGGTACGGGTTTATTAATTTATCCAGTAATCCCAACCAATTATCCAATCAACTAACAACAAATGATACTCCAATTATTACGGTTAGCATGTCTCTATTCGGACAAGCCACCATAATTATCCATTGTTTACAAACACAGTGTACAAATTTGCAGATGTGAGTGCTAACTATTAATAATTTTATTTCAGTTGCGACTTTATTGCAAGGCGTTCTTGTTTGCCAGATTGAGTTCCAAGTTGCCCATAACGCCTTAAAGGCAAAATCTGCAACTAGCTTTTTTGATTTGAAATATTTGTTGTGCACAAATTAAAAGACTGTATAATGTAACGTCCTGTACATTTGTACACGTACTGTATATTCATGCAAGATTAGACAATTTAGAAAAATATTTTGACATGCAAACCGCACAGGAAACAAAGAAAAATTCAGAGATACGCCTAAACGACTGTAGTTACAAAACTAGACATATCAGGTGTTTGTGAACAAACACGAAGCTCTTCTGTTTGGTTTTACTTTATACCATTATATCAAAACTGACCCGGATCCGGGTCTCGTGGGACCTGTCCCATTTCTGGGTTAGTTTGACCCGGAATATTTGTCAAAATTACCCGGATCCGGGTCTAAATGACGCACAATCAGAGTTAAAATGTATTATTGGTGTGTTTTGTTTACTACTCTCTGGGTCAGCCTGACTCGGAATTGGTCAGGCCCCCAACGACAAGGAAATCGGGTCAATTCTGAACCGGGAGTTTTTAGAGTGAAGTTTGACCAAATTCTGGGTCATTTTTGACACATATTCCGGGTCATACTGACCCTGAAATGGGTCAGGACCAACGGTACCCGGAATTTGAGTCAACGACCTGGGAGTTTTTTGAGTGGGGTAAAACGTATACACTAGAAAATCACTGCTTCATTGATCAAATGACACCACAATAGCTAATGGACCTTATGCAATGACGTCATCAAGCCGCCATATTAGAGGTAAACTGATGATGAAACAAAGGAAACGCGCAGATTTGTACGCACGACGCACAGGATTGGCCAATGAACAACCCCCTTTTGACCTCTGGGCGAGGGCGCCCTACTCAATTGACGTCATTTGCAAAGGTCTGTTTGCTATAGCAGACACCCCCAGACACTCCTCTAGCAAGAGGCAATAGTGAACCACAATCTTTCCAAATAGTAACCTTCCTCCGGGTGTGAGTGATCAACCAAATGTGAAATAATGTTTTGATAGAATGCCTTGGGATGCCTTCGGAGACATTTCCTGGTTGCTGAAAAACACCCCTCTGAACACAGATCTACGGACGCTGGTGGCGCTTCCCCGAACACCATTTGATAAAATTGTCCAACGGTCATGTTAGCATGTCGCATAAGGCCAAGGTCCCAGGCTTGTTTCCATCCGCTGTTATGCTGCAATTTACCCCAAGTGTCATACTTTCCACTCGAGACGCAGAGAACTCCTTTCCTTGCCTTCTCGAGGAATTCAGTCGGAGTTTGAAAGCAAGAAGTCGAGGCGTGAAGCTTTATCTCGCCCCGAAGAAAGATGGTTATATTTGCAAGGCTATCATAATTCTCGATGATGTGGTGGAGATAGGTATGCCCGTCTCGTCCAACATTGGGGAGTTCTTCCCAGTGGTGGACACTGAATTGAGGTTTCAATTCGCTGTTGTGACCTTTGTCATACACGTGACAAAACTCAGCCACGGGTTTCAACCAGTCTAGGTTCTCCTGGTGGTGAGCTATGACGAATTCGTAATCCATTGGCGGCACGGATTTAGTAGGCCTAGTAGTAGTAGTAGTAGTAGTAGTAGTAGGCTTACGCGGAGTACTTCCTTTTGAAACAAAAGTGGAGAAGACAGACTAATAAAAACTAGACATTAAACGACAAACATCCATGCAGCTGTTGCAATAAACCCCCTGAAAAATATTAATATCAAAAACCAAAAAAACCATCAACAACAAAACGCCGACATGGTTCACTTACCTATCACACCCAATTTAGTTCGTGTTGGAACGCTTCCCCTGTCCGTTGAATGCGGCTCTCTGGTATAAACGAACAAGTAAACACAAACGTTTACTATAATCAACATAGTACCGATGATGGCTACTCGTTGGTAGAATCCTCGCTTCATTTTTCAAGTATTGAGCAAGCTGTACTCATGAGCAATATTGTTGCACTAAACCAGGCTACATGTACTAATCCAATGTGGCGAATTTAGGCTTGACGTGTCCTTCTCATTGCCGTACTATAACAGGACACGCCTACACATAGCTCTTTGTTTAAATGCATGAAACGAGGTCATTTTCATGGCTCAGCCTACCGCAAAGACTGGTCATTGCAGCTGTGTGTGGATAAATTTGCAGTGATGTGAGCTTTCAATTTCTGCGTAAGGTAGTTTGTCAGCTTTCACACCAGCAGTTGTGCATAATGTTAGTATGTAATGTTAGTATGTCTGTTTTATTCACTATGTAATGTGTGTACACACGTGTGTGTAGACTACGAATCTCAGGTACGTGTGAATGGGATGCGAGGTCAAAGGTACATCTGGCAGGATACTGCCAGGCGCTCAAGGCTGGTGTCTGGCGTTACTCACGAGCCTCGAAGTGTGACGTCAGATGGTGAGGCTGTAGTTCCCGTAAAGCGAGAGGGCGGGATGTAGATCTCCTTCTTTCAGCTGCAGTGAATTGGGAACTTGATGGGGAATTATTTTAAAATGGAACGGGATGATTGATTTTAAAGAAAAATGGAGGGGTGAAACGACGATTATTTGGCCAAGAATGAAAGAATTTGTAGGAAAAGCCACGCAACCAGAGAATAATTCCACATGCAGGGCTCCGGTCTGAGGTGGGATTTTCAAACTGCGGGGTCCATATAGGTGAAAGGCAGGGAAAGAAACCACTGAGCAAACCTGATCAACTGTTTTTGGCATCATTGACGGTCATCTCAGGCTTGCTACCTCTAGGCCTACTGTATGCAAGTCTGCAATGATAGCACATTGAGTCAGTTCCTCCAGTTTTCAAGACTCTTCCGTTGTCAAGACCACAAGGTTAAAAATTTTCAAGGAAATTTCGAAGAGACATAATCTTCAGTCATTGTTGAGGATGTAATGACCGACACGATTCAGTCAGCTGCGCCACCGGCAAGTCTGTTGTAACCATCCAACCTGATGCGAGCAGCCAACAGAACCCGTCGAGGTCAACGGCCAAGAGAACCGACCGACTGGCCATAGACTGTGTTCCAGCAGATTTCAAGGTCTCTGATATCAAAATGAATATCAAGGTGGTATCGATGTGAACATCGCCGGTGTCCCAGGGAAATCTGCCCCCCCCCCCCGGAGATTCTGTCCTCATACGGGAAATTAACGTGGGCTGGAGTAGGATGATTCAAAAGAGGGCGCTATCAAAAGAAGTTTGTACACAGCTCGCCGTTATGGGGGGACAGAATCTCCGGGGGGACAGAATCTCCTGCCACAACACGGCACTCTGAAAAGTCCCGGGTCAGAATTGACCCGGATCCGGGACCCGTGGGGCCTGACCCATTGAGGGGTCAGTATGACCCCGAATCTGTGTCAAAATGACTCATGGTCAAACCGACGCAGAATCCAGGAAAACATTTCATTTTATTTAACAATTTTTATAAAATTCAAAACAGTTTTCAATTACTATTACAAAATTAAAACGGCAAACCTTCCGATTAAAAAAGAAAATAAATGTATAAAAACAATGCTTTGACAAAAAAAAAAAAAAAAAAAAAAAAAAAAAAAAAATTCCATGCGGCAAAACCTTTTCAAATTATTGTGTTAAGCATACTATAAATATATTATATACAACTAGTAGGGGAGATGGCCGTAGCTTTCGATCCAAACCGGACCTTCGTCAGAGGCATAAACAAGCACAAACAAAAACGTATCCATGTATAGCAAAAAGAGAAGCAAAGGATTATTGTAAGGCATCCAGAAATAATACATATTTATATATATTTACACTTTAGGGCGAATAGGACAATGGGATATCAAAACGGGTAAACGTTTCATTGAAATTGAAACAATTTGCGCTATACTTGACCAGGAAAACGTATATATCTATTTCAGTATCTTTTGTTTAATTTACTCCCACACTTTCCGAATTAAAACATCAACGTTGTTATTCTGAAATTCGCAGATGATCCCGTGCCGCTATCAATAACGAAATAGTTAATATAAAAATGACCTGGATTCTTTATTCTTTTATGCATATTTCAGCAACACAAGAGCAGGTGAACGTTCTTTGTGTACGAGCGCGGCGTTCAGGTCATTTTTATAAATGGTACAGGTGCAAAATGCACGGCACAAATCCATAGATTACAATAAAAGCTATTGCAAATTATGCATAGATACGTAGAAGCGTAATATATACACACACACACACACACAAAAGGTGTACTTGCAAATCAACAGAGTGAAGTATAAACCACGTACAATTGTTGTATATCTAGGTACGCACGATAGTCGTCGCTGTGGTGGCCCAGGCCTTACTACAAACAAGAGTATTCGGTTTCAGGAAAATAGTATCTAATTAGTTTACTTAAGTCGACCCGACGAGTCGAGTTCACAGTCTTTTGGCGCTACTTCTTGGAGATCGGCGAGTTTATTCTGTTAGCTTAGTCCTAAAGTGGAGCTGGCATCGACGAAAATGTCTACTACAAAGGATATCCCGTAAGTACCAACATTACGTGTCTTAAAATGATCAATGTCGAGGTGCAGACTTAGCTTGGGATGTGGGTCAAAGTATCAGCTTGCGCATTAGTAAACGTAAGATTTGAATTAGTATGTAGGTTTAGGTCTTTAAGGTGTGCATAACATTTGGAATATTGAAACTATATTGGCCACAGATTTGCATTTATTAATTTACATGGTATAAAGATGGTCATGGTGGAAACTTGAAATAATGTTGCCTGAAAATAGATGTAGTTTTAGGGAAATTAGTAAAGCAAATAGCCTAGTTTTGCTAGGGCAAAACTCTATGTTTGGAAACAGTGAAAATATGAATGGAGGTTTTCACAATTTCCCCGTGACTCCGATAACTGATTACGGTTTAACTTTCACAGTTTTTTTTAATTTCATGTTGGGTGGTACGGATATCAGCTGATTAAAGGCACTGAACACGTTTGGAAATTGTCAGCTACCAGTGTTCTCACTTGGTGTATCCCAACATTATGCATAAAATAACAAGCCTGTGAAAATTTGGGCTCAATTGGTCACCGAAGTTGCAAGAAAATGATGAAAGAAAAAACACCCTTGTTGTACAAATTTGTGTGCTTTCAGATAGGAATAAAAACTTCTTGAAAGAAGTTTTTATTATTTTAGTGAGAAATTACCTCTTACTCAAAAAACTACGTTACTTCAGAGAAAGTCGTTTCTTACAATGTTTTATACTATCAAGAGCTCTCCGTTGCTCGTTACCAAGTAACTTTTGGTAATATTTGTTTTGAGTCTTTACCAAACGTGTACGATACCTTGAACTCGGATTCTGCGTCATTCTGACTCATTTCTTGGTCATTATGACACAGATTCCGGGTCATGTTGACCATAAAATGGTCAGGCCCCAAGGGAGCTGGATCCGAGTCAATTCTGACCCGGAAGTTTTTTGTAGACTGCGACTTCCGAAACACAATAAGTAAACACAATCTAAGAGCAGGGCCCAATTTCATTGAGCTGCTTAGGCACAAAAAGTTGCTAAGCACAACCAAAATGATCCTTACCAGAACAAGGTTACCAGCCAAAACACCATATCACATCATGGAGGTAGATCACATGTACAATCAGTGACTGGTATCCTGCTTATTTCTGCTTAGCTGAAAATTTGTAAGCAATGTTTTCTGCTTTAAGAAGCTCTATGCTGGGCCCAATTTCATACAGCTGCTTTTATTAATTAACTTAAGCACACAAAGTAGCTCAGCACAAACAAAATTATGCTTACCAGAATAAGGTTACCAACCATATTACCATCTCACATGTATTATCTGTGGCTGGTACCCTGCTTATTTTTGCTAAGCAGAATTGATTTTTAAACAGTATTTTTTGCTTAAGCAGCTCTATGAAACGTGGCCATGGTCTTTGCAAAACATTCCACAGGTAGTATTTCATTGCCGGATATGTTGTCATTACACAGTGTACACATGCAAACAAACCAATATAACAAGTATCATTTTCAACGGCTTAGTATATTTTACAATCGGCTGCGAAGGCGACTGTGCATACAAATAACACATGTTGAAGTGTTTAACCCAGATAACGCTTCAGATGGTTCCAGAGTCTACGAAATTTGCCCTGTTTTCAGTTGTATTATAGTTGTATGTTGCTGTATCATTCTTGGCAAACAATGCACGTAGTAATTTTATTGATTTTTTCTCCTTTTTTTCTGGGGGCAGCATTAGAGAACGATTATAAAGTATGCACTCTTTCATAGTACAGCCCATAATGTTTTGATGTAAAAATGTATTTGGTAAACAAGAGGGTTACAAAATTGTATATTCTTTGTATGTGTGCGTTGCCAAACGATGCCACTGTTGTTTACAAAACGAGTGACCTTGCATGCACATTCCAGAAAATTGGCGGATGAGATTTTGCTGTATTAAAAGCCCATTTTTCAAATGCACCTTTATTTCCATTGTTGGTTTCCACAAAGACCTCGATAAAAAAGTTTGTTTACCCGACACCGAAGTGTGATAAGCACTAGGTATACTCCACACGTGTACTACTCAGGTGGTTTTTTTCGAACCCACGACACTTAAAGGCACTGATCTGAACACGTTTGGTAATTGTCAAAGACCAGTGTTCTCACTTGGTGTATCCCAACATATGCATTAATAACAAGCCTGTGAAAATTTGGGCTCAATTGGTCATCGAAGTTGCAAGAAAATGATGAAAGAAAAAACACCCTTCTTGTACAAATGTGTGTGCTTTCAGATAGGAATAAAAACTTCTTGCAAGAAGTTGTTATTATTTTAGTGAGAAATTACCTCTTTCTCAAAAACTACGTTACTTCAGAGGGAGTCATTTCCTACAATGTGTTATACTATCAACAGCTCTCCGTTGCTCGTTACCAAGTCAGTTTTTATGTTAATATATATTTTGAGTAAATACCAAACGTGTACAGTGCCTTTAATAGGCCTAATAGTAATAATAATAGTAATAATAAACCATACGTATATATTGCGCCTCACACAAAATTTAAGCCCCAAAGCGCTTTACAAAAGAAATTACAAACAAAATGAATTAAAGAGGTACGTTTTCAGCATAGATTTGAAAATATTTTCATGTGGAGCAGTTTTGATGAAGTTTGGCAACTCGTTCCACAATGTCGGTGAAAAATGTGAGGACGAGCGATGGCCATGATTTAGTACGAGTGATGTATGGGACGAGTTGACAAGTAGAGCTGGGCCCAATTTCATAGAGCTGCTTCAGCAGAAAATATTGTTTAACAATTTTCTGCTAAGCAGAAATGAGTAGGATACCAGTCACAAATTGTACTTGTGACATGGTAGTTTGGCTGGTAACCTTACTCTGGTAAGCGTAATTTTGTTATGCCTAGCTAGTTGTTGTGCTTAAGCAGCTCTATGAAATTGGGCCCTGGAACGGAGGGTACGACGAGGTTGGTATGGGTGAAGGAGTTCATGGAGGTACTGGGGTGCAGATTGGTTGAGCAGATGCGGTGCCATGCAATAGGTTCATAAAGAGTGCCTGGTGCTGGTGACAAGTCAGTCAGGATATTAATTTAAATAAATCAATGTATTAATTTACATTGCGCAAATTCTCTATCAATATGACTGTCCAAACGCACATCACATAAACTAAACTCCAAACATCCTCAGAAAGGCATATGATTAACTTGTGAAATCAGCCCCAGCGCATACTCGTGTAGGAATGTTCCCGTAATTCTTCAGGCACAATGATGCGGTCCAGCGGAACGATCTGGTGGTCCAATGGATTGCGGGCGTGTGCCCATGGGCACGTTCATTTGCGCCTAGAACTTGCCCGACTTCTGAGACGTTCCAATGTTAAGCATCAATTTCACTAGTTATTTTTGTTTTGTCATTGGTGAGTTATTAAACTTGTGATTGATTTTCTTTACGAATACTTTCACAGGTTTGTGTTTTTGTTTTTGTGTTAATGTTCGATGACATTCCTTGGAAATTGTGATACACGCACACTGCAAAAACTGGGGTGTTGAAATTCACACATGGGTGAGAGAATCAAAATTAGCACCACAGGGTGTTAAAATAACACCAATGTAATTGTATTGGTAGAAATTAGTGTTATTTCAACACCCTATGTTGTAAATTCTGATTCTTGTTTTGGTATGTGACAACACCCATGGTGTCAAATTTAACAGTTTTTGCAGTGTGATTTAAGTGAAGAAAAAAACAACAACAACAACAAAATGTTGTGGTGGGAACATCTTTGTTTACTATCACCTTCGGGAAACCATGTTTCCAACTTCCAAAATTGTAACCTGTCGTGGCAGAGCGGTCTAGGACATCGAGCTCAAGCTCTGATTTGGACATTCTAATACACGCAGTAACCGTCAATGTCATCCTGTATTTCCCCCACCCCTCTTCCCACAGTCCGTGGTATTTCGGCAAAGTGACGGAGGAGGACGCACGCCAGAGCCTGACAGACAAGATGACAGGCACCTACTTGGTTCGTGATAGTTCATCTAGAGGAAGCTATGTACTCTTAGTGAAGTAAGTATAGACGACGTGACCTCTGTTTCAGAGCTGTGTATTGAGAGAGTTGCGACATGGAGGGACCATCTTTCAACGGTCACGTGGTTGCTGGACGCCATTTTGTTCCAAATGCAGTACAACCCAATGGGCAGACTAGTCTGGCACCCTGTATTCGCCAATGCATTTTTTGGAGACAAAATGGCTTCTAATCGCAAGTTGTCGCAACTCTCTCAATATACGGCTCTGCTCTGTTTACATTCAAACTGCCCTCTGTTGACAAAACACTGTCCAAGTCATGTTCCGCCGGGCAAGAAGACGCGTACTTATGGTAAGATTGCGTGTACTTTCTAGCTGGGTGTCGGGTACACAAAGGTTTTGCCCGGCAACATGCGCGCGCATCATGGTATGGTTTTCGAGTGACGTCAGAGGTCACATCGTCTAGTCAGTTATTTCACCAGAGTCTATATCATTCAGTCTGTAATAATTGTAGCCTACATTTAGCAGTATTGTTTATTATTACTATAATTTTTCGGCATTTAAATCAAGCATACAGAGAAAATACATAACATTAATAAACTGATTAAAAAGCCAAGGATAGCCCAAATAGCTTTTTAAACATAGCTTGTTTCCACCGGGGTCCTTAACAAAGCAAGAAGACAAGCAATAAAAACAAAACGAGAAAAATTGCACATGAAAAAGCGAACACTGGTAATCAAAAATGTTAAAAACATTTAAAAATTTGATTGAGAGGAGAGATATTGTTTCACTGCCTTTTTAAATTGATAATGATAAATTGAAAAAAAATGTGATGCTATTATGAAAGAGATTCCATTCATGGTAAAATATCAATTAATAAACCAAAAGGGAAACGGGTAAATTTTAAATAGTTTTGGGGTGAACAAAAAAAGATGAAGACTAGAGCGGAACTTGAACCTGCAAGGTTGCAGGTTCAAGTCAAGCTCAATTAGTCTTGGTTCAACCCAAACGTTGTTTAAAATAATCTATACTCGGTGTAGTGCATAGGATCACCAATGTTGCCACTAAGATATAGACTTTTTGTTACTCTTTTACTCAGTGTTATTCATCATTTTAATTCAATCTTAATTTAATTAGTATTATTTTAATACTCCTGAAAACCTTGCGTGCCACCGTCAACAAAAAATTCATACTCGGACAGCATCGGTCACTTTTCTTAATTGAGTGACCGTTTTGATAATAGCGTGTAATACGTTTTTATGAAGAACCCAATCATTTTCAAATGGCCCACACCATTAGATATGGACCCTACTCAATTCATCTAAATGAACAACCAGGTCACTGCTTACAGCCATTGTACAAGTATACAGAAGAAGCCATATGGAAACCATGGTTTATTTTACCTAGTAGTGGCTATTGACCCCAAGGTCAAGTAACTGCTGTACAATTCCTATGGGAAATCCGGGAGAGCTGGTCATTGATTGATTGTTTGTGTCTGAAGAAAACCCCGACCGTAACAAGACAATTGGCATGCTATTTGGCTAGGTGAAGGTGTGGAACTTGAATTTGTTTAGATTTGTTAAAGAAAAACGAATGGTGGAGTACTGATTGTTTACCCTCGGCTGCGTTACCTTACCAGTTTCAAACTGGTTAATTATGCGTTTTTGTTAATTACTTTGCGTATGAATTCATTTGAAATCTCATTTTTCTTGACTTTGTACATATTACGCTTGAGAAACAAGTTGTAGAATTTGAGTGGCCTGGGTAAGTTCATTCACCCGCTGGATCAGTTACAAGCTACCAGCCACCAGGAATTCCCCAAGGACTGTGCGCAAATGTAAACAAGCCTTGACATCTGGGATATTGTGATTGATACTGCCTCGCTGTCCTAATTGAAAACAGGTCTGCGGTTTCTATGAATGGGCGGGCTGTTTATAGTCTAGTATACTGTAGACCCTCGGACAGAATTTGGAAATGCTAAAAGTCCTTTTATGCAGGGGTATGGTCGTTCATTTAGTTACGCATGAGTAGTTTGAAACTGGTAGTCTAGTTTCCCGGAGTGAGTGTTGTTGTTACTGCGCACCGATTAAATAAAAACGGAAACTCAATAAGTGATCGGTGGCTTTATGGAGTGTTAAGAGAATTTCTGCAACTTGTTTTTTATTCCCCCCCCCCCAAGTGAGAATGGTATGATCAGTAACTACGACATCCGCAAGACAGGCCGTACGCTGAAGATCAAAGACCGGGATTTTGCTGACCTGGACGCCCTCATCGGCTATTATAAGAAATATCCGCTGGATACCGTGTCGCTCGAAACGCCAGTAAGTACGCTCAAATAGAAATAATGTCACGTGAGACATGTTTAGCCCGAGATCAAAAGAGTTTGATTTTTTTTTTTCCGGAAGGGAGAAAAACCAGAGGGCCCGGAGAAAAACCCTCTTGGCATAGGAGACGCACAACTCTACTCACAGATCACATCAATGGCCCAAGTCGGGAATCGAACCAGGGCCACATCGATGAGAGGCGCTTTACGCACGCGCACTAGCCAACGGTGTATAGGTGAATCACCCGGGCACAATTTCATGGCTCTGCTTACCGCCGAAATCTGTGCTTGCGATCACCATTCTTCGCTTACAGAGCAAGCGCCGAATTTCTGCGCTATATACCATGTCTAGCGAAAAATGGCTAGTTATACATCGACTCCGCACGCGCACAAGCAAAAATTCCCTGCTGACCTTTGAAATACACTTGACGTAAGCGCGGAAATCCCTGCTTCCGTAAGCGCTGATTCTTTACTTACGATAAGCTTAGCCATGACATTTGGCCGTGATAGCCTCGTTTTTAATAGACCAACAAATACGAATGAAATTATAATAATTCGCCGTAATTTTGACCGCGTGAGGGCGTATGTGAACCAATTTCACGTGATGCAAAATAAGTAAACAAACTGTGTTCATTGTTGTTATTATTATGTAAACTTTATGCATTTCGTCATTGATGCAAGAAAACTACATACAGGTAAATAAAATAAGAGGAAACTGTAGTTGTGATGCAAGACATTCCCTGCTAAAAGTGCCCCCGTGTGGTCAAAAATAATGGTAAATTTAATTACCCTTTTATCGTATCTTTTTTAATCGTAGTGCTCCAAGGAAGGCGTGCCATCCCCACCAATCTCACCATCGTGGCAAAAGTAGCGACGCATAATCGGAGACGAATTCACACCGAGAAATAATCATGTTTTAGGACGTCTGGCAACCGACTCTTTAGAATTGTGAGACGATCGTACAGAGTTCTAGACTGTCCATTCATAATATTAATCTTGCCTGCGATCTAAACAAGACCCGCAAATATTGTGCATTTGCAAATTGATGTTGGTCAAAGTGTAGCCATTTTGTTTTTATTTGTATTTTTCCCATCAAATTTAGTGAGAGCAATCAACAATGACGGTTAACTTTAAATAATTCGAGTTCGATGTTCTAGACTACTCGGCCACGACACGCTACAATGCTGGAAGTTGGAAACATGGTTTCCCGAAGGTACTGGTAAACTAAGATGTTCACACCACAATAAAATTGATAAACCCAAGCACGTGATTGAACGTCAAGAACTCTTAACTTAAAGGGATTGTATACGTTTGGTAATTGGAACCCACTGTTTGTTTCAATCCTATAGTTGTAGATATTATACCATAAAACTAACCTGTGAAAATTTCATTTCGAAAGTTGGTAGCGTTTTCGAGATATTGCAGACAATCTGGAGCTGTTTGTCCACGCGGGAAGAATAATCTGCAAGTGGATTACTCAATCTGAGAAACGTTACTGCAGTAACGCTTCTCAGATTCAAATTTGGGGGGATAAAAAGTGATATCTTTTTCCATAAACGCAGTACTTTGAAGTGAAAAGTTTCTCAAAATGCATTATACTATCCAAAGATGCTGTAATCCTTACCAAGTAAGTTGTCATTGCCATTAATTGTCAGAGTCATTACCAAACGTATACAGACCCTTAACAGAACGACCTTGGACTTATTTCATAAAGCTATCAAACTGAAACAATTATTAGTAGCCTTGATGTTTAAATTAATAGTAGTCTTAACGTTTATCTGTGTACCTTTTTTCCAAATAAATTGTAAATTGGAACCGTATCCAATTGAAATTGTGCGTGAATATTTTACTTGTAGAGTTATACATAGTTGGTATTGTATTAAACAACATTGGTAAGAATGAAAATATTAATGCTCACAGATTTGCACATAACTTACATGGTATAAAGATGGTCATGGTAGAAAACTTCCCTTGAAATGGTTTTGCTTGAAATGCCATAGTTTTTACGAAATGAGTAAAATAATAGTATTTATCCTGCAGGATTAATTCCGAAAAAAAAGTTAAAACACATAAGTTTTTTTCCACTGTTTTCTCATGACTCCGAAGACCGATTTAGCTTAAACTTTCACAGGTTTGTTATTTCATGTTGGGTCACATCGAGTTTGGATACAGGTCTTTGGCAATTACCAATTTCGTACACACCCTACAGTGCAGTGACCAACTTCCAGGAGCTGCTTACCGCACCTTTCTGCGCTTACGGTGCCCTGTGAAGCATATCAATGCCGTTGTCCAGGGAAATCTATCCCCCCAGAGAATCTGTCCCCTTACGGGAAATTAACATGGGCTGGAGGAGGATGATTCAAAAGAGGGCGCTATCAAAAGAAGTTTGTGCACGTACAGTTTGCCGTATGGGGAGACAGAATCTCCTGCCACACCGTGACCGAAAAGCTGCGGTGAGCTGCACGTTGAAATTGGGCCCTGTGCTTGTAAACATAGTCCAGTGTATTGCTGTCATTATAAAATTGTAACTAGAGCAAAACTCATACGGTTTGGTTAAAAAATAAAATGATGAGTATGGAATAATGCTCATTGACGACTAACTTTGGAATGGATAATGTATATAAATCTTCCTCATCAATAACATAAAATTAAGCACCATTTTGAAAAGTTATTTAAATTATCGTATGCAATTCCGCAATTTGAATAATTTACTTGCAGTAATTTACAGTTTAGTTGTGCTTCAGTGATCCATCTGAATGGGACCGGTGGTCTGGACGAAATGGGACCAAGTCAGAATTCACCAGGATTTAGGTCTCATGGAGCCTGACCAAATTCTGGGTCAGTATACGACCCGAAAAATGTATCAAAAATGATCCAGAAATTTTCAACCAGTTTCTGGGCCAGCCTGTGGTGATAAGTATTTTATAACCGCATGAAGAAGTTCCATTCTGTCCTCAATATGTGGCATGGTGTACCTCGATCCCAATGTGTTATTTTTATTAAATATAAATATTTCTTCCGGGGGCACTTTTGTACAAGAGGGAAAGAGCGTATTGGAGCATGATAAGTGTATAATAACAGTGGCTTCTTATGCAGCGCTCAAATCCGTCACTCTGTAACGCTTAGCGTTCCAACACTTACTACCCCTGGTCACTAGGCCATATAATTTCATTCCTTAAACCATCTCAGCTCCATGGGGATCATGCAGTCCGTGCTGCCAAATATGTAGGGCACCAATTGCTAAAGTACCATCTCTGCCCTCTCAGGCACCCATTGAAGAGAAGCAGTATAGCTAATAGTTTTGCTCAGCAGCACAAGTGTCATGACCGGGATGTGAACCCGCCCCCGATGACTCAACCACCAGAACTTGAGTCGGGAGCCCTAAACAGCTCGGCCACGGCACGCCAAGATTACTAGGGGAACCCCCTCTGCCACATGTCGGGCATCTATGGTACGAAGTGACCGAGAGCGCTTAAGAGCGCCGGACTCAGGCTCTGGTGTTTCTAATAAGCGGTTTGGGTCCCGGTCATGACACTAGGATTGGTAGCATGTAAAAGAACACAGAACACTTATCATGGAAGTGTAGGTGTTAACCCCGGTGTTTCTGGTTCACATTGCAAGCACCCTTAATTGTTTACAGGTGTTCTCAGTCTTGCGAGCTACAGTGTGATTAATTTCACTTATGAGGCATCCTTGGTTTCATTACCAGTAGCCTTTTGAGTTAAAGTTTCTACAGGCACATAGCATACAAAGCACACATAGGTTTACAAGGAATAAATGTTATATACTATTGAAATTACAGAGAAAATACTGAACAGTGAATTGCTTTTCGATGCTGTACTGTTGCTCTTTGGATTAAACAAAAAAAAAGAACAATTCTTGGTGAAAAGTTATCAAAAAGATCTGATGTTATACCGGTACCATGTTGGCGTGTTAAACAAAGCTAAAAGTTAGGAATCGAAACATCCCTACGAACAATAATTGGGACAAAGGGTGAAGGATGTAGCAAGGATGGACGGTGGATTTCGAGTCTGTTTATGGTTAACCATCGACGTACTGACCGGAAGTTGATACCAATTACCCCCTTTCCGAAGACAATGGTTGTGTATTGCTCCGGTGCGGACCTGTGACATCACATGTTTACAAAAGAGCCACCAAGCCTGGACTTCCTGCGGGCACGATTTGTACACAGCCCAATGTAAGAAAACTTTAAAACTTATATTTTATGGAGATTGCACTGTCTAATTCTTATAAACTTTTGATATGATGAAAGGGGGCACATCTCAAAACTTGTTCAACTCTTGGATCTATGTGGAAATTATTACATATTAATGTAAACTTTCCCATATGGCAAGTGCAGTATCTTTTCTGGTAGAAAGGCCCAAGAATGTACAAGGTTACACCTTACACTTATTGTATACAGAGGTCACATGGTCTATATCCTCCAGAAAGTGGATATCCGCATTGGGATTTCCTGCTAGTTTATTGTGCAGCTCCTCGCCCACACACGTTCATACCATAGAACTACAAACCCATAAACCCCTTTAGCTTATTTAACCATTGTGAAGAACCGACCATCGACTGGATGTGTCACTGTTTGTTCACTTCAAACACAATTGCTGGAAGCGCCTTTACAGTCGGAGAACTGCGGGCATTCTGTCTGAGGACTCGCTGATGTTCAGACAACTGGCGCGTTGCTCTTCATAAACACCATTTCGGCTAATGTTGTCCATGTAAAACAAGCTCAACTGACTTGAAGCATAGGACAAGTCGACCATCCAACTTTCTGTACATAATAAATAGTACTCTATTTAAAGATGAGGCTCTTTTGTATGTTGCAAAAAGTGGCTTTGGTTTTATGTGGGACGTTGTTGACGTTCGCTAATGGCCGGCCTGATCTGAAGGTAGACAAGAAGACTGATCTCATTTGGTATCTCAATAAACCCCGACGGGGCGACATAGGTATGTATTAAACTTTAACAAATTTCATTTCATGTCTTAACTCTGGTTGTGAGGCCATAGACTCTCAGAAAAGCGAACTTAATCACTATAGCCAAGAACCCCTCGGAGAGAAGACAAAGAAGGAAATTTCAGTTTTAGATGTGGAAGGGATAACCCCAGAGAATTATTCCAGGGGAAACACACGCAATCAAGTAGGGGGACTGAAAACCAAATCCACATCCACATACACTATAGTGCCCATGGTTGGATTTGAACTAGGGTCACCAAGATGGAAGACAAGATACCACTACGGTAACCTGACAGCATTAAATGCAATTTTTTTCAAAAACATTTGGAGACTTCCAATTCCAAGTTCATCCCCATCTTCAGGTTTTCAATAAATATGAAACCACCTACCTTGGTAGGAAGTAAAGCAGCCTTGGATAGTATAATGCATTTTGAGAATTTGTTCACTTCGAAGTACTGCGGTTATGGAAAGCTATATCACATTTTATCCCCCAAAATATAAATCTGAGAAGCGTTACTGCAGTAACGCTTCTCAGTTGTGTATTCCAATGGCAGATTATTCTTCCTATTGACATAACCACTCCATATTTTTGGCAATATCTCAAAACATTTCACAGGTTAGTTTTGTGGTATATATCTACAACCATGGAGCAATGCTAGCCCTACAACTGTATATGATTGAAACAAACATGGGTTCCAATTACCAAACGTACGGGTGTCGGACACTTCGTATATACCTTTGCCACTTCGTACCCTGGACACTTCGTACCTTCGGGCCCTTTAATGTTACTTTAAATTATATGTTACGGTCCGAGTTGACTTATAGGGTGCGAGTAAACCTGGGTGCTAGTTAACACGGGTGCAATAAGTTGCCTAAGGTACTTATTTTGGGGTACGGGTTGATTTGGGTATGAGTTGACGAAAAATGACAAATGATTTTGTCAGGGATGTTTTGCGAGTGAAAGTTCATCGTTAAGTTGATTGATGGAACCGAAACAAGCAAAACACCGATTTAATTCGTTTTATATGTTGTCATTATTAGTACTATAGGCTAGTACAGTAATTAAGTTCGCTTTTCTGAGAGTCCTCGCTTCACAGCCAAAATAAATAAATGAAATGAAATGAATTATGCTTCTATAGGTCAGTAATAATGTTACTGAGTTTCCTACACACACTAGGAAAACAGTTAAGACTATAGAAACATTAGCATCCGGTACGAAGTGACTCGGCTAACGGTACACTCTAAATTACAAGGATTTAAATTTAAATCCACAGGATTAAATTTTAAATCTTTCAAGGAGTGTGGTTAGGGACCAATCTGCGTGGATTTAAAATGAATCTTTCAAAAGATTTAAAAAAATTAGTCTTTGGAGGATTAATTAAATTAATCCCAGTGGATTAAAATGTTTCAAACTTTACAGATTTAACCTTTACCCTTTGATAATTAAAACCTAGTCTGTTTGGATTTATTTATAAACTTTCCTTGGGATTAAAATATAAACACCCAATTATGGACCAGGAGATTTACCTATAAATAAAAATAATCGTAAACAGCCAATCGAAATTCTCGACCAATTTTTTAACTTTATTGTCAAGTAAATAAATACAATGCACAAAGTTTCACAGATAAACCTTTACATAGTACGTCAATTACAAGAGGTACATTTTTAGATTGTTAACTGTTTTTGTATAAGTGCGAAATATTGAATTAAGAATGAGAAAAAACACCAATAGTTTTGACTTATATCCGATGGATCGTACACTTGCGACGTGTATCAAGCTTAAGAGGATAAGTTTAGACAACGGATTCAACATTGTTAAAGAGAACCATGTCTGCTTCAGCTGCCTCGAAAGCCAGGAAAGGGCCATGTGTTTACATGTTCAAGAAGAGGATAGTGCACAGGGAATGGAATCCAGTGTAAACAGTTTCACCACCAGTTTTTAGGCCCACAGCAAACGACCAGTCCAGGCAGTGTTGCAGTCAGTTACTACCAGTCCTACACAAGTGCAGACATGGGAACTCAGATTACACAACCAGCAAATGGTCATAGATAACCGCTCCAGATTTTTAGCGGTATTTTTTTAAAAACTAGAACACCTTTTTTAACTGAAATATGCACATTTAATTTTTATTTTTACCTCGTAACTTACATAGGATTAACACAATGGAACACTTCCAAAACCAAAAGTATACTTTCCCTTTAAACAGATTTAACAGCGGTTGCGAAAGATCGAACCAGAGGCTTTACCCTGGAGGGAGGCATCACTCCATAGATGAAAGCGGCAAAGAATTCAAAAAAGCTGTTCAAAACTTTTGGGTAGTCCAACCCGAACACATAGAAAGTTTTGAACTCAAATGCTTCCACCGTTGTCGAACCGCCACTGATAGGAATAGAGTCCACGCACAAGAAAAACTGATTCGGCTTCTTTTGTGGCCCCAGGGAGATTATTACTGGCTGCCTTATCCCTTTCGCTTTGAAGCTGTCAACTGCATGTTCGATATGTGTCCCCGCCTGTTTTTTAAAGAAAACAAACAGATGTAATTCAAATATAGAGATTTATTTTGACAAGGTTTGAAAGTTGCTGTTATTAAATGGGAGGAAGTATTGTTCTGGTCGTAAGGAAATGTTTTGATGAATTTTGCATGAATTTTGCATCTTGCAATTTTTTGCTAAGCAGATTTTTGTTGCTAAACAGATTTTTGTTGCTTTACAGCTTTATGAAATTGGACCTTGCTGTTTACAAACTTGCTGAAATTATGTTATTGTTTTGTTCTCTAGCGGTCGTTTCACGACCAAGTAAACGACCAAGTTCTGTGTCTATTTTTTTTTACTGTACATCATTGTTTCTGCAAATCATTTTCAGTTCAGCTTTCGTCTGCGATGCACGGAATAAACCATTCGTTATGAATGAAGGAAAACAAAATTGACATGAAATGTTGTGTATCTGTTCTTGCTTTTTGTGGAAATTAGAAAATTAGGTATTTAATCTAGCCCCCCCCCCCTATAATTATCGTGTTAAGCAAGTTAGGCATAGCGCTAGCGTTGGACGTACTCGTCTAGTTAATACAGTAGCCACATCAGCTAGATGTTGAGTTATTTATGTCTAAAGTATATCTTGTAAGTTAAAGATACAATGTATTACATTTTCAATGAAGAACCAGAAATGTGTGTAATGTATGTCAATGTTTTTCGATGAAGAACTACAGTAGTACACTCACTGTCATCAGTACGTGTATACCGTGTGTGCGTGATCAAGCGATGCGCGTATACGTAAAACACACGGGCGTAGAGTGTGTGTGACTAAACTGGTGATTATCATCTCACTTTTGTTGTTTTACGACGACACTAGGCCTATCTTTGACTAATTACTATGGCAATACGCCAATAAGCGATAAGAAATTAGTAAGTGATTGGAGAAGTTAAACATTCACTGAATCGTATTAGATGTCTTAATCTGCAAGCCAGTGCAGTAATATTGCAGATTTGCAGCTGGGCAAAGAACAATACATTTTTTAATCACGCCTTTTTTTAAACAGCCTGACTGTGTGTGTACTATGTGTACTATCACGGTACTGTAGTCGAGGCCTAACGACGCTAGTCAAGAAACTTTTTAACGGCCTAAAACATACCGTTTTTCTACATAAAAACTAGATTTACTTACCTTGAAAAATTTCAAGAACGGTGGCTGTCCTGTCACCAAGCGTTGTGTTTAAAAACAGGAGCAATTGATCCTCCATCTTTAAATAGATGCAACTTAAAGCAACGTTAGAACAAAAGGACGATCGCCCTTCGTAAAACAAGATGGCGGATGTCGTTGAAAATCCCGCTCCCCGAAATGCTCATCACGTGATGCAAGCCAATCACCGGATTGGTCCTTTGTCGATAATTGTAGCGTCCTTTTTAAATCAGTCAGGGGATTAAAACTCGTTTTCGAATTGATGGTTAATTTTAGCTTTTTAAAATCTTTTAAGATTAATTTTTAATAGTTTAGATTAATTTTTTTATAAATCCCATAATAGATTAACGTTTTAAATCTCGCACTTTAAGAGTGTACGAAGTGACTAATATGCAGATGATACGAAGTAATCAAGGTACGAAGTGACCAGGGTACGAAGTGAACAGGGTACGAATAAGTGGCACAGGTACGAAGTGACTGACTGTCCAGGTGATCTTGGCATGCCTGTTCGAGCAAATAATTTGAAATATTATAGGCATAATAAATCAGTAAAGGCGGTGAGCTAACTAAACTTAATATACCAAAGTGATTTCATATTGGGAAGAAAAAATAATTGTCTAGTTATAACTGTAGAACCAATCTTACTATCTCTGTTTAACAGTTACTGATGAACTGTATCTTATCAATAGATTTGTCGCGGCCGGGAACCTGTCCTTCAGAAGTGGATGTAACTGGCGAGAATACTTCCGCATGTACGCTGCAATGTTTTTTCGATATAGAGTGCCCGGGTTCAGAGCGATGCTGCCCTGATAGTTGCGGCGGTACATTTTGCGTAGCTACTGTCGAGCAACAAGGTAGGTGGTCCAATGGGAGTGAAATAATTAATTAATTTTATTGTCGACTTATTACTGGATACAAATTTACAATTTATATGTCTGATTTGATTGATTGATTGATTTAAACTCCAGAACACGACAGTAGATATTATTAACACTAATAAATAAATAAAGGAGTTTAAGATAACCTCGAAATGTACCTTTTGCGTTGACGTCATCCAGTGTCATCGAATGGAGGTAAACTATAGACCTTTCTATTGCAACGTCACAGCCCGAGTTTTTGCCAACCGAGGTTGGAAAACTATGGAAAGCCATTAATGCAAAGCATAAGCAGATAGTCACAGTTTGTAATAATGTATACACAAATATTCAAAAATAGTGTTGAATTGTTGAATTTGTTGGAGACAAAGCAACTAATCATGGTATGTATATTTGGTTGATTGAAAGTTTACAGAAATGTTGAATTTGGACACAACATCTGTTAACACGATTGAATGTTTTGCTAACATTCGGCCGTCCATGCCAACCAGCGCGGTTTGTTTATCAACAATAGACCTTTCTTACGTCAGCCCATCACCGGCGGCGGAACCGGGGCGAGGGGCCGTTGCCCCCACTTTTGAAAATGTAGTCATTTTGCCCCCCCCCCCACTTTTTATCGAGCTATTGAAACCAATATGGTTCACTGACAACCCCGTTTGTAATATTATACACACCTTACATTTCTCAAAATAATCTTATTCATATAACCAAAAAACAGCAATTAACGCCAAACGTAGGCGAGTTGCCATCCCCGGACAATAGATTATAGTTAATAGTAATGGCCCACGATGCACATTTCACCAGTCCTGCACTGCAGTGCGAGTCACCGCTGGCGCGAGTAGATAGCACACACGAGACTAGCGATCGGGTGTAAACAATAGGCTGACTTTTTAGCGGGCTGGTTCCGGAGTCCCGGCTGCGCCACAACTTGTCTCTCCGTGCGTTATTCCCACTAGAAGCCGTTAGCATGCACCAGCCGCAGTTACAGCCTTAGCCGCAATGTAGTGTCACATGTTTTTTTAAATGTAGTCTCCCATTTTAATAAGGCTCACCATGTACATCTGATAATAACCCCGATGTCATCTTTATTAGGCCCCGAAAATATTTCTAGTTTATTTAGTTAAGCAGCTCATATTTTACCGGCAATGATAAAATGATGCGAAACGAGCCCACCCTCCCCCTGTTGACGCGTTAACGACTACTTGATCTGTATGTGACATTATATATAGTATTTTAAAGCAAAAGTTTTCTCATTCCCACGTAGCCCAGCGGACTACGCTAGTGCCTCTCGAGTGCGATGTTGCGCGATCGAGTAACTGTTAGTTTGGGTTTTCTTCAAGTTTCTCTTTTTATCCCCCCAAACAAAAAATTATTCTTGTTTTATTATTAAAGTTTGATTCCTATAGTTTAATCGATAGTGTTACCTTTTCTTTTTCTAGTTTTTGGTTCTTGATTATTTTTTCAAAGGAAAATTGTGCTGATTCGTATAAACGCCGATGATAATAACAATTGTACGTGTTTCAATTTGAAAACAAGTTTCACCGTCCACGTAGGCCGGCCCCTCATCACTATTCACTTTGCAAATTAGGTTTCCCAGAGTTTACTGAGGACTGGTGCGATGGTCCATTAATTTTAATAGCACGCCTGAACATGATGGCGCATATTACCGCGAAAGTGTTTATTTTTTCAAAATTCATTGTGCTGGGTCTCGACATTGGAGCATCCTTGATTTGCACTGAATCACTGATGTGTGCTAGCTCATCACACCCATAAATGATTTAAAATTCATCTTAATTAAAAACAAGTCAACACTGTAATGTCCTTCTTTGAAGTGCAAGGTGGAATGTAGCTCTGAGTACCGGATGGTGTGGGTCGCTGCCCTGTACATTTTGTTTATATCTGAAAGTGAAACGTGTAGTTTGGTGCAGTATTGTGACCTTGTTTTGTCCTTTGATTTTTGTAAAAGGTAGGATGAACAACACACCCATTGAAGCACCACCATAATTTATTTACACTAAAAATCAACAACTCTCATAAACCACTTTCTGCGCTGTCTTCAGGTCAATAGTCAAGATTTTATTGTAATGTCTCAATACTCCAAACAACCCTGTATTGTATCATGGAGGTCTAATTCTACCCCCATGATTGTATTTACATATAGGCCTACATATTCACAAATTAAATCAACCTATTTCCGATAATTCATCAAAGAAGATTTCTTGTGCGGCCGTTTTGAAAAATGCTTGTCTGCAAGTGCGCATGCTCATAAAGACACCATTCTATAGACGATGTGACCTGTGACATCACATGTTTACAAAAGAGCCACCAAGCATGGACTTCCTGCAGGCACGATTTGTACACACCCAATGGAAGAAAATATAAAAACCTACATTTTATGGAGATTGCACTGTCTCATTTTGTTCAACTTTTGATATGATGAAAGGGGGCACATTTCAAACTTGTTCAGCTGTTACTTTTATAACTCTTGGATTTATGTGGAAATAATGACACAAAATGCAAATTTTACCATATGACCAGTGCAGTATCTTGCCTGCCAGAAAGGCCCAAGAATGTACAAGGTCACACTTATTGTAAACAAAGGTCACAAGGTCTATAGAAAGAGGCTAGAGGTACGGTCGGGATGCGTCTTTATGGGCATGCGCACTCGCCACGTTATCCGATTAGCTTAGCGGCTGAATGACACAATCTGCATTTTAATAGTCGATCTAACAAAACACGTCTTGATTGCCAATTGGCAAATCGCAGAATGGTGGTAGTTGTTCAATGTATAAGGTATAGTAATTTTGTCTAACGATCGTTCCCGAAAAACTCCATCTTTACGGGCACAGTGCATTTTGGCTTACAGCTGCGTCAATCGCTCCTGTTGTTAACCCAGTCAAGTTGACATTGGTTTAGTAATACACTTTTTAGATCGCTGAAAGTAAAATTAACTCCAAAGATCTTGTGATTTATCTGCGTTAAAGAATTGGTTCAGATAAATCACGTGAACTTAGTTATTTGAAAATGCTCGATTACGGCCAAATTTGACGGTTTCTTTTAGGGATATTGGTCTACTATACTCCTGGAAGACCTTCAGAGTCATGTGTGGGTTTATTTTGTACCCAAACAGCCAAACATAGCCGGTGTGTGCCAACATACCTATGTTGTGCAAATGGAAATAAAATACAAATGAAAAAAGGGCCCCCCACTTTTAAAAGTGTTCCGCCGCCGCTGGTTGCAATGTGCATGGTTGTAGAAAGGAATTAGGCTTCATACGTCTGTTAATTGCATGACCCCCAGAACGTTATTTTTTCGATGCCACAACCACGCAAACGTGCCGTGGTTGTGGCTCCATACATCCGTTGCAATGTGCATGGTTGTGGAAAGGAATTGGGCTACATACGTCTGTTCGTGTTGCAGGGTGCACCACACTAAATAAACTCACATAGCAACCAACGCTAAATGCTAAATATTCAAAAATGCTCAAAAAAAAAATTCAAAGTCTCACAGCCTCTTGAAAACCAATCAGATATATTTCCCGACAACTAAACTTAAGATTTCTTTTCAATTTTTCGACAGGTCAGCCGTGTGGAATTTTCGATAATGTTTTTACCCCAGAAGAAAAAAAACCCAAAATGTACTTTTTCACAAGCCGACTTGCTGCCAGTTTTCATCGAGGCACTGCTCAAATTCCCAGGCCAAATAGGACCAACTTTAACGCCTAAATTTATCAAATCTCCTCAAAAGTTGAAGCACAGAGCCCTCATGTTCTGGTAGATTGTTATAATTACACAGTCTATTAAATGCATGACCCCCCAGAACGTTATTTTTACGATGCCACAACCACGCAAACGTGCCGTGGTTGTGGCTTCATACATCCGTTGCAATGTGCATGGTTGTAGAAAGGAATTGGGCTTCATACGTCTGTTCGTGCGTGCAGGGTGCACCACAATAAATAAACTCACAAAGCAACCAACGCTAAATGCTAAATACACAAAAATGCTTACTGAAATATTTCAAAGTCTCTCAGCCTCTTGAAAACCAATCAGATATATTTCCAGACAACTAAACTTAAGATTTCTTTTCAATTTTTCGGCAAGTCAGCCGTGTGGAATTTTTGATAATTGTTTTACCCTATATAAGAAAAAACACACCAAAATGTGCTTTTTTCACAAGCCGACTTGCTGCCAGTTTTCATCGAGGCACTGCTCAAATTCCCAAGCCAAATAGGACCAACTTTAACGCCTAAATTTATCAAATTTCCTCAAAAGTTGAAGCACAGAGCCCTCATGTTCTTGAAGATTGTTATAATTACACAGTCTATTAAATGCATGACCCCCAGAACGTTATTTTTACGATGCCACAACCACGCAAACGTGCCGTGGTTGTGGCTTCATATATCCGTTGCAATGTGCATGGTTGTGGAAAGGAATTGGGTTTCATACGTCTGTTCGTGCGTGCAGGGTGCACCACACTAAATAAACTCACATAGCAACCAACGCTAAATGCTAAATATTCAAAATTGCTCAAAAAATATTTCAAAGTCTCTCAGCCTCTTGAAAACAAATCAGATATATTTCCCGACAACTAAACATAAGATTTCTTTCCAATTTTTTTCGGCAGGTCAGCCGTATGGAATTTTCGATAACTGTTTTACCCCAGAGGAAAAAAAAAATGTGCTTTTTCACAAGCCGACTTGCTGCCAGTTTTCATCGAGGCACTGCTCTAATTCCCAAGCCAAATAGGACAAACTTTAACGCCTAAATTTATCAAATCTCCTCAAAAGTTGAAGTACAGAGCCCTCATGTTCTTGTAGATTGTTATAATTACACAGTCTATTAATTACATGACCCCCAGAACGTTATTTTTTCGATGCCACAACCACGCAAACGTGCCGTGGTTGTGGCTTCATACATCCGTTGCAATGTGCATGGTTGTGGAAAGGAATTGGGCTACATACGTCTGTTCGTGCGTGCAGGGTGCACCACACTAAATAAACTCACGTAGCAACCAACGCTAAATGCTAAATATTCAAAAATGCTCAACAAATATTTCAAAGTCTCTCAGCCTCTTGAAAACAAATCAGATATATTTCCCGACAACTAAACTTAAGATATTTTTTCAATTTTCGGCAGGTCAGCCGTTTGGAATTGTTGATAATTTTTTTTACCCCAGAGGAAAAAAAACCTAAAATGTGCTTTTTCACAAGCCGACTTGCGGCTAGTTTTCATCGAGGCACTGCTCTAATTCCCAAGCCAAATAGGACCAACTTTAACGCCTAAATTTATCAAATCTCCTCAAAAGTTGAAGCACAGAGCCCTCATGTTCTTGTAGATTGTTATAATTACACAGTCTATTAATTGCATGACCCCCAGAACGTTATTTTTACGATGCCACAACCACGCAAACGTGCCGTGGTTGTGGCTTCATACATCCACTGCAATGTGCATGGTTGTAGAAAGGAATTGGGCTACATACGTCTGTTCGTGCGTGCAGGGTGCTCCACACTAAATAAACTCACGTAGCAACCAACGATAAATGCTAAATATTCAAAAATGCTCAAACAATATTTCAAAGTCTCTCAGCCTCTTGAAAACAAATCAGATATATTTCACGACAACTACACTTAAGATTTCTTTTCAATTTTTCGGCAGGTCAGCCGTGTGGAATTTTTGATAATTTTTTAACCCCAGAAGAAAAAAAACCCAAAATGTGCTTTTTCACAAGCCGACTTGCTGCCAGTTTTCATCGAGGCACTGCTCAAATTCCCAAGCCAAATAGGACCAACTTTAACGCCTAAATTTATCAAATCTCCTCAAAAGTTGAAGTACGGAGCCCTCATGTTCTTGTAGATTGTTATAATTACATAGTCTATTAATTACATGACCCCCAGAACGTTATTTTAACGATGCCACAACCACGCAAACGTGCCGTGGTTGTAGCTTCATACATCTGTTGCAATGTGCGTGGTTGTGGAAAGGAATTGGGCTTCATACATCTGTTCGTGCGTGCAGGGTGCACCACACTAAATAAACTCACGTAGCAACCAACGCTAAATGCTAAATATTCAAAAATGCTCAAACAATATTTCAAAGTCTCTCAGCCTCTTGAAAACAAATCAGATATATTTCACGACAACTAAACTTAAGATTTCTTTACAATTTTTCGGCAGGTCAGCCGTGTGGAATTTTCGTTAATTTTTTTTACCCCAGAAGAAAAAAACCCAAAATGTGCTTTTTCACAAGCCGACTTGCTGCCAGTTTTCATCGAGGCACTGCTCTAATTCCCAAGCCAAATAGGACCAACTTTAACGCCTAAATTTATCAAATCTCCTCAAAAGTTGAAGCACAGAGCCCTCATGTTCTGGTAGATTATTATAATTACACAGTCTATTTATTGCATGACCCCAGAACGTTATTTTTTCGATGCCACAACCACGCAAACGTGCCATGGTTGTGGCTTCATACATCCATTGCAATGTGCATGGTTGTGGAAAGGAATTGGGCTACATACGTCTGTTCGTGCGTGCAGGGTGCACCACATTAAATAAACTCACATAGCAACAACGCTAAATGCTAAATATTCAAAATTGATCAAAAAATATTTCAAAGTCTCTCAGCCTCTTGAAAACAAATCAGATATATTTCCCGACAACTAAACTTAAGATTTCTTTTCAATTTTTCGGCAGGTCAGCCGTATGGAATTTTCGATAATTTTTTTACCCCAGAGGAAAAAAACCCAAAATGTGCTTTTTCACAAGCCGACTTGCTGCCAGTTTTCATCGAGGCACTGCTCTAATTCCCAAGCCAAATAGGACCAACTTTAACGCCTAAATTTATCAAATCTCCTCAAAAGTTGAAGCACAGAGCCCTCATGTTCTTGCATGACCCCCAGAACGTTATTTTTACGATGCCACTTCCACGCAAAGGTGCCGTGGTTGTGGCTTCATACATCCGTTGCCATGTGCATGGTTGTGGAAAGGAATTGGGCTACATACGTCTGTTCGTGCGTGCAGGGTGCACCACATTAAATAAACTCACGTAGCAACCAACGCTAAATGCTAAATATTCAAAAATGCTCAAAAAATATTTCAAAGTCTCTCAGCCTCTTGAAAACAAATCAGATATATTTCCCGACAACTAAACTTAAGATTTCTTTTCAATTTTTTCGGCAGGTCAGCCGTGTGGAATTTTCGATAATTTGTTTACCCCAGAAGAAAAAAAACCCTAAAATGTGCTTTTTCACAAGCCGACTTGCTGCTAGTTTTCATGGAGGCACTGCTCTAATTCCCAAGCCAAACTTTAACGCCTAAATTTATCAAATCTCCTCAAAGGTTGAAGCACAGAGCCCTCATGTTCTGGTAGATTATTATAATTACACAGTCTATTAATTGCATGACCCCCAGAACGTTATTTTTACGATGCCACAACCACGCAAACGTGCCGTGGTTGTGGCTTCATACATCCGTTGCAATGTGCATGGTTGTAGAAAGGAATTGGGCTTCATACGTCTGTTCGTGCGTGCAGGGTGCACCACACTAAATAAACTCACAAAGCAACCAACGCTAAATGCTAAATATTCAAAAATACTCAACAAATATTTCAAAGTCTCTCAGCCTCTTGAAAACCAGTCAGATATATTTCCCGACAACTAAACTTAAGATTTCTTTTCATTTTTTTTCGGCAGGTCAGCCGTGTGGAATTTTCGATAACTGTTTTACCCCAGAGGAAAAAAAAACCAAAATGTGCTTTTTCACAAAGCCGACTTGCTGCCAGTTTTCATCGAGGCACTGCTCTAATTCCCAAGCCAAATAGGACCAACTTTAACGCCTAAATTTATCAAATCTCCTCAAAAGTTGAAGCACAGAGCCCTCATATTCTGGTGGATTATTATAATTACACAGTCTATTTATTGCATGACCCCCAGAACGTTATTTTTACGATGCCACAACCATGCAAACGTGCCGTGGTTGTGGCTTCATACATCCATTGCAATGTGCATGGTTGTGGAAAGGATTTGGGCTACATACGTCTGTTCGTGCGTGCAGGGTGCACCACACTAAATAAACTCACATAGCAACCAACGCTAAATGCTAAATATTCAAAATTGCTCAACAAATATTTTAAAGTCTCTCAGCCTCTTGAAAACAAATCAGATATATTTCCCGACAACTAAACTTAAGATTTCTTTTCAATTTTTTCGGCAGGTCAGCCGTGTGGAATTTTCGATCATTAATTTACCCCAGAGGAAAAAAAAACCCAAAATGTGCTTTTTCACAAGCCGACTTGCTGCCAGTTTTCATGGAGGCACTGCTCTAATTCCCAAGCCAAATAGGACCAACTTTAAAGCCTAAATTTATCAAATCTCCTCAAAAGTTGAAGCACAGAGCCCTCATGTTCTGGTAGATTATTATAATTACACAGTCTATTTATTGCATGACCCCCAGAACGTTATTTTTACGATGCCACAACCATGCAAACGTGCCGTGGTTGTGGCTTCATACATCCGTTTCAATGTGCATGGTTGTGGAAAGGAATTGGGCTTCATACGTCTGTTCGTGCGTGCAGGGTGCACCACACTAAATAAACTCACGTAGCAACCAACGCTAAATGCTAAATATTCAAAATTGCTCAAAAAATATTTCAAAGTCTCTCAGCCTCTTGAAAACAAATCAGATATATTTCCAGACAACTAAACTTAAGATTTCTTTTCAATTTTTTCGGCAGGTCAGCCGTGTGGAATTTTCGATTTTAATTGTTTTACCCCAGAGGAAAAAAAACCCAAAATGTGCTTTTTCACAAGCCGACTTGCTGCCAGTTTTCATGGAGGCACTGCTCTTATTCCCAAGCCAAATAGGACCAACTTTAAAGCCTAAATTTATCAAATCTCCTCAAAAGTGAGGTCTCGAAATCAAGCATCTGAAAGCACACAACTTCGTGTGACAAGGGTGTTTTTTCTTCCATTATTATCTCGCAACTTGGATGACCAATTGAGTTCAAATTTTCACAGGTTTGTTATTTTGTGCTTATGTTGAGATACACCGAGTGAGAAAACTGGTCTTTGACAATTACCAACGGTGTCCAGTGTCTTTAAACAAATATAGGGATCGGATAAAAAGAGCAATCCTTTAGTACACTCAAAAAATCCCGGGTCAAAATTGAACTGGATTCCGGGTATACCGTGGGGCCTGACCCATTTCTGGGTTAGTGTGACCCGGAATCTGTGTCAAAATGACCCAGAAATTGGTCAAACTGAAGCAGAATTCGAGTTGGAACCCAATTTTTTTAAACTAGTTTCCCGGTGAACCTGACCCAGATATGGGTCAGGCCCGCTGGAAATGGGAATTTGGTCAATTCTGACCCGGGCGATTCTAAAGGTCATGTTTTTGACACAATTAAAGGAATTTGGAATATTTATTCGTTCATTTTTTTTAAAGGGTTATTTGTATGTAAAAAGGCAGATTTGCATATCATGTTTTATTCATCTGATTAGGAACCTTTTCTCTAAAGAGATATCATTGGATGATAATGACTTTTGTAATAGTAATGGATGGCATGGGTGGCTAGTGCGTAAAGCACTTGCCTCTCACCACTGTGGCCCCGGTTCGATTCCCGGCTATAGGGCCATATTGTGAGTAGAGTTGCTATAACGCTACATACGAATTGTGGACCTGAGAACCAAAGAGGTCCACATCATGTAGGGACCTGAAACACTATGTGGACTTCCACACGTCCACACTGTGTTTTTTACAGTGTTGAAGAATAGGATTTTCCTTAAGTGTGCAAAGGAATGTTCACAGAGTGACTGCAACACAGAGCTGTTTGTGCGTTGGTTCTCGCCTGTTCCACGAGGGTTTTCTCCCCACGGAAAAATGGAGCCTATGCCGGAGCCGGGGCCGGAGCCATAGGCCCTTTTCGAAACGACCGGCTTCGGCTTTGGTTTCGGCTCAGGCTCCGTTCTATCGTCTGAATCCCTGAACGCATAGCACGCGTATAGTCAAAAAAACTGAGGGACCTAGCTTGCCTGAGCCGAATCCGAAGCCGAAGCCGGTCGTTTCGAAAAGGGCCATAGTCTAAGCTTTTATGGTTTGAAAATGCCCGTTAATGGTATAACAAGGCTTTGTCTTTTGGTCCGGTATATCACTATTGTAATATTTGCTATTGTGTGATTAACAGACAAATATAGATGATTCTGACAAAGGATTGTAACGTATAAACTGGAACGGTTACATGATTTATTTCCAGACCTCGCTCTCTACATCGGTCAAAGGTCACATGAAAATAGAACAGCGTTGTTGTCTTAAACACATCGGCTTAAAGGAGGTTATGCATAATCCTGACATTACAACTATCAGCCACTGTGACTAATGTTAAATATGGTCCTTACCAAAAGAGGTTGTCCGGTCACGTAACAGGTTTTCTGTTGTCTTCCCGGCTTGCGGTTTCAATGTGGTTTCCACAGCACTTGTTACTAAATAATTAAATAGTATACAACTTGTTGTAAACGTTTAGAGCATTGTTTTTAAAGCACATAGACAACATTGGCAATTTCTAAAGACCAGTATCCGTACTTTATGTGACCTAACATACATAAATTGACAAATCTGTGAAAGTTCTAGCTCAGTTGGTCATTCGGTCATCGGCCATTCAGTCATTTTCAAACATTGGCTTTTGAAATTGCGAGATCAAAGGAATTTGTTGACTCAAGTTATTGAAAAAACTATAGCAATTCAATGTTTGATTACACGCGAGACTTGCACAGTCTATTGGTATTCTGGGTACATATTCTGAAGCTATAACTTCTCGGTGCCATTTGTTACAAAGCATTTCGTTGACAGCATCCTGGAATGATCCCCATTGTACTTTTTGCAGTAAAAATGTTATTTATACGTTCAATTTTCACACATTTTTAAAGGTTTATTTGTATGTAAAAAGGCAGATTTGCATATCATGTTTTATTCATCTGATTAGGAACCTTTTCTCCAAAGAAGATATCATTGGATGACAATGAATTTTGTAATAGTAATGGATTGCATGGGTGGCTGGTGCAACGTAAAGCACTTGCATCTCACTCCTGTGGCCCCGGTTCGCCCGGCTATAGGGCCATTGTGAGTAATCAGTATAGTTGTTATAACGCTACATACGAATTGTGGACCTGAGAACAAAAGAGGTCCACTTCATGTAGGGACCTGAAACACTATGTGGACTTACACATGTCCACACAGTGTTTTTTTTTTACAGTGTTGAAGAATAGGATTTTCCTTAAGTGTGCAAACGAATGTTCACAGAGTGACTGCAACACAGAGCTGTATGTGCGTTGGTTCTCGCCTGTTCCACGAGGGTTTTCTCCCCATGGAGCCTATACCGGGGCCGGAGCCGTCTAAGCTTTTGGTTTGAAAAGGCCCGTTAATGGTATAACAACGCTTTGTCTTTTGGTCTTGTATATCACTGTTGTAATATTTGCTATTGTGTGATAGATGATTCTGACAAAGGATTGTAACGTATAAACTGGAACGGTTACATGATTTATTTCCAGACCTCGCTCTCTACATCGGTCAAAGGTCATATGAAAATAGAACAGCGTTGTTGTCTTGAACACATCGGCTTAAAGGAGGTTATGCATATCCTGACATTACAACTATCAGCCACTGTGACTAATGTTAAATCATAATATGATCCTTACCAAAAGAGGTTGTCCGGTCACGTAACAGGTTTTCTGTTGTCTTCCCGGCTTGCGGTTTCAATGTGGTTTTCACAGCACTTGTTACTAAATAATTAAATGGTATAAAACGTGTTGTAAAAGTTTAAAGCATTGTTTTTAAAGCACATGGACAACATTGGCAATTTTCAGTGACCAGTATCCGCACTTTATGTGACATTACATATTTGAATTGAAAAAAATCTGTGAACTAGCTCAGTTGGTCATTCGGTCATCGGCCATTGGTTAGGTCATTTTCAAACATCGGGTTTTGGAATTGCGAGATCAAAAGTAAATTTGTGAATCATTATCGAAAAACAAATTCAATGTTTGATTACTCGCGAGACTTGCACATTGGTATTCTGGGTACGTATTCTAAAACTATAATTTCTCGGTGCCATAATAAGCCCTATTTAAGATAGCAATCCGTTGACAGCATCCTGGAATTATCTCCACTGTACTTTAATGCAGTAACAAAGCCAGGAAGTTAACCAGTGGTAGTTACTTCCGCAGTAGACCAAATACATCAGAGTATATGGGTTACAATAATATGGACATACAAGTGGCATTCTAAAAACCGTGCCAGGTTACGTTGGAAGTGTTCATCATACTCAAGGTATAGAGCGAACTGGTGGATTCGCTCGGTCCCAGCGCCTCATCCAAAGTCTCAAGTCTCAAGTCCCAATCCCGTGCCATCGCCATAAAACTATTGTTTTGTGATGGTCTGCATTCCCCAACCGGCAAGCGCGCACTGTACGGCTTGTTTGCTAGTTGGCGCGATATGCTTGGAGACCTCTCGCACGAGAACGGGACTTGAATCAAGTCTACATCCAAAGGTGCTGGGATGGGCTGCAGCGGCGGCGGAACACTTTTTAAAAGTTGGGGGCCCTTTTTTTCCCTATGTATTTTATTTCCATTTGCACAACATAGGTATGTAGGCACACACCGGCTATGTTGGGCTAATTGAGGTACAACATAGACCCACACATGACTCTGACGGTCTTCCAGGAGTAGAGTAGACCAATCCCTAAAAGAAACTGTCAAATTTGGCCGTTATCGAGCATTTTCAAATATCTAAGTTCACGTGATTTATCTGAACCAATTCTTTTACGCAGATAAATCACAAGATCTTTGGAGTTAATTTTACTTTCAGCGATCTAAAAAGTGTATTACTGAACCAAATTCAACTCGACTGGGTTAACAACAGGAGCGATTGACGCAGCTCTAAGCCAAAATGCAATTTGCCCGTAAAAATGGCGTTTTTCGGGAACGATCGTTAGACAAAATTACTATACCTTATACATTCAACAACGTCCACCATTCTGTGATTTGCCAATTGGCCATCAAGACGTGTTTTTTTTAGATCGACTAAATGCAGATTGTGTCTACGTCATTCAGCCGCTAATAAGCTAATCGGATAACGTGGCGAGTGCGTATGCTCATAAGACGCATCCCGACCGTGCCTCTAGCCTCTTTCTAGAATGGTGTCTTAATGAGCATGTGCACTTGCAGACAAGCATTTTTCAAAACGGCCGCACAAAAAACTTTTTTTGATGAATTATCGGAAATAGGTTGATTTAATTTGTGAATATGTATTATGTAAATATAATACAGGGTTGCTTGGAGTATTGAGACCACATGACTCATACAATAAAATCTTGACTATTGACCTGAAGACATCACAGAATGTTGTTTATGGAGTTGTTGATTTTTAATGTAAATAAATTATGGTGGTGTTTCAGTGGGTGTGTTGTTCATCCTACCTTTTACAGAAATCAAAACAGGACAAAACAAGGTCACAATACCGCAACAAACTACACGTTTCACTTTCAGATATAAAAAAATGTACAGGGCAGCGACCCGCACCACCCGGTACTCAGAGCTACATTCTATACCTTGCACTTCAAAGAAGGACATTACAGTGTTGACTTGTTTTTAATTAAGATGAATTTTAAACCATTTATGGGTGTGATGAGCTAGCACACATTAGTGATTCAGTGCAAATCAAGGAACCTCCAATGTGAGACCCAGCACAATGAATTTGGAAAAATAAACACTTTCGCGGTAATGTGCGCCATCATGTTCAGGCGTGCTATTAAAACCAATGGACCATCGCACCAGTCCTCAGTAAACTTTGGGAAACCTAATTTGCAAAGTGAATAGTGATTAGGGCCTATAACGTGGTGGTCAAGTTCATGGACGGTGAAACTTGTTTTCAAATTGAAACACAATTGTCATTATCATCGGCGTGTTTAGACGAATCAGCAAAATTTCCCCTTGAAAAAATAATCGAAACCCACAAACTAGAAAAAGAAAAGGTAACACTATCGATTTAAATATAGGAATCCAACTTTAATAATAAAACAAGAATAATTTTTCGTTTCGGGGGATAAAAAAAGAAACTTGAAGAAAACCCAAAATAACAGTTACTCGATCGCGCAACATTGCACTCGAGAGGCACTAGCGTAGTCCGCTGGGCTACTTGGGAATGAAAAAAATTGTCTGCAAAATACATTATATAATATCACATCATGCAGTCGTGTACGCGTCAACAGGGGGGAGGGTGGGCTCGTTTCGCATTATTTTACCACTGCTTAACTAACTGAACTAGAAATTTTTTCGGGGCCTAATAAAGATGACATCGGGGTTATGGAGCTGTCACTGCGCCTCCTCTGAGACGGAGTCGCGGTACGTCATAGCTTCGTATAGGCCACCTTGTTGAGCTGTAATGGCTCTCTTTTAACATCATGAAACATCGGTCTTATAACACTCACCATTACAGCCCACCATCCATACATGTCTTAAACGCGTAAGTACGAGCAAGTCGTACCTCTTTTATCGCAAATTTCTCCCACTAATAAACATCACATGTACTACTCCAACCTCCCTCACTTTGTTCCTTACATCTGGCGAATTTTTTGTGACATATTACAGGGCTCACCAAATGATGCCTTTGTCTACTTCTAGAAACTATAAGGCTCCCCCGTGAGCCTTATGTATAGGGGTCTAATATTTTGGCCCTCCTTAACGCTATACGTTTTTGAAATCATCGTTGATAGGTGAAAGTTTTACGATCGTTCGCCATCAATAACTGAAGTTTCCTTTGTACTCTCCACCAAAAACTTTCCCCACACACTTAATATACATTCATAATGATTGTATGGACTTTTTTTAAAGTTACGTTCAAAAATTTCTTCAAAAAAGGCAATTTTCTAATCGGTACTCACGGTAGTTTTGCTCTTCCACGCGGCATTCACGCATTGCGCAAAAATTAAGACAGCGCGGTGTACGTGGAGCCTTCTGCCTGGCGCACACCGCGCTGTCTTTAGGCTCTGCGCACACCGCGCAGTCTTAACTTTTGCGCAATGCTTGAATGCCGCGTGAGTAATGGTGAGGCTGAGAGACTTTGAAATATTTTTTGACCAATTTTGAATATTTAGCATTTAGCGTTGGTTGCTATGTGAGTTTATTTAGTGTGGTGCACCCTGCACGCACGAACAGACGTATGAAGCCCAATTCCTTTCCACAACCATGCACATTGCAACGGATGTATGAAGCCACAACCACGGCACGTTTGCGTGGTTGTGGCATCGAAAAAATAACGTTCTGGGGGTCATGCAATAAATAGACTGTGTAATTATAATAATCTACCAGAACATGAGGGCTCTGTGCTTCAACTTTTGAGGTGATTTGATAAATTTAGGCGTTAAAGTAGGTCCTATTTGGCTTGGGAATTAGAGCAGTGCCTCCATGAAAACTGGCAGCAAGTCGGCTTGTGAAAAAGCACATTTTGGGTTTTTTTTCCTCTGGGGTAAAACAATTATCGAAAATTCCACACGGCTGACCTGCCGAAAAAATTGAAAAGAAATCTTAAGTTTAGTTGTCGGGAAATATATCTGATTTGTTTTCAAGAGGCTGAGAGACTTTGAAATATTTTTTGATCAATTTTGAATATTTAGCATTTAGCGTTGGTTGCTACGTGAGTTTATTTAGTGTGGTGCACCCTGCACGCACGAACAGACGTATGTAGCCCAATTCCTTTCCACAACCATGCACATTGCAATGGATGTATGAAGCCACAACCACGGCACGTTTGCATGGTTGTGGCATCGTAAAAATAACGTTCTGGGGGTCATGCAATAAATAGACTGTGTAATTATAATAATCTACCAGAACATGAGGGCTCTGTGCTTCAACTTTTGAGGAGATTTGATAAATTTAGGCTTTAAAGTTGGTCCTATTTGGCTTGGGAATTAGAGCAGTGCCTCGATGAAAACTGGCAGCAAGTCGGCTTGTGAAAAAGCACATTTTGGGTTTTTTTTCCTCTGGGGTAAAACAATTATCGAAAATTCCACACGGCTGACCTGCCGAAAATTGAAAAAATATCTGAAGTTTAATTGTCTGGAAATATATCTGATTTGTTTTCAAGAGGCTGAGAGACTTTGAAATATTTGTTGAGCATTTTTGAGTATTTAGCATTTAGCGTTGGTTGCTACGTGAGTTTATTTAGTGTGGTGCACCCTGCACGCACGAACAGACGTATGAAGCCCAATTCCTTTCCACAACCACGCACATTGCAACGGATGTATGAAGCTACAACCACGGTACGTTTGCGTGGTTGTGGCATCGTAAAAATAACGTTCTGGGGGTCATGCAATTAATAGACTGTGTAATTATAACAATCTACAAGAACATGAGGGCTCTGTGCTTCAACTTTTGAGGAGATTTGATAAATTTAGGCGTTAAAGTTGGTCCTATTTGGCTTGGGAATTAGAGCAGTGCCTCGATGAAAACTGGCAGCAAGTCGGCTTGTGAAAAAGCACATTTTGGGTTTTTTTTCCTCTGGGGTAAAACAATTATCGAAAATTCCACACGGCTGACCTGTCGAAAAAAATGAAAAGAAATCTTAAGTTTAGTTGTCGGGAAATATATCTGATTTGCTTTCAAGAGGCTGAGAGACTTTGAAATATTTTTTGAGCATTTTTGAATATTTAGCATTTAGCGTTGGTTGCTTTGTGAGTTTATTTAGTGTGGTGCACCCTGAAGGCACGAACAGACGTATGTAGCCCAATTCCTTTCCACAACCATGCACATTGCAATGGATGTATGAAGCCACAACCACGGCACGTTTGCATGGTTGTGGCATCGTAAAATAACGTTCTGGGGGTCATGCAATAAATAGACTGTGTAATTATAATAATCCACCAGAACATGAGGGCTCTGTGCTTCAACTTTTGAGGAGATTTGATAAATTTAGGGGTTAAAGTTGGTCCTATTTGGCTTGGGAATTAGAGCAGTGCCTCGATGAAAACTGGCAGCAAGTCGGCTTGTGAAAAAGCACATTTTAGGGTTTTTTATTCTGGGGTAAACAAATTATCAAAAATTCCAAACGGCTGACCTGCCAAAAATTGAAAAGAAATCTTAAGTTTAGATGTCTGGAAATATATCTGATTGGTTTTCAAGAGGCTGAGAGACTTTGAAATATTTTTGAGCATTTTTGAATATTTAACATTTAGCGTTGGTTGCTATGTGAGTTTATTTAGTGTGGTGCACCCTGCACGCACGAACAGACGTATGTAGCCCAATTCCTTTCCACAACCATGCACATTGCAATGGATGTATGAAGCCACAACCACGGCACATTTGCGTGGTTGTGGCATCGTAAAAATAACGTTCTGGGGGTCATGCAATAAATAGACTGTGTAATTATAATAATCCACCAGAACATGAGGGCTCTGTGCTTCAACTTTTGAGGAGATTTGATAAATTTAGGCGTTGAAGTTGGTCCTATTTGGCTTGGGAATTTGAGCAGTGCCTCGATGAAAACTGGCAGAAAGTCGGCTTTGTGAAAAAGCACCTTTTTTTTTTTCCTCTGGGGTAAAACAATTATCGAAAATTCCACACGGCTGACCTGCCGAAAAAATTGAAAAGAAATCTTAAGTTTAGTTGTCGGGAAATATATCTGACTGGTAGCCCAATTCCTTTCCACAACCATGCACATTGCAATTGATGTATGAAGCCACAACCACGGCACGTTTGCATGGTTGTGGCATCGTAAAAATAACGTTCTGGGGGTCATGCAATAAATAGACTGTGTAATTATAATAATCCACCAGAACATGAGGGCTCTGTGCTTCAACTTTTTAAGGAGATTTGATAAATTTAGGCGTTAAAGTTGGTCCTATTTGGCTTGGGAATTTGAGCAGTGCCTCGATGAAAACTGGCAGCAAGTCGGCTTTGTGAAAAAGCACATTTTTTTTTTCCTCTGGGGTAAAACATTTATCGAAAATTCCACACGGCTGACCTGCCGAAAAAAATGAAAAGAAATCTTAAGTTTAGTTGTCGGGAAATATATCTGATTTGTTTTCAAGAGGCTGAGAGACTTTGATATATTTATTGAGCATTTTTTAATATTTAGCATTTAGCGTTGGTTGCTATGTGAGTTTATTTAGTGTGGTGCACCCTGCACGCACGAACAGACGTATGTAGCCCAATTCCTTTCTACAACCATGCACATTGCAACGGATGTATGAAGCCACAACCACGGCACGTTTGCGTGGTTGTGGCATCGTAAAAATAACGTTCTGGGGGTCATGCAATTAATACACTGTGTAATTATAATAATCTACCAGAACATGAAGGCTCTGTGCTTCAACTTTTGAGGAGATTTGATAAATTTAGGCGTTAAAGTTTGGCTTGGGAATTAGAGCAGTGCCTCCATGAAAACTAGCAGCAAGTCGGCTTGTGAAAAAGCACATTTTAGGGTTTTTTTTCTTCTGGGGTAAACAAATTATCGAAAATTCCACACGGCTGACCTGCCGAAAAAATTGAAAAGAAATCTTAAGTTTAGTTGGCGGGAAATATATCTGATTTGTTTTCAAGAGGCTGAGAGACTTTGAAATATTTTTTGAGCAATTTTGAATATTTAGCATTTAGCGTTGGTTGCTACGTGAGTTTATTTAGTGTGGTGCACCCTGCACGCACGAACAGACGTATGTAGCCCAATTCCTTTCCACAACCACGCACATTGCAATGGATGTATGAAGCCACAACCACGGCACGTTTGCATGGTTGTGGCATCGTAAAAATAACGTTCTGGGGGTCATGCAATAAATAGACTGTGTAATTATAATAATCTACCAGAACATGAGGGCTCTGTGCTTCAACTTTTGAGGAGATTTGATAAATTTAGGCTTTAAAGTTGGTCCTATTTGGCTTGGGAATTAGAGCAGTGCCTCGATGAAAACTGGCAGCAAGTCGGCTTGTGAAAAAGCACATTTTGGTTTTTTTTTCCTCTGGGGTAAAACAATTATCGAAAATTCCACACGGCTGACCTGTCGAAAAAAATGAAAAGAAATCTTAAGTTTAGTTGTCGGGAAATATATCTGATTTGCTTTCAAGAGGCTGAGAGACTTTGAAATATTTTTTGAGCATTTTTGAATATTTAGCATTTAGCGTTGGTTGCTTTGTGAGTTTATTTAGTGTGGTGCACCCTGAAGGCACGAACAGACGTATGTAGCCCAATTCCTTTCCACAACCATGCACATTGCAATGGATGTATGAAGCCACAACCACGGCACGTTTGCATGGTTGTGGCATCGTAAAAATAACGTTCTGGGGGTCATGCAATAAATAGACTGTGTAATTATAATAATCCACCAGAACATGAGGGCTCTGTGCTTCAACTTTTGAGGAGATTTGATAAATTTAGGGGTTAAAGTTGGTCCTATTTGGCTTGGGAATTAGAGCAGTGCCTCGATGAAAACTGGCAGCAAGTCGGCTTGTGAAAAAGCACATTTTAGGGTTTTTTTATTCTGGGGTAAACAAATTATCAAAAATTCCAAACGGCTGACCTGCCAAAAATTGAAAAGAAATCTTAAGTTTAGATGTCTGGAAATATATCTGATTGGTTTTCAAGAGGCTGAGAGACTTTGAAATATTTTTGAGCATTTTTGAATATTTAGCATTTAGCGTTGGTTGCTATGTGAGTTTATTTAGTGTGGTGCACCCTGCACGCACGAACAGACGTATGTAGCCCAATTCCTTTCCACAACCATGCACATTGCAATGGATGTATGAAGCCACAACCACGGCACATTTGCGTGGTTGTGGCATCGTAAAAATAACGTTCTGGGGGTCATGCAATAAATAGACTGTGTAATTATAATAATCCACCAGAACATGAGGGCTCTGTGCTTCAACTTTTGAGGAGATTTGATAAATTTAGGCGTTGAAGTTGGTCCTATTTGGCTTGGGAATTTGAGCAGTGCCTCGATGAAAACTGGCAGCAAGTCGGCTTTGTGAAAAAGCACCTTTTTTTTTTTTCCTCTGGGGTAAAACAATTATCGAAAATTCCACACGGCTGACCTGCCGAAAAAATTGAAAAGAAATCTTAAGTTTAGTTGTTGGGAAATATATCTGACTGGTAGCCCAATTCCTTTCCACAACCATGCACATTGCAATTGATGTATGAAGCCACAACCACGGCACGTTTGCATGGTTGTGGCATCGTAAAAATAACGTTCTGGGGGTCATGCAATAAATAGACTGTGTAATTATAATAATCCACCAGAACATGAGGGCTCTGTGCTTCAACTTTTGAGGAGATTTGATAAATTTAGGCGTTAAAGTTGGTCCTATTTGGCTTGGGAATTTAAGCAGTGCCTCGATGAAAACTGGCAGCAAGTCGGCTTTGTGAAAAAGCACATTTTTTTTTTTCCTCTGGGGTAAAACATTTATCGAAAATTCCACACGGCTGACCTGCCGAAAAAAATGAAAAGAAATCTTAAGTTTAGTTGTCGGGAAATATATCTGATTTGTTTTCAAGAGGCTGAGAGACTTTGAAATATTTTTTGAGCAATTTTGAATATTTAGCATTTAGCGTTGGTTGCTATGTGAGTTTATTTAGTGTGGTGCACCCTGCACGCACGAACAGACGTATGTAGCCCAATTCCTTTCTACAACCATGCACATTGCAACGGATGTATGAAGCCACAACCACGGCACGTTTGCGTGGTTGTGGCATCATAAAAAATAACGTTCTGGGGGTCATGCAATTAATACACTGTGTAATTATAATAATCTACCAGAACATGAAGGCTCTGTGCTTCAACTTTTGAGGAGATTTGATAAATTTAGGCGTTAAAGTTGGTCCTATTTGGCTTGGGAATTAGAGCAGTGCCTCGATGAAAACTGGCAGCAAGTCGGCTTGTGAAAAAGCACATTTTAGGTTTTTTTTTATTCTGGGGTAAACAAATTATCAAAAATTCCAAACGGCTGACCTGCCAAAAATTGAAAAGAAATCTTAAGTTTAGATGTCTGGAAATATATCTGATTGGTTTTCAAGAGGCTGAGAGACTTTGAAATATTTTTGAGCATTTTTGAATATTTAGCATTTAGCGTTGGTTGCTATGTGAGTTTATTTAGTGTGGTGCACCCTGCACGCACGAACAGACGTATGTAGCCCAATTCCTTTCCACAACCATGCACATTGCAATTGATGTATGAAGCCACAACCACGGCACGTTTGCGTGGTTGTGGCATCGTAAAAATAACGTTCTGGGGGTCATGCAATAAATAGACTGTGTAATTATAATAATCCACCAGAACATGAGGGCTCTGTGCTTCAACTTTTGAGGAGATTTGATAAATTTAGGCGTTAAAGTTGGTCCTATTTGGCTTGGGAATTTGAGCAGTGCCTCGATGAAAACTGGCAGCAAGTCGGCTTTGTGAAAAAGCACATTTTTTTTTCCTCTGGGGTAAAACATTTATCGAAAATTCCACACGGCTGACCTGCCGAAAAAAATGAAAAGAAATCTTAAGTTTAGTTGTCGGGAAATATATCTGATTTGTTTTCAAGAGGCTGAGAGACTTTGAAATATTTTTTGAGCAATTTTGAATATTTAGCATTTAGCGTTGGTTGCTATGTGAGTTTATTTAGTGTGGTGCACCCTGCACGCACGAACAGACGTATGTAGCCCAATTCCTTTCTACAACCATGCACATTGCAACGGATGTATGAAGCCACAACCACGGCACGTTTGCGTGGTTGTGGCATCGTAAAAATAACGTTCTGGGGGTCATGCAATTAATACACTGTGTAATTATAATAATCTACCAGAACATGAAGGCTCTGTGCTTCAACTTTTGAGGAGATTTGATAAATTTAGGCGTTAAAGTTTGGCTTGGGAATTAGAGCAGTGCCTCCATGAAAACTAGCAGCAAGTCGGCTTGTGAAAAAGCACATTTTAGGGTTTTTTTTCTTCTGGGGTAAACAAATTATCGAAAATTCCACACGGCTGACCTGCCGAAAAAATTGAAAAGAAATCTTAAGTTTAGTTGTCGGGAAATATATCTGATTTGTTTTCAAGAGGCTGAGAGACTTTGAAATATTTTTTGAGCATTTTTGAATATTTAGCATTTAGCGTTGGTTGCTACGTGAGTTTATTTAGTGTGGTGCACCCTGCACGCACGAACAAACGTACGTAGCCCAATTCCTTTCCACAACCATGCACATGGCAACGGATGTATGAAGCCACAACCACGGCACGTTTGCGTGGTTGTGGCATCGTAAAATATTGTTCTGGGGGTCATGCAAGAACATGAGGGCTCTGTGCTTCAACTTTTGAGGAGATTTGATAAATTTAGGCGTTAAAGTTGGTCCTATTTGGCTTGGGAATTAGAGCAGTGCCTCGATGAAAACTGGCAGCAAGTCGGCTTGTGAAAACGCACATTTTTGGGTTTTTTTCCTCTGGGGTAAAAAAAATATCGAAAATTCCACACGGCTGACCTGCCGAAAAATTGAAAAGAAATCTTAAGTTTAGTTGTCGGGAAATATATCTGATTTGTTTTCAAGAGGCTGAGAGACTTTGAAATATTTTTTGATCAATTTTGAATATTTAGCATTTAGCGTTGTTGCTATGTGAGTTTATTTAGTGTGGTGCACCCTGCACGCACGAACAGACGTATGTAGCCCAATTCCTTTCCACAACCATGCACATTGCAATGGATGTATGAAGCCACAACCACGGCACGTTTGCATGGTTGTGGCATCGAAAAAATAACGTTCTGGGGGTCATGCAATAAATAGACTGTGTAATTATAATAATCTACCAGAACATGAGGGCTCTGTGCTTCAACTTTTGAGGAGATTTGATAAATTTAGGCGTTAAAGTTGGTCCTATTTGGCTTGGGAATTAGAGCAGTGCCTCGATGAAAACTGGCAGCAAGTCGGCTTTGTGAAAAAGCACATTTTGTTGTTTTTTTCCTCTGGGGTAAAACAATTATCGAAAATTCCACACGGCTGACCTGCCGAAAAAAATGAAAAGAAATCTTAAGTTTAGTTGTCGGGAAATATATCTGATTGGTTTTCAAGAGGCTGAGAGACTTTGAAATATTTGTTGAGCATTTTTGAATATTTAGCATTTAGCGTTGGTTGCTTTGTGAGTTTATTTAGTGTGGTGCACCCTGCACGCACGAACAGACGTATGAAGCCCAATTCCTTTCTACAACCATGCACATTGCAACGGATGTATGAAGCCACAACCACGGCACGTTTGCGTGGTTGTGGCATCGTAAAAATAACGTTCTAGGGGTCATGCAATTAATAGACTGTGTAATTATAATAATCTACCAGAACATGAGGGCTCTGTGCTTCAACTTTCGAGGAGATTTGATAAATTTAGGCGTTAAAGTTTGGCTTGGGAATTAGAGCAGTGCCTCCATGAAAACTAGCAGCCAGTCGGCTTGTGAAAAAGCACATTTTAGGGGTTTTTTTCTTCTGGGGTAAAACATTTATCGAAAATTCCACACGGCTGACCTGCCGAAAATTCAAAAAATATCTTAAGTTTAATTGTCTGGAAATATATCTGATTGGTTTTCAAAAGGCTGAGAGACTTTGAAATATTTTTTGAGCATTTTTGAATATTTAGCATTTAGTGTTGGTTGCTACGTGAGTTTATTTAGTGTGGTGCACCCTGCACGCACGAACAGACGTATGTAGCCCAATTTCTTTCCACAACCATGCACATTGCAACGGATGTATGAAGCCACAACCACGGCACGTTTGCGTGGTTGTGGCATCGTAAAAATAACGTTCTGGGGGTCATGCAATTAATAGACTGTGTAATTATAACAATCTACAAGAACATGAGGGCTCTGTGCTTCAACTTTTGAGGAGATTTGATAAATTTAGGCGTTAAAGTTGGTCCTATTTGGCCTGGGAATTAGAGCAGTGCCTCGATGAAAACTGGCAGCAAGTCGGCTTGTGAAAAAGCATATTTTGTTTTGTTTTTCTTCTGGGGTAAAATAAATTAACGAAAATTCCACACGGCTGACCTGCCGAAAAATTGTAAAGAAATCTTAAGTTTAGTTGTCGTGAAATATATCTGATTTGTTTTCAAGAGGCTGAGAGACTTTGAAATATTGTTTGAGCATTTTTGAATATTTAGCATTTAGCGTTGGTTGCTACGTGAGTTTATTTAGTGTGGTGCACCCTGCACGCACGAACAGATGTATGAAGCCCAATTCCTTTCCACAACCACGCACATTGCAACAGATGTATGAAGCTACAACCACGGCACGTTTGCGTGGTTGTGGCATCGTAAAAATAACGTTCTGGGGGTCATGCAATTAATAGACTGTGTAATTATAACAATCTACAAGAACATGAGGGCTCCGTACTTCAACTTTTGAGGAGATTTGATAAATTTAGGCGTTAAAGTTGGTCCTATTTGGCTTGGGAATTAGAGCAGTGCCTCGATGAAAACTGGCAGCAAGTCGGCTTGTGAAAAAGCACATTTTGGGTTTTTTTTCTTCTGGGGTTAAAAAATGATCGAAAATTCCACACGGCTGACCTGCCGAAAAATTGAAAAGAAATCTTAAGTTTAGTTGTCGTGAAATATATCTGATTTGTTTTCAAGAGGCTGAGAGACTTTGAAATATTGTTTGAGCATTTTTGAATATTTAGCATTTATCGTTGGTTGCTACGTGAGTTTATTTAGTGTGGTGCACCCTGCACGCACGAACATACGTATGTAGCCTAATTCCTTTCCACAACCACGCACATTGCAACGGATGTATGAAGCCACAACCACGGCACGTTTGCGTGGTTGTGGCATCGTAAAAATAACGTTCTGGGGGTCATGCAATTAATAGACTGTGTAATTATAACAATCTACAAGAACATGAGGGCTCTGTGCTTCAACTTTTGAGGAGATTTGATAAATTTAGGCGTTAAAGTTGGTCCTCTTTGGCTTGGGAATTAGAGCAGTGCCTCCATGAAAACTAGCAGCAAGTCGGCTTGTGAAAAAGCACATTTTAGGTTTTTTTTCTTCTGTGGTAAAAAAATTATCAACAATTCCAAACGGCTGACCTGCCGAAATTGAAAAAATATCTGAAGTTTAGTTGTCGGGAAATATATCTGATTTGTTTTCAAGAGGCTGAGAGACTTTGAAATATTTGTTGAGCATTTTTGAATATTTAGCATTTAGCGTTGGTTGCTACGTGAGTTTATTTAGTGTGGTGCACCCTGCACGCACGAACAGACGTATGAAGCCCAATTCCTTTCCACAACCACGCACATTGCAACGGATGTATGAAGCTACAACCACGGCACGTTTGCGTGGTTGTGGCATCGTAAAAATAACGTTCTGGGGGTCATGCAATTAATAGACTGTGTAATTATAACAATCTACAAGAACATGAGGGCTCCGTACTTCAACTTTTGAGGAGATTTGATAAATTTAGGCGTTAAAGTTTGTCCTATTTGGCTTGGGAATTAGAGCAGTGCCTCGATGAAAACTGGCAGCAAGTCGGCTTGTGAAAAAGTACATTTTTTTTTCCTCAGGGGTAAAACAATTATCGAAAATTCCATACGGCTGACCTGCCGAAAAAAATTGGAAAGAAATCTTAAGTTTAGTTGTCGGGAAATATATCTGATTTGTTTTCAAGAGGCTGAGAGACTTTGAAATATTTTTTGAGCAATTTTGAATATTTAGCATTTAGCGTTGGTTGCTATGTGAGTTTATTTAGTGTGGTGCACCCTGCACGCACGAACAGACGTATGAAGCCCAATTCCTTTCCACAACCATGCACATTGAAACGGATGTATGAAGCCACAACCACGGCACGTTTGCGTGGTTGTGGCATCGAAAAAATAACGTTCTGGTTGTCATGCAACAAATAGACTGTGTAATTATAATAATCTACCAGAACATGAGGGCTCTGTGCTTCAACTTTTGAGGAGATTTGATAAATTTAGGCTTTAAAGTTGGTCCTATTTGGCTTGGGAATTAGAGCAGTGCCTCGATGAAAACTGGCAGCAAGTCGGCTTGTGAAAAAGCACATTTTAGGTTTTTTTTATTCTGGGGTAAACAAATTATCAAAAATTCCACACGGCTGACCTGCCAAAAAAATAAAAAGAAATCTTAAGTTTAGATGTCTGGAAATATATCTGATTGGTTTTCAAGAGGCTGAGAGACTTTGAAATATTTTTGAGCATTTTTGAATATTTAGCATTTAGCGTTGGTTGCTATGTGAGTTTATTTAGTGTGGTGCACCCTGCACGCACGAACAGACGTATGTAGCCCAATTCCTTTCCACAACCATGCACATTGCAATGGATGTATGAAGCCACAACCACGGCACGTTTGCGTGGTTGTGGCATCGTAAAAATAACGTTCTGGGGGTCATGCAATAAATAGACTGTGTAATTATAATAATCCACCAGAACATGAGGGCTCTGTGCTTCAACTTTTGAGGAGATTTGATAAATTTAGGCGTTAAAGTTGGTCCTATTTGGCTTGGGAATTTGAGCAGTGCCTCGATGAAAACTGGCAGCAAGTCGGCTTTGTGAAAAAGCACATTTTTTTTTTCCTCTGGGGTAAAACATTTATCGAAAATTCCACACGGCTGACCTGCCGAAATAATTGAAAAGAAATCTTAAGTTTAGTTGTCGGGAAATATATCTGATTTGTTTTCAAGAGGCTGAGAGACTTTGAAATATTGTTTGAGCAATTTTGAATATTTAGCATTTAGCGTTGGTTGCTATGTGAGTTTATTTAGTGTGGTGCACCCTGCACGCACGAACAGACGTATGTAGCCCAATTCCTTTCTACAACCATGCACATTGCAACGGATGTATGAAGCCACAACCACGGCACGTTTGCGTGGTTGTGGCATCGTAAAAATAACGTTCTGGGGGTCATGCAATTAATACACTGTGTAATTATAATAATCTACCCGAACATGAAGGCTCTGTGCTTCAACTTTTGAGGAGATTTGATAAATTTAGGCGTTAAAGTTTGGCTTGGGAATTAGAGCAGTGCCTCCATGAAAACTAGCAGCAAGTCGGCTTGTGAAAAAGCACACTTTAGGGTTTTTTTTCTTCTGGGGTAAACAAATTATCGAAAATTCCACACGGCTGACCTGCCAAAAAAATTGAAAAGAAATCTTAAGTTTAGTTGGCGGGAAATATATCTGATTTGTTTTCAAGAGGCTGAGAGACTTTGAAATATTTTTTGAGCAATTTTGAATATTTAGCATTTAGCGTTGGTTGCTATGTGAGTTTATTTAGTGTGGTGCACCCTGCACGCACGAACAGACGTATGTAGCCCAATTCCTTTCCACAACCATGCACATTGCAATGGATGTATGAAGCCACAACCACGGCACGTTTGCATGGTTGTGGCATCGTAAAAATAACGTTCTGGGGGTCATGCAATAAATAGACTGTGTAATTATAATAATCCACCAGAATATGAGGGCTCTGTTCTTCAACTTTTGAGGAGATTTGATAAATTTAGGCGTTAAAGTTGGTCCTATTTGGCTTGGGAATTTGAGCAGTGCCTCGATGAAAACTGGCAGCAAGTCGGCTTTGTGAAAAAGCACATTTTGTTTTTTTTTTTCCTCTGGGGTAAAACAATTATCGAAAATTCCACACGGCTGACCTGCCGAAAAAAATGAAAAGAAATCTTAAGTTTAGTTGTCGGGAAATATATCTGACTGGTTTTCAAGAGGCTGAGAGACTTTGAAATATTTGTTGAGTATTTTTGAATATTTAGCATTTAGCGTTGGTTGCTTTGTGAGTTTATTTAGTGTGGTGCACCCTGCACGCACGAACAGACGTATGAAGCCCAATTCCTTTCTACAACCATGCACATTGCAACGGATGTATGAAGCCACAACCACGGCACGTTTGCGTGATTGTGGCATCGTAAAAATAACGTTCTGGGGGTCATGCAATTAATAGACTGTGTAATTATAATAATCTACCAGAACATGAGGGCTCTGTGCTTCAACTTTTGAGGAGATTTGATAAATTTAGGCGTTAAAGTTTGGCTTGGGAATTAGAGCAGTGCCTCCATGAAAACTAGCAGCAAGTCGGCTTGTGAAAAAGCACATTTTAGGGTTTTTTTTCTTCTGGGGTAAACAAATTATCGAAAATTCCACACGGCTGACCTGCCGAAAAAATTGAAAAGAAATCTTAAGTTTAGTTGTCGGGAAATATATCTGATTTGTTTTCAAGAGGCTGAGAGACTTTGAAATATTTGTTGAGCATTTTTGAATATTTAGCATTTAGCGTTGGTTGCTACGTGCGTTTATTTAGTGTGGTGCACCCTGCACGCACGAACAAACGTATGTAGCCCAATTCCTTTCCACAACCATGCACATGGCAACGGATGTATGAAGCCACAACCACGGCACGTTTGCGTGGTTGTGGCATCGTAAAAATAACGTTCTGGGGGTCATGCAATTAATAAACTATGTAATTATAACAATCTACAAGAACATGAGGGCTCTGTGCTTCAACTTTTGAGGAGATTTGATAAATTTAGGCGTTAAAGTTGGTCCTATTTGGCCTGGGAATTAGAGCAGTGCCTCGATGAAAACTGGCAGCAAGTCGGCTTGTGAAAAAGCACATTTTGGGTTTTTTTCTTCTGGGGTAAAAAAATTATCGAAAACTCCACACGGATGACCTGCCGAAAAATTGAAAAGAAATCTTAAGTTTAGTTGTCGGGAAATATATCTGATTGGTTTTCAAGAGGCTGAGAGACTTTGAAATATTTTTTGATCAATTTTGAATATTTAGCATTTAGCGTTGGTTGCTATGTGAGTTTATTTAGTGTGGTGCACCTTGCACGCACGAACAGACATGAAGCCCAATTCCTTTCCACAACCATGCACATTGCAACGGATGTATGAAGCCACAACCACGGCACGTTTGCGTGGTTGTGGCATCGAAAAAATAACGTTCTGGGGGTCATGCAATAAATAGACTGTGTAATTATAATAATCTACAAGAACATGAGGGCTCTGTGCTTCAACTTTTGAGGAGATTTGATAAATTTAGGCGTTAAAGTTGGTCCTATTTGGCTTGGGAATTAGAGCAGTGCCTCGATGAAAACTGGCAGCAAGTCGGCTTGTGAAAAAGCACATTTTGGGTTTTTTTTCCTCTGTGGTAAAACAATTATCGAAAATTCCACACGGCTGACCTGCCGAAAAATTGAAAAGAAATCTTAAGTTTAGTTGTCTGGAAATATATCTGATTTGTTTTCAAGAGGCTGAGAGACTTTGAAATATTTTTTGAGCAATTTTGAATATTTAGCATTTAGCGTTGGTTGCTATGTGAGTTTATTTAGTGTGGTGCACCCTGCACGCACGAACAGACGTATGTAGCCCAATTCCTTTCCACAACCATGCACATTGCAATGGATGTATGAAGCCACAACCACGGCACGTTTGCATGGTTGTGGCATCGTAAAAATAACGTTCTGGGGGTCATGCAATAAATAGACTGTGTAATTATAATAATCCACCAGAATATGAGGGCTCTGTTCTTCAACTTTTGAGGAGATTTGATAAATTTAGGCGTTAAAGTTGGTCCTATTTGGCTTGGGAATTTGAGCAGTGCCTCGATGAAAACTGGCAGCAAGTCGGCTTTGTGAAAAAGCACATTTTGTTTTTTTTTTCCTCTGGGGTAAAACAATTATCGAAAATTCCACACGGCTGACCTGCCGAAAAAAATGAAAAGAAATCTTAAGTTTAGTTGTCGGGAAATATATCTGACTGGTTTTCAAGAGGCTGAGAGACTTTGAAATATTTGTTGAGTATTTTGAATATTTAGCATTTAGCGTTGGTTGCTTTGTGAGTTTATTTAGTGTGGTGCACCCTGCACGCACGAACAGACGTATGAAGCCCAATTCCTTTCTACAACCATGCACATTGCAACGGATGTATGAAGCCACAACCACGGCACGTTTGCGTGGTTGTGGCATCGTAAAAATAACGTTCTGGGGGTCATGCAATTAATAGACTGTGTAATTATAATAATCTACCAGAACATGAGGGCTCTGTGCTTCAACTTTTGAGGAGATTTGATAAATTTAGGCGTTAAAGTTTGGCTTGGGAATTAGAGCAGTGCCTCCATGAAAACTAGCAGCAAGTCGGCTTGTGAAAAAGCACATTTTAGGGTTTTTTTCTTCTGGGGTAAACAAATTATCGAAAATTCCACACGGCTGACCTGCCGAAAAATTGAAAAGAAATCTTAAGTTTAGTTGTCGGGAAATATATCTGATTTGTTTTCAAGAGGCTGAGAGACTTTGAAATATTTGTTGAGCATTTTTGAATATTTAGCATTTAGCGTTGGTTGCTACGTGCGTTTATTTAGTGTGGTGCACCCTGCACGCACGAACAAACGTATGTAGCCCAATTCCTTTCCACAACCATGCACATGGCAACGGATGTATGAAGCCACAACCACGGCACGTTTGCGTGGTTGTGGCATCGTAAAAATAACGTTCTGGGGGTCATGCAATTAATAGACTGTGTAATTATAACAATCTACAAGAACATGAGGGCTCTGTGCTTCAACTTTTGAGGAGATTTGATAAATTTAGGCGTTAAAGTTGGTCCTATTTGGCCTGGGAATTAGAGCAGTGCCTCGATGAAAACTGGCAGCAAGTCGGCTTGTGAAAAAGCACATTTTGGGTTTTTTCTTCTGGGGTAAAAATTATCGAAAACTCCACACGGATGACCTGCCGAAAAATTGAAAAGAAATCTTAAGTTTAGTTGTCGGGAAATATATCTGATTGATTTTCAAGAGGCTGAGAGACTTTGAAATATTTTTGATCAATTTTGAATATTTAGCATTTAGCGTTGGTTGCTATGTGAGTTTATTTAGTGTGGTGCACCTTGCACGCACGAACAGACATGAAGCCCAATTCCTTTCCACAACCATGCACATTGCAACGGATGTATGAAGCCACAACCACGGCACGTTTGCGTGGTTGTGGCATCGAAAAAATAACGTTCTGGGGGTCATGCAATAAATAGACTGTGTAATTATAATAATCTACAAGAACATGAGGGCTCTGTGCTTCAACTTTTGAGGAGATTTGATAAATTTAGGCGTTAAAGTTGGTCCTATTTGGCTTGGGAATTAGAGCAGTGCCTCGATGAAAACTGGCAGCAAGTCGGCTTGTGAAAAAGCACATTTTGGGTTTTTTTTCCTCTGGGGTAAAACAATTATCGAAAATTCCACACGGCTGACCTGCCGAAAAAATTGAAAAGAAATCTTAAGTTTAGTTGTCTGGAAATATATCTGATTTGTTTTCAAGAGGCTGAGAGACTTTGAAATATTTTTTGAGTATTTTTGAATATTTAGCATTTAGCGTTGGTTGCTATGTGAGTTTATTTAGTGTGGTGCACCCTGCACGCACGAACAGACGTATGTAGCCCAATTCCTTTCCACAACCATGCACATTGCAATGGATGTATGAAGCCACAACCACGGCACGTTTGCATGGTTGTGGCATCGTAAAAATAACGTTCTGGGGGTCATGCAATAAATAGACTGTGTAATTATAATAATCCACCAGAATATGAGGGCTCTGTTCTTCAACTTTTGAGGAGATTTGATAAATTTAGGCGTTAAAGTTGGTCCTATTTGGCTTGGGAATTTGAGCAGTGCCTCGATGAAAACTGGCAGCAAGTCGGCTTTGTGAAAAAGCACATTTTGTTGTTTTTTTCCTCTGGGGTAAAACAATTATCGAAAATTCCACACGGCTGACCTGCCGAAAAAAATGAAAAGAAATCTTAAGTTTAGTTGTCGGGAAATATATCTGACTGGTTTTCAAGAGGCTGAGAGACTTTGAAATATTTGTTGAGTATTTTTGAATATTTAGCATTTAGCGTTGGTTGCTTTGTGAGTTTATTTAGTGTGGTGCACCCTGCACGCACGAACAGACGTATGAAGCCCAATTCCTTTCTACAACCATGCACATTGCAACGGATGTATGAAGCCCCAACCACGGCACGTTTGCGTGGTTGTGGCATCGTAAAAATAACGTTCTGGGGGTCATGCAATTAATAGACTGTGTAATTATAATAATCTACCAGAACATGAGGGCTCTGTGCTTCAACTTTTGAGGAGATTTGATAAATTTAGGCGTTAAAGTTTGGCTTGGGAATTAGAGCAGTGCCTCCATGAAAACTAGCAGCAAGTCGGCTTGTGAAAAAGCACATTTTAGGGTTTTTTTTCTTCTGGGGTAAACAAATTATCGAAAATTCCACACGGCTGACCTGCCGAAAAAATTGAAAAGAAATCTTAAGTTTAGTTGTCGGGAAATATATCTGATTTGTTTTCAAGAGGCTGAGAGACTTTGAAATATTTTTTGAGCATTTTTGAATATTTAGCATTTAGCGTTGGTTGCTACGTGCGTTTATTTAGTGTGGTGCACCCTGCACGCACGAACAAACGTATGTAGCCCAATTCCTTTCCACAACCATGCACATGGCAACGGATGTATGAAGCCACAACCACGGCACGTTTGCGTGGTTGTGGCATCGTAAAAATAACGTTCTGGGGGTCATGCAATTAATAGACTGTGTAATTATAACAATCTACCAGAACATGAGGGCTCTGTGCTTCAACTTTTGAGGAGATTTGATAAATTTAGGCGTTAAAGTTGGTCCTATTTGGCCTGGGAATTAGAGCAGTGCCTCGATGAAAACTGGCAGCAAGTCGGCTTGTGAAAAGCACATGTTGGGTTTTTTCTTCTGGGGTAAAAATTATCGAAAACTCCACACGGATGACCTGCCGAAAAATTGAAAAGAAATCTTAAGTTTAGTTGTCGGGAAATATATCTGATTGGTTTTCAAGAGGCTGAGAGACTTTGAAATATTTTTTGATCAATTTTGAATATTTAGCATTTAGCGTTGGTTGCTATGTGAGTTTATTTAGTGTGGTGCACCTTGCACGCACGAACAAACATGAAGCCCAATTCCTTTCCACAACCATGCACATTGCAACGGATGTATGAAGCCACAACCACGGCACGTTTGCGTGGTTGTGGCATCGAAAAATAACGTTCTGGGGTCATGCAATAAATAGACTGTGTAATTATAATAATCTACAAGAACATGAGGGCTCTGTGCTTCAACTTTTGAGGAGATTTGATAAATTTAGGCGTTAAAGTTGGTCCTATTTGGCTTGGGAATTAGAGCAGTGCCTCGATGAAAACTGGCAGCAAGTCGGCTTGTGAAAAAGCACATTTTGGGTTTTTTCCTCTGGGGTAAAAAAATTATCGAAAATTCCATACGGCTGACCTGCCGAAAAATTGAAAAGAAATCTTAAGTTTAGTTGTCGGGAAATATATCTGATTGGTTTTCAAGAGGCTGAGAGACTTTTAAATTTTTTTAAGCAATTTTGAATATTTAGCATTTAGCGTTGGTTGCTATGTGAGTTTATTTAGTGTGGTGCACCCTGCACGCACGAACAGACGTATGTAGCCCAATTCCTTTCCACAACCATGCACATTGCAATGGATGTATGAAGCCACAACCACGGCACGTTTGCATGGTTGTGGCATCGTAAAATAACGTTCTGGGGTCATGCAATAAATAGACTGTGTAATTATAATAATCCACCAGAATATGAGGGCTCTGTTCTTCAACTTTTGAGGAGATTTGATAAATTTAGGCGTTAAAGTTGGTCCTATTTGGCTTGGGAATTTGAGCAGTGCCTCGATGAAAACTGGCAGCAAGTCGGCTTTGTGAAAAAGCACCTTTTTTTTTTTTTCCTCTGGGGTAAAACAATTATCGAAAATTCCACACGGCTGACCTGCCGAAAAAATTGAAAAGAAATCTTAAGTTTAGTTGTCGGGAAATATATCTGACTGGTTTTCAAGAGGCTGAGAGACTTTGAAATATTTGTTGAGTATTTTTGAATATTTAGCATTTAGCCTTGGTTGCTTTGTGAGTTTATTTAGTGTGGTGCACCCTGCACGCACGAACAGACGTATGAAGCCCAATTCCTTTCTACAACCATGCACATTGCAACGGATGTATGAAGCCACAACCACGGCACGTTTGCGTGGTTGTGGCATCGTAAAAATAACGTTCTGGGGGTCATGCAATTAATAGACTGTGTAATTATAATAATCTACCAGAACATGAGGGCTCTGTGCTTCAACTTTTGAGGAGATTTGATAAATTTAGGCGTTAAAGTTTGGCTTGGGAATTAGAGCAGTGCCTCCATGAAAACTAGCAGCAAGTCGGCTTGTGAAAAAGCACATTTTAGGTTTTTTTTTCTTCTGGGGTAAACAAATTATCGAAAATTCCACACGGCTGACCTGCCGAAAAAATTGAAAAGAAATCTTAAGTTTAGTTGTCGGGAAATATATCTGATTTGTTTTCAAGAGGCTGAGAGACTTTGAAATATTTGTTGAGCATTTTTGAATATTTAGCATTTAGCGTTGGTTGCTACGTGCGTTTATTTAGTGTGGTGCACCCTGCACGCACGAACAAACGTATGTAGCCCAATTCCTTTCCACAACCATGCACATGGCAACGGATGTATGAAGCCACAACCACGGCACGTTTGCGTGGTTGTGGCATCGTAAAAATAACGTTCTGGGGGTCATGCAATTAATAGACTGTGTAATTATAACAATCTACAAGAACATGAGGGCTCTGTGCTTCAACTTTTGAGGAGATTTGATAAATTTAGGCGTTAAAGTTGGTCCTATTTGGCCTGGGAATTAGAGCAGTGCCTCGATGAAAACTGGCAGCAAGTCGGCTTGTGAAAAAGCACATTTTGGGTTTTTTTTCTTCTGGGGTAAACAAATTATCGAAAACTCCACACGGATGACCTGCCGAAAAATTGAAAAGAAATCTTAAGTTTAGTTGTCGGGAAATATATCTGATTGGTTTTCAAGAGGCTGAGAGACTTTGAAATATTTTTTGATCAATTTTGAATATTTAGCATTTAGCGTTGGTTGCTATGTGAGTTTATTTAGTGTGGTGCACCTTGCACGCACGAACAGACATGAAGCCCAATTCCTTTCCACAACCATGCACATTGCAACGGATGTATGAAGCCACAACCACGGCACGTTTGCGTGGTTGTGGCATCGAAAATAACGTTCTGGGGGTCATGCAATAAATAGACTGTGTAATTATAATAATCTACAAGAACATGAGGGCTCTGTGCTTCAACTTTTGAGGAGATTTGATAAATTTAGGCGTTAAAGTTGGTCCTATTTGGCTTGGGAATTAGAGCAGTGCCTCGATGAAAACTGGCAGCAAGTCGGCTTGTGAAAAAGCACATTTTGGGTTTTTTTTCCTCTGGGGTAAAACAATTATCGAAAATTCCACACGGCTGACCTGCCGAAAAAATTGAAAAGAAATCTTAAGTTTAGTTGTCTGGAAATATATCTGATTTGTTTTCAAGAGGCTGAGAGACTTTGAAATATTTTTTGAGTATTTTTGAATATTTAGCATTTAGCGTTGGTTGCTATATGAGTTTATTTAGTGTGGTGCACCCTGCACGCACGAACAGACGTATGTAGCCCAATTCCTTTCCACAACCATGCACATTGCAATGGATGTATGAAGCCACAACCACGGCACGTTTGCATGGTTGTGGCATCGTAAAAATAACGTTCTGGGGGTCATGCAATAAATAGACTGTGTAATTATAATAATCCACCAGAATATGAGGGCTCTGTTCTTCAACTTTTGAGGAGATTTGATAAATTTAGGCGTTAAAGTTGGTCCTATTTGGCTTGGGAATTTGAGCAGTGCCTCGATGAAAACTGGCAGCAAGTCGGCTTTGTGAAAAAGCACATTTTGTTTTTTTTTTCCTCTGGGGTAAAACAATTATCGAAAATTCCACACGGCTGACCTGCCGAAAAAAATGAAAAGAAATCTTAAGTTTAGTTGTCGGGAAATATATCTGACTGGTTTTCAAGAGGCTGAGAGACTTTGAAATATTTGTTGAGTATTTTTGAATATTTAGCATTTAGCGTTGGTTGCTTTGTGAGTTTATTTAGTGTGGTGCACCCTGCACGCACGAACAGACGTATGAAGCCCAATTCCTTTCTACAACCATGCACATTGCAACGGATGTATGAAGCCACAACCACGGCACGTTTGCGTGGTTGTGGCATCGTAAAAATAACGTTCTGGGGGTCATGCAATTAATAGACTGTGTAATTATAATAATCTACCAGAACATGAGGGCTCTGTGCTTCAACTTTTGAGGAGATTTGATAAATTTAGGCGTTAAAGTTTGGCTTGGGAATTAGAGCAGTGCCTCCATGAAAACTAGCAGCAAGTCGGCTTGTGAAAAAGCACATTTTAGGGTTTTTTTTCTTCTGGGGTAAACAAATTATCGAAAATTCCACACGGCTGACCTGCCGAAAAAATTGAAAAGAAATCTTAAGTTTAGTTGTCGGGAAATATATCTGATTTGTTTTCAAGAGGCTGACAGACTTTGAAATATTTTTTGAGCATTTTTGAATATTTAGCATTTAGCGTTGGTTGCTACGTGCGTTTATTTAGTGTGGTGCACCCTGCACGCACGAACAAACGTATGTAGCCCAATTCCTTTCCACAACCATGCACATGGCAACGGATGTATGAAGCCACAACCACGGCACGTTTGCGTGGTTGTGGCATCGTAAAAATAACGTTCTGGGGGTCATGCAATTAATAGACTGTGTAATTATAACAATCTACCAGAACATGAGGGCTCTGTGCTTCAACTTTTGAGGAGATTTGATAAATTTAGGCGTTAAAGTTGGTCCTATTTGGCCTGGGAATTAGAGCAGTGCCTCGATGAAAACTGGCAGCAAGTCGGCTTGTGAAAAAGCACATTTTGGGTTTTTTTTCTTCTGGGGTAAAAAAATTATCGAAAACTCCACACGGATGACCTGCCGAAAAATTGAAAAGAAATCTTAAGTTTAGTTGTCGGGAAATATATCTGATTGGTTTTCAAGAGGCTGAGAGACTTTGAAATATTTTTTGATCAATTTTGAATATTTAGCATTTAGCGTTGGTTGCTATGTGAGTTTATTTAGTGTGGTGCACCTTGCACGCACGAACAAACATGAAGCCCAATTCCTTTCCACAACCATGCACATTGCAACGGATGTATGAAGCCACAACCACGGCACGTTTGCGTGGTTGTGGCATCGAAAAAATAACGTTCTGGGGGTCATGCAATAAATAGACTGTGTAATTATAATAATCTACAAGAACATGAGGGCTCTGTGCTTCAACTTTTGAGGAGATTTGATAAATTTAGGCGTTAAAGTTGGTCCTATTTGGCTTGGGAATTAGAGCAGTGCCTCGATGAAAACTGGCAGCAAGTCGGCTTGTGAAAAAGCACATTTTGGGTTTTTTTTCCTCTGGGGTAAAACAATTATCGAAAATTCCACGCGGCTGACCTGCCGAAAAAATTGAAAAGAAATCTTAAGTTTAGTTGTCTGGAAATATATCTGATTTGTTTTCAAGAGGCTGAGAGACTTTGAAATATTTTTTGAGCAATTTTGAATATTTAGCATTTAGCGTTGGTTGCTATGTGAGTTTATTTAGTGTGGTGCACCCTGCACGCACGAACAGACGTATGTAGCCCAATTCCTTTCCACAACCATGCACATTGCAATGGATGTATGAAGCCACAACCACGGCACGTTTGCATGGTTGTGGCATCGTAAAAATAACGTTCTTGTGTTCATGCAATAAATAGACTGTGTAATTATAATAATCCACCAGAATATGAGGGCTCTGTTCTTCAACTTTTGAGGAGATTTGATAAATTTAGGCGTTAAAGTTGGTCCTATTTGGCTTGGGAATTTGAGCAGTGCCTCGATGAAAACTGGCAGCAAGTCGGCTTTGTGAAAAAGCACATTTTTTTTTTTCCTCTGGGGTAAAACAATTATCGAAAATTCCACACGGCTGACCTGCCGAAAAAAATGAAAAGAAATCTTAAGTTTAGTTGTCGGGAAATATATCTGATTGGTTTTCAAGAGGCTGAGAGACTTTGAAATATTTGTTGAGTATTTTGAATATTTAGCATTTAGCGTTGGTTGCTTTGTGAGTTTATTTAGTGTGGTGCACCCTGCACGCACGAACAGACGTATGAAGCCCAATTCCTTTCTACAACCATGCACATTGCAACGGATGTATGAAGCCACAACCACGGCACGTTTGCGTGGTTGTGGCATCGTAAAAATAACGTTCTGGGGGTCATGCAATTAATAGACTGTGTAATTATAATAATCTACCAGAACATGAGGGCTCTGTGCTTCAACTTTTGAGGAGATTTGATAAATTTAGGCGTTAAAGTTTGGCTTGGGAATTAGAGCAGTGCCTCCATGAAAACTAGCAGCAAGTCGGCTTGTGAAAAGCACATTTTAGGGTTTTTTCTTCTGGGGTAATTATCAAAAATTCCAAACGGCTGACCTGCCGAAAAATTGAAAAGAAATGTTAAGATTAGTTGTCGGGAAATATATCTGATTTGTTTTCAAGAGGCTGACAGACTTTGAAATATTTTTTGAGCATTTTTGAATATTTAGCATTTAGCGTTGGTTGCTACGTGCGTTTATTTAGTGTGGTGCACCCTGCACGCACGAACAAACGTATGTAGCCCAATTCCTTTCCACAACCATGCACATGGCAACGGATGTATGAAGCCACAACCACGGCACGTTTGCGTGGTTGTGGCATCGTAAAAATAACGTTCTGGGGGTCATGCAATTAATAGACTGTGTAATTATAACAATCTACCAGAACATGAGGGCTCTGTGCTTCAACTTTTGAGGAGATTTGATAAATTTAGGCGTTAAAGTTGGTCCTATTTGGCCTGGGAATTAGAGCAGTGCCTCGATGAAAACTGGCAGCAAGTCGGCTTGTGAAAAAGCACATTTAGGGTTTTTTCTTCTGGGGTAAAAAATTATCGAAAACTCCACACGGATGACCTGCCGAAAAATTGAAAAGAAATCTTAAGTTTAGTTGTCGGGAAATATATCTGATTTGTTTTCAAGAGGCTGAGAGACTTTGAAATATTTTTGATCAATTTTGAATATTTAGCATTTAGCGTTGGTTGCTATGTGAGTTTATTTAGTGTGGTGCACCTTGCACGCACGAACAAACATGAAGCCCAATTCCTTTCCACAACCATGCACATTGCAACGGATGTATGAAGCCACAACCACGGCACGTTTGCGTGGTTGTGGCATCGAAAATAACGTTCTGGGGTCATGCAATAAATAGACTGTGTAATTATAATAATCTACAAGAACATGAGGGCTCTGTGCTTCAACTTTTGAGGAGATTTGATAAATTTAGGCGTTAAAGTTGGTCCTATTTGGCTTGGGAATTAGAGCAGTGCCTCGATGAAAACTGGCAGCAAGTCGGCTTGTGAAAAAGCACATTTTGGGTTTTTTTTCCTCTGGGGTAAAACAATTATCGAAAATTCCACGCGGCTGACCTGCCGAAAAAATTGAAAAGAAATCTTAAGTTTAGTTGTCTGGAAATATATCTGATTTGTTTTCAAGAGGCTGAGAGACTTTGAAATATTTTTTGAGCAATTTTGAATATTTAGCATTTAGCGTTGGTTGCTATGTGAGTTTATTTAGTGTGGTGCACCCTGCACGCACGAACAGACGTATGTAGCCCAATTCCTTTCCACAACCATGCACATTGCAATGGATGTATGAAGCCACAACCACGGCACGTTTGCATGGTTGTGGCATCGTAAAAATAACGTTCTGGGGGTCATGCAATAAATAGACTGTGTAATTATAATAATCCACCAGAATATGAGGGCTCTGTTCTTCAACTTTTGAGGAGATTTGATAAATTTAGGCGTTAAAGTTGGTCCTATTTGGCTTGGGAATTTGAGCAGTGCCTCGATGAAAACTGGCAGCAAGTCGGCTTTGTGAAAAAGCACATTTTGTTTTTTTTTCCTCTGGGGTAAAACAATTATCGAAAATTCCACACGGCTGACCTGCCGAAAAAAATGAAAAGAAATCTTAAGTTTAGTTGTCGGGAAATATATCTGACTGGTTTTCAAGAGGCTGAGAGACTTTGAAATATTTGTTGAGTATTTTTGAATATTTAGCATTTAGCCTTGGTTGCTTTGTGAGTTTATTTAGTGTGGTGCACCCTGCACGCACGAACAGACGTATGAAGCCCAATTCCTTTCTACAACCATGCACATTGCAACGGATGTATGAAGCCACAACCACGGCACGTTTGCGTGGTTGTGGCATCGTAAAAATAACGTTCTGGGGGTCATGCAATTAATAGACTGTGTAATTATAATAATCTACCAGAACATGAGGGCTCTGTGCTTCAACTTTTGAGGAGATTTGATAAATTTAGGCGTTAAAGTTTGGCTTGGGAATTAGAGCAGTGCCTCCATGAAAACTAGCAGCAAGTCGGCTTGTGAAAAGCACATTTTAGAGTTTTTTTTCTTCTGGGGTAAACAAATTATCGAAAATTCCACACGGCTGACCTGCCGAAAAAATTGAAAAGAAATCTTAAGTTTAGTTGTCGGGAAATATATCTGATTTGTTTTCAAGAGGCTGAGAGACTTTGAAATATTTTTTGAGCATTTTTGAATATTTAGCATTTAGCGTTGGTTGCTACGTGAGTTTATTTAGTGTGGTGCACCCTGCACGCACGAACAAACGTATGTAGCCCAATTCCTTTCCACAACCATGCACATGGCAACGGATGTATGAAGCCACAACCACGGCACGTTTGCGTGGTTGTGGCATCGTAAAAATAACGTTCTGGGGGTCATGCAAGAACATGAGGGCTCTGTGCTTCAACTTTTGAGGAGATTTGATAAATTTAGGCGTTAAAGTTGGTCCTATTTGGCTTGGGAATTAGAGCAGTGCCTCGATGAAAACTGGCAGCAAGTCGGCTGTGTGAAAAAGCACATTTTGTTTTTTTTTTCCTCTGGGGTAAAACAATTATCGAAAATTCCACACGGCTGACCTGCCGAAAAAAATGAAAAGAAATCTTAAGTTTAGTTGTCGGGAAATATATCTGATTGGTTTTCAAGAGGCTGAGGACTTTGAAATATTTGTTGAGCATTTTTGAATATTTAGCATTTAGCGTTGGTTGCTTTGTGAGTTTATTTAGTGTGGTGCACCCTGCACGCACGACCAGACGTATGAAGCCCAATTCCTTTCTACAACCATGCACATTGCAACGGATGTATGAAGCCACAACCACGGCACGTTTGCGTGGTTGTGGCATCGTAAAAATAACGTTCTGGGGGTCATGCAATTAATAGACTGTGTAATTATAATAATCTACCAGAACATGAGGGCTCTGTGCTTCAACTTTTGAGGAGATTTGATAAATTTAGGCGTTAAAGTTTGGCTTGGGAATTAGAGCAGTGCCTCCATGAAAACTGGCAGCAAGTCGGCTTGTGAAAAAGCATATTTTGGTTTTTTTTTTTCTTCTGGGGTAAAAAAAATTAACGAAAATTCTACACGGCTGACCTGCCGAAAAATTGTAAAGAAATCTTAAGTTTAGTTGTCGGGAAATATATATGATTTGTTTTCAAGAGGCTGAGAGACTTTGAAATATTTTTTGAGCATTTTTGAATATTTAGCATTTAGCGTTGGTTGCTATGTGAGTTTATTTAGTGTGGTGCACCCTGCACGCACGAACAGACGTATGTAGCCCAATTCCTTTCCACAACCATGCACATTGCAATGGATGTATGAAGCCACAACCACGGCACGTTTGCATGGTTGTGGCATCGTAAAAATAACGTTCTGGGGGTCATGCAATTAATAGACTGTGTAATTATAACAATCTACAAGAACATGAGGGCTCCGTACTTCAACTTTTGAGGAGATTTGATAAATTTAGGCGTTAAAGTTGGTCCTATTTGGCTTGGGAATTAGAGCAGTGCCTCCATGAAAACTGGCAGCAAATCGGCTTGTGAAAAAGCACATTTTGGGGGTTTTTTCTTCTGGGGTTAAAAAATTATCAAAAATTCCACACGGCTGACCTGCCGAAAAATTGAAAAGAAATCTTAAGTGTAGTTGTGGTGAAATATATCTGATTTGTTTTCAAGAGGCTGAGAGACTTTGAAATATTGTTTGAGCATTTTTGAATATTTAGCATTTAGCGTTGGTTGCTATGTGAGTTTATTTAGTGTGGTGCACCCTGCACGCACGAACAGACGTATGAAACCCAATTCCTTTCCACAACCATGCACATTGAAACGGATGTATGAAGCCACAACCACGGCACGTTTGCGTGGTTGTGGCATCGAAAAAATAACGTTCTGGGGGTCATGCAACAAATAGACTGTGTAATTATAACAATCTACCAGAACATGAGGGCTCTGTGCTTCAACTTTCGAGGAGATTTGATAAATTTAGGCGTTAAAGTTGGTCCTATTTGGCTTGGGAATTAGAGCAGTGCCTCGATGAAAACTGGCAGCAAGTCGGCTGTGTGAAAAAGCACATTTTGTTTTTTTTTTCCTCTGGGGTAAAACAATTATCGAAAATTCCACACGGCTGACCTGCCGAAAAAAATGAAAAGAAATCTTAAGTTTAGTTGTCGGGAAATATATCTGATTGGTTTTCAAGAGGCTGAGGACTTTGAAATATTTGTTGAGCATTTTTGAATATTTAGCATTTAGCGTTGGTTGCTTTGTGAGTTTATTTAGTGTGGTGCACCCTGCACGCACGACCAGACGTATGAAGCCCAATTCCTTTCTACAACCATGCACATTGCAACGGATGTATGAAGCCACAACCACGGCACGTTTGCGTGGTTGTGGCATCGTAAAAATAACGTTCTGGGGGTCATGCAATTAATAGACTGTGTAATTATAATAATCTACCAGAACATGAGGGCTCTGTGCTTCAACTTTTGAGGAGATTTGATAAATTTAGGCGTTAAAGTTTGGCTTGGGAATTAGAGCAGTGCCTCGATGAAAACTGGCAGCAAGTCGGCTTGTGAAAAAGCATATTTTGGTTTTTTTTTTCTTCTGGGGTAAACAAAATTAACGAAAATTCCACACGGCTGACCTGCCGAAAAATTGTAAAGAAATCTTAAGTTTAGTTGTCGTGAAATATATCTGATTTGTTTTCAAGAGGCTGAGAGACTTTGAAATATTGTTTGAGCATTTTTGAATATTTAGCATTTAGCGTTGGTTGCTATGTGAGTTTATTTAGTGTGGTGCACCCTGCACGCACGAACAGACGTATGAAACCCAATTCCTTTCCACAACCATGCACATTGAAACGGATGTATGAAGCCACAACCACGGCACGTTTGCGTGGTTGTGGCATCGAAAAAATAACGTTCTGGGGGTCATGCAACAAATAGACTGTGTAATTATAATAATCTACCAGAACATGAGGGCTCTGTGCTTCAACTTTCGAGGAGATTTGATAAATTTAGGCGTTAAATTTGGTCCTATTTGGCTTGGGAATTTGAGCAGTGCCTCGATGAAAACTGGCACCAAGTCGGCTTGTGAAAAAGCACATTTTGGGTTTTTTTTCCTCCGGGGTAAAACAATTATCGAAAATTCCACACGGCTGACCTTCCGAAAAAATTGAAAAGAAATCTTAAGTTTAGTTGTCGGGAAATATATCTGATTGGTTTTTGAAGAGGCTGAGAGACTTTGAAATATTTTTTGAGCATTTTTGAATATTTAGCATTTAGCGTTGGTTGCTTTGTGAGTTTATTTAGTGTGGTGCACCCTGCACGCACGAACAGACGTATGAAGCCCAATTCCTTTCCACAACCATGCACATTGCAACGGATGTATGAAGCCACAACCACGGCACGTTTGCGTGGTTGTGGTATCGTAAAAATAACGTTCTGGGGGTCATGCAATTAATAGACTGTGTAATTATAATAATCTACAAGAACATGAGGGCTCTGTGCTTCAACTTTTGAGGAGATTTGATAAATTTAGGCGTTAAAGTTGGTCCTATTTGGCTTGGGAATAGAGCAGTGCCTCGATGAAAACTGGCAGCAAGTCGGCTTGTGAAAAAGCACATTTTAGGTTTTTTTTTATTCTGGGGTAAACAAATTATCAAAAATTCCAAACGGCTGACCTGCCAAAAATTGAAAAGAAATCTTAAGTTTAGTTGTCGGGAAATATCTGATTGGTTTTCAAGAGGCTGAGAGACTTTGAAATATTTTTGAGCATTTTTGAATATTTAGCATTTAGCGTTGGTTGCTATGTGAGTTTATTTAGTGTGGTGCACCCTGCACGCACGAACAGACGTATGAAGCCCAATTCCTTTCCACAACCATGCACATTGCAACGGATGTATGAAGCCACAAACACGGCACGTTTGCGTGGTTGTGGCATCGTAAAAATAACGTTCTGGGGGTCATGCATTTAATAGACTGTGTAATTATAACAATCTACAAGAACATGAGGGCTCTGTGCTTCAGCTTTTGAGGAGATTTGATAAATTTAGGCGTTAAAGTTGGTCCTATTTGGCTTGGGAATTAGAGCAGTGCCTCGATAAAAACTGGCAGCAAGTCGGCTTGTGAAAAAAGCACATTTTGGTGTTTTTTTTCTTATATAGGGTAAAACAATTATCGGAAATTCCACACGGCTGACTTGCCGAAAAATTGAAAAGAAATCTTAAGTTTAGTTGTCTGGAAATATATCTGATTGGTTTTCAAGAGGCTGAGAGACTTTGAAATATTTCTGTAAGCATTTTTGAGTATTTAGCATTTAGCGTTGGTTGCTTTGTGAGTTTATTTATTGTGGTGCACCCTGCACGAACGAACAGACGTATGAAGCCCAATTCCTTTCTACAACCATGCACATTGCAACGGATGTATGAAGCCACAACCACGGCACGTTTGCGTGGTTGTGGCTTTGTAAAAATAACGTTCTGGGGGTCATGCAATTAATAGACTGTGTAATTATAACAATCTACAAGAACATGAGGGCTCTGTGCTTCAACTTTTGAGGAGATTTGATAAATTTAGGCGTTAAAGTTTGTCCTATTTGGCTTGGGAATTAGAGCAGTGCCTCGATGAAAACTGGCAGCAAGTCGGCTTGTGAAAAAGCACTTTTTTTTTTCCTCGGGGGTAAAACAATTATCGAAAATTCCATACGGCTGACCTGCCGAAAAAAATTGGAAAGAAATCTTATGTTTAGTTGTCGGGAAATATATCTGATTGGTTTTCAAGAGGCTGAGAGACTTTGAAATATTTTTTGAGCATTTTTGAATATTTAGCGTTTAGCGTTGGTTGCTTTGTGAGTTTATTTAGTGTGGTGTACCCTGCACGCACGATTAGACGTATGAAGCCCAATTCCTTTCTACAACCATGCACATTGCAACGGATGTATGAAGCCACAACCACGGCACGTTTGCGTGGTTGTGGCATCGTAAAAATAACGTTCTGGGGGTCATGCAATTAATAGACTGTGTAATTATAATAATCTACAAGAACATGAGGGCTCTGTGCTTCAACGCGCGTGAGGTCTCGAAATCAAATATTTTACTGAGAAATTACTTTTTCTCAAAAACGACGTTACTTCAGAGGGAGCCGTTTCTCACAATGTTTTATACTATCAACAGCTCTCCATTGATCGTTACCAAGTAAGTTTTTATGCTAACAATTATTTTGAGTAATTACCAATAGTGTCCAGTGCCTTTAAAACAACTCAAATTTTTGGCCGTCATACACAAATTGCGAACTGAAATATATTTTAATGAGGTCAACCTTTTTCTCCGTCTTAATTAGTTCGAGACGTCACAGAGCCCGCATTTAAAGCATCTACTGCGAGTACAATTATTTCTACTACCGGCGGTACTTCAAGTACAATGAGTACCGGTGCTACTCGTGCTACTACAGGGAAGACAACTGAAAGTGCGACCCAATCCAGCAACAGCCCCGCCCCGTCTACAACCAGCAGAGACAATGACACAGGTATAGTATTGGTTACAAATTCAAATTTCACCCTAGGCTTAGTACTCAATTGAAGACAACAAACTAAAAAACTAAACTTGTACATTATTCTGACTTTCCTTACTAACGGTTTTTATTTAATTTTTATGAAGTTATTTGGATTTTATAAAAGCAGCCATCTCGCTTACATTGTTTTTGTTGATAATTGTGAAAAGGTGATGTTTACCTTCTGAAGTCTTTACTTCAGAACACTGTTTCAACAGAGTCTCCTGACGATGACTAGAGCAAGCTAGTCGAAACGTTGAGACCAATCCAAGAACTGACTCCGCGGTAGTACAGTTAATTACGATCCTATAAGCTAAAGTAGTAGTCCCAGCCTATTTCTATACCTTCCGCCCAGGTAATAGTTAATAAACAGGACAGTTCTTTTCAGAACTGAGAAGTCTCCCGAACACCCGAACAATCTACTCCGCGGTAGTTGAATTAAGCAAGACAGTTCTCTAAGAACAAACTCTACCTGGCAAGTAGATACACACATGGTGTTACCGCAAACTAAATATATTGATACCTCACCATGCAATGCCTCAAATCCTATATAGAGTTAAACCACAATCACACTCCACAAACTCCCGGATCTGAAATGACCCGGATCTGGGTCAAGTAAGGCCTAACCCATTTCTGGGTCGGTTTGACCCGGAATGTGTCAAGATGACCCAAAAATGGGTCAATTTAACGCAGAATCCGGATCAAAATCCCATTATATGAACATTTTCCGGATCAGCCTGTAATTGTAAATAACATGTACAAGTCTTTACCACCATCATGAAATAATTGTTCATATAATTGAATTGAATTAAACTAAATTCATTTTTTCGACAATGATGTTATCCCTTATGACAGACATTTTTGTCGACGGAGAACAGATGGTCAATATGACGGTCATGGCAAACAGTGACTTGATTCTCCGCTGCAATATATCCACAACAAGCGACGAGCCGTTGACGATGATGTGGATGGTGAGGATCGAACGGGGATACCAAACGTGGTCATCAGTCGTAGTGCCAAAGGGGAACATCGAAGGTGTGACATGAATGGACTATTCAAGTAGTTACTGGTTGTTTGTTTGTTGCCGTGTTTGTTTGTTTGTTTGTTTGTGGGGGTGTTGGGGTGTGTGTTTGTTTGTTTGTTTGTTGGTGCGTTTATTGGGCGTTGGGGTGTTGGGGTGTTTGTTTGTTTGTTTGTTTGTTGGGGTGTTGGGGTGTTTGTTTTTGTGTTTGTTTGTTTGTTGGGTGTTTATTGGGGGGCTTGTTTGTTTGTTGGGGTGTTGGGGTGTTTGTTTGTGTTTGTTTGTTTATTGGTGTGTTTGTTTGTTTGTTTGTTTGCTTGTATAAACTCCCTTTTTCCCAAGATACAGAAACTAAGGCTTAAATAATAACTGATGACACCGGAGTTAAACCCCCACTCCACCAATTTGTGTTATTGCGAGGGCATGAGACCTTAGGGAAAACGTAAAGACGTCGGCCGTGACTGAATTAGCGACTGTGGCTACGGCTGTTGCTTGATCGTCACGTAAACACGCGTTGAAGCAACTGGATGCCCATGGCAACAACCTTAGCAACAGTCACAACCGAAGCCGCAGTCGCTAATGTGGACTCGGCCGTAGAGAACCCAAATTTAGGATTTGATTTTCCTCTAGAACGCCTGGAATGCAGGCAAGGGGATCATTACCAAAAAGATGCCGCACGCGGGCAAACAAACAGCAAAACACAATTGATACCTTAAAGGTATTGTACATTTTTGGTAACAGCTCAAAATCAGTGTCCACATTTTGTGTGATTCAACATATGCATGAACAAACAAACCTGTGAAAGTTTGAGCTCAAGTGGTCATCGAGGTCACGAGAAAATAGTGAAAAGAGACCTTATGTGTTTTCCGTTTTTTCAAACATCGAGTTTTTATCGCGCGTGATAAAAACTATTGTTTTACTCATTTCTAAAAAACTATAGCATTTTAGGCAGAAATATTTTAAGGAACCCTTTCTACCATTACTATACTTTAAATCATGTAAGTTATGTGTGAATCTGTGAACATTTGTGTTTTTCGATCTTACCAATAGTGTACAGGGCCCTTAATAGGGATCCGAAACCATTCTCAAAGAGTAGATAAATGTCAACCCATTTGAATTGTTTGATTACAGTCTCACATAGCGGTGCCTGGCTGGAAATATTTAGAGTCGATTTGGAGGACTCCAAAAGCTACGTTTGTCTCGGCGGTCACTCTAGAGGCTACTTGACCCAAACATATAACGTCATGGTCATTGAAAACCCAGGTAATTTTCCTATAGACCTTATGCACATGATGTCATTTCAGTAGGGCGCTCTCGCCTAGAGGTCAAAAGGAAGTTGTTCATTGGCCAATCTGATGAACGCCGCATGTACAAATCTGTGCGTTTCGATTGTTTCGTCGTTTTACCTCTGAGATGGAGGCTGGATGACGTCAATGCATAAGGTCTATTATTGGTAGAGCCGGTTTATTTACTTTTCTTAAGAACAATTTGGATAAACTTAAAATTGTATTTATCTCTTTATTGTTTAAAATTTTGTATTGGGGTGGTTTTGGGTTTTGTGTGTGTGTTTTTTTTGTATCGGCAGGTGATGTTGCTGATTTAACAGTTAAGCCACGCCCACGTGTTTGTTTATTTTATTAGCTATTCCGACTTCACAGTAGGAACAGGTTTTGTTTTCGTCAAGTTGTTTGTATTATTAGCCGTTCCGAACTGTTAGTCGGAACGGCTATATTGTTTCTGTCGGGATTATCTTACTTTTTCATTAGTAGTTCCTTCATAATATAGAATTCCGAAATCTACTCCGCGGCAGTAGAATACATAGCAAGACAAGTTCTCAAAGAACAAAAATCCACATAGCAAAATAGATATACACATGGTGCTACCGCAAGCCAAATATATGTATTATTCCTTCATTACGGCACCAGGGGTCGATTACACAAAACTCTTCCTAACTTAGGACTAGTCCTAGGCAATGCTAAGAGATAGGACAAGTCTTAAGTTAGGACCAGTACTTAAAACTAGTCATATCTCTTAGCATTGCCTAGGACTAGTCCTAAGCTAGGGCCTAGGACTAGTCCTAAGCTAGGAAGAGTTTTGTGAAATCGACCCCTGGTATCAACATAAACGGAACAGCTTTGTGCTCGTCCATTATAGGACAAACACTTAGTATCTAGTTTTAATTATTCTTTTTCAAATAGCTGAAATTATCGAAGAAGACGCATGCATCGGCGGCGTCATCTGCCAGAATGGAGGAACTTGTGTAAGTAAATCCCTGCTGCCAAATTATAAATGCAAGTGCAAAGCTGGCTTCGAAGGCAAACACTGCGAGTTCACCGTCAGGAAAGTTCATTGTCGGTCAGACCCTTGCCTCAACGGGGGACTTTGTGTCGACAAGGGGGAAACATTTCAATGCATCTGCCTGGATGAGTTCACCGGTGAGAGGTGCAAAGAGGCGGTTACCTTCGAGGCTATGGACGACAAGGTGACGACCTTGAGCCCGGTAGACCAGACGACGCAGTCGATGCCTGATGTATGTTTCCTACCTATGGATCCCGGCAGCTGTGCTCGAAAGCAAAGCAAGTGGTGAGTTCAGAAATCGAGCAGCTTTTTTGTGCTAATTTTCAATCATTTTCTATTTATTTTGTTACACGTCATATCGCACAATTAGCGCAAATAACAGAAAGAATAGGAAACCATGTGAAATGTTCAACAAAGACATGTTTATCCGGAGGTCGCAATTTTAAATCCAGCTCTAGTTACATTTTTCTTTGTTCAAACCCAAATTATTAATTGAAATGACTATACAACTGGTTTTTGTAATGTTATGGTTTTTATACTGGTTTATTTGGTATTCCAGCAGAATGAGGCCAACAAAAGTACAAGTTGTCGAGAGCCTTGTTTATGTATGCCAATACACGCCGACGCGTTTTCACAGAGGGAGATTGTGCAAGTCGCCTTAAGCTTTCTCTAGTGGTTGGCACACGTTGAAGGTTACTCCGTAAATAAACTGCATTGTGGATGGGGTCAAATTGGGTCAATTTCTAGGTTCTGGTCCGGGCGATATGGACACATTGTTTTAAAACCGATTTGGGGAACTGCGGAACACCCACTACCTCCTAAGAAGGTTTTAACAAGGTCGACTAAGTGTTGTTTTCGTTAATCCACTCAACACCATTGTTAAATTTCTTGAACGGCCAGGTACTACGATACAGTAACGGAGCAATGTCGCCCATTTGTATACACCGGTTGTCAAGGCAACGAGAACAAGTTCCGAACCTTCGACGACTGCCAGTACACCTGTCCACAACTTTCGAGTGACCCTTGCTCTCATCCTATCGTCACTGGGAGGTGTAAGGCTAAGATTCCCAGATGGGCATACAGCACAGAGAGTGAAACATGTGTCGAGTTCGTGTATGGAGGCTGCAGACCAACTGGGAACAACTTCCTAAGCAGAGACGAGTGTATGGCAACGTGCGTAGGTAAGGTTTAATTATTGTTATAAGGTTTTATTATTTACTAGGCAGTAACCGAAATGGCGGCTGTTTGGCTACGGTTACGATTGCCAATAGCAATTTGCTATAATTATATACAGTTTCAATTTTCATAAAAGACAAATAATTTATTAAAATTTACACTAAAACCAATTAAAAACTCTGGACGAGGATGCTTATTTGTTAGAAACCCCATTGTTGAATCACGCCCAAATTTATGCAACCATTATACACAGGTTTAACATGAACGTCAGATGGGCATTTCTCAAATGTTTACAAGTAGGCGGAGACGGGAGTCAAGTAAAAAAAGTTTACAGGCTTGTAAACACCACTTCTCAACTTGCCCTCTGGGCTACTAAAAACCGAGTTTAAAAAAGTCATACTTCTTCCTTTTCAAATGTAAAAAATAACTTTTTAAAAATGTGTTAAGTTATTTTTTAGTGTGTGAATGTAACTGCACTTGACCATTAAACTGGTTTTCATCGCTACCAGAAATATACAATAGATGCTTAAAATCTGGGCTACTAAAACTTCTTGTGGGCAAGTAAAACGCACAGTATACAAGCCCGGTAGGCTACTTCACAAAAAGCTTCACCACAAGGTCTGAAAACAATTGTACCTAAAGGTATTTGGAACTTTTTAGATAGTAAGGTTTATTACTACTTATGTTTATTATTAATGGTTTGTGTTTGGTTTTTTCCACAGAGGATGAAGGGCCACACGACTCTTGTTCATGCCACCCAACAGGTCTTGGTTCAGCATTTTGCAACAGTGATTTTGGTAAGATGTCACTTCCCGAACGATCGTTCATTCTTTGACATAAAACGAGCTAGACTCGAGCCTACAATTTTATGACACTATTGGGAGCCTTGGGTTGAAGTTGTGTGAACCGCAATAGACCACTTACATTTGACTTCACGCTCTAAAACAGCCCCCTCACTGAGGCAAAAGGAGCTGTTCTCGGTGCGTATAAAAACAAGCGCGTGATCTCAGCGCACCAGCAACGTTCGCGCGTTACGCAAGGTGTCTATTGTGCATGTTAACTGGACCAATACACGTACGAATTGACCATATTTTTGACCGCATGAGGGCGCTTTCTTCAGTGAGTGTCTTGCATCACAATTACAGTTTCATCTTATTTTAATTGCCTGTATGTAGTTTTCTTGCATCATCGACGAAATACATAAACATAGGAATAACAAAAATGAAAAAAACCTGTTTGTTTACTTTTTTTCATCACGTAAAAATTGGTCCACAAACGCCCTCACGCGGTCAAAAATACGGCGAATTGCAAAGTCTAATGGTCAGGAACGATTTACTTCAAAACTTCCCGGGTCAGAATTGAGCAGGTTCCGGGTTCGGCCTGACCCAGTCAGTGTGACACGGAATACAGAATCTGGGCTATGATCCAATTGTTAACCATTTTTCTTGTCAGCCTGATCCGGATGGGTCACGCCCTGGGACCCGGAACCCGGGTCATTGCTGGGCCAGGATTGTTTAAAGTGTTGATTTATTTAGGTTCAATAGGGGTGCAATGGATCAGAAATCTGTACACTTAAGGGTTGAAGTGAAGCTTGACAACTACGAAGCTTTGGGGGAAAACAGGAGCTACGAGGAGAGGTTCGCTCCTTACACAAAATAGTAACTAAGCATTTTTAAGTTATTGCACCATCTCTTTTGTTGAGAGATTTTACTTTTCCGAACGGGTACCCGGTTTCCTGTATAGACCCATTGCATATGACGTCACACTCCCAAAAAGGAGGCAGATCATTGGACGATAGCTGTTCTCTGTGCGTAAAAACGTGCCCTTGACCTCAGCGTATCTGTAGCGTTTCGCGTTGTGCAAGGGGGATCTATTGAATTATATAGACCCCGGAACGCGCCTCCGAACAATGCGCGTAATTTTGGGTGTCAAAACTCTCTTTTGTGCATGTTTGTATACGATTTTGACACCCAAAATGACACCCAGGATAGGCGCATGCGAGTACGCTACGCGTTGTGAAATGGGTCTATACGTCTTGCTGTAATACTTGAGGAAATCTCCAATGTAAGGTCAACTCACAAGAAAGAAACCAAGCATTACACTTTCGTTCGTTTTGTTTCGTATTTTCCTCAGTGATAATCGGTACCGTCCGTAGAAAGATATCAACCCAAGGTCAGCTGACGTCATTAGTCGTGCAGCTCATAAAAGTGTACAGAGGAGACGCGCTGACTCTCAGGAGGTCTCGGTTCTTTCAAGAACCACTGACGATAATCAAGAACCGATACCAGGAGACGAGACGTTGTCAGAACCAATGTTTCGGTGATATTGAAGGTAAGCCTAAATCGAGTAGTTGCTTGTTGATACGGGAAGTTATTTTGATCCACTTCACTTTATACATGTATTGCTTGAAACGTAACCCTTTACTGAGAGATGTCTACCGAAAATCACACCATTGCTGTACGCGTCCTCTGCAACAATGAACTTTGGTGGTTGGAAGGGGGTCTCAGAAACCATAGAACTGCTCGGAGTGTCTGCCAAACATCAACGGCACTACCTGATACAAGAAACAAATGACTGGAATGGTTCCACGTTATCAAAGGGTTGGATGTGTGGGGCTGTGTTGACACCCGCGCTAAGCCCAATGTGCCCCATTTCGTTCAAAACCATTTCGTTCAAAACAATTTCGGATCATAACGGAAGCTGTCCCTTTGAATAACTCTTAGGCCGTATCCGAATTAGTGGCTACGGCTTCGGTTGGATCGTCGTGTCATCATACATTGAAGTAAAGAACGTCCTTAACAACAACCTTATCAACAGCCGTAGCCGTAGCTGTGGCCATAGCCGCCAATTCGGATATGGCTTAGTTCCAATGGTAAAACTGAACTATTTAGCTACATCAATCACACTTCAAGTATCACACAAAACCACATTAAAGTACCAAACATTTTAATCTTATTTTTGACCTTTCTTTTTCTCTTCTGATTCAAGACGGGAAGAAATATATTCTCACGGGAATCTTGACGAGAGAGGGCGGTACTACTGCGGCATTTTTAACACAACGCAGCTACGTAATGCGCGCTGGTGCTAGACGCACAGACAAATTGGAGAGGATGGCCGAGCAGCCATCTTTATGTTCTAACAGTAAGGTGTTGACTTCCAAACCCAAGCATCAGGACCATGAGTAAATGTTTGACTTCATCAACAGAGAAAACAAACGTTTTCCAGGAACTTAAAAAGCACTCTAAAAACTCCCAGGTCAAAATTGACCCAGATTCTGGGTCCCGGCGGGCCTGCCGCATTTCTGTATCAGATCAGACTGACCCGGCCCAGAAACTGGTTTTAAACAATGGGATTGGGTTTTGCGTCAGTCTGACTCATTTCTTGGAAATTTTTGACACAGATTCAGGGTCATAACCCATAAATGGGCCAGGCCCAACTACAATTCCGGCCATATCTCGTTGCCCCCCCCCCCGTTTCAATGTTGAAACACATTGTTGCACGGTCTTCTGCGTTCCAGTCAACATTGAGCGGGGGGACGGGGGAGAGAATGTTTATTGTCAGACAGGGAATGGTTATTGTAACGTTAGGAACGGGTGGCCCAAGCATTTTGGCCGGGATTGTAGATCCAAAATCCGGGTAAAGTCAGACCCTGGAGTTTTTAGAGTGTGTGACCCAATTCTACGGAACTCATGCTTAGATGGCTTGTCATTATTTTGTTTCATGAAGAAGTAGTTTACACTTTGCACCTGTCATTATCGGCATAGTTGACTCAAATCAATACCATAATTTAGGTCAGTTTGACCTCTGGTAGGGTTTCCTTTGTAAACAGCAATAAAACAATTCTGGGTTGCTTTGAGACGACGTTGTACCCCCTTCAACCATTAATGATATATTCCTACACTATTGTTATGCTGTTCAAGTTATCTCAGATTATTCTGAGGTGTTTTGTTGTACATTTCGGGGGGAAAAATTACTAGAGCGGGACTTGAAACTGCGACCTCCAGATTAACCTTCCGGTGCTCTACAAATTGATCTACTTAACCCTAAATTTGGCAGTCTCCCTTTTTTGTCAAAATCTTTGCTCGCGTTAAACCGGAGATCGCAGGTTCAAGTCCCGCTCTAGTCATGTTTTGTTGTTGTTCATTATTTAAAATGTACCCAGTCAGTTTTCCTTGTGGTTTATTACTTGAGATTTATTGTGAAGAGTCAAAGCTTTCCAAAGAGTCCCACTGTATTTTATTTAAAATCTTTGAGGAAATAATAAAGCAAATAAAATTGAAAAAGCACACACAAAAGTACCAATGATGTAAGACGTGTTATTACTACTAAAAATAAAAATAATAATAAGAATCTCCTAATGAATAGCCGAATGTGTGTGTGTGTGGGTGTAAGCGTGTCTATCCATTCAAACCGAGGACTTTAACAAAAGGGATCCGAGTGTTTGACAGAGCGAGGACGTCCTCGCTTCGTTTTCGTGTACAAACCCAAAGGGGGACGTCGCTAAAAAAAAACTATGTCCAAACAATGGGAGAACAAAGAGAAGTCCTCGATTAGCGGGATTCACAAACGGGTGTGTACATACATGTACGTCTGTAAAATGAATGCGAGGTCAAAGGTACATCTGGCAACTTCCGGTAAGGCTGGTATCTGGCGTTATTCACGAGCCTCAACGTGTGACGTCAGCAGGCTAGGTGGGATCCCGGGTGTCTGTAAACGTGGGCTGAAGGAAGTTTATTCAAAAGAGGGTGCTATCAGACGAAATCTTTACACATATTCTCCGTCTGTGGGGACATAATCTGCGGGGGGGCACAGAATCTCCTGTCACACTGGCATGTTAATCCAGAGAACGGAGGTTCGAATCCTGCTCCGGTCAATTTTACTTTGTTCAACCCAGAATGTATCAATTGAAGTTATGTCTTCACAAAAGATCGAAAATCATATTGATGCATTTGATTTAAGACGATCTTTACTCTCGTGCAGGGTGAATCAGTACCTGAACGTAATGGTGCAAAGTTAAATCATAGTCTGGTTCCATTCATAGATTCAGTATCAGTGTTGCGTTTTTCATGTGTACTGAGATGTGAAGAATTAACTGGTAGTTTACTTTGTGTATGGACTGATCGTAGAGGGCGTTGCTTTCCATTTATGGTAGGCTTTCGGGTGAAGGCTTGAACGAAGGCAGCTCGGTATTGCCTGTTTGTCAGCCCGTAGATCACAGGATTAACAATGGTGTCAATATACTGGGGCAGGAGGACAGCCCAGGAGCCTCCGGTCCATAGAAAACTCTCCAACGGATTGTAAATTTGAGCTGCACGACAGAGCCAGGCAAAGAGAATGATAACAACGTATGGAGACTGACACATGAAGAAAACCACACCGTTGACAACCAACATTTTGGCAACTTGGTTGCGGATTTGCAAGGCTTTCCTGTCTGTCTCCTTTCTACCATTGACACCCCTGCGTTTGCTGAGTACATGTATGATGCGTGCATACATGTAAATGTTGCTAAACATTGAAAGGAACCAGGGAAGAATCACGAGGACTTGAGTGTAGTAATATACCCACGGGTGTATAAGGGTGCAAAAAGTTATAGCCGAGGGGAACATTTGGTAGGCATCATCGTTGGGCCAACGTACACATCGTGTTTCAAGAATTACAGATGCGGGTATTTCCAACACAGCCCACATTAACCCAATCAACCAACAGAACGCAATTATGTTAAGGGTGCGTCGTCGACCACGAATTTTAAGATGCTTTAAAGGATGGCAGATAGCGAGGTATCTCTCAAATGACATCATGGTTACCAGTGCAATAGATGAAACATACCCCGTTAATATGGACACATTTGACAACCAACACTCCGCAGGGTGGATGAACGATGTGTGAAATTTCACGGGAGAACGTATAAATGGCAACAGGTGCAAACACACCGAACTGACATTAAATAAAAAGTCAGCGATGGCCAAATGAATCAGGTATACAGTCGTGTCCGATCTCACCTCGGAAACACGAACAACTACAAACAAAAAAACGAAATTAAAGAGTATACACAGGCCCAAAATAGTCGGTAGAATAACGGAGATTACCACTTTGTCCGTAGAACTATAAAGCGAAAGGGAAACTTCGTCTTCAGTGATGTTCTGCGTATTATTGATACTGCATTCTGTCTGTTCCATGGTTAAGTTGGAAATAATTACAACCCAATCAAGATCAAAAGCTGCTCATGTTAGGTTTTCAGGTCTGTTCAAAAGAAGCTCGGCGTAAACATCACATGAATGTCTGTCTAATCCAGGAATCTGCCACAGAGTGATGAGGCTAAGTGTGGGCTCACGTCTCCTCTAATTCATAACTAGTTAATTTGTAAAAACGCACTCTAGATTCATCGTCCATTGTTGTCGTTCTTTTTTTTCTAGTGGCCACTTAATATTCTTCACTTTTATTTCTTATGCACTTTGCCTGTGACGTTAATACTTCTCCACCATCCTAGGTCAAGTTCACGCAAGGACCAATGGTTAACTCGTGGTTGTTTAGTGACATATGCGCACAGAAGTTGAACTGTTAACGACTCTGGTATGTCATGTCAACGCGACCGGCGGCTTAACATACGTTATCATTTCCTGATAACTGGTCCTCTCTGCACTGTGCTTTATGAAAACGGCTATTGATAACCAGCGATGCTACCATGCCCGGTATATTGGTTCCACATAGTCGACTAGCGTAGTCCAACTATCGTCGACAGAGTTCGGGCTAACATAGTCGAACTGTGGTCAACGATTGTTCTTGTGCGAACATGTATAGCTATAAGCTGAATAAGGATATCACCACTCAAGACTCAAGACTAATCCATTTCGCTCCACTGCAAGAGAAATGTCTCTCCATCATTGTTTGTCCATTTCACTCGGATCCATTTTCCTTTTCAAATCCGAATGGTTGTGAAAAAGTATCCCTCACAAGCGAAACTGTGTAGTCGAGGATACATTTTTCATAGCTGTTACCAGGCTGATATTGTCGGTACGAAATGCACAAGTCACCAAGTATATAAGCGGTACGTCGCAGTGTAAAATCTTAAATACTTAACGAGGAAGGACAAACATCCTTCAACTGTATCCTAATTGCTAATACATTTGCGTAATGGCTGGAGAAAGTGTGTTACATAATACCTCTTTTTACCACTCTGGCAGATTTAAATTTTTCTATTTGCCATACAAGTGACAATTGTGCAAAACGCACTTATTATTACACCTCTCGGCATTTACTAATATCAACGGGAAATGGGCCATTTCTTAATACATTTGTTAAAAGCATAAGTTAATTCTTAAGCAAAAACAAATATTTCAAATGTTTAATTCAAACATACACCTCTTTCTAAACAAATATTTTAATAGCAAATAATTGCAAAGAGGTCTTCACCAGTAAAGTCACTCGGGCAAAAAAGTTGGGTGTCGTTTTAATGGGCTTTAAAAACCAATTAAAATTTGAACACCATCAATTCTCATCTCGTCAGCAATAGTAAACACTTCAAGTGGACACGTTGCCTTAGATTGGGCGCTATGGGCTGTAAAAAGCTTATGAAATGAACATGATTGGAAAGATGTTTTAAAAGTATATAGAATAGAATGATCCACACAAATATGCCTCAAAATTGTGTGGTTTTCCTTTAACTCCCGTGATCTAACACGGTCAACCAAGTTATGGAGTCAAAAATGTGGTTCTACAAAATGGTGAACCGTTTAGTTCACGAAGTAAAAGGAAACCACACAATTTCGAGGCCAAATCGCTCATTTCAATTTAACGTGTTTCAGGATAGGAAGAACAAAGAGTTTGACTGTACAATTTGTTTGGGATAAAAATAAATATCTTTTTCCATAACTGCAGTTCTTCGAAGTGAAAAGTTTCTCAAAATGCATTATACTATCCAAAGCTGCTGTACTTCGTAAGTTTATATTGCCATTACTTTTCAGAGTCATTACCAAACGTATACAGACCCTTTTAAGGAAACGTACACGTTTGGTAATGACTCAAAACATTAGCATACAAACTTACTTGGTAACAAGCAATGGGGAGCTGTTGATAGTATAAAACATTGTGAGAAACGACTCCCTCTGAAGTAACGTAGTTTTTGAGAAAGAGGTAATTTCTCACTAAAATAATAACAAATTCTTCCAAGAAGTTTTTATTCCTATCTGAAAGCACACAAAATTGTACAGCAAGGGTGTTTTTTCTTTCATTATTTCCTTGCACCTTCAATGACCAATTGAGCCCAAATTTTCACAGGCTTGTTATTTTATGCATATGTTGGGATACACCAAGTGAGAGCACTGGTCTTTGACAATTACCAAACGTGTTCAGTGCCTTTAAAGAGTCGACGGTGTAATGTATTTTAAAATACTTTATTGACTTATCAACTTACAAGCACACAGAGCTTTTCTAAACATCTAAAGCCGGAGGTGGTGGCTTAGAACTACTTCAGGGCAGGGTACTTTAGCTTCCACCGCTCCGGAAAGATGCACTTTACTAATGGACGCGTTTCTATGTGCTTTGACTTAACACTTGGTGAATGGGACCAACATTGTTTTTATTTTATTGTTTGGGTTAACTTACAGGGATTCGTTGTGTAGGCTTTCGGCAGGAAGGACGTGTATGTTTACAACAGGGCAGCTTTTGTGTTGGAAAGATTGGCTCGTGTGTTCGACAGAAACGGCAACTCAACTTAGTCACATGTTCACCTAATGTTTCTTTTGTGTTGTTTCGGAAAAGTTACAGTGACAAAATTAAGTATTCGTTTTTTTGGATTTCGATAGGGAGAGAAAGTTTGTTTGTAATCAGGACAGGCAGCGTTTGTGACATCAGTCGGAAAGTTCCACTGGCTTGTCTGTTCGACAGAAACGGCGACTCAACTTTGCCAAGTATTTAGCTACTATTTCTATCGGACATCATGGAATCAGAAGCAACTCAAGACGAGTGCAGTGTGCTTGATACGTATAACATCAGTAAAGAGGCATTGTCCCTGTGGCTTTATACACCAATAGACACCATCATCATAACTACGCTTTTACCGATTCTTTTAAGTCTCGGTGTACTGAGCATCTCGGTCTTTCTTTTTGTCGTTTTCCGCGTCTTTAAACTGAAATCGGACACAACTGTTTACTTGGTACACCTGTCAGTTGCTGATTGCCTCTACCTTGTCACATCTGTATACTATTACATATCGTTATATTTGGCTTCGCCCGTGCCTGCTGAATGGTCGTTCGAGCATTCAGTGGAGTGCTGCATTTCTGTTTTCATAACTTCTTTTGGATATGTTACATCTGTTGCTCTGGTGACTATGATGTCATTTGAAAGATACCTTGCACTGTGTCATCCACTCAAACATCTGAAAATTCGTGGTCGGCGACGAACCAACAAAATGGTTGCACTCTGTTGGCTCATCGGAATTGTAATCTCATGTTTAACAGTGCCCCATACAGCCATTCTCGAGAAACTCTGTCTACAATGGCCTGAAGCGGTTAAAGACTTCAGGCCTACATTGCCGTCGGTGATTTCAATTTGCAGTCCCGCACACCCTTCTATTGATTACTTCACCTCATTTGTATCAATAACCCCTTGGCTAGCTGCAGTGGTTGCTAATAATTACATGTACATCAGGATTTACCACACGCTGAACAAGCGCAGGAGTATCGTTGATAAAAGTAAAACAGACAACAGGGCGCTGCGCATCCGAAACCAGGTTGCCAAGATGCTCGTTGTGAACGGTGCGGTCTTCTTCCTGTGTCAAGCTCCATATTTCGGAGTTGGTGTCATTCAAGTGACATGTTTGCTCTTCAGGCTTCCCAACCCTTTTGCGACTGCACTTGGAACGTCTACACGCTGGATATTTTCTCTCCCCCAGCTTGTAAATACCATTATAAATCCTCTGATATATGGTGTTGTGAACTCGCAATACAGATCTGCGTTCGTTCAAGCTTTTCGGTGCAACGCCTCACCCGACGATGGCCGTCCACGTGCTCGCCAACAACTTCAAACAATAACCGATTCACCGCAAAGCGTAGAAAATAAACTTTGAACACATCTTGTGACATTTTTTGGTTTGTACATAGCTTCCATAGTAGTCAGTACCATTAGTAGTCCTCTATAATAATTGTGATGAACGCGCAGTGTAATCGCTAGAACAGTTGTTTAATTCAAGTTAGTGACTCGCTTATTTGTTTGTTTGCAATGTGTGTAGAGGGCGTAATTTTAAATGACACCTTCGCCATTTTAGAAACCACGGCTTGAGCTTGGACTTATTTCAGCTAATAATTCTGCAATTAGTCGGCTCAGCAAATCGAATCACCTAAATGACACTTTGCCACCATACAGCCTTATTGAAACATTGACACTGTGGGACTGGAACAGACAACATTGTTAGCACCGACTCCACAAAAAGCTCCAGAAACCACACTTTAAACCTTTACATGGTGCGGCCATCTTTATTTTCTCCATGATTCATATCAATGTAATCAAACCGAGGCTGAAGGAGGAAACAGTCTGGTTCCTTTCTGTACAGTTAATTTTATTAATCACTGCTGGTATTGGATACAAGGAACATGACCAAGCTGGTGATAAAGGTTTTTATCATAATTCGTAAGACAACGCAATCAAACTAGCGTTAGACCCATGTCCTCTCATCATTACCCCTCTACAGTGGCTCTACATTGACAAGTTCAAGTCTGTCGCCACGCACTGAATCAGAACAAGAACAAGGACACCCATAAGTATTACAACTAACCTTAATTTCAACATATTATTTTTACTGTCACCCTATATACTATCGAACTATCCATCTTAACCAACTTCGTCACTTTGTATATTGTACAATTATTAATTGTAAAATTAACTGTTAAAGGGTCTGTATACGTTTGATAATGACTGAAAATTAATGGCAATAAAAACTTACTTGGTAAGAAGTACAGCAGCTTTGGGTAGATTAATGCATTTTGAGAAACGTTTCACGTACTGCAGTTATGGACAAAATATCATTTTTTATCTCAAAATATTTTAATCTGAGCGTTACTGACAACGTTTCTTTTTCAGATTGTGTATTCCAATTGCAGATTATTCTTCCTGCATGCGTGGACATAACCACTCCAGAATTTCGGCAATATCTCAAAAAACGCTACCATTTGAAATAACTTTTCACAGGTTAGTGTTATGGTAAATCTATTGAAACAAACAGTGGGTTCCAATTACCGTATAATTCCTTTAAATGCCACCACTATTTCGCTACTAATTACTACCGTATAATCTTCCGAATGACTAGTCAGAACAGTAGACTGTGCAAGTCTCGCGCATATTTGAACTTTCGGGACCATTGTGGTCCCAACCATACGGAGATTTACGTGGGCACGATTTTTTTTTTGTCAATTATTTTAGTTTAACGTGGTATATGCCCGTGAAAAATACATATGTTGTTGGGAATGTAAAACTTAGTTATAAAAAAATATGAAAGTAAAATCATTTCAACAATATAACGAAGAAAACCCGATAATTAAACTTGACCTCAACTTCCGGTTGCTGCAAAAAATGAAGAATTTTGTGCTCACCTCCGATCACAAAACTTATGTAAACGCTTGTTTTAGATGAGCGATGATAATCGCCAGATACTGTAATCGCAACGCGAAGCCTTTTCATTGCAGTCTATGGTTGTTGAGGCGTCAGCGTCCTCCATAAACTGTGTCAAGCGTTAATTTTACGCCCGTGTGACCTTCGCCAATCCACGTAAGTGGTTTCTGAAAAGTTAAGATCGAATAAGCATCCTTGTCCCAAAGTTTTAATTTTGTTTCACTAATAATTAACACATTATTTGTGTATTTTTTTTATAAAAACTAAAACTTATTTTATTAACATGTAATGAGTATTTTTGTTTTTCAGATTTTGTCATTAGATATAATTTAAAACAAAGATTTGATTTCAGAGAAAAAAATGTTCTTCTATTGACGTGTTTTCTCGTTCCGATACGCGCGAGACTTGCACAGTCTATAGCCAGAACTCAATCATCAATAATTAAGATCAATCGTCATAGTAGCCAAGTCATTATATTTATTTTGCCTGATCAATAACAACAATCAAGATGCCAGGTTAGTTTTCGGCCGATTTGACCCGAAAATTTAAACTTAATTTTTACATAGTTGTATTCTGATAAACCAAAACAAATAGCTGTGCATCTTTTCGATCGCCGAACTTAAAATTAATACCATGAACGTAAACAAAGTCCCTGATGAAAATAATTAACACATTTTTCATCGTTGTATTCACTCATACTTGAACACCACACTTGACGGTTTTTTTTTAAACCACTTTGAAATAATCATGCCTTTTCCTTTTTAATTAGTATCACGTATTTAGCTCGTAATCGGATCAAAAGCCATTCTTTCTGTGTACAATATGTGATAAGAAGAGATGACCCCAACTCAAGTCCTGTCAGAGTGAAAACCACTTTGAAACAATCATGCATCTTCTTTTTAAATCAATATCACCGGTTTAGCTCGTAGTCGTATCAAAAGCCATTCTTTCACTGTATAGCAGGTGTAAGGGATTGTATAAGTTTGGTATTTGGACCCACTGTTTGTTTCATTCCTATATACAATAAAACTAACCCGTGAGATTTTCATTTCAAAAGGTGGTAGCGTTTTTGAGATATTGCCGACAATTTGGAGCGGTAATGTCCATGCAGAAGCATAATCTGCATTGGAATAAACACTATGAGAAACGTTACTGTAGACCGCTCGTCTACTACACGCCATGACGCATCTTTAGCAAATTCAAAGTCTTCTGAATATTTCAGAATAACCCTTAATTACCAAAACGTATCACTAAAGTCGCGTAGCGCTTACCTAAAGTATTATATTGTAAGTATTGATTGTGCGGTCCACACGACCATCTTAAATTGAAGGTCTGGCCATTATGATGGCAAATACATGCCGAAGCATTGATATATGTTTGTCTTTATATACCATTGCTTTGGAAACGGTGACGTCAATGGGTGGAGCTTACTGCATTAAAATCGTTTGCGACCAAACGTTGTGTTCATTTGATCTGTAAATCTGTGCCAAAGACTTACTGTCAATTTCATGACATTGTTTTCCACTGACAGTAAGGGGTAAAGTAGTTAATATTTTTTTCTCTGAAACATTTCAGAATTTGTATCGAACATTCATCATGGAAGTTATCATCACAGTCCTGTTTCTGATTCTGATGGATACAAACATGATAGAGTGAAAACCACTTTGAATCATGATCACACCACTTTGAAAAAAGCATGCATTTTCCTTTTTAATTAATATCACGTGTTTATCTTGCAATTGGATCAAAAGCCATTCTTTCCATGTACAACAGGTGATCACTCGACTCAAGTCTGCTATAGCTTGCTTGACTATCTTTATCGGGGTTGCCAGTAAAATTAAAGTCTTCAGAAGGATTTCGTAGGGCTCTTAAATTGCTAAAACGCACCACTAGGCTTTGCTCAGTGTAATTTCACTATGCTGCGTGATCATCTCAGCTTGAAGGCCGGGCAGCGCGGCCGGGCAAATGTTTACCCCGGTTGGGAATAAACTTATTAATAAAACGAACACAAAGCTCCGCGAAGTGCTTATACCAGTACCGCTTGGCTACGACACGCCATGACACGACATCTTCAGTAAATTCAAAGTCTTCTGAATATTTAGCAATGCCCTTATAATATCCAAAACGTACACTAAAGTCGCGTAGCGCTACCTGTAAAGTATTACATTGTAAGTATTGATTGTGCGGTCCACACGACCATCTCAACTTGAAGGTCTGGCCATTATGATGGCAAATACTCTGCCTAATTATGAATATAGAGTACAAACAAAGAGCCCAAATTTAGAAACGTTTTTGCCAAGGTTTTCAACTGGCAACAGTATTAGTCTTGAAAGTTATTGCAAGCGTAACTAAATTATCTGACCAACAAAAGTACAGCCAATCAGAACCCACCACAGATAATGCTGGCGTTTGTCTCCAAGCTCTATTTTTTAATTTTTTTAATTTTTTTATATCTCATTGCTGTGGATGGAAACGGTGACGTCAATGGGTGGAGCTTACTGCAATAAAATGGTTCGCAACCAAAGATTTTGTTCATTTGATTCGTCTGTGTCAAAGACTAACTGCCAGTGTCAGCACCATTTTTCCACCGACAGTTAAGGGGGGAAATAAACACATAGTTTTCTCTCTGATATAATTTTGAAAATAGAATCCACAAACATTCATTATGGAAATTATCTTCACAATCTTGTTTCTGATTTCGATGGTACAAACATGCCAAAGTGAAAACCAACGATTCATAGAAACGTTCTACTTGGCTGAAAGCCGAGCCTTACTGAATCATGCGTTTCAATGGAAGACTGTATCTTCTGTGATCTGTGGCGAGACTGCTCTATGGATCCACGGTGTGCATCATTCAACTATCACATCATAAGACGTATTTGTGTGTTTAATAATGCCAGCAGAGCTCACAGACCTGATGAAGTTGTTGAGATTCAAGGAAGTGCCTACTATGATGACAACTTTGACACTTTGTCATTTTCACTGCTCAGCACTACAAGTTATAGTAGTTGTCTGGAGTTGTATCAAGCTGGTTACCGAAACAATGGTTTATACACCATTTTCCCTACAAGTCTGACTGATGGGTTACAGGTTTACTGTTATATGGAGACAGATGGAGGAGGCTGGATCGTGTTCCAGAGGAGACAAGATGGCTCTGTTGACTTTTACCGCAACTGGACTGAATACCAATCTGGGTTTGGTGATCTGCATAATGAGTTCTGGTTAGGGAATGATATCCTGCGTGACCTTACTGGATCAGGACAACGACAATGGGAGCTCAGAGTAGATATGGAAGATTGGGAGTCCAACACAGCTTGGGTTTCTTACGGTGAGTTTGCTGTTACAGCTGACAACTACACCCTCCATGTTGGTTCATATGATGCTCAGAGTACAGCAGGTGATTCAATGACATATAACAATGAGCAACAATTCACCACAAAGGACCAGCCGTCGATTTCACCAAACTCTTCCTAACTTAGGATTAATCATAGGCAATGCTAAGAGATAGGACTATAGTCTTAAGTTAGGACAGTACTTAAGACTATAGTCCTATCTCTTAGGATTAGGATTAATCCTAAGTTAGGAAGAGTTTGGTGAAATCGACGGCTGGACAATGATACATCGTCTGCAAATTGTGCGGAGTCTTTCAAGGGTGTCTGGTGGTATAGACAATGCTCTTTTGCTAAACTAAATGGTGAATACTACCAACAGGCTGATGTGCCATTTTCAATGGGAATACACTGGTACGACTGGAAAGGGTTTTATTACTCCCTCAAGAAGTGCAGCATGAAAGTACGGCAACAAACAAACGAAGCCAAGTCTCGACACTCATGGGGTGACAGGTCTTTTTCTTCAGCTGCGCCACGCATCTGGAACTCTCTACCGCTTAATCTTAGATCTTGTCTTTGTACCACAAAATTCAAATCTCTTCTCAAAACTCATCTTATGTCACAGGTTTTCAAGGACTAATTTTGTTGTGTCTGTTTTGTCTTTGTTTTGTTTTGTTTGGGGGTTTTGGGTTTTTTTACTGCGCCTTGAACACCCAGCAGGGTGGATATGTGCGCATTACAAGTCTTATTATTATTATTATTATATTATTATATATAACAAATATGAACTCAAACTCTTACCAAGGGTTGGAACATGAATTGATTGCAAATCATATGAATTAACATCAACTCAGACTCTCCGTATGAACATAGATATCAACAACATACGGTAGGTTTTTTTTTAATCAATTGAACATTCTATCAATTAAAAAAAGGGGGAAGAAAAAAAAGAAAAAAAACCTCGAATGAATTCAAAAAAGTTTTTTTTTTAATACGAATGGAAATCAGAAAGCTTAAAATTGTCTTTGACGAAAGAACTGTAGATTGCTGGTTGGTGGTAGAAGCTATACATACACGAATACGTAAACCTTCACAGTGGTATCATATAAACATCATTGTAACTAATCAAGTTGATTTCAATTCAATATACCAACATAAAAAGTTTGAAATAATTTAAATTGCTGATTATATTATCAATGGTTACTTTGTGTTAGATTTGGACTGTTTGAATATTACAGTGGGATGAAATTTACTGTTATTGTATCGGAATGACTTTTGAAGGCTTTCCTCAATAGACTGTGCAAGTCTCGCGCTCATTCGAACTTCCGGGACCATAGTGGTCCCAACCATATGGAGTTTTACGTGGGCGGTATTTTGTTTCGTCAATTATTTTAGTTTAACGTAGTTTATGACTATGAAAGTTCTATATGTTTTTGGGAATGTAATACTTAGTGATACAAAATATGAAAGTAAAATCAATTCAACAATATAACGAAGAAAACTCGAGAATTAAACTTGACCTCAGTTTCCGGTTACTGCAAAAAATTAAGAATTTTGTGCTCACCTCTGATAACAAAACTTATGTAAACGCTTGTTTTGGATGCGCGATGATAATTGCCAGATGCTGTAATTGCAACGCGAAGCCTTTTCATTGAAGTCTGTGGTTGTTGAGGCGAGGCGTCAGCATCCTCTATAAACTGCGTCAATCGTTAATTTTACTCCGGTGTGACCTTCGCGAATCCGCGTAAGGGCAAGGGCGTCGATCGCTACTGAAAAGTGGGGGGGGGGGACGGGCGAGCAAGTCTTTAAAAAAAAACTTCCGGAGGCATCGTGTACCGAACTTTTTGTCTATTTTCTGTATTATAAAACGGAAATAGGCCTAAAATACCATTCTGGACAGGGGGGCGGAAGGGGTATTGCGCAAGAAATTGCAATCGCGGTTTGGGTACACTCCATTTTAAAAAGAGGTGAAGACCATTAAAAAATAAAAATAAAACCATGTATACCGTTAAAATTTTCTCTTTAACAGCATTGAAAACATAACAGTATATATTGTAAGAGCATTTTCAATTGTTAAGGTGGTTGTTTTTATGTAAAATGCGTAAAAATATTACCGGCAATTTTCCGTTGGTTTATTGCAGCAGCTAACGTGTATGAATGGGTCCAGGTGGGCATTTCATTCCAAAACGTCTCCCCTAAAACGGCTACAAATTTCGACAAAATGTGAAAATTCGTATCATTCATCCTCTGATTTTTTTCGCTGAACGTAATACTTAAGGATAGATCTTTCATTTCTGAAAGTTTAAAAAAAATCCCTCCGAACATCCTCTAGATATTTCGCGATTTTTAGAATGTTTTTTTGAGAAAATGGTTTCTGCTATACTTGGTTTGCGTGCAAACGATCGTCCGTCAAACGGATGTCAACGGACGTGAACATTTGCCGTAGGTAATATTAATTATGAGGCAAAGTACACATCATAAACAGATATGTAATACATGTCGTTTACGTTAAATGTATGTTGTTTATTAAATTATTAAATTACTGAAGCAGTTGGTACCGCAAAAAAAACCATTTACGAATGTTCTCTATCGTGTAAAGATTTGGTGAATTTACAAGATTTGAAGATAACAATACCCTCTGATAAAATGGACTCGCCCAAGCTTTTCAACGGCACGCGTGTAATTCAAATCTTGTACGATAGGCTACCTGTACACACATACACATAGGGAATGTGTATACCTTGTGTATGTACGTGTACTAGGCCGTGTTTTGTTGTGGAGCTTCGACCAGTCCATGCACGTCGCGAGAGTCGAATGGGATTATTTTCAACGTAGGTGGCGCGTTGGTGGCGTTACCCCTCCCCCCCCCCCCTGATTCTGGACGGGGTCCATCAGTCTATATAAAAAATATTTGAAAGACATTTCACCGTTTGTCCGCTATTATTTTATTTGAAGAAATCAAGAACATGATGTATATTTTTACATTTTATTCCATATTTCTAATGAAACAGTCAATCAAAAAGTGGGGGGGGGGGACATCTGATATGCTGTCCCCCAGTCTAAAAAGTGGGGGGGGGGACATGTCCTCCCCGGGCCCCCACCCATCGACGCCCTTGCGTAAGGGGTTTCTAAAAAGCTAAGATCAAATAAGCATCCTTGTCCAAGAGTTTGAATTATGTTTGAATAATAATTAACACATTATTTGTGTATTTATTATAAAAGCTTAAACTAATTTTATAAAAATGTGATGAGTATTTTTTGTAGTTCAGATTTTGTCGTAAGATATTATTTAAAACACAGATTTGATTTCAGAAAAAAATATGTTCTTCGGTTGACGTGTTTTCTCGTTCCGATACGCGCGAGACTTGCACAGTCTATAGAGTTTGTCATTTGACATCTTACAATTGTATACCAAATGTTGCCATGTGTTGTGAAGTGAATGTAGAAATCAGATGTTTGTTTCAAACATTTACAAAAACTGCATGAGTCGACTGCTGGAAAAAAAATTAATGTCATGAACCCCTTAAAACATATAATTATGTAAAACGTAGAAACAATCCTTTAAAGGTATCGTACACGTTTGGTAATGACTCAAAGCAAATATTAGCATTAAAACATACTTGGTAACGATCAACGGAGAACTGTTGATAGTTAAAAAACATTGTAGGAAACGACTCCATCTGAAGTAACGTAGTTTTTGAGAAAGAGGTAATTTCTCACTAAAATAATAAACACTTCTTGCAAGAAGTTTTTATTCCTATCTGAAAGCACACAAATTTGTACAACAAGGGTGTTTTTTCTTTCATCATTTTCTTGCAACTTCGATGACCATTTGAGCCCAAATTTTCACAGGCTTGTTATTTTATGCACATGTTGGGATACACCAAGTGAGAACACTGGTCTTTGACAATTTCCAAACGTGTTTAGTTTTCTACAACTTGAAACAAACGGTGGGTTCTAACTACCAAACGAATACAATCCCTTTAACGCGAGCAGTCACAGATTTTGTTTTGAAATGTTAAAGCTTGTATTCGTTTTATTGTTGAATGTAACATGAAACACACTAATGGTATTTGCTGATGATACAGCAAGTGATTCAATGACGTATTTATAATGGATGTCCCATTCTCACCATCAAAGGATCAAGTCAATGATGCAGATTCTTGTAATTTGTGCGTTGAAGTTTGGAGGCGTCTGGTCGTTTTATGACTGCCTCTGTTCACATCTGAATCTCATTGGTAAATTAATACGAAATGGTATTATAGCTCCATTAAGACATGCAGCGTGAAGATACAGAGAGTCATACAAATGTCAACTCAGATCCTTCATTGAAACATAAGGGCATCACCCAATCAAATAATTTCAACATCAGAACAAAATACGATCGGCATAAAAGGCAAAACCTGTCAGAACTTTAAACAAAACAAAACAAATCAAATCGTTATCATGTCAAACGAAATACTTTATACAAACTGAGAATGAATGTTATGAATTTTGACGTTATTTTACTATTGCAGTTTTTTGTGTAGTGTTTATTTTATTTCGTATGTAATTTGTTTTAGATGTACAGTGGCCGTTGGTAGTATAAATATACGGCACGTGACCTAGGAATTGGAATTTAACTATTGACTTTTTAAAACAGTATGCCAAGTATTGTGAAATGTTGAGAAGAGAATGTGAAAATCAGATTGTCGTTTACAAAATTTCCACACTGCTTTATGTTATGAAAGGTAAAGAGATTTGACCCTGGTTCAAGAATCAATAAGTATGTAGACAGTAATTCTAAAAAGGAAGCGTGAAGGTGTGGTAGAGTCTCGACGTTTCGACAATCTGATTTTGTCAAGCATTGTTTAATCACACGGTTGATACCTAAGGCAAGCTAAGTTATGTGAACAAGAAATGGTTACAAAGAAATGACTGCAAAGATCAGTAGAACAGCAAAATTATGTAGTTGTGTTTTTTAAATTTACGGATCGGAAGTCAAACTTGTGGACTGGAAATGAAAAAAGAAATTATCAGGAATGTTCAACAGAGTGTTTAAGAAAGGACTTTTTGAAATGGTATGTTCTCTTTTAAATTTACTTAATTGTCTTGAACTTAACGTATGTAAACCTTAGATCAGTGAATAAAACAAAAATCACTCGTTGAAAATGACTACAAGCATTTACTCATCAAGGGCCAATTTCAGAACGATAGAAACTAAGACATGAAGATCCAAAACAATTATCCCCTCAAACAAATTAAATAAAGTTGTCCGACCGGTCTAAGCATCGAACTTAATTTCTAATGATGGAGTCCTCAGAGTATTGGTTCGAATCCCGGTCGTGCTATTTGTATTCTCTAGCAAGACGCATAAGCATGTATTACTCTTCTGTACCTGTGAGTGTTGACGTTCTACATGTTGTTGTAAATAATTAGCAACATGTGTGCCCATTGGGCCGTCGTTCTAAAGAAATGATTGCAGAGATCAGCAGAACAGCAAAATTATTTACTGACAAATTGAATTGTATTTTTAAATTTACGAAGCAGAAGTCAAATTTGTGGACTGGAAAAAGATTCAAAAAATAGTATTGTTTTTATCTGGATGACAACAAAAATTATCAGAATTGTTTAACAAAGTGTTTAAGAAAGGTATTTTTGAAATAGTTTCTTTTTCTTTTTCAATTTACTTAATTGTTTTAATCTTAATGTAGGCTTATGTAAACCTAAGATTAGTGAATGAAGCAAAAATCACTTTTTGAATTGCTACAAACATTCACTCATCCAGTGCTAATTTCAGAACAATGAAAACTAAGGCATGGTGGCCGAGCGGTCTAAGCATAGAACTTGAATGCTATTGATGGGAGTCCTCTAATTGGCAACCTGTGCACCTATTGGGCTACCGGTGCTGCATACTCTAAAGGAGTTAAGATGGTTTCAGGAATGTTTAAGGCCAAACAGGGGTGCCAATAGCCTGAGGCGCTTTGGTGCAATTTTAAATACGCCTAACAAAATCATGTTACCATAAAATACTAACAATTCCGATAAAACAATTGTAGAAATAATCAGGAAACCCACTTGGTCTGAAATATTACTGAGAGGTAATTTAAGGTTCCATCAACATCAAGTAGCTATTGTTATTGTTATGCTTTTATAACAAAGTTTGATCATAGTCCGTTAAGATATAATGTATATACGGTATGATGCCAATGCATTTGGAATTTGAATTTACAGCCGAATAAGTTTTAATTTAAATAACTTATTTAAACTACAATGGACCGTGCAAAGTCTCGCGCGTTTTCGAAAGTTGGACAAGTTCAAGTGCGATTTTTTGTGTGTTTTTTTATGTTTTAAATTGTTAAATTGTTCATTATTATTATTATATTATTTTGTTATTTCTTTCGCTTGAAAAAAGGAATGGATTGTAGGTGGGAACGAAAGGCTTCAAAAATGTTTGAATACGCGCTTATACTTGCACGGTCTTTACAAGGGCATAGGCTATCTGATTGAATAACTGTTGTTTAAAATGCATATGTTGTGAGACAATAAACTAAAGCGATAAAAAGTGAAAACAACTTCTTTGGTTGGATTTCTTTGAGTTTAACTTTTAAAGGATGTGATTGTTTAGACTGTTTTGTCGATGTTGTGCTGACAGAAAGGCAAAAGCTTAAAATTTGAAAAAAGAAATGTTTTGGCTTATAATGTTGTGACTTAATCAATGCTTCAGGGTTGCAGTCAACAAACACACCGAAGGAAAATAATCTCGAATTGGGCAGGGTCTTATTTACTCACTAAGAAGAGACTAGGATATAATTAATGTTAGACAGAACTTAATGCGATAACAAGGCATACTTAAAGGAACATTACAGAATTGGTGTTTGCTCACAAAACAGTGTAAGCACTTTATATAATCCACCATATACATAAACTGACAAACCTGTAGAAGTTTGAGATCGATCGGCCATCTGGGTCACGAGAAAATAGTGAAAAACCGATTACACATTTGCATGTGTTATACAATGCATGAATAAAACGCTCATGAGCGATAAACTCCAATCGGAAATGAGTTTTATTTATTTCTCATCAAATATGGCATTTCAGACAGAAATATTTATAGGGATGTTTTCTACTATCATCATCATTAGACCGTGTAAGTTTTATGTAAATCTGTGATCTTAAAGAAAATTTTAATCAGTTCTGTAACGTTCCTTTAACAATTAATTGAATTGCTTAAGTGGGCATGACCATAGTTAATACTAAACATGAATATCGCAAGCAGACCATCACGACTTGAGAGAACTATTGGGGTGCGATTAACCCTTTTTTCTTCTTCTTTTTTTTTTTTACTAACGGGGACTTGGGATGCTGGTGAGGGGGACGCCCCTCTATTATTTTTTAAAAATACTCGGCCGGTGTCATAGGGAAATCTGTCCCCGGAGATACTGTCCCCCACATGGAAAAATATTAACATGGGCTGAAAGAGGTTGATTAAAAAGAGGGCGCTATCAACATAAATGTGTACACAATTCGCCGTATGGGGGGGGGGGGGTAATCTCAAGGGGAGGGGGTGGTACAGATTCTCGTGCCACACCTGTTTTTTGTTTGTCTTTTTTGGAATTTCATGTGGATCAAACTCTACGCAATGCAATTTTTCCCACAAAATCGTCACAAGAGGGCGTTGTGTATTTTGTTTGCCTGAATTTTGTCAACAATCTTAACCACGCATTTTTCGTCATCTTTCTAAATGTTCTAAGAGTTGGTAAACATAATAATGTCTCGACTCTATTACATCAAGTACGTTTAATTATTGTTGCAGGGCGGGGGGTCTACGTTTGGGCGCTTTATTTAATGTTTTTCATTCTTTTCGTTTTTCTTTGGTGGCCACAATGGATTTCCGAGGTGCAACAGATGATGACATTTCGTTATCCTTTATTGAAATCAACAGTAATAAAGTCATTCGAGACATAGAGAAAGGACCCACTCTATGTTCGAGATAAGCCCACTGCATATAAACAAATTCTCACTTTAAATTTGATTTTGACACACAAAAACATCAATCTGCCAGTGATTGTCTGTTTTGGGTCATTAAAACTTTGGAAGGTACGTATTGATAACACTTTTAAGGTCTGCATCGTTTGGTAATGACTCTGAAAGTTATTGACAATGAAAACTTACTTGGTAGAACATAGAAGTACAGCAGCTTTGGATACTGTAATGCATTTTGAGAAACTTTTCACTTCGACGTACTGCGGTTTATTTGGATAAAATATATTACTTTTTATCCCCCCAAAATTGAATCTGAGAAGCGTTACTGCAGTAACGTTTCTCAGATTGTGTATTCCAATTGCAGATTTCAAAAAAACGCTACCATCTTTTGAATATTTTCACAGGTTAGTTTTATGATTATGGTGTATATACATCTATTATAAAAGGATTGAAACAAACAATGGGTTCCAATTACCAAACGTATACAATCCCTCTTAAAATGTTCACGACCTTTCCTGTCCGGTTAGCCGGATTTCGTTTCCTACGAACTTTTTGGGCTAACGGGCTGGAGGAGGAGGATTCAAAAGAGGGTCCGGGGCTATCAAAAGAAGTTTGTACACATGCAGTTCGCCGTATGGGGGGACAAAAAGTTCGTAGAAAAAAAATATTGTGTCCGGTTAATAACTAACAGGTGTGAGCACACAATAGACATATCAAGCTCAATACGCCGAATAGATAGTGAGCCAATTTCGTAGTAGGTCAATTCATTGTTATACACTGCATTGATAATGTTATACACACCTTTATACACTTTTAGTTAAAAGTACGTTTTATAGACCAGCCGTGATCTTTAGCTTCATTATGTTAATTAGTACAGCCGATTTTGTAATTGATTTTCCCCCTTTTTTGTAAGGGGTAGCTCAGTGGCTCTGAAAAGAGGCCCCTTTTCAACCAAATTAATTTGTTTAGTAAATACAGGAATAGTGTAAATACATTCAACAGGTGTTTAACATTTTCTTCAAGTTTGAAGTTGTTTCAACTCACCCCTTCCAGGTCACTGTCTGACCTAACTCTAGCTTGATAAAGTGTTCCTCTACAGAATTTGTTCATCTGACAACAAGCAGCAAAAATATTCCAAGTGTGACTCTTAGGAATTCATTTGACAACAAGCAGCAAAAAATATTCCAAGTGTGACTCGAACTTCCTCACTCTTCTCGTCGTCCTTGAGATCGGCACAAGTAGTCAGGTGAGCCCCACTACAGTCACAAAATGGCTGCCACGACATCAATCGACGAACACCGGGTTAAAGTTTGCATGCTTTGCATTGTTTTGGGTTGTTTCTACCAGCCAAACTCACTCCAGAGTTTCTTAAGAAGACGTTGGGTGGTATTCTACCAGCCAAACTTGACGGGTTCATTGTTGTAGTAGTTTCGTCGACTCCGGGAAAACATATTCCCTGTGTGATCTTTGTGGGTATGCTGGGCACTTGGAGGGCCAGAGTGCGACAGTACAACACCAAGTGACAGCGTCATTTTCCTTTCCGAAGTTCAGAGGTAATCCTAGTAAATTTCCAGCTGTCAACAGTTTACATTGTTTCTATATACCAGAAGTATGTACTTCGCACAAAGAGATGCAAATATTCCTCTAAAAATGAGCTTGAAATTCGTGATTGAAAACAAAACAAGTTGATAGTGGCTGCAGTTGCACAGGCTTCTAAACACAAAAGTGCATCTTGCAAACGAGGTTACATCCCAGTGCGCCGGTTACTCTTGTATTCCTACGCGGCAAATTTAATGGGACAATATTATCGGGAAAATTGGCATTTAGAGGAGAAGCTAGTAAATTTATTTTCTGTAAAGGAAACTTACTAGAGCACGACTTGTGGTAAGATAAAATAGGCGAGTTAATTATTATTATTTTTTGTTTCGATTTGCTTTACGACAGGCGCACTATTTTCCACAAGGGGCGAAGGGATTTCGATGTTGTGCGGTCCGCGCAATGTTGTCCGTGAAACCGGTCAAGTTAAAATCCGTGTGTGTTCGAATGTGGTTCTTTTGACCATGATTGACCATTAACAAACGGCGTCAGGCGAAAAGAGTATAGATGAACACAAGAGATGTTTCAGTAGTTTGATTATGTTTAATGTTTGAGGGTTGTACGACACCTTGGCCTCAATGCCGTTGTGGCAGGAGATTCAGTGCCCCCCCCCCCCGGAGATTCTGTCCCCCCAAACGGCGAACTGTGTACAAACTTCTTTTGATAGCGCCCTCTTTTGAATCCTCCTCCTCCAGCCCATGTTGAATCTCCCCGGGGGAACAGATTTCCCTGGGACACCCTCTTGTTGTGACTCTTCATTATTAGGTGCGTGCCCCTCCCATTTTGTCTCCATTCTGGGAATCTTTGGTAACTGCACGCCACAAGAGGGGAAACTTGCAAGAGAGTATATAGGATTGTATTTATTTATTTTTATTTCATTTATTTAATTTTTTTCATTTTTTTTTTCATTTTTTCTTTGGGGGTGGTGGGGGTAGGGTACTCCTTCTGCCACATAAGTAAACAAGCGAAACCGTCATTCATCAGAGTTACTGCATTTGCTGTATAGTAGATCATTGCTGCAGGCTAGATCATACATGTGTTTTTTTAACATGTTTTATGAAAGTGACTTTACCATGAGGTGGGGGAAAAAGAGATGGAGAAAATCCACAAATTGTTGGTTGCCTCCCCTTCCAATTGTCTGGTTACGCCCCCGCCCCCCCTTCCGACCCGCACACTCCATGGATAGACGGACGGGCAGACGGGTCTACATCATGCGGCTAACGTTTCACTTACACAGGTGTCTGTCAGACAGGTGTACAAGTACGCATGTGTGCGGTGGGGGGGGGGGTTACTTGCAGTACGAATTAGCGGCTGGCCGTCGACAACGCACCTCCTTTGAATACGTGGCTGAGGCTCAAAGTGCGGGTAGGTTGTTGGCAACAAGACACAACGTCACCACACTGCGTGCTGTCGAAAACGATCGCAGAAAAGTGACGATTTTCAGAAGAAATACACGTTCGATTGCGGCAGATTAACTTGTCACCTGTGCAAGAAGGTATCGTCTTTCAAAGAGTGAGTTTTTGTGAAATATCAAGCTTGATTTCTGTCACAAGATTTTAGATTTTGTGAACAAATGGGCGTTTACCTTTTTATCGTGCATGATTTCACGCATGCAATTGTGCGTGTGTAGCCAGCCTACTCTCCTTAATTGATCAATTGTCTGCATGGGGATTATGGGGGCACTTTCATCAGGGAATGTCTTGCATCACAATTAGGATGGGTTACCCTATTACTACCGTGGGGGACGTTTTTCGATTAGAATAAAAAAATATCAGCAACCTATTATAAAAAGTGTCCCTGTTAATTATTATTATTGTTGAAGTATTACTTTCCACTTTGACATAGGGCCTAATTAAAAAACCAAACAACAAATGTCTGATTAAATTCGTCCACAAGACAAAGTCTCTGGCTGATCATTCCTACACAGCATGCTGAACAGTGAAAGTGTGCATGAGCCCGGAGTGATTCTGATTTCTGGAGGTGAGCCTCCTATCAGGCAGGGTCATCAGAAACAATTTTTTTAAATGAACTATCTCTACATTTTAAAGGAGCTAAATCCAAAGATAATATTCAAATATTTACCTTACACTGTCACTGGGATTGTGATGTAACTTCCTCCAATCCTTCGGAGGAAGTCCAGAGTATTGGCACTATTAATGGGCTGGGGGTGCCCTTTGCAAAGATGTTGAATTTGTTTGCTTTCTAGTTTCCTGTCCTTATTTGGACGCCAAACATTGGTTCACGTTTTTGAGGTGAAAATAAGTACTTTCGATGTCAATCTTTTTTTTTTTATGTGAAACAGGATCTGGGCACTGATATTTCAATACACAGAACAACATTTGAGGTAAAAATTTTAACGATAAAATGGCACTTTTGACAGACATGGTCAGGCGAAAATTCGTTCAGTTGGGAAAATAGCGGGTTTTTTTTCAAAATTATTTAAAATTAAAACATTTCCACAACATTTCATTTTTGTTTGTATTTACAAGATCAGTAAAGGGTTCTTGGCTATCGTTTCACCGTATGAGAGTCGTCTTTAGATGACGTATTGACAACAACAAAAAGTGAATTATCTGGTACAATGATAATAAGAGACCCACGATAATATGAGACTCAACTATACTACACATACAGTAACTCACCGTAACTCACCGTAGTGCCGCTTATCTGGTCAAGGCAGGTAGGCGGCTTAGGAGTTTAAGGGCTGGTTAGCCTAACTGGCTTACAGTCTCTTAAACATGTTTTGGCCTGTACATGTACGTGGGCTGGGACAGGAGGGCGTTCCAGTGGGTGATGGTTCTATGTAAAAAAGTTCTTTCTGATATTTAGACTGCACAGTGTTTCTTCCTGATTTGTAGTTGGTGACCTCTAGTTTTGGAATTTGTTGCCAGCTCGAAGAAGATATTAGCTTGTATGTCTTCTTTCCCAGTCAATATTTTGTACACCTCAATGAGGTCCCCTCTAAGGCCTCTACCTTCAAGGGTGGTAAGGCTGAAGGCCAATAGCCTGTCCTCGTAATCAGTGTTCTGTAAAACCCTAACGCCCTAAGCATTTCTACCAGAACGCTCCCACAACCCATCATACTCCAACATTTTACTTATTGGAACAGCACACAACCCATCATACTCCAACAGGTCCTGTGCTTCTGGACTGATTTACATGTAGTGGGTACTTTTCACAGTACTAAACCATCCAAATTTCAACAAAACCATCTGTTTGATTTTGGCAGGCCTGGGGTGGTTAGGGTTCAAGCAGGAACTAGCTTGGTTGCTCTTCGTTGCACACCTTCGATAAGCTTTATATCTTAAGACGAGTTGAGGAGACCACGCTCGCACCACAAAGTCTAAGTGGGGTCTTAACTAATGCTAGATATAAAGGCACTTAACAACTTCAACTGATCTATGCGAAAAACTTCTCTTGACCATGCCCAAGTTGGTGAGGCAAGATCGCTTTTGAAGAAATCCATGTTGACTTGTCCTCAGAAGGTGATGTTGGTTTAGGTGTTCAATGATGTTATCTCGTATTATTGATTCCATCAGTTGTGAGGTAAGGCTGACAGGTCTATAGTTGGCAGGACTAACTTCTAGGGCCTTTCTTGTAAAAATTTTGGTGGAACAAATTCTTCCTCCAGTGACCTTTGAAACATTCTAGCTCGTGGTTCAGCTATGATGGCTGTCTTTTCCTTCAAAATCCGACTACTCAATCCATCCGTAATATGGTAATATTTAAGCTATACTATTATTAAACTTTAAAGCCCTAACCTGCGCCATCTTGAATTAGAAGCGCGCCATCAAACAAATTCCTGGATTAGAACAACCGCCATCTCAGTTGTTTGGTATGGCGACTTCCCTGCGACTTCCCTTCCCGTTTTGAATGGCCCTTTACCAAGCCAATTCTACAAAATGATGACCCCTGAGTGCCCCCTCCATTTACCCCTTTACCCAACATTACATGCAACCTTTTATGTACAAATTGGGCCCACCTAGCAGGTGCCGCGCGAAGCTCGGCATCCCACTAGTAACTATACAGTTTCTCAACAATGTAAATAAAATTTCAACTAATGTTTGTTCATATTTTTACCTGGGCTAAAATTCCCCATCTGTCAGCCACTTTAGGTCAAATATACAGTATCCTTGGCAACAGACAGCTCAGCATAGAAAATGTTCTCCAAGTGATCCGGCTGGCTAGTTCCGTGTAGAAAAGCATCCCTATTTTATGTGAAATATGGACTAGTGAAAAAGCTGATGGACTTGTGAAATGGCAAGCTAACTTGTCCTGCTGGCTAGTCACTTAAAAAGTTAAAAGTTAACCCTGTTAACCAGTTTAGAACACTTTCACTTTCACTCTCAAAGGCATTGTAACATAAAAACAAACAAAAACGAACAACAACAAAGAGTTGTTTGGGCTTAATGCCAGAACACCTAAAAACCACTTGAAATTACCCACTTAAAGCGTCTCTATTTAATATCAAGTATGGACAAGTGCAATAAGTTGATGGCCCAGTGAAATGAAAAGCTAACTGGTCCTGCTGGCCAGTTACTGAAAAAGCTATGGGCAAACCCTGATGGTGGTTGTACAGTGTGTCAGTAACTAAATTGGCCCATGTACAACAATGCACAGTATGCATTGCAAGTACCACACTGTGATCATGTGATGTGATCATGTGATGTGATCATGTGATGTGATCATGTGATAGTACAAAGTCAAGTGCTGCAATCAGGTCAGATTGTTATCACGATTCCACAAACACTGAAATCACAATAATTCACTTCCCCATTCCAGGCCAAATCTCTTTAACATGGAGAGTCAACCCAGAATGGATGTGGAATCACTCCGCGCAAAACTCGCCGAACACGGCCAAGAGCACCTCCTGGAATTTTGGCACGACCTCGACGCCGACCAGAAGGTCAACCTCTACAAAGACATCGAAAGCACAGACATCGCTGAGCTGGTGGGTAATTTCAAGACGGCGATGGAAGATGCAAGCGACACGGAGAAAGTGGATAGCCTCATGGAGCCGACGCCGTCAGAATTTTTTGGGTCAATGACTAAAGCCGGGAAGGAGAAAGAGAAATGGTACAGAGAAGGTGAGTGAAGGTGTTTGGTTTTATGTGTTTATTAAAGGCCCTGTACACGTTTGGAAGTGTCAAAGACCAGTGTTCTCACTTGGTGTATCCCAACATATGCATAAAATAACAAGCCTGTGAAAATTTGGGCTCAATTGGTCATCGAAGTTGCAAGAAAATGATGAAAGAAAAAACACCCTTGTTGTACAATTGTGTGCTTTCAGATAGGAATAAAAACTTCTTGCAGGATGTTTTTATTATTTTAGTGAGAAATTACCTCTTTCTCAAAAACTACGTTACTTCAGAGGGAGTCGTTTCCTACAATGTTTTATACTATCAACAGCTCTCCGTTGCTTGTTACCAATAAATTCAGTTTTTATGCTAATATTTGTTTTGAGTCATTACCAAACGTGTACGATACCTTTAAAGGGATTGTATCTTTTGGAAATTGGAACCCACTGTTTGTTTCAATCCTACATGTTTGTATGTAGTTGTAGAATGTAAGTAAGTACACCATAAAACTAACCTGTAAAAATTTCAACAAAATCACAGGAAGGAAAACCTCACAATTATGATCACATAATAACTAAACACAAAATAAACGAGGATAAATAGTCAAATTTGTTTGAGTGATTTCATTCAAGTTGATCTTTAAAGGGATTATATACGTTTGGTAATTGGAACCCACTGTTTCTTTCAATCCTATTTAGTTGTAGGTATGTATTTTCATAAAACTTACCTGTGAAAATTTCATTTCAAAAGGTGGTAGCATTTGTGAGATATTGCCGAAAATCTGGAGCGGTTATGTCCACGCAGGAAGAATAATCTGCAATTGGAATATACATGTACATGTACACAATCTGAGAAACATTACTGTCAGTAACGCTTCTCAGATTCAAATTTTGGGGGATAAAAAGTGAAATCTTTTTCCATAACCGCAGTACTTCGAAGTGTAGTAGATTAGTTTTATGAAATCAAATCTTCTTTTAAATACAATTCTATTTATAATTTGTATACAAAGTTCTTGAAAATAAAAAAATACAATATTTTAGTTTTTTTTGAAAAACAGTTTCATGTAAAATGATTGATCTCTAAACAGGCTAAATGATTAATTATTCATTGGTACGAACCTCACCGTATCGTTTGAGGACAATCAGACAATGAGTCATGAAGATTTCTCGCTAAAAATGCCAGAAGCAATAGGAACATTTAAAAAACAATTTTGTGTGAATAGACCGAGTAAGTCTCACACGTATTAAAAAAGAGGAAATAATTCAAACGAAGACACGTGAATATGTTATTAAATCTAATCTTTTTGAATTCTGTTTATAAAAAAAATTCTTGAAAATAAATACATTTACATGTAGACTCACAACAATTTTATATCAAAACAAAATTTCAATTTTTTATATAATTCAATTAATTTGTTAAAATTAACATTGATACAAATTGCTATTCGACCTCAGTGATTCTAGACTGCATGCAGTACTTGCGAATCATGCCTGAAGTATTTTCTATATTATCTGATTATATGTTTTTAAAATGATCCTAAATATCAGTTGGGCAAAAGTCTTAATTGTTTACAACCTCTTGTTCTCCCTCTTCCCACCTTTGATCTTGTCCTTTGTGTTTCCAACTTCTTGTGGTCAGACCAGCCCCATCCCTACAAACCCCCCCCCCCCCTCTGTCTCCCTATTCATTGTTTACCCCTTGCCTTGTCTGTTTGCTCTCCGCCTCTATTCATGTATTTCCACTTGACTGCTTTTGTTACACAATACCTGTTCATGTGTGTTGTCTTGTTATTTAGACTTCGAGAAAGACTCTGCTAGGGTCGAAACGTCAGGCCATTAACTATTTTTTGTTTACAAATAACCGAAAACTGAGTTTAAATCTTATTCTGCATTGATTTTTTGAAATGATTTTACTTTCAATTTCTTACTTTTTTATTGCTAAATTTTACTTTCCCATCAAGATATTAATATCATTTGGTTTTACTGGTACACAGATGTGTGTAAAGCACTGTATACTCACTACTTTCCTGAGTCCTGTGAAAAAAATATTCACAAGCATGTATTACTCAGGTGGGATTCGAAATCACGACCTTGCCAAATCTAGAGTAGATATCACTAGACCAACAAAAAGATACTTGTAGCCATAATACTTTTTATAGTCATACTACTTTTTTATAGCCATAACTACATGTACATGCTAATCTAAAGTATTTAAAGGTACAGAGTGCAGTGTGTAAAACTCAATATGACTGGGACCAACTTGATCCCAGAAGTTCAAACACGCATGCGAGACTTCCAGAGTCTAAATGTCAGCTGATTTTCATTTTAAAACAATCCCCAACTGCCCAAGAAAAACAGTGCATACGTGGCTATCTGATCATCAGCAAACCAGCCAGCATGTTTTTGTACTTAATTTAATGTATGAGAACAGCTGTGATGACTGTTGAGTACTGTCCTAGCCCATGCAGCTGCTATGTAGAGGAAGTTACCCAGATGTTCAAATCAATAAAGTCTCTCTGGTTATTCATGTTATTCAGCAACAAGTTGGTGTGGAGATTAGCATTTGTACTACTAGGGTTTTGGATGTTTTACCGGTTAACCGTTTAACTTGTCAACCGTTGCTATGGTGCCCTTTGCATTTGCTGTTGTGCCCTGTGCTTTTGCTGTGGTACCCTGTGCTTTTGCTGTGGTGCCCTGTGCTTTTGCTGTGGTGCCCTGTGCTTTTGCTGTGGTGCCCTGTGCTTGTGCCCTGTGCTTTTGCTGTGGTGCCCTGTGCTTTTGCTGTGGTGCCCTGTGCTTGTGCCCTGTGCTTTTGCTGTGGTGCCCTGTGCTCTTGCTGTGGTGCCCTGTGCTTTTGCTGTGGTGCCCTGTGCTTTTGCTGTGGTGCCCTGTGCTCTTGCTGTGGTGCCCTGTGCTCTTGCTGTGGTGCCCTGTGCTTTTGCTGTGGTGCCCTGTGCTTTTGCTGTGGTGCCCTGTGCTTTTGCTGTGGTGCACTGTGCTTTTGCTGTGGTGCCCTGTGCTTTTGCTGTGGTGCCCTGTGCTCTTGCTCTGGTGCCCTGTGCTTTTGCTGTGGTTCCCTGTGCTTTTGCTGTGGTGCCCTGTGTTTTTGCTGTTGTGCACTGTGCTTTTGCTGTGGTACCCTGTGCATTTACGAAGTTCCAATACAAATTTTTACATTTTCCTCTTAAAAGTGACCCTTAGTTGGATCACCTTTAACAATAGCCTGACATACATTAAAAACTGCTATGGGTATACATACATGTAGTACACACCACTTCTCAATTTGCCTTGTGGGCTACTGAAAACTGTGCAACCTAGTTGTTTAAAATGCTTAATATTCCTCCTTTTCAGTAAACAAGTTTAAAATATTTTGGAGTTGTGTACACCATGTAAGTCAGCCATTGTACTCAAAACAAAGTAATAATACTGGGTTCTTATAGGGCCTAGATCGCACTTTATCACATCCCTAGGGGCGTATCAAAGTGTTCATTATTTGTTTTTCAACAGGATAAGCCTATGTTTTGAATTATGAGACACATTTATGTCATGTAATTGTAGCATCTTCTGGTTTACAAGATGCTGCAGTGCATTCAGCGTCCACTGTCAGAAACACCAGGGCAAACCCGCGATAAGTGTAAAAGTACCCAGGTACTTTTACGTGCCTTACACTACACACGGAACCAATGGCTTTAAATGTCCAATCCGAAGGACGAAGCAATAGGCCTAATGGTTAAGTATCTTGCTTAAAGGACATGTATCAAGACCGGGACTCGAACCCACACTCTGCTGATCAAAAACACCAGAGCTTGAGTCAGTTGCACTAGATCGCTTTGCCATGACACGCCTACTTTTCTCCAAGTGCCAAATCATGCCTGCTGGTACCTCTAGCTCATCCACTAAAAAGACATAATTGTCTTTCTTTTCTTTTTTCTCTGATCAGGTTTAAAGGAAATCTCAAAAGGTAACTGCTGTGTCCTTCTACTCGCTGGGGGTCAGGGTACCAGACTCGGGGTCAAGTACCCAAAGGGGATGTACAACGTTGGTTTGCTGTCGGAGAAGACGCTGTATCAGCTGCAGGCAGAGAGAATACTACGAGCGCAGCAGCTGGCCTACGACATGTACCGCCAACGAGGGACCATTCCATGGTATGTGTGCAGTACTACTCTTGGAAATCTGGGCCCAATTTCATAGAGCTGCTAAGCACAAAAATTTGCTTAGCATGAATTTCTTCCTTGATAAAAACAGGATTACCAATCAAATTTCCATGTGTTGCATATTGCTTGTTAACTGGTATTTCAGCTGTTGTTTGCTTATCCTGAAAATCACATGGAAATTTGGTTTATAATCCTGTTTTTATCAAGGAAGAAATTTCATGCTAAGCAAATTTTTGTGCTTAGCAGCTCTATGAAATTGGGCCCTGGTCTTTGTCAGGCAGGGTTTGCCCTAAACTGTTTTAATAATAATTGGGCCTAATAATAATAATACTGAGTTCTTCGTAGCGCTTTATCACACCCGATTGGTGTTTAAAAGAGCTCAGTATTTAAAACGGAATTAAACGGTAAGTCCAGGGCCCAATTTCATAGAGCTGCTTAAGCAGCAAATAATGCTTAAGAATTGTCTGCTTAGCAGAAATGAGTAGGATACCAGTCACAAATTGTACATGTGACATAGCAGTTTGGCTGGTAACCCTATTCTGGTAAGCATAATTTTGTTGTGCTTAGCAACTTTTTGTGCTTAACCCTTTAGAGACCATTCATTTCTGTATAATCATCACTATACGCCCAGACATTGCTAACCTTGTTGATTTTGTTACTTCATTATTTTCAGGAAAAATGTCAGGTAAATTATAAGAACCAGAAATACATGTGGGTTTATTTTCGAATTGTTGATTCTTTGTTAACATAGGAAGTATTGGAAATAAATGTCAATTCAGCAAAAAAACCTTTTCTTTGATCTCTTGCTGTTGCTCTTGAGCATAGGTAGGTCAAATCTTCTGGCTGTTTGCGGCCGCTATGGGCATTTCGGTACAAGCCGCTTGCGGCCGCTATGGTCTCTAAAGGGTTAAGCAGCTCTATGAAATTGGGCCCAGGTTGAATCCATGATAACCGAGGACAACCTAACAAACCTAGAGGCAAACTTCAAGTTACTACTGTAACTGTACACATTTTGCATTCCTCCCTAACAATCTTCCACCCTTCGTTTGAGATGCACATGGGAGAGATTAAAACCCTATTCCCCCTTGCATTCATATGGGTGAACCATCCTCAATCCTCTAAAATCAACTGATATGATGGCAAGGGCACCAAGCATGCCAGGGCGTTTTCTCCTTGGTAAAGGGCACCTCTACATGTATGTTGAAATTTAAAGTCTCTATTGGAACATTTCTAGGGGCACTGAGGCAATGACCACCAGCCTTGCCTCTGACATGTCTGAGAAGTATCAGGGCGGGTAGATGCACAACCCTAGTGTAATAGTATTTTACTCTAACTAAATACTATCAATAATAGAAGCAACTCGGTCGGAGACATTCTCTGGGCTTCATCAAGGCGTTTTCTCCTTGGTAAAGAGCACCTCTATGTGGAAATTTTAAGTTTCTATTGGAACATTTCAAGGGGCACTGAGGCAATGACCAGCCTTGCCTCTGAGAAGTATCAGGGCGGGTAGATGCACAACCCTAGTTTCTTAATCCCCTCTCTCTCTGCTCCTATCCAGGTATATCATGACCAGCGAGCACACCAAGGAACCAACGGAGGAGTTCTTCCTTCAGCACAACTACTTCGGTCTCCAAAAAGAAAATGTGGTCATGTTTGAGCAGAACATGCTGCCCTGTCTTTCCTTCGACGGTAAAATTCTACTGGACCAAAAGTCAAAGATATCTCGAGCCCCTGGTAAGGTTTATTTTGATACAACCCCCCTCCCCACAGGGTTTGCCCTTAACTTTTTTAGTGACTGGCCAGCAGGACCAGCTAGCTTGTCATTTCACTAGTCCATCAGCTTTTTCAATTGTCCATATTTGAAATGAAGTAGGGAAGATTATGAAAATGAACTAGCCAGCCGGACCACTTGGAGGGAATTTTGGCTGGTCCTCTGGTGTTTGAACTGGCATTTGGCCAGCGGACCACTGTTGAGGGAGAACGCTGCCCCACCTTTTGGGGATCAGACATTAAGGATGAAGATGAAACTTTCCTCTTTTTTGTCAGTTAATTTTTTTACTTTCTTTGAAGTTAAAAAGAAGATTTGATCGCATGGAAAAATATAGTCTTCGTTTTTCGATATGCGTGAGACTTGCACAGTCTGTTCAACCATGGCCTCTTTTAGGGGGCTAAATCTTCAAATTTCTGAGAACCATTTTTAATGTTGGCGTGTCGTGGCCGAGCAGTTAGGAGCACCGAACTCAAGCTCTGGTGTTTCTGATCAGCAGAGTGTGGGTTCGAATCCCAGTCTTGTCCTGGTCTGTTTGTCCCTTGCGCTGTTACCCAGTTAAATATTGGACCCACAGTAACATGAGACCCACTGTAATATTGGACCCACGGTAATATCGGACCCATTATTGCTTCGTCCTTCAGATGAGACATAAAGCCGTAGGTCCCGTAGTAATTCACATAATTCAATTCAATTCAATTCAATATTTGTTCTCCATAAATTGAAAATTTGCTCTGTCGAACATGCTCACCGTTAAAATGTATTATTAAAAATTACAGAAAAAGTAATAAGTTGAAGAAGAACAAAATTGTACACTAAATAAAAACATTATGAATAAAAACATTATTCTAAAATGCATTTACACAACGGTACATACAAAATTACTTACATAGAAAATGAAGACAGGAGAGAAAGTTACTGACTGTCGTTAAGAATACGAAAAGAACCCAGTTACACTTATTGCCAAGAGAAGGGGTTTGCCTGAAGTTTCTGGCAGTGTCTGCACCTTTTAAACCCTTAATGTGCTACAATTGGTCTCATAATTCAAAAAAAAATTGAAACCTATATTAAAATGGTTCTGTTTCTTCAAGCATCTTGAGATACTTATTGGTAGATATGTGCGCTATATAAGACTATAAATATTCTTATTCTTATTACACTTATAATGTGCAGATGGCAACGGAGGACTGTACAGAGCTCTAGGAAACTGCCGAATCCTTGAGGACATGGAGCGACGTAACATCAAATATGTCCACGTCTACGGGGTGGATAACATTCTAGTGAAGATGGCTGACCCTTGGTTCATTGGGTTCTGCAGGTCAAAAGGAGCAAACTGCGGTGCGAAGGTAAGGGGGATTGTTACATGTATATTAAAGGCACTGAACACATTTGGTAATTGTCAAAGACCAGTGTTCTCACTTGGTGTATCCCAACATATGCATAAAATAACAAGGCTGTGAAAATTTGGGCTCAATTGGTCATCGGAGTTGCAAGAAAATGATGAAAGAAAAAACACTTGTTGTACACATTTGTGTGCTTTCAGATAGGAATAAAAACTTCTTGCAATAAGTTTTTGTTATTTTAGTGAGAAATTACCTCTTTCTCAAAAACTATGTTACTTCAGAGGGAGTCGTTTCCTACAATGTTTTATACTATCAACAGCTCTCCGCTGCTCGTTACCAAGTAAGTTTTTATGCTAATGTTTGTTTTGAGTCATTACCAAACGTGTACGATACCCTTAAAGGGAGGGTATACCTTTGGTAATTACTCCAACAATTAATGACCATAAAAACTTAACTTGTAAGAAGCACTGCAGCTGTTGACAGTGTATTCATTTTGAGAAAATGATAAATTCAGAGAGGAGACAGTAACACACTGTCGTTGTACATGAACATTATTGCCCCAGTCACTGGGCCATTTATTTCATTCCTTTTGAAACCATCTCGGCTGAATGTGACCTCAAATCTCCTATTTAACTTGTAACCTGTTTTACAGGAACATTTTTAATTAATGTTATTAAATGCTGTTTCTTACTTTTAAATCTCAGATTGGCTTAGCCCCACCTTACATCGCAGATCTTCTTGCACCCTATACCCCTTCTCTCACTCTTTGTTCTTCTACTACGCCTCTCTGAACTGTCCCAAGTGCATCATCATCATATGGCGATCGTGCCTTTTCCCTCACCTTAACCCATATCCGCCTGATAAACACTGTTCCTGCCTAAATCCCATGCAGCACTTATTACTGCATTAAAATAAACATTCATGATTTACTGCCTTGCAAATGAACATATCCCAACAAACTGTATACCATTGGAAAGATCACCTCATTCTCTTTAATGTGATATATATCTTGTCATGTTTCACAGCTCACATTACTAGTAGTGAGAGTACAAAGAAAGACAACGATGTCTTGTTCACCTACGGGTTTTCCAGTAGCTCGGCAGTAACAGCGTTCATGCGTACTGCGGGATTTCCCGTAGCTCAGCAGCTATCGGTTAACTTTGGAACACTGTACCTGTCAATTTAAAGGGACACGTTGCCTTCGGGTTGGGCGCTGTTGAGCGCTTTTGGGCTATAACAAGCGTTTGATGTATAATGAGCACGGTCGGAAAGATGTTTAAAAAGTAGAATATAATTATCCACACAAACGTGCCTTAGAAATGCTTCGCTTTTGCTCACCCATTTATGGGAGTCAACATTTTGACTCCCATAAATGGCGGACAAATATTAGTCTTATTTCCAGTCGCAGCTGTTGAACTACGACTGAGCAATTATTTTATTAAAAATGTTACGATTACCATCTGTTTATTGTATTCCAAAAATATCCAACACCAAGCTGAACCTAGCACAGTATTGGGCCCGATTAGAACACATGCAGTACAGGGAGGTGAACCAAATGTGATAGTTTGTCTCCTCCCTGTACTGCATGTGTTCTAATATTCTGAATATGCGGCTGGCCGTTCCGCAAATCTGGCTGGATATTTCGGACCCAATACTGAGCTAGCTCGGTTTACAAGTTGCGGCGAGGTAGAAAATGAGATTATTACCCGGTTTTCATCTGACCATAGACCAAGGAGATCTGACTGGTTTACCAGGCCACTGACTACGGCACTAGCGAGGCAGATCTCGGGGTCAGATGGCAATGTTTGTTTTTTTTAATCACCATTCACTAATTATAACACATTAAAGGCATGTTATTGCACGAACAACTCTTAATAAGGATATGGAACACTTCCAAACAGCAAAATTTCTTGAGATTTTAAAGCAACGTGTTCCTTTAAGAAGCTGCAGATCTTTCAACCAGTTCAAAAACTTGCTTAAGACTCATTTGTTTAACTCTGCATATAATTACTGATATTATACATGTCATAATGTGTGTTTATTTGTTCACTTTATAATTTGTGTCTTTGTATTACTATTGTTGCTTGTTATGTTTTTTCATGCTGCACCTGGAATAGGGTGTTGTACACAAGATAGGTTGGGCATTATAAATGCTTCATTGTATTATTATGTATTTAAATTAAAAGGTAATAGGCCTATTTCATAACAAACTCATAAAAATATTACAAGTATTATGTCTGATTAATATCGAACCATATCTTTAATTAAAATATGAAGAGAAAAAAAAGCATTGTAGAACAATTTATTTTACTTTTAGGTTATTATTATTTTATGGTGTCTTTTATCAAGGTCGTGCCCAAGGCCTTTCCAACAGAGCCTGTTGGTGTCGTCTGTCGAGTCAATGGGAAGAACCAAGTTGTGGAGTACAGCGAGATCACGCTGAAGACGGCCGAGAAGAGGGACGAGGAGGGGCATCTCATCTTCAGCGCTGGCAACATCTGCAATCATTTCTTCACAACGGAGTTCCTGAGTGACCTTGTCGGGTGAGTAAAGAGTAAAACGTTGTGGTCGTTGCCGAGCGGTCTAAGCTCACCGGACCAAAGCTCTGGGCCCAATATCATAGAGCTGCTTAAAGGGATTGTACATGTATATGATTGGTTATTGGAACCCACTGTTTGTTTAAATCCTATATAGTTGTAGATATATACCATAAAACCAACCTGTGAAAATTTCATTTCAAAAGGTGTTAGCGTTTTTCAGATATTGCCGAAAATCTGGAGCGGTTATGTCCACGCAGAAAGAATAATCCGCAATTGGAATACACAATCTGAGAAACTTTACTGTCACTAACGCTTCTCAGATTCAAATTTTGGGGAATAAAAAGTGATATCTTTTTCCATAACCACAGTACTTCGAAGTGAAAATTGTTTCTCAAAATGAATAATACTTTCCAAAGCTGCTGTTTCTTACCAAGTAAGTTTTTATTGCCATTAATTTTCAGAGTCATTACCAAACGAGAATTTTCATTGTCACCTCCTATACAACGTTTTTGCAAAGAGCATTTTCGTACGAAATACATTTCTTTGCAAAATCGAGATAGAACGTTTTTGCACTGACGCAACGGATTTCTTACTTTGAAATTATTTGTTGGAACAGAAAACACGAAAAGCAGCTCAGACATCACGTAGCCAAGAAGAAGATTCCCTACATTGACAACAGCGGCAATAGAATCATTCCGGAGAAACCCAACGGGGTCAAGATGGAGAAATTTGTCTTTGACGTCTTTCAGTTTTCAAAGTGAGTACCAAACCCTCCTTTGTTTTAGTTTGTATTCCTTGGTAATCATCTGCAGCTGTAAAGGGTCACTTTAAAATAGCAATTTTTCCCAGAATAAACGATATTACACAGGATTGGTAGAGCTGACAGAATAGTCACAGACAGTGTTCATGTTTTGTGGGATCAACCATAGACACGAAATAACAAACCTGTGAAAATTTGGGCTTAATCCATTGTGTGGTTCAGGAGAAAATAGTGAAAAAAAACATGCACAATTTAGCATGTAAACACATTGTTCTGAATTTTTGTTGTAGCAACCAAAATCAGCTCATTTGTTTAGGTTTTCAGATACAGTTTTATTGAATAAAATTTCAAATCAGAGGGAAATATTTCACAGAAAAGAAAGTTCTAGCTTAAGCTTCACAATCAGTAAGCTTTCAGACTAAAATTAAACAACTTGATTTTTTGTTTTCCTTCTACCAATCCTTATATCTTTAACAAAATGTTTTTTATAATAACGACTCTTACATGTATAATAGCACAATTCCAAAGACGATGACTAGAGCAGGCTAGTCGAAATGTTGAGACCAATTAGGAACTCACTCCGCGGCAGTGAAGTTATTAACAAGAAGTCCCCCTGATCCACTAAGCGAAAGTAGTATTCCGGCCCGATTTCCTACTTTCCGCCCAGGTTGTAGTTAATAAGCAGGACAGTTCTTTTCAGAACTCGGTAGTCTCCCGAATTCTGAAATCTACTCTGCGGCAATAGAATAGTCTCCCGAATTCCGAAATCTACTCCGCGGCAGTAGAATACATAGCAAGTTCTCAAAGAACAAAGTCTACACAGCAAAGTAGATACACATGGTGTTACCGCAAACCGAATATACATACACATTTTTAACAATCAAAACATATAATTGTTTCCGCCAGTAATTTTGCGGTGTTCGAGGTCCTCCGAGAGGACGAGTTCTCGCCTCTGAAGAACAGCATCACGGCCGAGAAGGATAACCCGACGACGTCACGCCACGCCCTTCTGTCCCTTCACCACCGTTGGGTCATCAACGCCGGTGGGAGGTTCGTGGAGAAAGATGGAACAGCCATCCCAGCCATTCCGAGGTAGATAACCAAAACATTTCCTCTTGACAGACCATTTTGTTCATCACTGGGGGCCCAATTTCGTAATAATAATATATATATTAATAATAATAACAGTGGCTTCTTTTATAGCGCTCATATCCGTCACTCAGTGACGCTCAAGGCGCTTCAACATTAAGTATTTTCCTGCAAGGTATTGTGGAGCTACGTTTTTGAAGTATGAGACCAATTTCTTTACATACATGTAGCACCATGTAATGGGTTTACAAGGTGCTGTGGCGCAATATGCTGCCGATCAACACGATAAGTGTTCTGGGTGCTTTTACGTGCACTACCAATCTTAATATGGGACCTATGGCTTAATGTCCCATCCAAAGGACAAAGCAATAATGGTTAAGTATCTTGCTCAGAAACTGCACACTGAGAAACTGAACACTAGATTACGTTCAGCTGTTTCTAGAATAGTTCTAAAAAAATTCTGGTACTATATGAATGCAGCCTTTGTGTGTAAAACATATCAAAAGCGTCTGTCATGCCTACAGTATTAGGGATGCCGTAGTATAGACCTTATGCGTTGATGTCATCCAGCCGCCATATTAGAGGTAAAACGATGACGAAACAATCAAACACACAGATTTGTATGCACGTCGCACAGGATTGGCCAATGAACAACCTCCTTTTGACCTCTAGGGCGAGGGCGCCCTACTGAAATGACATCATGTGCATAAGGTGTACTAGTGCATTTACTGTGCCCATTGCATGCCTTTGTTTGAGATTGTTGTCTTTTTGCTCAACGTCTTGAAATAATGACCCCTCTCCCCTAGCCCCCTCCCCCCCTCATTACTAATTATATGTGTTTATGATTTGCTATGTATGTACATTTGTGTCGTGCACAGTCAAACCAAGATTGAAAATGGATTCGGTTCTCCCAGTGGATTGTAAGTTCGAATGAATCTACCCCCTTCCCTTTTGGACTTTTGTTACTCCTCCCAGTGGACTTGTTTCCCCCATCAATGTGCTTTAGAACCTGCCTGCCGCCTATCCCCTGCCCCCCGTAGATAAATCCCCCAAATGGAATAGTCACTCTCCATCTCTTAGTACATACCTGCCAACTGTTCAGATTTAATTTGGAATTATCTAGATTTTTGAGATTACAGGTGGCAAAAAATCAGATCATTCCTATTTCTGACAAGAGACAGCATTGGACAAGATCCAAAAGCTCTGGCAAAAGAGGGTGCCATTTGCTTGCTTCAGTAGCAATTTTCTGATGGGATACAATGATTTGTGTACATTGTTTTGAATACATTCATCATTTGTATGGTGTTAATGTAATAAGCTTTACTCCCATGACTTCTTGTGTCACTATCTGTGGACTTGTAAAACTGGTGTTCCTACTTCTGAGGTTTCAATGTTGGCAGGTTAGTTAGTACTTCATGGGAGACAAGTTCATTTCCCCCTGTTAGTTTTAGAGTGGTCGCTTTTTACATTAACCCTGCGCCTAGCCAAGCGGCTGTAACGGAAGGCACAATTTTTGGGGGTTTTCAATAACATAAGAAGCGTTTTGTCAAATCCAGTCTTACTTCTTGTAATTCTGTATTAGAACCACCCCTTTTTGATAGTGTAGTCGTCCATGGGGTTGAGTTTCACTAACAGGTGACCGTGACCCTTTGAAGTTTGCCGGTGGCAGCCCCCCATTGACACGCATACACGAACCTTGAATTCTAAGATCTGCAGCCAAAACATTGCGGATCGTTCGAGTTTCCTTCGAGGCAGTACACGCATTTTGGGTGTTGAGTATTGCTTTGGTGTTGGATTTTGAGTGAGGAAAGATCCTAGCAAACCACTTTAAAGGCAGGGTATACTTTTGGTCATTGTCATAGATCAGTTACCTCACTTGGTGTATCCCAAGTCCCAACATATGCATAAAGTAACAAACCTGTGGAAATTTGGGCTCAATCGCATTGAAGTTGCAAGAAAATAATTAAAGGAAAAAACACCCTTTTTGCATAGAATTGTGTGCTTTCAGATGTCTCAGAAAGGCTTCATGCCTGAAGCCTTTCTCAGTATCAAATTTTTGGGTGAAAATTACCTCTTTCTCTAAAACTACATTACTTCAAAGGGGGTCGTTTCTCACAATGTTTTATAATATCAGCAGCTCTCCAGTGCTCTTTACTGAGTAACTTTTTATGGTCATTAATTTTTAAAGTAATTGCATAATAGCAACCTTATTATATTTTACCATCATTGGAAAGATCTGATCTTTCTCTTTCCAATGATGGTAAGCTTGGGTATGGGAGGTGAACATGGACAAAATGACAGCTTTTTAACAAATGGCATTTGTGCTCAGGCTTGAGTGCTTTTTTGTGAGTTATCTTGGGCGTCTAAAGTCGCCATTGGGGCTCAAGCAGGGTATAGTGGGTTAAGAAACTAACTGCTGCATCTTAACGGTATTATACAGGATTGGTAAGGATGAAAAATATCATTGTAATTTGTTTAATTTTAGTATGAAAGCTTACTGATTATAAAGTTCATACTACATGCAGAACCATTTTTTTTCTGTGAAATATTTCAAATAAAAAATGAATCAGATCAAATTATGTTCAGCATCAAAGCCTGCATGTCCATTCACATGTTGGAACACTTTTTTTTTTTTTTTTGGGGGGGGGGGGGCGGCTTCTCAGGCATCATATTCTTCTAACTTTAGTCTGATTTTTCGATTTGTTGCCCACAGAAAAATAAACAAAATTGCTGTTAAAGGGTCTGTATACGTTTGGTAATGACTCTGAAAATAAATGGTAATAAAAAGTTACTTGGTAAGAAGTACATGAAGTACAGCATCTTTGGATAGTATAATGCATTTTGAGAAATTTTTCACTTCAAAGTCACTGCGGTTATGGAAACAGATACCACTTTTTATCCCAATTTGAATCTGAGAAGCGTTACTGCAGTAACATTTCTCAGAGTGTGTATTCCAATTGCAGATTATTCTTCCTGCGTGGACATAACCATTCCAGATTTTCGGCAATATCTCAAAAACACTAACACCTATTGAAATGAAATTTTCACAGGTGAGTTTCATGGTATTTATCTACAACTATATAGGATTGAAACAAACAGTGGGTTCCAATTACTAAACTTACACAATCCTTTTAAAAAGCCTGACAGTTTATAAAAGTGTACCATATATGCATGTAGTCGGCCTTCTCAGCACTCAATAAAATTATCAAACTGTTTTTTGGAAGGTCAGATATCATACCTGTTTCAGGTACTTAAAAAAAAACCTTTACAACCATTTATTTATTTATTTATTTATTTATTAATTCTGGTTGTAAAATCTCGATTGAAGCCAAAGATTCTCAGAAAAGCGAACTAAATCACGTATAGACCCCTTGCACAACGCGCAGCGTACTCACATGCGCCTATCCCGGTTGTCTTTTTGGGTGTCAAAATCGTATACAAATGTGCACAAATGAGAGTTGACTCCCAAATGATGAGCATTGTTCGGAGGTGCGTTCCACGTTGTGTAAGGGGTCTATAGAAATCAATAGACCGCCCTTGCATAGCGCAAAACGCTACAGGCGCGCTGAGGTCACGCACACGATTTTACGCACAGAGAACAGCTATCGTCCAATGATCTACCTCCTCTTTGAGAGTGTGACATCTTATGCAAGGGGTCTATACTAGCCAAGACCCCCTTTGAGAGAAAACAAAAAAGGAAGCATCGGAAAAAATGCCAACGTAACGGATGCAAAGTTGTCTTTCTTGGCGTCTGCTCTGATTACCTTTAGGAGAAACCAGTGACCAATAATATTCAAGAAAACTGTATCCAATGTTGAAACCTTTGCTGAAATACAGTCCGTAATTTACAGAGAAATTTACGAATTGTTCACTATTTTATAATTTGTTTTGTTTTAGTCGTAGAGCTAATGACGTGGACGACTACCCAGTAGTGTGTGAGGTATCGCCTCTGCTATCTTACGCCGGAGAGGTAAATATCAGAAAAGTTATGCACACAACGAAAAGATTCATCTTTAAAGATTTATCTTTATTAGATAGAGTGCAGAAGCGTATTGTTAATCTTGTTTACAGGGCCCAAGTTCATAGAGCTGCTTAAGCAGAAAACACTGCTTAAAAAATCCCTGCTTAGCAATAATGAGCAGGATACCAGTCACAAATTGTACATGTGACATGGTATTTTGGCTGGTTACCTTATTCTGGTTAGCATAATTTTGTTTTACTTAGCTTATTTTTGTGCTTAAGCAGCTCTATGAAATTGGGCCCAGATAATTTCATGGTAAATGAAACCAGGGCCTAATTTCATAGAGCAGCTTAAGCAGAAAATATTGCTTAACAACTTTCTGCTAAGCAGAAATGAGCAGGATACCAGTCACAAATTGTACACGTGATATGGTAGTTTGGCTGGTAACCTTATTCTGGTAAGCACAATTTGTTTGCGCTTAGCTACTTTTTGTGCTTAAGCGGCTCTATGAAATTGTCCCAGGCTTTAGAGCAGCCCGGGTCATCTCTTCCCTTTCTAGACACCCACACATCTCCACTACTTAATCAGCTTCATTGGCTCCTGGTTAAAAAACGCCTCATATTACATGAAGGCCTTAATAATGTACAAGCTAACCACTAAATCATCTCCAGGGGACAATTTCATAGAGCTGCTTAAGCACAAAAAGTAGCTCAGCGCAAAAAAATTATGCTTACCAGAACAGGGTTACCAGCCAAAATATAATGTCACATGTACAATTTGTGATTGGTATCCTGCTCATTTCTGCTTAGCAGAAAATTGTTAAGCAATATTTTCTGCTTAAGCTGCTGTATGAAATTGGGCCCTGAATAGTTCACTGGATCTCACAACACAGACACGAAGAAACGTACGCTTCCTGGGCAACCTACATGTACATATTCCCCACACTGCAAAAAAAAGCAGGAGATAAAGCTCTCTCTCTGTAGCTGGTCCAAGAATCTGGAACTCCATCCCACAATCAGTCCGATGCTCCACCTCAATACACCTATGTTTAAAACCCTCTCTTAAAGGCAATGGACACTTTTGGTAATTGTCAAAGACCAGTATTCTCACTTGGTGTATCCAAACATTTGCATAAAATAACAAACCTGTGAAAATTTGGGCTCAATTGGTCATCGAATTTGAAGAAAATAATGAAAGAATAAACACCCTTGTTGCACAAATTTGTGTGTTTTCAGATGCCTGAAAAAAGGCTTCAGGCCTGAAGTCTTTCAGATTCAAATATTTTAGTGAGAATTACCTCTTTCTCAAAAACTACTTTACTTCAGAGGGAGTCGTTTCTCACAATGTTTTATACTATCAACAGCTCTCCGTTGCTTGTTACCAAGTAAGTTTTTATGCTAATATATATTTTGAGTAATTACCAAACGTGTCCAGTGCCTTTAAGACTTACCGGTAGTTGTTCGCTTTATTCATGCATATCTTCTTTCTTGTTTGTTTTTTTTTCCGACTATAAGAATGAAGTCTTGGTGGGTTTTGTAACCTTTGGAAAAGGAGCATTATAAATATTTTTATTATTATTATTATATCACGTGTTATTAATTTTACTTTTTTGTTTTTCAGGGTCTTCAAGAGATTTGCGACAAGAAGCAGTTCTGCTCACCGGTACTCCTCTCAGAGACTGACCAACTGGAGAGTAAAGAATCTGTTATCGGAACAAATTAAAGTGTAGTGCTTTGTCCAGCAAAGTTCACAAACTTCACATGAAGTTAATGAATATTCATAATAAGTTCATCAAGGTAGTTGACAGACTGTTCATGAACAAAGTTCATGAACTTTTTATGATGGATATGAAAGGACAACTCGTCGTGGGTCCGTAAGAAGGGCGTAAGGCTATACGCCCTTCTTCCAGGCACACAAAAGTACTCTTTCCAGTAACAAAAGGACGTAAGCAAACAAAAATGGCTCCTGACCAAAAAAAATTGTATTACTGTTACTTTTTTGTTGCTAGAATTATCCCAAAGACAAATTTTCCCATTCTCATGCAGAATTGAACCTTCTTATAATGATGCTCATTCATTGAATGCAAACATAAGCAGGATATCAGTCACAGAATGTACATGTGCCATGGTACTTTGGCTGGTAACCTTATTTTAGCGGTTTTAAAAGTTTAAAGAAATCTGACCATACCAATCAATTTCCTAGAAGCCTACGCTACCACTGTGTTTACCCCCAAAGTGTTTCGTCAAATAGCGCCCCCTTGTGGTGGAGCGTAAATCCTATCGAAGAACATGGAGTATATTTTTTTAAATTTTGATTAATGTTGGCGTTGTAGCCAGCATAATATACCTTGTGTTCTTTTTAGATAAACGCCGATCATTTTTGGGCAACTTAATTGTATAGTGAGATTTTTAATTAGGACCAAGTAGTTGGCTATAATATGTGGCCGAATACAGAGAGACTTTCGTTTCGCAAGCATTCCTGTCATAATTTTTTTTATCTGTTTGTCTATTTTTGAGATTCGGTGTTTGGAAAAATGTAAGTTTATAATGTGCATGTAATAATTATTATTATTATAATAACAGCGGCTTCTTGTATAATGCTTAAATCCACTAAACTCATTGCCCCCGGGCCATTGGTTTCATTCCTTTCAATCATCTCAGCTCCCTGGGGAGTATAGAGCCTGTGCTGCCAAGTAATGTAGCGCACCTAGCTAAAACAATCACAAGAAACATCTCTGCCCTCACAGGTACCCATAAATCCAGTAATGCTCGAACATATTACCCCTGGTCACTGGGGCATTTGTTTAATTCGTTAAACCATCTCTGCTCCCTGGGGAGTATACAGCCTGTGCTGCCAAGTATCTAGCGCACACAGTATTGTTTCAATTTGTCCTCAAAACGAGAAATAATTATTTCAATGCAAAAGTGTCAGTGTACTGTGAATTGACTCACTGTTTGCATCTATCTGCTCAAGTTGTTCGCATACATTCCATTTGGACCATGAAGAAAGTGAAAGAGTACCCCTCCAAAACAAAAGGTGTTTATTTCAATGCAAACTTGTCAGTATATAGAGGTTTTACAGCTGAAGTCACTATAGCCCCACCTATACCGCAACGGCAGCCATCTTGCCGGTCAGGGTTAGGATCTTGCCGCTGGTCATTGACCGGCAATATGGCGTCTCAAACACATAGTCACGTCATAACATCACGTGACTGTAAAACCTCTATACACAGGCATGCAAGTATTCACTGAGCAGCTGATTTCCGGCTTTCTTTTTTCAATGTATTTTTTAGCGAAACCTGGAAATCCATAGAAAACTGGAAAACACTAGAAATTTTTGTGCGTTGTGTGAAAAGTCCATTTTAAAATACACTTGGCAAGCCAGACACAGGTACGAAATGCCATGAACCTTCTGTAAAAACTAGTCCTATAAACAATTAGTACTTACACATTCGCCCCTGGTCTGTGCACAGTCTAATATTGACTGATTGCATATTCATGTAGGTGTTGCATATTCATGAAGGAAGTAAGTCTTGCATACTCATGAAGGAAGTAAGTCTTGCATATTCATGAAGGAAGTAAGTCTTGCATACTCATGAAGGAAGTAACTCTTGCATATTCATGAATGGTATACGTCTTGCATATTCATGAAGGAAGTAAGTCTTGCATATTCTTGAAGGAAGTAAGTCTTGCATATTCATGAAGGATATAAGACTTGCATATTCATGAAGGAAGTAAGTCTTGCATGTTCATCATGCACCATGCACACAGAGTCTGCATGGTCTGAGTTAATAATTATATTTTCCGTGCACGTGTACTTAATACACCCAGATCGTTAATGCTGCATTAAAACTGTTTTCATTTTCTATTCTACTGAGTGTTTTCATTGGGGGAAAAGCTGAATTTAAATTAAGTGCAGTATTTAAAAAAATATGTGTTACCTAATTGATTGTGGAAGTGCCTTATAGTGCTCCGAGTTTCTTTTGGAAACATGTTAAATTTTTGTTTTTATGAAAATTTTATGTTGTGTATTAAGTAGTCAGTAAAATTTAATTATTTTGGCAGAGAAATTTTTATTAAACGGGGCTCGGATTTGTAGCTTAAAGAGTTTACGAGACCGGAACTTTTTGATGAGTTATTAATCTCTTAACACAAACGTCACCTCGTAAAAATGAAGAAAAAACTGAGAAGTGCACACAGAGCATGTGTACAAAACCAATGCATACGTTGCTTCGTAAAAACGCTGAACTTATAAGGTCAACAGATATGTCACTTCCTGGAAAAACAGAAGTCATACCCGACATGTTCTGCACCTATATTAATTAATTTCTTTACACGTTATTAAGAAAAAACGAGAAGTGCACACAGAGTGATGTGTACACAAACCAATGCATAAGTCGCTTTGTGAAAACGCTGAACAAATAAGGTCAACAGTTACATGTAAGTCACTTCCTAAAAACACAGAAATCATACCCGTTGTGTTTGACACCGTGCCAAGGCGTTTGGAACTGCGCCAGCGCTTTTGTAAAGATACCATGTTTTCCTCCTTTGAGCTGCGCACAAATTGCGCCTGCAGATAAAGTCCAGGCTCTGTGGCTCGTGTGATGTCACAGAATGCAATGGTCTTCCGTTTAACAACAGATTGGAAGAACTTGTAATGGTGTTAAACCATCCAACTTGACCTCTTTAGAGGCCATTCATTTCTGTATAATCATTACCCTGTGCCAAGACATTGCAAATTTGTTTGATTTTTAACTCAATTTTGTTCAGGATAACTGTCTGGAAAAACAAGAAATGAAACATGGTTTTGTTTTTGAATTGTAGATTCTGTGTCAACATAGGAATCATTGGAAAATGTCAATTGACCTTATGCACGTCATTTGGGTAGGGCGCCCTCGCCTAGAGGTCAAAAGGAGGTTGTTCATTGGTTAAAGCTTTGCGCCGTGCGTACACATCTGTGCGCTTCCATTGTTTTATCATCGGTATAGACCCATTGCATATGATGTCACACTCTCAACAAGGAGGCAGATCATTGGACGATAGCTGTTCTCTGTGCGTAAAAACGTGCGCGTGACCTCAGCGTATCTGTAGCGTTTCGCGTTATGCAAAGGGGATCTATTGATTTCTATAGACACCGGAACGCGCCTCCGAACAATGCGCGTCATTTTGGATGTCAAAACTCTCTTTTGTGCATGTTTGTATACGAATTTGACACCCAAAATGGAACCCAGGATAGGCGCATGTGAGTACGCTGTGCGTTGGCTACGGGTCTATACCTCTAAGATGGCGACTTGATGACGTTGGTGCATAAAGGTTCTATTCAGGACATGACCTTTACTCTGAGAGTTTGGTTGCATGAGTTGAAGGTTGTCAAATCTTGAGGCTGTTTAAAGGCACTGAACACGTTTGGTAATTGTCAAAGACCAGTGTTCTCACTTGGTGTATCCCAACATATGCATAAAATAACAAGCCTGTGAAAATTTGGGCTCAATTGGTCATCGAAGTTGCAAGAAAAAACGCCCTTGTTGTACAAATTTGTGTGCTATCAGATAGGAATAAAAGGCTTCTTGCAAGAAGTCTTTTATTATTTTAGTGAGAAATTACCCCTTTCTCAAAAACTACGTTACTTCAGAGGGAGTCGTTTCTCACAATGTTTTATACTATCAACAGCTCTCCTTTGCTTGTTACCAAGTCAGTTTTTATGTTAATATATATTTTGAGTAATTACCAAGCGTGTACAGTGCCTTTAATTGCGGCCGCTATGGGCATTTTGGTACAAGCCACCTGCGGTTGCTATCGGGTCTCTAAAGGGTTTTAATATTATTGTAGACTTCTCTGGGACATTTGGCTACCTGCTGAATTTATGAATGTATATAATTATATAATAATTTATGTAAACTAACCAATTTTCTTGTCTTTGACTTTTTTCAAATTACGCTATATCGTTTCATGAAATATTTTTGTATGTATCTTTTACTTAATTCATAGATGTCAGCATTTTTCTTTGTTAGTGTGGTACTTGTATAATTATTTTGTTTTCAATATTGTACTATTAAGTTTAATTTGACTGATTCTAAATGAGCTCCGCCTCTTAATGCATTGGACCAATCACAACAAAACACCACACTTGGAGAATGTTTACTGTGTAAACTGATGAGCGACTAGTGTAAGATGATTGGTCAGCACCATTAGGCAGAAGTGCTTCCTTTCGGGTCGTGTCACATGGCTTTGTACGCCCTCTAGTTTGTTAAATATAACTCTATGGGTGCAGTTTTCTTACACTTAATAGACCCCGAAGTCACACTCTTAAAAAGCGCCATCCCCGAGGCCGAAAGGAAGCAGATCATTGGACGATAGCTGTTCTTTGTGCGTAAAAACATGGGCGTGACCTCAGCGTACCTGTAGCTTTTCGCGTTATGCAAAGAGGTCTATTGATTTCTATAGACCCCTTGCACAACAGGGATCGTAATCCGAACAATGCGCGTCTACCATTTCCATCATTTTGGGAGTAAACTCTTTTGTGCATGTTTGTGCACGATTTCGACTCCCAAAATGGCGGACAGGATAGGCGCGTGTGAGTGCGTTGCGGGTTGTGCAAAGGGGTCTATAGACCCCTTGCATAACGCACAACGCTGCTGGTACGCTGAGGTCAAGCGCACATTTTTACGCACAAATGACGGAGCCAAATCAAAGTCGTGGTTTGAAAAGGGCGGATGATCAGAGTGCAGAGATGCACAATTCTGTCGCACATGAGTGCTGTTTTTTGGATCGGTGCATCGATGGGCTGGGCTTAATGGCTTGGTCTGTTTTAATATCTTGAATATTTTCATTGCTAGGTAACCATTGCTGTGTTGGAAGGATTAGTTTAAGGCAAGACATTGTCAGTTGACCCCATTGCACTGGCCATACACATTCATTGAGAATTGTGTTTTGGTGTTCGCCGTTTCTTACGTAACAAAGAAAGCTTGCCCCGAATTATGTGACGTAGCAACTGTCTAATTAGTCTGTGGAATTAAAAATTCAAAAGAGGTAACTTGTGACTAAGCAAGTCATTGTACCAGACATTATTCAAATCTAACTTGCAAATGGCTTAAGCCCGGTTCATACTTCCTGCGAATGCGAATGCGAAGCGAATTGTGGTGCCGCAATAATCGGTACGCACTTCCCTTTCAATTGTGACGCAAGAAAATTCGCTTTGCACGAAGCATTTGCAGGAAGTATGAACCGGGCTTTATTTGAACAAACTGCCAAGAACACAAACGTGCTACTCGCGGAAACTTCTTGCTGAGCAGAAACGGGTAACCAGCTCAAACTTAGCATGTCCTTCAATCTGTGTGTATTGGGCTATGTGAAAATCCAAAATGAAAGTGTTATTATCTTAATGAGTTCACATGGCTTTGTAAATTTTTAAAGCTACTTTTTAATAATTATAAGAAAGGAATAAAATATCCACTCGGAGAAATATATCATGTGTCTTTTTTTGTAAACACTTTTGTGGGTTTGAACCTGATGGGATAAGTGTAATGATTATAAAACACCTCTTGTTTTAAAAGGCGCACCAAACCTCGTTCCCATGTAGCTTAAGAATTCCACTGTGTGCTTACGAAACTAATGAAATTGTCCATCTTTACCTACGTTTGTTGACAGATCTCATTGACTCAAATATATTTTTAAAGAAGACTTAAAAAGATCCAAACTCATCACTGGTTTAAGCTATTTTAGTTAAAAATTGTCATTTTGTAGGATTTCTTGAATCTGCCATTGAAGAATACGAGCAAAGTGGGGCGGCCAGCAGGCCTTCACACTCTTGTTGCTATGCCCCAGGCGAAAAAGTTATGACTTAAAAGAGATTTTTTGTTTTTAAATCCTGAAATAATGCCTGTAATAATAATAATATTCAAATCATTTTTCTTGAAGACAATAACATTCAGGCAGATATTTCTGAAAACAAATTGTGAACCAGTACAAACTTCACATTGAGTTATAGCTCGCAACTTTTATTGTTCTTCTATATAATTACCAAAACAATGTAGGCTGTTCAACACAGATTGGTGTTGTATTGTTCAAAGATTTAAAATTGAATAAATAAATAAATAAACATGCGAAATATAATTGTATATTGACAAATTACTGGTAATTTTAGTTTTCATTGAATTGAGGCTCGAGTTGCGTTGGATTTGGACCAGGCTAAGTGCCGTCTATATGTAAAGTACATTTTATGATTGGTTTTCAAAATATTAATACTAAATACTGTTTATGCAGTTGTTGTATAGCGCATTATCTTCAAGCAAACTTGAATCCTTAATTCCGATTGGTTGAACCATAGCAACAAGAGGTGTGAAACCTATATCGCACTCTGCGTATTGCGCACACTCCATGTATAGAGCCCTTGCATATCGCGAAACGCTATAGGGATGCTGAGGTCACGCACACGTTTTTACACATAAAGAACACCTATCGCCCAATGATTTGCCTTCTTTGGCCTCAGTGAGGGCGCTTTTTGGCCTCAGTGAGGGCGCTTTTTGAGCGTGTGACATCATATGCAAGGGGTCTACTGCGCTATTGTAAGCTAAGTATACGCAAAACGTACAGCTGTTCCAACACCGCGTATTGTGTTAGACTGCGCATCAAGTTTGTTTAATGATGAATTCCAAGTGATCGTGGAATATGGTAAATATAGCGCGTCTGCGTCCCATATCCCCTGGTACGATATGGGATGCAGAAACGCTATATTTTTCCGTATTCCATTTGCGCTTTTGTGATAACTAATATTGTACATCATTGGTTTTTGGAAGAGTAATACTGAAATACAAGTATTATGCAGTTCTAGTACAGTGTTGTATAGCGCATTTATCACACCAAAGGGGTGTCTCAATAGACTCAACATTTTTACAACAGGGGCCGATTCCACAAAGAGATAAGACTAGTCTTATCTGAAGTTAGGACCAGTAACTGATCTTAACTTAAGACTAGTCCTGTTGGCATTGCCTAGGACTAGTCCTAAGTTAAGAAGAGTTTTGTGAGATCGACCCAAGGTATGCTAAGCTACGTTTGCTGAAATATGAACCCCATTTAACCCTTTCGTCTTCAAACCGCCCTAAGTCGCCCTGCCTGTTTCTCCTCAAACCACCCAAAATCGCCCTGCCTGTTACTCCTCAAACCGCCCAAATTTTCTGCTTAGTAGCTTTATGAACTATTGGGCCCAATTTCATAGAGCTACTTAATGGCGTTTTTGCGCTTACTGCGCATGTTTCCATTTCAAAGCCCTGCTAAACGTAAAACGAAAAGGCATGCTAACCTTCCGGTGCTCACTGTATGAAAATGAATGAATGCAAATCCATGGCGAAGGCACAAGCTGGCCGCCTAACTTTCTTGCTAACCTGTGAAATACTACGCAAATTTTTCTGCTATAGTTAGCACGAAAGTTTTCTAACCGTTTAGCAGCGCTATGAAATTGGCCCCTGAGTTAAGGAATGCAATGGCCTAGTGATGAGGAATAGGCCTTTACAATGATGTGCAATGATAGTTTCTTTGGAATTGCGCTATTCAAGAGCCTTTATTATTTATATGTTTATTGAAATGCATCGACTCTTGAAATGAATTGAATGAATTGACTCTTCCAAAAACACTAGAATGAATTAGCCCCACCAATGAATTATGCTAATTCCATTCGCGCATGAGTACACACTAATGGTTGGCAAACGGCATAGATTTGTGCACCTTCAGGCTTAAAACTTGAAGCTCAAGTTTTCTTAAATTATCTACAAATTACGAATTATAAAGAATACTTTACAAGTCACCTTATTTAAAAAAATCTATGAATACAATTTGCCCTTAACATATTCAGAGAATATGTTTAGGTGAAACTGTACCAATTTCAAAATTCATTAAAAACAGGTATTTTTATGTTCAGATTACAGCAAAACGGATTTAAATTAGAGTATAGCATATCCTCCAAATGGGATAGTATTATAATATTAGAAGTCACTCATAACAATGTCCAATTTTATTATCTAGATTGAGAAAACGTGGCAATTAAAGGGTCTGTATACGTTCGGTAATGACTTTGAAAATTAATGGCAATAAAAACTTATTTGGTGAGAAGTACATGAAGTACAGCATCTTTGGATAGTATAATGCATTTTGAGAAATTTTTCACTTCAAAGTCACTGCGGTTATGGAAACAGATACCACTTTTTATCCCAATTTGAATCTGAGAAGCGTTACTGCAGTAACGTTTCTCAGATTGTGTATTTCAATTGCAGATTATTCTTCCTGCGTGGACATAACCACTCCAGATTTTTAGCAACATCTCAAAAAACGCTACCACCTTTTGAAATGAAATTTTCACAGGTTAGTTTTATGGTATATATCTACAACTGTGTAGGATTGAAACAAACAGTGGTTTCCAATTACCAAACGTACATGTATACAATCCCTTTAAGAATGGTACATGTACAGACACATGAAATATATTCCCATTGGGCCATATACATTGTACACATCTCCAGATGTTAATAGTAAAATAAGTCAACTTGAATTAATGCATACTGTATATTCAGTTGGCGATAAACACCATGTGTGCATATATTTACTCTGCTGTGTAGATTTGTTCTTTGAGAACTTGTCTTGCTATTTATTCTACTGCAATGACTGCCGCAAGGTAGATTTTGGAGACTACTTAGTTCTGAATGGTTCTGAAAAGAACTGTCCTGCTTATTAACTACTACCTGGGCGGAAGGTAGGAAATCGGCTGGGACTACTACTTTCGCTTAGTGGATCGGGGACTTCTCGTTATTAACTTCACTGCCGCAGAGCGAGTTCTAAATTGGTCTCAACGTTTCGACTAGGCTGCTCTAGTTATTGTACCCAGTCCCCTGATATAACTTGACCTACAGTCGACCCTCGTTATAAAGAGCACTGTTATAAAGAGGTTCTGCTTATCAAGAGTACATTCTGAAGTCCCGAATCTCATTTCTGCTTTGTGTCTCTTTGTTTTGCTGTCCTCTTTTTAACAACGTTCCTGTTATAATGAGGTAATTTAGCCAGTACCATCCAACTTGTTATAAAGAGAATCAACTGAAATGTTAGATGTACATTTATTTCTGGTGACTGCACTATACAATGGTTCTCCCTTAATAGCAGGCCAAATGCCAGTTAAAACACCTGAGGACCAGTCCAAATTCTCTCCAAGTGGTCTGACTGGCTAGTTAAGTGCTAAAAAACCGTTTAATATGAAATATGGACTAGTTAAAAAAAAGCTGGGGGACTAGTGATATGATAAGGTCCTGCTGGATAATCACTAAACAAAATTAAGCACAAACCCTGCTATGTTCTGACACCCAAGAAGTAAGGCGAGAGTTACGGATATGGTTAGGATTAAGAACATACCTGTAGGGGTGTCGGAAACAGTGATTGCAGAACACATTGATGAAAAACATTTAGGGGAAAATGTACTGAATGATTTTATTTTTTTTTAAGAAAAAAAATATTGGCCGCTGGCTACTATTTTTGAAATTCAACATTTGTGACAATCAGTGCCAACAACCAGGTAGTTTCTGCCCAAACTCAAGGCTGTTTTAATTATGGATCAAATAGATGAGAATTAGAGATTTCAAATATTAGACCCCTGTAATGTACACACATAACCATCTCAAGTTACTGCATCAGAATGTTTAAGACATCAAATCACATTGATATTACGGTTGTGTTTTTCTTAAAGGCATCGTACACCTTTGGTAATTGTCAAAGAACAGTGTTCTCATTTGGTGTATTCCAACATATGCATAAAATAACAAGCCTGTGAAAATTTGGGCTCAATTGGTCATCGAAGTTGCAAGGAAATGATGAAAGAAAAAACACCCTTGTTGTACAAATTTGTGTGCTTTCAGATAGGAATAAAAACTTCTTGCAAGAAGTTTTTATTATTTAAGTGAGAAATTACCTCTTTCTCAAAAACTACGTTACTTCAGAGGGAGTCGTGTCTCACAATGTTTTATACCATCAACAGCTCTCTGTTGCTTGTTACCAAGTCAGTTTTTATGCTAATATATATTTTGAGTAATTACCAAACGTGTACAGTGCCTTTAAAGGTAGGGTGATATTGGTAAATACTCCAAAGTTTAATGACCATAAAAACTTACTTGGTGAGAAGCACTGCAGCTGTTGATAGTATCAATTTTTTTTGTTAAGATTCCCTACAAAGTAATATGGTTTTGAAAAAATTTCACCCAAAACGCATATGAATCCGAGAGACGAATCATGCACGAGTCATTTCCCAGATTTCTGAGGGCTGGTGCGAGTGTCCGTTCACGAATGCTGCGGCCAGAGATGCGGTTGGTACCCGCCGTCACCTCGCTAAACATGAATGGATTCAAAATTCTTGTGAAAATTACCGTGACAGTTTTTGGCTGTTTTCTCAGCAAGTAAGACACTGTACTCAACTAAAACTTTCACAAGTGACTTTTAATGTATCTTTCTTTATAATTTTGCCTACAAATCAGCATTACGTTGACAAAAACCAATCTATAACTCTACCTTTAAGACATCACACAACATTGAAATCACGGTTGTCTCAACTTTGATATAAATTAGCTATTTCTGAGAACTGAACGATTTTGGCGAGGGATGCCACATTTTTGTTAACTTGAGACAATTTACGCAAAGTAAACTTTGTGTCTGATTTTCATCATGTCTTTTCACTATGGGTCGCCCCTTCATCAGAGTCGGCCGCCCCAGCTGATGGCTGCTCTACCAGCACTGTATACCCAGGGCCCAGTCGCTTTGTAACGTACACCCGGGAACTGTCCGAGTCTTGGGATGCACCACTTTCCCCGAGGGGGGACTGACCGGATACAGGGCTGGTGTCAACTCCTGCGGTTTCTATACTTGCCGTATGAGGTTGAGAGTTTATTTGGGTGTTGTCACTCAGGGTCGAGTCCACTTCCATCGGAAGTAGGGGTGAAGAAGAGGCTTGCTGCTCATCACCTCTGTCTTTATCAACCTCCATTTCATCAGATTCCCCCTTCACATCATCCGTCTTGGAGTCTTCCGTTTTGAGTTCATCCCTCGGTGACGTGTCCACACGTAGAGGGTCAAGATTGGTGCCGCTACCAATCCCTGTCAAACCATACAGAGCAGTCGCTGTTTTGTTCAGCCCATCGCCTGAAGCGGCATTTTGCAAGCTCTGGCTTTCAAGTTCTTGAAGGTTCTCTCGTGAGTCGGATTGCACATTGTTGTCGAGCCGGTCGGTGACTTGCATTCCTAGAGATTCCTCTGGCATTTCAACAGCAACAGACTGCGACTGCACTGCTGGCACATCAGGTGCAATCCCCCGCCCTTCCAATAGCTTGTTGAACTCCCTCTGGTACTGGGCCCACCTCGGTGACTCCCAGGCGTCCTCTGTCATCGAGGAGCCAGCAGGAGCTTCAGAAAGTCTCTGCCCCGTACCGGACGTCAGAGTCTGACCGTGCCCGGAGAAAGCCCTGTAACCCCCGACCTGCTGACCCCCAGAGGTCACAACTCCGCTTCCGCCGGCCTTCAGTTTGCTTCGGACGCTGGTGATAAGCTCTGACCTTTGCTCCTCGAGATCAATAGGGTGTTGGGAGGGTCGACTTGTCGACGGGCTGTCGGATTCATCAACACCGGGTGTAATTGGGAAATGTCCAATGGGCTCCAGGCAAATCTCAATACGGTCTTCCATCGCATTGTAAGTGAATTTCTAAGGAGTTGAAGTGAAAGAAAAATTTCCATGCACAATTAATTAAGTGAAAGGCGAAGTTGTCATCCCCCGATTGGTAGACAAGGATATCCTCATAGGAAGAAGGGCTCCAACCAGGGCCCAATTTCATAGCGCTGCTAAAGCAGAAAATATTGCTTAAAATTGTTTCGCTTAGCAAAAATGAGCAGGATACCAGTCACAAATTGTACATGTGACATGGTAGTTTGGCTGGTAACCTTATTCTGGTAAGCATAATTTTGTTGTGCTCAGCTACTTTTGTGCTTAAGCAGCTCTATAAATTTGGGCCCTGGGCCCAATTTCATAGCGCTGCTTAACGGTAAGCAAATTTTCATGCTGACTGTAGCAGACAAACTTGCTTATTCAAAAGCGTAGTTCACAGGTTAGCAAGAAAACTAGGCGGCCATCTTGCACGTTCACCATGGATTTGCATTGTTACGTCATTCATTTTCATACAGTAAGCACCGGAAGGTTAGCAAGCCTTTTCGTGTGCTTACGGTCAGCAGCGCTATGAAATGGAAACTCGCTCAGTAAGCACAAAATCGGTCGTTAAGCAGCTCTATGAAATTGGGCCCAGGGTATAACTACATCACAGTTGGGATTAGTTTGGATGTTAAATGTCACAAAAACAGTAGCCGCCGCTAAAATATGGGATTCAAACCACTTCTAGCTACCGGGCAAGCTTGCTGGTCTAGTGGTATTACAGACATCTGCTCTAGAATGCAAAAGGTCATGGGCTCAAATCCCAACCGAGTATGACTGTGTTTTGTTTTTTGTTTTTCACAGGACTCGGGAAAGTACTGGGTATACGGTGCTTTACACACATCGGTGTATGGGTAAATAAAACACAAATAATATTCTTTATCCCCGATGCAACTTTAATTAAAATCGTTTCGGTACCCGCTGCTAAAATATAGGGTTCAAAGTGCCTTTAGCTACCAGGGCCCAATTTCATAAAGCTGTTTAGCAGAAAATGCTGCTTAGAAAATTTCTTTGCTAAGCAAAAAATGAGTGCGGCACCGGTGGCAACAGTATAAACTTTATGGAATGTTGGCTGGTAACCCGCTTCTGCTAAGCAAGATTTTTCTGTGCAAGTTTTTGTGCTTACAGGCTTTATGAAATTGGGTCCAGGCAAGCTCGGTGGTCTAGTGGTAAGCCATCTGCTCTAGTATGCCAAAGGTCATGGGTTGGAATCCTACTCGGGTCATATGCCTGTGAATTTGATTCGAACCAGGGTCCACTTTTAGGTCCACTTTTAGGGAAAAAACCACTGAGCCAACCTGAATGACTAAGTTCATAATGATTTAAGCAGCTCCATGAAATTGGATTCATACTACCTCTAGCTACCGGGGCAAGCTTGGTGGTGTTAAACATTGGGGCCCAATTTCATAGAGATGATTCAAAAGCAAATATTGATTAACATTTTTCTGCTGAGCAAAAAATAAGCAGGATACAAGTCACAGATTGTACATGTGGACTGGTATTTTGGCTGGTTACCTTATTCCGAAAAAGCATATTTTTGTTGTGCTTAGCTACCTTTTGTGCTTAAAGGGATTGTATACGTTTGGCAATTGGAACCCACTGTTTGTTTCAATCCTATATAGTTGTAGATATATACCATAAAACTAACCGGTGAAAATTTCATTTCAAAAGGTGGTAGCGTTTTTGAGATATTGCCGAAAATCTGGAGTGGTTTGTCCACGCAGGAAGAATAATCTGAATAGGAATACACACTCTGAAGCGTGACGGCCGTAACACTTCTCAGATTCAAATTTGTTGAGATAAGAAGTGATATCTTTTTCCATAACTGCAGTACTTCAAAGTGAAAAGTTTCTCAAAATTCATTATACTATCCAAAGCTGCTGTACTTCTAACCAAGTACGTTTTTATTGCCATTAATTTTCAGAGTCATTACCAAACGCGTATGATACCTTTAAACAGCAAATATTGCTTCAACTGTTTTCTGCTGAGCAAAAATAAGCAGGATACCAGTCACAGATTGTACATGTGGAATGGTATTTTGGCTGGTTACCTCATTCCGGTAAGCATAGTTTTGCTTAGCTACCTTTTGTGCTTAAACGCATCGTACACGTTTGGTAGCATAAAAACTGACTTGGTAACAAGCAACAGAGAGCTGTTGATAGTATAAAACATTGTGAAAACCGACTCCCTCTGAAGTAACGTAGTTTTTGAGAAGAGGTAATTTCTCATTAAAATAATAAAAACTTCTTGCAAGAAGTTTTTATTCCTGTATCTGAAAGCACACAAATTTGTACAACAAGGTTGTTTTTTCTTTCATCATTTTCTTGCAACTTTGATGACCAATTGAGCCCAAATTTTCACAGGCTTGTTATTTTATGCATATGTTGGGATACAGCAAATGAGAACACTGGTCTTTGACAATTACCAAACGTGTACGATGCCTTTAAGCAGCTCTATGAAATTGTGCCCTGCTCTAGTATGGCAAAGGTCATGGGTTCGAAATGTTTAGTGAAATTAAACCCTGGCTTCATCAAAAAGTTGAGATGTGAAAAGGTGGGAAGACCAATTAAACAACAGCAAAATATTACCTTGTTTTGAACGGATGGCAACACAAAGTGCTTGCCATCCGTTAGCCCCAAGTCCCTCTCGACGATAGCGTAGAACGTACCACCCCTCTCAAATAATGCACTGTGCTGCTGGACGTAGGTCCACATATCGGTGTTGGTCAGAGTCGCCATCAGGTTCAGTGAGTAGAGACGAAGGTCGAGATTGTCACCTGATGAATAAATTAACATCCATTTGCATTTCAATTTGTTGAGTAGGCCTAAAACTTTAAAGTTATTGTACACTTTTGGTAACAGCTCAAAATCATCGCCACATTTTGTGTGATTCAACATTTGCATGAACAAACAAACCTGTGAAAGTTTGAGCTCAATTGGTCATCGAGATCACAAGAAAATAGTGAAAAGAGACCTTATGTGTTTTCTGTTTTTTCAAAATATCGCGTGTGATAAAAGCTATTGTTTTACTCATTTCTCAGAAACGATAGCACACATGTTTCAGGCAGAAATATTTTAAGGAACCCTTTCAACCATTACTTACTTTAAATTATGTAAGTTGTGTGTGAATCTGTGAACATCTGTGTTTTTCGATCTTACCAATAGTGTACAGGACCTTTAAGCAGGAAGCAATCAGACCAAAGGGGTATGAACGGAGGTCAAGATTTTCACCTGATGAATAAATTAACATGAATTTGCATGTCAATTTGTTGTGAAAGACCTTTGATCTAACAAGTAGGATGGGTGGTTAAAACTGTCACCTGATGAATAAATTAACATGAATTTCCATGTCAATTTGAAGCCACAAACCTCAGATCTAACAAGAAGGGGGTTACAATTTACACCTCACAAATATACATCAACATGAATTTGCATGTCAATTTGTTGAAAACACCTCAGATCTAACAAGTATGACATGTATGATGGGAAGTCAATCTGAGCGACACCTGGTGAATAAATCAACATGAATTTGCATGTCAATTTATTGAATGAGGCATTAGATCTAACCAGTAGGTTAGAAGGCCAAGAACACCACCAGATGAATAAATTAACATTTATTTGCATATTGATGAATGGCTAGTACCTGTTTCCTGTTGCAGACTTTCCATGCCCCTCATGATCTCCTCCCGATTTGAAAATCGGTTTGATCCTACCTCTGGGAAAGTAGAAGAGCCCGGGATGGTGCTTAGTGAATGTTGAGCCCGGTCCGATAACCCCATGTCCATGGGCTGACCTGTGATCAAAACAAAATTAATAAATGATTTTGAAAACATGATAATAAATAACAATGGAAACTTTTAAAGCGCCGGTATCTGGCGCTGCTCTTCAAAAACAACAAATAAAAGAAAAATTGCATTACATAAGTAAATAATAATAGTGGCTTCTTATATAGCGCACATATCTGTCACTCAGTGACGCTCAAGGCGCTTTAACATTCATTATTTTCCTGCAAGGTATTTTGGAGCTACATTTTTGAAGTATGAGACCAAGTCCTTTACATAGCACCATGTAATGGTTTACAAGGTGCTGTGGCGCAATATGCTGCCAATCAAACCAGGAACACCGGGGCGAACCCCTTCTCTTTTCGATAAGTGCACTGGGTTCTTTTACGTGCATTACACAACACACGGGACCTACGGCTTAACGTCCCATCCGAAGGACGAAGCATGTGGTTAAGTGTCTTGCTTAAGGGCACAAGTGTTACGACTGGGATTCGAACCCACACTCTGCTGATCAGAAACACCAGGGCTTGAGTTCGGTGTTCTTATCCGCTCGGCCACGACACGCCACAAGTAGAAAAAAGAGTTGACAAAATGTTTCTTTATGCAGGTAGGATTGATGATTCGCCATTTTTTTCCTGAAGGAGTTTTTGTAGTGCAGACCGTAAGCCACGATGCCCTGGGGCATATAATCGCACAAGATCACTTAAATATGCTGGGGCATCACCTTGTAAAATCTTGAAAATAATGAGGCACAGTTTGTATTTAACTCTCTGTTGAATGGGGAGCCAGTGCAAGTCGGCTAACCGGGGTGTGATCTAGTCTTACAAATTGTTTTGGTCAGTCAATTTTACCTCAACAATTGTTTTTTAATCCATTACGTGAATCCCCCCATTAAAAGCAGGCCCGAACTTGCCTGTGACAAACTGGGGTCCGTACTCAACAGTTTGGGAAAGAGCAGTTTTCAACACGATCTTTCTTATCTGATCAAAAGTTCATGAGGCGTGAACATGTGGTTTAGGGTGTCACTGCCTGTGAGTTTACTGACACAGGTTCTTGTTTATAATGTGAAGTATTGGGAAACAGTGTTAAAATGTTATCATGAAAATAACTTTGAATCATAAAAATCGACCAATTTAAAATCGACCAAATATATCTTGAAAAATCGAATAAGAAACAGTAGGACTTTCTCTCTGCTCTTCAGCATTTTGGTTAATTGACACCAATAGTAGGCCTGTGGGTCAGGATCACTGGCCTTTGGGAAGTGGGTTCCAAGTTACAACTACTTAACTGAGTCACAGTGTAAGTGGTGAGTAGAATTCAGAGATTTTGGTTAATGGGAAATTCACGCAAGGCGTCGTCAAAACACACCCCTGATGAGCAACCAAGTTTGTCCACAGTTCTCACCTTTAGATGACACGACCTCCACGGTAACCCTGTCGCCGTTCTGCAGGGGTACCGGTTGGCTCTCTTGGCCCTCCGTGGGTGCCGTCAGTTCCTTCGGAGGGAATCCATACCGGATCTTCTGGCTGTCTGCTTTGACGTTCAGCTCCAACTCAATCTTTCCCTGGAGCTCCGAGAACGTTGTGCTGGGCTCCAAGACAAGCGTTGCCTTGTTTTGAAATAACAAAAAGATTTACCAAATTATAAATGTTGTTAAAAATGTTTTTGTCTTGGTAAGCACCGGGTAGACCATGGATATTAACCAGTTAAGGCTTTGGATCTTCCATTTTTCCTTTCCACCCTGACAGGATTTGTTTTCTAGCAACTGCCAAAATAGTTTTGCTTTGAGAGTATAGTTTGCATAAAGGATTTGTTGTTTCTCTATTTCACTATGAATTGCACAACCTCAGCCGTGAGACAAGGCCGCCAATTAGGTGCATGGCTAGAACAAGGCTGGAATCTTAGTCCAATTCTCAGTTCTGAAAAGAACTGTCCCGCTTATTAACTACTACCTGGGCGGGAGGTAGGAAAATGGGTTGTACTAGCCAAGAACTCCATGGAGAGAAGACACGGAAGGAAGGTCTTAGAGATGGAAGGCGAGAAGGTATCACTACACCAACCCGACCGCCCAATGTCCAAGTGGCCCTATTAAAACAGGGCTACAAAATGACATTCTGAGTATCTCTTCAGATTTACCTGCTTTCCATCAGAACTCGTCAGCCGGATCCTCTTGGTCTTGGGCGCATCCTTGGTAACCGGCGTACCGGTATCCATGTCAACTGGAGCCATCTTGTTATCACTTTCATCGTCTCTACGTCTCTCTTTGGTACCGGGCGATTGTTTGTGCTTTCTTGTCTCCTCTGATGGAGATGACAACGACGACGAAGCTCTGTTTTGTTGAGAGGGCGCTCTCTCTTCTACTCGTCTCCGTACATTCCTCTCCGCCTCGCTCATGTCCAGTTCTTCCTTGTGGAGCGTCTTGGACTGAGATGAAGCAGATGGGTGTGAGGAAACAAAATACAAGTCTTTTTATTGCTAGCGTTGGGAAGTTTTAACCTGTTAACCGCAAACAATTGTTGAAATCCGTTTCCACATTTCCTTGTAACAGTTAAACGACGCCGACAGTAAAAATATACGACACCTTCCTTTCTTTAAAATGTTAGCCCCAGACACTATCCAGGGAGAATGATTGACATCCTTTTTGTCGGTAGATTGTTTTGTAAGGTTACCAACCAAAATACCATTTCATATGTACCATCTATGACTGGTATCCTGCTCAATTTTGCTCAGCAGAAAATTGTTAAGCAATTTTCTGCTTAAGCAGCTCCATGAAATTTGGCCGCGCTTACAAGTTTGTGAATTTTGCTGTTGTATTCTATTAGCAACAGAACTTGAAAAAAAAAGAGAGCACTGGTGGCATTGTTGGCTTGAGCGTAAAGCGCTTGCCTCTCATTACTGTGGCCCTGGCTCAATATGTAACTAGAGTTGTGCAATGGTTCTCTCCTAAGCCCTGAAGCTTTTTCTCTGAGCCCTCCCGTTTTCCTCCCTCCGAAAAAAATCAAACATTTTCGATATCAGGCTGTGCTCCGTGATCATATATGGGTCGATGTGGCTGGCTGCCAAAGGCGCCCTTGCATGCCTGCGGCTTGAACCCGTCGTAGCCGCGTCCAAGTACGGATGATACCCTCCCAATTATTACTGTTATTATGACTGACTGCCATGGTGTTAAGAGTGAGATTCAACTTACGGAAAGTCCAGTTAGGATTATCTTTGACGGCATATCATCCAGCACGGTCCCCTTCTTGTCTCTGGGGTACAACGTCCTCGGGGAACTACTTCCACTCCCGGGTGATCCAGCTCTGTCGGCAAGGTCATCCAGATCGGTCGAACGAGGTCTAGGAGTGTGTCCCCCCGGTTCAGGTTTACCCCTTTGGTGTTCGGGAGTGTGCTCCCCAACGGAAGGGGAGCTCGATGCTGACTGGTCGAAGCTGCTTGTGCTCGGCATGTCCTTCAAGCTGATTGGCTTATATTCTTCCTCTTGTGTTGCCGTCTATTATTTCGAGCAAATACAAAAAGGTTCTCATGAATAACTAATGAGTAGGCGTGTCCATGATAGCATCATGATTTATGCATGAGTAGGAATTGCCCACTGCAGCAGTCTAGAAAGCATTCAAGTAGACTAAGGGATCTTGTCACAATAATCCAGGACAGGTAGTCAGATAACAATCCGATTTCAATTTTTTTTAGGATTTCCGTCGGACTGTAAATGTATTTCTAAGACAGACATGGTTTTGCCCCTCTGAAAGACACAAAGTTAACCGATGCACTAAAGACATGACCCCATGCCAATGCACCCCGCTGAGCGCTCTGCGGTTTGACTGGCTGATTAAATGTAGTTTAAACAAACTTGCGGTTTTGGAGTGATCTGGAAATTTTTGAGGTCATTGTATTTAACTAAGATGTGTAGAGGAGTTGATTATAGTGAGCCATGTAGAGACCCCCTGCTTGTTTTACAGTAGGTAGCAATCCAAGTCTCTGCGGTTTGTAAACAAATGTAACCCCAGGCACTGTGAACTTCTCCCATGTTTACTCCGACACCCAATTTCTAAACAAGGTGAATCAACGGCGGGTAAAAAACCTTGTCCTGGACAGTACTTATCCGCTGGTTGTCCTGGACTAATTTTGACAAGGTCCCTAAGGCCGTGTTCGAATTAGCAGTCATGATATGTTGTTTGATACTCATCAAGAAAAATAAAGGTTCAGTCCCCACTCACATTCTGAAGGATAGTCTCCACAACTTGCTGCACTAACTTCTCGCTGCCAAACTCCCCCGGAAAGTGCTTCTGGACCAGGGCCGAGGCGATCTCGTAAGCGTTGCTGTTGCGGGCGGTGTTCGACTCCCCCTGAAACCACATCACGTCCTCCGTAAAGAACTGCCCCCTCCACTTCAATGAAACTGGAAAACTTTTTGAGAAAAAAAAAGAACGAGACAGATGGGTTTAGTAATGTGTACTTGTCTAGTCCTAGGGAGTCTTTAATAATTATATGTATGGTCATAGATTGTTTTTTGTTAACGTAATTCTGATTTATTGGAAAACAAATTAAGAAAGATACAATAAAAGTCACATGTGAAATGTTTCAGGTGAATACAGTGTCTACTTGATGAGAAAACAGCAAAAAACTGTCAAGGTATTTTCACAAGAACTTTGAATCTATCCACGTTTAGCGAGTTGACAGCGGGTACCAACCGTATCTCTGGCCGCAGCATTCCCAATTGGACACCAACCCACAGAAACCTGGGAAACAATTCATGCATGAATCGTTTCTCAGATACAAATGTTTTTATTGATTTCTAATCAACGGGGGGCATTTTAGACAAAATAATTTCACTGGATGCTTACTACCGTAACCATCTTTAAAACAAGTAAGCTTTCGGATAGAAATTAAACACTTCATTTAAAAAATTTATAGGGGGGTCATTACCAACGTATGACCCTACCTTTAAATCGAGCAGTCTACTGCATTGAATTAGTGTTTTGGTGGCCGAGTTGTCAGAGTGTGGGTTCGAATCCCAATCATGACAGATATGTACAGCAAGCAGTATTTACGCATATTGCATAGTTGAGCAATCACAAAAATAATTGATTACGATCAATTAGAACTCTTCTCGCGGCCAAAAGCCCAAACAGATGGCGTATATCGGAACTATCAACTGTAGATGCAAAATGATGCCCTTTATTGTGTTTCTTTGTCATACGATAAAATCCCCACGACATCAGTCTGTGGCGTGTCGTGGCCGAGCCGCTTAGAGCATCGGACTCAAGTTCTGGTTGCTGAGTCATCAGGGTGTGGGTTCAAATCTCGGTCATGACACTTGTGTCCTTGAGTAAGACACTTAACTGCAATTGCTTCTCATCACCCAGGGATAAATGGGTACCTGTGAGGGCAGAGATGGTTCTTGTGACTGATTTAGCTTAGTGCGCTACATACTTGGCAGCACAGGCTGTATACTCCCCAGGGAGCTGAAATGATTTAAGGAAGGAAATATATGGCCCAGTGACCAGGGGTAATAATGTTTGATGCGCAATGATCATTCTTTGGAATTGCGCTATAGACGATGTGACTGGTGACATCACATGTTAACAAAAGAGCCACCAAGCCTGGACTTCCTGCAGGCACGATTTGTACACAGCTCAATGAAAGCATTAAAATTGATATTTTATGGAGATTGCACTGTCTAAATTTTATCAACTTTTGATATGACGAAAGGGGGCACATCTCAAAACTTGTTCAGCTGTTACTTTTGAAACTCTTGGATTTATGTGGAAATTATGACACAAAATGTAAACTTTCCCATATGACCAGTGCAGTATCTTGCCTGGTAGAAAGGCCCAAGAGTGTACAGGGTTACACTAATTGTTAACAAAGGTCACATGGTCTGTATAAGAGTTGATATTATTATTATTACTAAAATCAAATTCTTACATAGCTGGGTTGTTGTCGTACTCTTGCCCATCCCAGTAGTGCTTGAATCCACAGTTACACTTAGTCCTGGGAGCCGGTGTGGTGGTACGGTCTCCGTTGAAGTAGACGATGCTGCCGTCTGACTGGATCTGACGGAGTTGCTTCCTGCAATTATTCAAGTGGAAAACAATTCTTCCATCACATCAAGAGCAAAAACATTGTATAACAATAGTCTGTCTAATCACTGATTAATTCCTTTTTCTCCCTCTTCCCACCTTTGACTTAATAATAATAATAATAATAATAATATAGCGCATTTTACAATAAATGTCTCAATGCGCTTTACATTAGTGCCCTGGTCATTGAGCCAATTACATTCCTTTAATCTTGCTCAGCTCCCTGGGGAGTATACAGCCCTGGGCAACCGCGGCGCTCCGAAGGCTTTTTCAAACACAATGGCAACCTCTACCCCTCGCAGGTACCCATTTATACCCCTGGGTGAAGAAGAAGCAATTAAAGTTAAGTGTTTTGCTCAAGGACACAAGTGTCATGACCGGGATTCAAACCCACAACCTGATGACTAACCACCAGAACTTGAATTCGATGCTCTTAACCGCTCGGCCACGACACCCTACAAGTCTTTTGTGTTTCCAATTTCTTGTGGTTAAGCCTGTCCCTTCCCTCCTACCCCCCCCCCTTTGTCTCCTTCTCATTGATCATCCCTGTATCTTGCTTTTCAACATCTTACAACATTATCACAGTTCAAGAGAAATGTGAACAGACATCTTCTATCCCCTTGTAATGGTCTTGATTTTTCTTGTAACCTGCTAATTCTTATTGCTGCTGCAGGGCAGACTTTACGGATTTGGCGGAATTGTCATAGCTATCTTCACAATCCCTGAGTGAGATAAGTTTGCTCTAGCACGCTCTAGTCATTCTTCATGAGCTATTTTCAGTTCCGGCTTCTGACCGGTCTTACCCCTGACACCACGCACACTGTGACGGTCTCATCGTAGACTGATCCGGAACCAGTTCATCCTTTGACGCATCGTAGGAGCAGTTCAGTTCTGTTAACAATTTGGAAACAAGACAATTATAAATTTTCTTCTACAGAGCTCATAACATTTGGATTTCAGAACTTGTTCTCTTAAGCCGATAGTAACCCATGCGGCGAGTCGCCACGCACACAGAAAAACGTGCCAGACCATGTTTATTCGGGCAAAAATTTACAAGTACATGTACAAACATTAAAAACATACGTTAAACAACAATGGGATGCCCAGGAGAGCATATAAGTTAACAAATTTAACTGTCGCCAAAAGACGCATGTCTCCCAAATCCCAGAATAAGCAAGAAAATACCAAAAAAATAAAAGAAACCAAAAAACATGGTCTCCTCTTGGCCAATCAGAATGGATAGCCTAACCCGTGTATTTAAGAATATCCAATACATAAAACAAATTCTCACCGTGCAGTGGGAAGGCGTAGACTTTCCCCTCCTGCAGCCGACCGTGCAGCTTCTTAGCGAGGTCGTACAGTTCCCCGCCCTGTCGCAGCCACTCCAACGGAATGTTGCTCTTCTCGATCTGAGAGAGGGCGCTGCACAGGAGGCAACGGAACAGCTGCTTGTTCTCCACGGCACGACGGGTGTTCTCAACGATGATGTTCTGGTGAAGTCCGACGACACCTGGAAGAAATTTTTTTTAAACAAGACTTGTGACTGCGGCGAACAGACTGGCCGTCAGTCCTTCATGCTTTTAGAGAATAAATAATATAAGAAGCCACGCATACCTGCATACCAATCTAAGATTAACTGTAAATAAACGCAAATATGACTCCATCACACCAGGGCCCAATTTCATAGAGCTGCTTAAGCACAAAAAGTAGCCAAGCACAACAAAATTATGCTTACTGGAAATAGGTTACCAGCCAAAATACCATGCATCATGTACAATTTGTGACTGGTATCCTGCTTATTTCTGCTGAGCAGAAAATTGTTAAGCATTCTTGAGAAGCTCTATGAAATTGGGCCTTGGGGCCGATTTCACAAAGAAATAAGACTAGTCTTATCTGTTCGTTAGGACCAGTAACTGGTTTTAACACGTTGACTGTCGCCTACGAGTATATTCGTAGTAACAGGTGTAACGGATTCTGCCACTATGAGTATACTCGTAGAGAATGAAAGGCTTTTGTATAGTGAATTGAATACACTGGCATCGCTGAGAACGCAACGAATACCCTTCTGGCAGTGGTGAGGCCACATCATTAGAATTTGTATGCTACAACATGTAGACACAAAAAAAAGTACCTATTTGGTATGCGCGCATGCGCACCACACTTGGATGCTTGGCAAATGGGATGCCCCTACGAATTTATGACCGGCAGTCAACGTGTTAACTTAAGACTAGTCCTATCTCTTAGCATTGCCTAGGACTAGTCCTAAGTTAGGAAGAGTTTTGTGAAATCGATCCCATGTCTCATGAATTTACACTGGCTTCTAATGAGTCCTTCAAGAAGGCAAAGATGAAATATAGAAGGATTTAAGAGGGTGAGGGCTAAATTGTTTAGGAAACCGTCTCTTCATGAGAATAATAATTGTTTGTTTAGAATACATAATGGTACCTGACTGTGACATGCCGACGTTGTTTGACGACTGTCTCATGAACTTACCATCAGAGTTATAGGTCTAGAGCCCGTCAGGGTATCGTTACCGGTCTCAGTATCAAGACCGGTCTCAAGACTGGCGGTCTCGAAACCCAATTTTGTTGAGGTCTCAGCTGTTTCCAAGACTCACCTGACTGTAACATGCCAACGTTGTTTGACGGCTGTCTCGTGAACTTACCATCAGTGTTACAGGTCTAGAGACCGGTCACGGTATCGTTACCGGGCTCAGTATCGAGACAGGTCTCGATATCGAGGCCGGCCTCAAGACCGCTATTTTGAAACCCAATTTGTTGAGGTCTCCAGGTCTCCAGGCTGTTTCCAGGCCTCGATTTTGAAGATTCGGTCTCGGTCTCGCAGCAAAAGGCTTTGAGGGTCTCGTGTCGAGACCTTTCAAGACATTAATTTCATATTCGTCCAGAAACATGCAAAAATAGAAAAAGGAACCCAAAAGAATAATAAATTGTTGAAAGCGTAATTTTCAAACTGGCCATGCGTTTTGTTTTTTTCTTGGAGGGCGGTGCAGCGTGGTAACGATTTTTCTTGTACTTCATAATAAAGTTAAGATTTGTACGAGGTCTTCATCTTAGTCTTGGTTCTCAATGGGTAGGTCTCCCCCTCGGACATTGAGGTCTCGGTCTGAGTCTCCGTCATTGTCTCAATGGCAGGGTCTCGGGTCTCGATCTCGGACTTTATAGTCCCGACTACAACACTCCTTACCAGTTCGTTTGTAGATATAATGATGCACATCTGCAACTACCGCTGGGTGCAGGTGATATTTCTCCACAAACACCTCTTCCATGGCTGCTGCCAGCCTCTGTACATACTTGTCCTGTCAAGTGAAGTGAAAAGGTAGAGACTAGAGTGAGGTAAGAATGTCGTGTCGTGGCTGAGCGGATAAGAACACCGAACTCAAGCTCTGGTGTTTCTGATCAGCAGAGTGTGGGTTCGAATCCCAGTCGTGACACTTGTGTCCATAAGCAAGACACTTAGCCACATGCTTCGTCCTTCGGATGGGACGTTAAGCCGTAGGTCCCGCGTGTTGTGTAATGCAGGTAAAAGAACCCAGTGCACTTATCAAAAAGAGAAAGGGTTCGCCCCGGTGTTCCTGGTTTGATCGGCAGCATATTGCGCCACAGCACCTTGTAAACCATTACATGGTGCTATGTAAAGGACTTGGTCTCATACTTCAACAACACTCCACAATACCTTGCAGGAAAATAATGAACGATAAAAGCGCCTTGAGCGTCACTGAGTGACGGATATGTGCGCTATATAAGAAGCCACTATTATTATAATTATTATGATACTCTAACCAGGACATTCCTGAAAAACATGGGCCTGGGTTCCCCCTTATTCTAGACCAAAAATCTCCCAGATGTTACAATTCAGGAGGTTTACAGACTGACCCACAAGCCTACTTGCTGCTGTCAAATAACCGAAATGCTGAAGAGCAGGGAGAAAGTCCTGCTGTTTCTTATTTGATTTCTCAAGATAACTTTGGTAGACTTTTATGATTCAAAGTTGCTTTCAAGATAACATTTGACACTGTTTCCCAATGTTTCACATTATAAACAAGAACCTGTAAAATGTTGTCGATATTTGTGTCAGTAAACTCACAGGCAGTGACACCCTAAACCACATGTTCATACCTCATGAACCTTTGATCAGATATTAGAAAGATCTTGTTGAAAACTGCTCATTCCCAAACCGACCGACCGGAGTTTGTCACAGGCAAACTCAGGTCTGCTTTTAATGGGTGATTCACGTAATGCTCTTCTTACACCGTGTTCACCATTCCGACCTTTGACCTTCAAACTCCTTGACCTGAAAGAAAGAAAAAATCTCACTGGAAGGGACCTATTCCCTCCAACGGTGCACATGTCGTCCTCATCGAACTGAATGTAGGAATCGATGAGCTCATGGGGAGTTCCCCAAGCCTTGGTTAACATCCATCGGGGCAGACGGGGCAACAAGCGTCCTGTGACAAAATCAAAGCAAACACACATCATTTTGTTGCTTAAAGGCATCGTACACGTTTGGTAATGACTCTGATAAATAATGGCAATAAAAACTTACTTGGTAAGAAGTACAGCAGCTTTGGATAGTATAATCCATTTTGAGAAACTTTTCATTTTGAAATACTGCGGGTATGGGAAAATGTATCACTTTTTATCCCCAAAAACATTTGAATCTGAGAGCGCATAACGCTTGACAGCGCGCTCTGCGTAGTCTCTAACACAGAATGGATCAACCACAGGACTAATTAAAATATCCAATACAATTGGATATTTCAAAGTCACGCTTCCAGGGGTTATGAACAAGCAAGGTATTCTGGGAAAGAAAAAAAAGAGGGCGCTGCGAGATCGTACACCACTTAGACTGAGGTTGCCCCAACACCCCCCCCCCCAAGTCTTTTTGGCTAGAAACTTTCCAGGGATAGTACAAGTTGAAATAATCCCAGCAACTGCTGGATACGATATTAAATTGGCAAATTGGAAAGTATTTTCATCTGCTTCACAAAGGAGAACTAAATGCTGTCAACAACAAAAATCTGTTTCTTACCTTTCACCCCTACAAGAGCGATGAAGTGGTTGCGTCCAGAGCTGCTCCAGGCAACACACAATGGCTTGTTGAGAACTCCGTCTTTCCCACTGCAGGACTCGTGGGGAACAAACGCAGGTAAAAACACACCTGAGGGGGATGGGGGAGGGAGGGGAGAAATAATTTTATGTAAAGAACTCCCAAAGGTATCAGCTTATCATTAAAGAGGAAGGGTGACCAATTCGATTTTGTGATATATACTCATTTTCCAATAGATACATGTACATGTAGAGTCCTCATGTAAGTGGGGACAAAATTACAAGTCTCTAACCTCACGTTAAAATGGTGTAAATTGCCATTGTATTGTGATACCCTTCCAGTGCAAAATTTGTCAACATTCAAAACATCTGATGACGTCATTCTGAGAAAAAAATGGGTCTGTTAACTTGTGTACGGGGATGTTTTGGTTCATAACTGACTTTTTCAGAGTGAAATTTGAAACATGACGTCATTAGATTTCATCAACTAATGGATCTTTACATTCCAAGGGGAATTTTTTGTAAGTCAAAATGTCAAATTCATGGCTGTTTTGACTACATGTTATCGAAAGTCAGGAATGAACCAAAACATCCCGTACAAAAATGTACAGACCAATTTTTCTCAGAATGTTGTCATCGGATTTTGTTGGATGTTGACAAATTTTGCACTGGAAGGGTATCGAATACAATGGCAATTTACACCATTTTAAAGTGAGGTTAGAGACTTGTAATTTTTTCCCCACTCACATGTGAGGACTCTATTGGAAAATGAGTAAATCACAAAAATTGAAATAAATACCTGGGACATTAGCTGAGAGGACATCACGTGGCCATGTTTAAACGTTCCATACAAACACGATTAGCCTTGTTTAAACATATCCTGACCTTATCGAGTCAGATGATTGCGCGGAGAGCACAAATTTCCGGGCCCAACTTCAGTTGGTAGGGTACATGTACATAATTTGGCTTGAGCAAGTTTGAAAGTTGCGAGCAATAGTTTAAAACTTAAGTACAAAAATTTGAAACTTGCACAAGGAGCTACTCTAGTGCTCAACACATACACCATAGAAATACAATGCAGATTCAGATTTGTTCTCAACTTTTAAAGATTTTTGAACATTTTTAACAAGAGGTATTTAAGAATTGGGATAAAAGAGTGGTGAATAAGTCTTAAAATGTCCGTTTTAAACCTGGCAAAGGCATCCTTTATCACACAGTAGCGACCCTGCCGGTTTTAAACAGATGTTTACGTCCTTGGAACGCTCTTTCATGTATGTCGCACCCTAGTAGGACCGGCTTTGTTGGCTTTAGGTTTCTTTCTTTTTTGTCTTGGTATTTTCATCTCTGTAAAATGCCTCGGGACCCTTATTTAGGTTAACAGAATTTCATAAAAGCCATTTATTACTATTATTATTAGTATCTATTACAGTATTTCATTTTAATATTTCTGAAGATAATTGGTGTTACCAGAATAATCTCCTGAACTTTGAAGACCTTCAAGAGAGTCCAGTAGAATGATCGGACGATGAAGAACATTCGCCAAACCAAAGATGTGAATATTCTGAAGTCCAAAGGCTTCCGTCTCGCTGGGTAGATAATCCGGATCACTCTCAGCAATGATCTGCGTCCATTCACTGCTGTCCAGAAAATCCTTGAAGTGGTTCTTGTACTTCGTGATATTTGCCAAGAAGTGCTTCTTGAGGCTCGTCCTCAGTGCGTGCCAGAAGAGCTCCCGCCCAACCAGGGCGCGGGAGATGCCGTGGACGAGACAGTGCCCATCCCCGTCAGCATGGATGGGGATCAGAACCTCCTCGCTCCCGTTCAGCTCGTTGATGAAGTTCAAGGTGTCCTTGAGGTACTTGGCGCTGCCCGTCTGGTCGCGCCCGTATCCCATGATCCCGATGTGCTCCGGTTGGATCAGGAAGCTACGGCTTCCCAAGATGCTGCAGTCGAACACGTCGCTGCCTTGGTTCAACGACGTCAACGGCTGTGCTTTGCCCTGTTTGTCCATGCCGTAGAATGTCAGCAGAGGGCTCAGAAGCTTGCAGTGGTAGTTGGAGAGTCCGAGGACCTTGACTGAGTCGGCCGTCTGCTTCGGGACAACGTTCCCGACCAGGATGTTGCGGACCATGTTGTGGAGCGCCACTTCGGGGTCGGTGACCTCCTGGACGTTACTCAGGGATGCCCGCTCATGGCGCTGCCCGCATCCTGTGCACTCTATGCTCGAGTCGTATGACGGGAAGTAGAGTTTTGTCTGGCATTTCTCATCAGGGCAGTGACCACTCAGCATGCGGTAACGGTCTTCAACCTGAGACGAGGATCGGGAAAGCATCTTTGCAGATGATGGGTCAGGATCAATTCAAATCCTGTAGAAAGAGAATTATCTTGGTATTGAAAAACACTTGGTCCTAGGCAGTGGATATTTTGCGGGCACCGGCTATTTTTTTGTAAACGTTATAAAGCCGCAACAAAATTGTACATGCACAGTGACTGTTTTTGGAGGACTTAGACATTCCATGTTAAATGTTAGTCTGGTTCCGTGCCAACATCGTCGTTACATAGTTACTTCGTAATTAATGTACAAAATTGTGTTTCAAGACAACTGAGTGTGAAAGTTTGATCGGTTTTCTGCCATTCAATGGTCATCATAGAAAGGTTAAATTCTGCATGGGAATGGGAAAACATCTCTTTGGGGTGATTTTAGACAACAAAAATATAACACTAAAAGTATGCCAGATTTGTTGCCATGTTATTGCTTACACTAACACTGCACTGTCTTTAGTATTTTTTTTTTTTTCATTATTTACAGCCTTAGTTTTGTTACTGGAAAGAAGTACTTTTTGTGTGCCTGGAAGAAGGGCCTGACGTATAAGCCTGACGCCCTTCGACCAGGCACACTGCTTTTTTATCATTTATTTTTACCAGTTTTACACTTAGACTTAGTTTAATTAAATGCAAACATTTGTATTCTAGCGAAATATCAGCAGGATGGGGAAGTCCCAACACTGGTGGAGTGTTTGCTCTACCATACCAAAGCATGATATTATCATTGATAAAATAAACACTACGTTTCCCATCCGGAAAAAACCCCCACTACGACTACGGTACGAGATTGTTGTGTCTCATTTATCATTTAGTGAATGGCTGATTTCCACTTCATTCTAGCTCTATACAATATCGTATTGACGATGCGCGACTCGACTGTTTAAGAAATTTAGTATAGGAGTGTAGAATAGAAAAGTTTTTGTAATGATTGTGTAATTACAAAATGAAACCAATTTAACGTCGGAAAAAACAACTTTTTCTCCTGTTCTTTCTCTAAATTAACATGCAGAAGAGAACTATGATCATAATTATAATACACACATTAATATTACAATTGGTTTTCAAAAAACGAAGAATTTAAGAATGTTTTTTTTCACCAATTAATGACGATCAGCCTCATTCTTCTGACGGCTCAATGTTATTTCTTCGTTGGCTGAAATGACCTTTATGCAAATTTTGAACTCTTCTTTTCGGGGGGGGTGGTTAGGGAATGGTTAAGACTTTTTGGAGCATCAAAACGTATATAATTTGTGTATTTAACTTTTTAAACTTTAACAAACAGGGAGGAAGAATAATGACAAATAACTCTTTGAAAAAAAGTTGTTTGTTTACTTCATTTTATTCTCTTGAAATTTGGTAATTTACTCCCACAAAAATTAGGAGAACAATGTCGGTGAGTGAGGGCGCCCTTCAAACAGTCTAGTCAGGAACCCAATGGACGTGTTGTGAGTAATTGACTTGTGCTAAAAACAGAACAACTCGATCGATTGTTTGGATATTGGCTGTCACTGTCAGACAGAAAGTGGGAAAACATGGCAGAAAAGCTAACTGAAAATCCGAAGAGGGGTATTCTCAAAGCGAAGGGGCATTATGAAGATCCAGCAAACAAGCCTGAGTAAGTGCAGTGTCATTAGGCCGTCGTCATAATTAAGTTAGTCTTAATGTCGACTCAAGTCATAAATAAGATCCAGATTTCCTCCCGATCCGAATATGGAAATTGGAATGGAAAGTTTGTTACAATACAATACAAAGAAAATCAATTGTCTGGCTGGGCTTGGGATGGGGAGGGGTGTAGAAATTATTGGAGAAATGTATATGTGGCAGCCAAATTCCCTGGGATTTTTTAAGTTGATGTTTTAATGGATGTATTGATAATTGTTGGACTTGATTTATTTCCCTTTTTTTATGAATAATATTCCCGTCGAGGAATTTGTACTTGGTTTTAATACTATCAATGATGACTTGTAAGTTGTAGGAGGGATGTAGCTAAAAAAAGACTAAACAAATTCAAGCACAAATTTTAACGTGCGTACGAAACTCTAGCGCACTCATGCCCAAAGGAACTTTAATGGAGTGTAGCGAGCAGCGCTGTCAAGACCACCAAAGACCAGGAAAATTGCTTATTTTTCATGGTTTTGACACTTGTCACTTTGTAATACTAATTCTAATTGTAAATCAAAGTGCCTGTGCCTCTCTGTATAATTACAAGGTATACATTCTGTCAACCCTTCTGCTGGACAGGTAAGGGTGTAATTTGACATAAATTAAGGGAGATAAGATTGCAGGATTGGATGTCACTTGAATGATATTCACACCATTTCATGCACGTCACTGAACGCGCATTTTTAATTATATACAGCGTGCACTTCTGTTACTATCTTTTTTGCACTTGCGTGCTAGACCACCAGGTGCTCACACGCGTCATATACAGCGGTACATACGTACCTGTAACATGCTCTCTAGACCACAGCATTACTTCTACATTGTACTTCGGTACTCGGCATAGTCCTTCACTCGGCATAGTCCTTCAGTCAGGATGTAAACGCCGTGCACGCCCAGTACACAGCAGCTTGCAGGCTCTTGTTTTGTTAGAGTGGAAATAGCAGAAAGGGCTCACATTTGTAAATTGTTTTTGTTTTTTGGCTCCAAATGATGAAGATTTACTTGATGGATGTTATATCAAACAAATAATGAATGTTTTGCATTCAACTTGGCTTCACCTCGTTGAATGGAACATTCTATGTTTCAACTCATGAAAATATTCTCACCATTGGCATTGCACTCAGAAACATTCTTCATTTGTATACTATAATAATTGCGCCTTGTTAAAGGCATCGTACACGTTTGGAAATTGTCAAAGACCAGTGTTCTCACTTCGTGTATCCCAACATATGCATAAAATAACAAGCCTGTGAAAATTTGGGCTCAATTGGTCATCAAAGTTGCAAGAAAATGATGAAAGAAAAAACACCCTTGTTGTACAAATTTGTGTGCTTTCAGATAGAATAATAAAAACTTCTTGCAAGAAGTTTTTATTATGTTAGTGAGAAATTACCTCTTTCTCAAAAACTACGTTACTTCAGAGGGAGTCGTTTCTCACAGCTCTCTGTTGCTCGTTACCAAGTCAGTTTTTATGCTAATATATATTTTGAGTAATTACCAAACATGTACGATGCCTTTAAAATGTTGAAATCTTTGTCCACACAGGGATGGTATCAAATGGGATGAGATGAACATCTTAGCCACGTTCCATCCTCCGGACAAGGACTACGGCCACATGAAGGTGGACGAGCCGGACACACCCTACAACCGTTACACAGATCCAGATGGGGATGACGTTGACGCCGATCCACAGAGTGAAGATGAAGACAGTAAAGTGTTGGATTCAAGTTCACTTGCAAATAGGTAATGCGGTGAAAGAAAGGGCTCATTTTGCAAAAGATAGATTTTTGCTTTTAACAGAAAATGTTTAACCTTGTTATGGATTTAAGTTCAATTGCAAATAGGTAATGTGGTGAACTGAAAGAAAGGGCTCCAAAGTCAAATTAAGTTTTGTTCACACTCCTTTTGCAAAAGATGTTTTTGCTAAGGCACTGGACACGTTTGGTAATTACTCCAAATATATGTTAGCAGCGGAGAGCTGTTTTTTTGAGAGAGGTAGTTTCTCACTAAAATATTTGAATCTGAGAAAGATTCGCTAGCTTGTGCATGGGGAGAACCCTACCTTGTATAATAAATGTCCTCCAGATAGTTTTTATTTTTTATTTCTGTTGATTAAATTTTTGTCCTGCAGACTCGAGACAGACACAACAGACAGACGGTGGTGGGAGAAGAAACCTGGGGAGGAGGATGAAGAAGAGGACGATGAGGAAGAGGAAGTGATGTCACCAGAGGCTAAAGGTCAGCTGAGTGACCCTTTTTTATTGATCTACTGTCTGGATAGGAAGTTAAAGGGATAACAGACAGGATTATCACATTCTAGCTTATAAAATGTATACATTTAACTCTGGTGACTTTTAATCTCAAAAGTCCAGATTTCGAATGGGGGGAGGGGGGTCATCAATTGGTGTGGGGGGGTTACAAGACCCCCATGCCCCCCCCCCTTAGTTACTCCACTGTTTATCCCTGAGGCAGTTGTTACAAAAATTACATTGCGGTGGTACTGGCTGCAAATTACAGGGTTCAAACTGGGCACACTTAGCCGGCCTGGAATTTCAGCTGTGAAAGGGAAGGGCAATTTCAATTTTGAAAAGGGCGCTTCCTTCCTTTACCTTTTTTGTTGTTTGTTTGTTTGTTTGTTTGTTTGTTTTGGTTTTGTTTTTGGGGGGGGTTCTCGATTTAATCTTTAATTTAGTTGATTTAAAGGAACGTTACAGAACTGGTAATTAAAATTTTCTTTAAGATCACAGATTTACATAAAACTTACACGGTCTAATGATGATGATAGTAGAAAACATCCCTAGAAATATTTCTGTCTGAAATGCCATATTTGATGAGAAATAAATAAAACTAATTTCAGATTGGAGTTTATCGCTCATGAGCGTTTTATTCACGCATTGTATAACACATGCAATTGTGTAATCGGTTTTTCACTATTTTCTCGTGACCCAGATGGCCGATCGATCTCAAACTTCTACAGGTTTGTCAGTTTATGTATATTGGTGGATTATATAAAGTGCTGAACTATTTTGTTAGCAAAAACCAATTCTGTAATGTTCCTTTAAAGGTATTGTACAGGATTGGTAGAGCTGACAAAATAGTCGCAGCGAGCGTTCATGTTTTGTGGGATCAATCGAATGAAATAACAAACCTGTGAATTTGTTGGCTTAATCCATTTTGTGAGTTGGGAGAAAATAGTGAAAAACCATACACAATTTTCAGTGTGTAAACACATTGTCCTTAATTTTGGTTGTAACAACCGAAATCAGATTATTTTTTTCTTCTTCAGGTTTTTAGATACAGTTTCCTCGAATATGACTTCATTTCAGAGGGAAATAATTCAAATAGTTCTACATGTAATAAAAAAACTTCATAAATCAGTAAGCTTCAGACTAAGATTAAACAATGATATTTTTATCCTTACCAATTCTGTATAATACCTTTATTGTGTCTTGGTTCACCTGAACAGATCTCAAACGTAAGTTTGAATCGAAGAGGAAACACCACTACGACGAGGCGTCACAGATTAAACTGGCCAAGCAACTCATGGAGCAAGAGGAGGAGGAGCTAAGACGAGAGGAGGAGGCGGAGCAAAGGAGAAGGGAGGAGGAAGCGAGACAACGGGCGGGGTCAGAAACAACAACAAAAAGCCAAGATGAGAACCGAAGCTTAAGTGATGCAACAACAGAGGGCAGTAGAGATGCTCTTTAATATTTGCTAGCGAGGCGTCTTTGTTTTCCTCTGTATTTATCAACCACAACGTAATTCATTTGTAGAGAAAAAGGTATGTAGTGAAGTAGCAGGGCACCAGTCATAATAATATAAACTACACAGTATTTTTGGCTGGTCACCTATTTGTGCTTTTAAAGGTAGGGTCATAGATTGGTTGTTTTCAACGTAATGCTGATACATTAAGTCACATAGTGAGAGTTTCAGCTGAATACAGTGTCTACTTGCTGAGAAAACAGAAGAAAAAAACTGTTACGGTATTTTCACATGAACATTGAATCAATCCACATTTTGCTAGGTGAGAGCGGGTACCAGCCGCATCTCTGGTCGCAGAATTCATGAAAGGACACCAATCCTCAGAAATCTGAGAAACAATTCATGCATGAATCGTTTCTCAGATTCAAATGTGTTTGGGTGAAAACTTGTCCAAATCATATTACTTGGAAGGGAATCCGTTCTCAAAATAGTTTATACTTTCAGCAGCTGCAGTGCTTTTCACCAAGTAAGTTATTATGGTCATTAATTAGTTGAAGTACTTGCCAAAGCATGACCCCGCCTTTAAGCAAATATTTCTGTAACTATCAGCCGGATAATTTGAGCCAGTGTTTCCCCATAGCTGATAAACTGAGTAAGGTGCCAAAACTTCAAATTAATGATTTGAAATGAAATTTATGCAACACGCAAACTGACAAGAATGTAGCGCTCTCACAAATACGCACTGATTTCATCTACACATCTGAGTTTATGAGTTCTTGATACTTAAAAGGTCAAGGAAAAAGCTCATGATTGAGATAAAATGTACATTTTTATTTGTATTTCCTTCACGTCAAATCTTCACAGCGAGGTCGTGATATTGGTTTTATACAAAAAATAAAAATTACAGGGAAGTTCCTGGTGTTCCTGGTTTGATTGGCTGCATATTGCGCCACAGCACCTTGTAAACCATTACATGGTGCTATGCAAAGGAATAGGTCTTATACTTCAACACGTAACTCCACTTACCTTGTTGGAAAAATACTGAGCGCTTTGAGACACCCATCGGGAGTATAAAGCGCTATATAAGAACTGCATTATTATTATTATTATTACTATTATTATTATTATTAAAGAATTTCTGAGTTTGGCCACCAAAAGTCGGAAACTATACATCCTATTGAGTGAGTGAGTGTGTTTACATTGTCATTACTTGGGTCATTAAACTTTATGGATGAGCAGTTAATCTGCCTGGGGCAGTCAGCAGCACAACTGGCTTGTGCATGATCCAATTAAAAGATTAGGGTCCACTGTTTGGAAAAGGAATTACATGGAGATAACAGGTGTGAGTTGGTCAAGATGAAAAGGATGTGTTATTCTGGCCTTTTTCTTTAGTGGAGCTTTCCCTATTTATAAGCAAGATGGTAATTGAAAGTAGCAAGTTGGGACAACTCCTGTTTGAAAGGATCTCCAAGGGAGTAATTTATCAAGAGATGATTCACTACAAACAGCAGAAAAAACAAATCCGTCCTAAGACGCTATCTAAACCGGGGCCCAGTTTTTTATAGAGCTGCTTCAGCAGCAAATATTGCTGAACAATTTTCTGCTCGGCACAAAATAAGCAGGATACCAATCACAGATGGTACTCAATTTTCCTGAGTACATGGAGAAGACATGGCTTATCTGACTTTTAAAGACAAAAAAAATCACTGCATCTTATCTAATGGTGCTCCTTACAGTATCTGATATCGCTTGAGATCGTTGTAACGATCACTGTGGGAAATCTTAAATTTGTACAGTAACATAATCCTGCCATTTGTCCAGGGTAATCCTACGTGTTATCATTTTATTAAAATCAAACCTACACCGTACAGGCTGTGTAATCTGGAGCATTCTACATAGTTTGTACTCTTGATGTTTTCTGTGAAAAGAAAAAAAAACCAATAATAATAATTATTATTTTATTGTTTTTTGCATATCGGCTGAAATTTGCGCGTATCTGCTATGCTGTACACGGCTATAGCGCGCACACCAGTAAATCTGATATCGATTGAGTTCATTGTGACGATCACTTTGTGAAATCTTACATTTATGCTGTAAAATAATCCTGTCATTTGTCCAGGGTAATTCTACGTGTTATCATTTTATTAAAATCAAACCTACACCATACAGGCTGTGCAGTTTTTAACAAGCTATGATGAGACTTACCGAAAAATAAAGTTGCTCAGGGTTCTCCCCAGGGTTTTTTCAAAACTGTGGGGCATTCTGGACCAAATTTTTTTAAGTTTGGCCGAAGCACGCTGACTTGAAACAAGGTCTTCGGAATATTTTCTACTTGGTGTTTATCATCTGAAAGCACACAAATTTGTACAACAAGGGTGTTTTTTCTTTCATCATTTTCTTGCAACTTCAATGACCAATTGAGCCCAAATTTTCACAGGCTTGTCATTTTATGCACATGTTGGGATACACCAAATGAGAACACTGGTCTTTGACAATTACCAAACGTGTACGATGCCTTTAAGCGTTACATACAAAGCTTGGACCTGAGAACAAAAGAGGTCCACACAGTGTTTTTAACAGTGTTGGAGAATATGTTTTTTCTTAAGTGCACAGAACAAAGGAATGTCCATGGAGAGTATGCAACACAGAGCTGTGTGCGTCTACATGTACTTTCTGTTACTTAGAAGTATTCACTGCCTTCACAGCTGGCGCTAACCCTTTAAAGGCATCGTACACAATTGGTAATGACTCTGATAATTAATGGCAATAACTTACTTGGTAAGAAGTACAGCAGCTTTGGATAGTATAATGCATTTTGAGAAACTTTTCACTTCGAAGTACTGCGGCTATGGAAGAATATATAACTTTTAATCTTTCAAAACATTTGAATATGAGAAGCGTTATGCGTAACGCTTCTCATGGTGTGTATTCCAATGCAGACTATTCTTCCTGCTTGGACATAACCACTCCAGTTTTTCGGCAATATCTCAAAAACGCTACCACCTTTTGAAATGAAATTTTCACAGGTTAGTTTTATGGTATATACCTACAACTATATAGGTTTAAAACAAACAATAGGCTCCAATTACCAAACGTGTACGATGCCTTTAAGTGGAGAATGGTGTGTAAGCATAGAATTCCACGGTAAATCAGAGCCTTGAAAACTTGGCCCTTGTTTGTAAAATGGGAGCAAGTCACCAGTCAAAATGCTTATCAACTCTATGAATCTGAGCCCTGGTCATGTGAATTCATATGATTTGTTACCACAGAGACCTACATGTAAAATTTCTCATTATGTATGACCAAGGTGTAGTATCTTGCCTGCCAGGAAATGCCCTGGAATGCACACGGTCACTTTTTGTAAACGTGGTGACATGCCAGTGTATTTGAATAGACAAAGCAACTGCGCCAGTCTGTCACTGCGTACACATCTTTAAATGTAAAGGTACATGTAGATTACTTGCTGGAAAAAAAACATACGCTTGGAAGGGTTAAGCTGAACTTGAGTCTCACTCAGTTGTGATATAATAGTCTTCCTTCAAGGCATTCCTGTATAACATGGTAAATCGTATTCATTTTTAGACCTGTACATTCTGCAGTGTAGAAAGAATAGAACCAACCTCCATGATTAGAACTAAACAAACAAAAAGGTCTTGAGACAAGACTAGTGGCTTGAAGTGTACAATGTTGAATACCTTTAGGGATTAGGATTTGAAATAGTGTTTAACTCAAACTGAATCCAAGGGCTCCAGGCTATGGGCTCTGGGTTCAGGCTACGGGCTCTGGGTTCAGGCTCTAGGCTCTGGGTTCAGGCTATGGGCTCTGGGTTCAGGCTTCGGGCTCTGGGTTCAGGCTCTGGGCTCTGGGTTCAGGCTACGGGCTCTGGGTTCAGGCTCTAGGCTCTGGGTTCAGGCTCCGGGCTCTGGGTTCAGGCTCTGGGCTCTGGGTTCAGGCTCCGGGCTCTGGGTTTAGGCTCTAGGCTCTGGGTTCAGGCTCTAGGCTCTGGGTTCAGGCTCCGGGCTCTGGGTTCAGGCTTTGGGCTCTGGGTTCAGGCTCCGGGCTCTGGGTTCAGGCTCTAGGCTCTGGGTTCAGGCTCTGGGCTCTGGGTTCAGGCTCTAGGCTCTGGGTTCAGGCTCTGGGCTCTGGGTTCAGGCTCTGGGTTCAGGCTCTAGGCTCTGGGTTCAGGCTCTAGGCTCTGGGTTCAGGCTCCGGGCTCTGGGTTCAGGCTTTGGGCTCTGGGTTCAGGCTCCGGGCTCTGGGTTCAGGCTTTGGGCTCTGGGTTCAGGCTCAAGAATACGATCAGGGTTCAGGGTTCTAGGCTCTGGGTTCGGGCTTTGGGCTCTGGGTTCAGGCTCCGGGCTCTGGGTTCAGGCTTTGGGCTCTGGGTTCAGGCTCCGGGCTCTGGGTTCAGGCTCTAGGCTCTGGGTTCAGGCTCTGGGCTCTGGGTTCAGGCTCTAGGCTCTGGGTTCAGGCTCTGGGCTCTGGGTTCAGGCTCTGGGTTCAGGCTCTAGGCTCTGGGTTCAGGCTCTAGGCTCTGGGTTCAGGCTCCGGGCTCTGGGTTCAGGCTTTGGGCTCTGGGTTCAGGCTCCGGGCTCTGGGTTCAGGCTTTGGGCTCTGGGTTCAGGCTCAAGAATACGATCAGGGTTCAGGGTTCTAGGCTCTGGGTTCAGGCTTTGGGTCTGGGTTCAGGCTCAAGAATACGATCAGGGTTCAGGGCTCTAGGCTCTGGGTTCAGGCTCCAGGCTCTGGATTCTGGGTTCAGGCTCTGGGCTCTGGGTTCAGGCTCTGGCTCAGGGGGCTAAGTAAAGTTTGATGTTGAAGCACAATGTAAGTTGCTTCAAAATTGGTGATGGAGCCCAAAGCCAAGCTGGAACCAAAGCCTAGGTTTGAAGAAAAAAACACAGAAGAAAGAAAAAAACCAAGAACCATTTTCTAGATTAGTGTTAAAATTATGATCATGTATATTATTTTTCTGTTCCCAATTACTGCCTTTGCCCAATTCAAAGCTGTAACAAATTATATGTATATGTGTGAATGTTATTGTTTCCTTTATTTGTTTATGTAAAAACAGTTGTGATTGTCTTTTCCAAAAACCAATGATGTAGCATCCATTTATATGTTTGTTGAAAACTAGAGGTTTGGAATGAATGTACTCTTCAAAAAACCAATGATGTGCCATCCCTTTATGATATGTTGTTTCTAAAAGAAAATAGAGAATGGAATGAATGTACTCTTCCAATGACCAATGATGTGCCATCCCTTTATGATGTTTCTTGAAAATAAGAGGATTGGAATGATTGTACTCTTCCAATAACCAATGATGTACCATCCATTTATGATATGTTTGTTGAAAACTAGAGGATTGGAATGAATGTACTCTTCCAAAAACCAATGATGTACCATCCCTTTATGATATGTTTCTTGAAAACTAGAGGATTGGAATGAATGCACTCTTCCAAAAACCAATGATGTACCATCCATTTATGGAATGTTTCTTGTAAACTAGAGGATTGGAATGAATGTACTCTTCCAAAAACCAATGATGTACCATCCCTTTATGATATGTTTCTTGAAAACTAGAGGATTGGAATGAATGCACTCTTCCAAAAACCAATGATGTACCATCCATTTATGGAATGTTTCTTGTAAACTAGAGGATTGGAATGAATGTACTCTTACAAAAACCAATGATGTACCATCCCTTTATGATTTCTTAAAAACTAGAGGATTGGAATCATTGTACTCTTCTAAAAACCAATGATGTACATGTGCAACTTCCTATAGTATAGACCCACCATTCAAATCAAGGTGAACAATTCTGCCAAAGCACCCTACATGTGTATCTGATATTCAATTAATTGATCATATTTATTGAAACTCAATTTATGGTTTAACATAAAGAGACTAAACTTACATGTATATTATTAATTCTTTTCAGACATCTATGTACTTAAAGGCACTGGACACGTTTGGAAATTGTCGAAGACCAGTATTATTATTATTATTATTATATATTTCTGGTAATGAAACCAAGGGACCCTCAAAAGTGACTAGCACTGTGACCCCTAGGCCTGAAGATAACTGTGTAGAGAAGATGAAGAAGACATGTTAGTTTTTAGATGTGTGAGTGAAACCCCACATAGGGAAAACCCAAACAATCAGGTAGGGATTGAAAACCAAATCCACATGCAAGGCTTCAGTCCGCGATTCGAACAGGGGACCACAGAGACGGGACAGGCAGGACAAAAACCAATGAGCCAACCCAAGTGGACTGAGTGTTCCGAACATCTCCGTCTCCGAACATCTCCGTCTTGCTATGACTTACACTTGGCTTGGGTCACACAACTGTCCCATAAACGGAATTGCTTCACTTCTCACTTGGTGTAACCCAACATATGTATAAAATAACAAACCTGTGAAAATTTGGGCTCATTTGGTCATTGAAGTTGCAAGAAAATAATGAAAGAAAAACACCCTTGTTGCACAAATTTGTATGCTTTCAAATTTGTATGCCCGAAAAGGGCTTCAGGCCTGAAGTCTTTCTCAGATTCAAATATTTTAGTGAGAAATTACCTCTTTCTCAAACACTACGTTACTTCAGAGGGAGTCGTTTCTCACAATGTTTTATGCTATTAACAGCTCTCCGTTGCTCATTACCAAGTCAGTTTTTATGCTAATATATTTTGAGTAATTACCAAACGTGTCCAGTACCTTTAAAGGTTTATTTTTTACTTTTATGAGAATGCAGTTATCTTTCGTTTTGTTTAAATTGAAAATTGCGGCTTTTGGTGGTCACATGACCTTGTTTACCTGGTATTAAATGGCTAATAGACTCAGATGGAGCTGTTTAAGACCGGTTGGCTATAGCGCGTTCAGCGTTCATAGCCATACGCATAATAGCTCGCAAGCTTACAGGGGCATTAATAATGTGTAACGCAATCATTACGTACAGTTCTCAATATAAAATGTATTAGGCAGGGATGTGATAGGCTGTTGAAAAGAAAAAAACTCTGAGCGCAAAGTGCGAAAGCTTGCGAGCTCAAAAATTTGCAAGCATGAAGCCCACTAATATCTTTTTTGGTTTTAAAAACCCTACTCTGCAATCTGGGGTGTTATATATGATCTTATCTTAATTTTCTGATGAATTTTTTTTTCGGGGGGGGACACGGTTTCCTTTTTTTGGGGGGGGGCAAAAAAAAAATTCCGGTTAAAAACGGAGAAATCACATCCCTGATTAGTACTTGCACTACACACAATCTTTGAGCGTCTTATGCAATTTTTCCCTTCGTGAAAAAGCTGGAGGACAGGAATTGAAATAAACAGACAATGTACAGTTTTTCCTTTATTTTTACGCTTTTTAAAAAGGGTTTTATTTATGAATTGGAATATAAGAGAAGTGACTCGGTCTTAAACAAACTTTTAAAACTTAGCAGGGTCACGGCCTTTGTCACATGGCCACAACCCTGTCGGTTTTTAAGGGTCATTCAAGACCTCGCCACCACTCTTTTATTCCCGAAAATTTATAACATAGAAATCCTCAAAGGAATGTTTTAAACAATTGTTTGCTTTTCACTCCTGTGATATTTGATTTGTTTTCAGTAAATGAACATCTTTTAAAATGCCATGTAAGACAGATATTCTCTAAGGATTGTTTCTACACTATTTTTATTTTATTTCATCCACTTTGATTTTTGGTTTGTTTCACTTATAGTGAGTGGGGTGTCATGTCGTGGCCGAGCGGTCCAGGGCATTGGACACAAGTTCTGAAAGTTCTGAACGTGGGTTCGAATCCTTGCCTGGTCAGTCGCGACACTAGTGTCCTCGGGCAAGGCACTTTATTATAATTGCTTCTCTCCACCCAGGAGTACAAATGGGTACCGGTGAGAGCTAGGGGGGTAACCTGTGATGGACTGGCATCCTGTCCAGGGGGATAGAAATATTCTTGGTTGTGAAACCAAATTATAAGCACCGGGTGCGCCGTATTGGCTAGGGACAGACTTAACTTTATTTGTAAATTTTTAGTGAACAGTTATGATGCATACGACAGATATTCTATAAGGAATGTTATAAAACAAAAACAAATTTTTGTTGTCACTTCTGTGAATTTTGGCTTGTCTCTTTTGTTTTTCTTGCCTTTTTGCTTGCTGATTATTTTTGATAGGACTGTAGCTGATGCAAGCTTTAAATGTACAAGAATAAACAGTAATAATAAAGACAACATAATTACTTGACTTCTGTTGTCCGTTTCGTCCTTGTATGATCAATGTTAAAGAGACACCTTGCCTTCAGATCGGGCGCTTTGTGCTATGAAAGCTTTTGCTATGAAATGAATATGGTTGGAAAGATTATTTCAAAGTAGAATATAATGATTTACATAATTATCCCTCAAAATTGTGGAGTACACACAATGCCAAATTAGTAGAAGACTAAGACAGTGGATGTCGCCAACGCAACAGTGAAAAACCAGCAGGCCCCAATTTCATAGAGTTGCTTAAAAGCACAAAATATTTGGCTAACAATTTTTTGTTGAGCAAAAATGAGCAGGATACCAGTTACAGATGGTAAGCACAATTTTGTTGTACTTCTAAAAGCTACTTTGTTGTGCTTTAAAGTGCTCAGCTCATCAACTTTGGCCCAGAACCATCCTATCCAAAAACACATCTCAACTAATTAGTTCATGGCTTAACTCTTGAAGAAGTTTATTACTAAAAAAGATATCATACACAAACTGTTACAAAAAGACCCCTTTACCATGATAACCTATTTGTACATCTTCTACATGTAAGTGACCGTGGGTACATTTTCTTATTAGAGCTGCTAAAAGCAGAAATTAATGCTTAAAATTGTCTGCTAAGCAAAATAAGCAGGATACCAGTCAAAAATTGTACGTGTGGCATGGTATTTTGGCTGGTAACCTTATTCAGATAAGCATAATTTTGTTGTGCTCACATTTTTACATGTAGCTACTTTTTGCGCTTTCAGCAGCTCTATAAATTTCATAGAGCTGCTTGAATGTTGCTTGGAAAAAGTTTGCAGGATACCAGTCAAAAATTGTACATGTAGTGATCGTAAATTGGTTGGCATCCTTTTGGAGACTTCTATTGTTTTTTCCCTGTACACTTAAAAGATCTTCCCAAACTTTGTACACACAAATTTTTGTGGAGCACTCCGGACTTTAGAATTTCCATGGAGAAATTTTGCTTTCCCTTTTTTTGTTTTATCCTCGGTCTCCATACCTGCCATAAGGTAGCAAGTAGCAACTATCAGCTCATTTTAGGCAACGCATTGGACATGAGAGACATGCATGCCAAAAACCAAATCTTTACACACAATTTGTCTCCTAAAATGGCAGCCTACTGCCGTGTCACTGAGTCAGTGTCTAACATCAGTACAAGGGATCTATAACATTTAGGAAAATTATTTAAACATTTAAACTTACTTACAAATGTAATTTTAAATGGCATTAGGAAACATTTTACCTCACGACATGCGTAAGTATTGAAGATCAACTTGAACAAAATTCAAAATATTGTTAGGCATAGAAAGGTATACATGTAGGAGTGCGTAATTGTGGGTCTTTGCCGGGAACCATGCAGGGCGCCGCCAACGGTGAGAAAACCGCTAGTTCAAAAATCAAAGAAGGGAGGTGGCTAGTTTTTCTGATTAAATTTCAACAAAATGACAGGGACAAAATTCTCAAAATTATAAACAATTATAAACAAGGATAAATAGTCAAAATACATGTAGTTTGAGTGATTTTGTTCAAGTTGATCTTTAAATGGGATTGTATACGCTTTGTAATTGGAACCCAATGTTTGTTTCAATATATACCATGTAACTAACTTGTGAAAATTTCATTTCAAAAGGTGGTAGCGTTTTTGAGATATTGCCGAAAATCTGGAGCGGTTATGTCCACACAAGAAGACAAATTTTCAATTGGAATACACAATCTGAGAAGCGTTACTGTCAGATTCAAATTTTTTGGGAAAATATTTTCCATAACCGCATTACTTCTAAGTGAAAAGTTTCTCAAGGTGCATTATAGTACTACTGTCCAAAGCTGCTGTACCAAGTAAGTTTGTATTGCCATTAATTTTCAGAGTCATTACCAAACGCCAGACCCTTAAACCATTTTACCATAAAATTACAACAAACACACTGTTACAAGTAATGTAAGATTTCAGACATGTGTGTCAGATACACCAATCGTTTTGTTCTGACTAATCCTGTACAAAACAATTTACAAAATAATGTGCATGATTGTAATTTAGCATTCCGCACTAAGGACGGCACCTTTTCTCAAAATACCTGGATGTCAGGCAACCATTCCACTACTTAAACTCTCACGCGATCATTGTACATGTACATGTGTTGGCACACTAGACCACAATTAGAACAGTCGGTACTCGCGAGTAAATTTCAAGCTTGGACGTACATAGTACACGTGTGCAGGTTAGTGAATTTTGCCAAGTTGTCTGAGATCGGGGTACTGAAAGCATCAGTGTGGAGTGCTTATTGTAATTTGTGCATTCATTTCTTATGTTTTCTTTTTCTAAAACAGCAATTATCATACTGTCAAATTTCTTTCAGATAATTTTTTCTTTTAATTTTTGGACAGGGGATGTAGCATTGTCATTCTGCGAAATCTTGGGCAATTGCCTCCAGGATGTAAGAGTAAGTCCACTACATGTATGTCCACACCATACAAGAGCAGAATGTTATAAATGTATACATTACACCAATAAACCACATAAAAAGTGAAAATTATATAACTCTGAAAAAAAAAGATAAAATGACTAACATACTATGTACACATGTACATCTTTCGATCTTCAGAAAATGCCAGGTATCAATTTTTGGACCAAAAGTGTGCAATCCTTAAAAATACGCCAAGCAATGCACATTGTTTTGACGGATAATCCAGTTTGCAATACAGATTATGTAATTGCTGCTTGGCATGTATTTTTAGTTTTACGCATTGCAAACCACGCTTTACGCACAATGCATGACAGACACCCAGGTAGGCTTAAGGGAGTACATGTACATGTACCACCGCATCAATGCTCCCATTTTCAGTTTTGTTTTCACTTTCCAAAGTCTCCGGTTTCAAAATCTCATCGTCCTTGACCATCTTCGCGAAACGGAAGCCGCAGAACAGCGCCAACGCCAACAGCAACGAGCAGATGATGAACATGTGCTGGGTACCGGTGCTGGAGGAGTCTCCGTGCAGGACCATCAGAAGTATGCACGCGATGAGGTTAAGCGGGACGCGGAACCAGTTCATGATCCCGGCGCGGTGGGCCTCTGGGAGGATACGTCCACGAAGGAACCCCATGGAGGGGAAGTACAAGCCGCAGGCGACCTCAATCAGCAGAAACGACGTGTAGGAAACAACGCGGTAATCGTGGTAGGATTTCGTTGAGCACACACAGGCCGTGATTGAGATGAGGGCCAGGAGGATCGAACCGTTGACGATGGTGTAGGCCGGAATCCGGAACGGCTCCTTGGTCAGAATCTCAAAGAGGTAGGATCCGATCATAATGCAGGCCATGAAACTCGAGAAGATGATCCCGAGAGGCGGGTAGGGTTGAACGTTAAGGACGGGGGTCCAGATGAAGATGAAGATGAACATTACACTCTCGAAGAGAGACTGCATGACGCCAATGAGCAATGTGCGTCTGGAGTTCACGATATGTCTCAACCCATCCATGCAGGACTTTGAGATTTTGACCTTCTTGCTGCCCGTGTTCTCATTCCAAGTTGACGCGATGACAGCGCCGGACGTCAACAGCAAAGGTATTGCAATCATGAAGGGGGAGACGGGCCCCAGGTTCAACAACTCGGCAAACAGGTACGACACGACACCCGCGACAATGGCGAGAACGCCGTTCCAGAATGTTGCTTTGGAGAAGGTAATCGCGACCCATTCCTTCGGGAAGTCGTTTGACTCAACGTGTTCATGGATGTACCATGCTTCGTACGCCGTAAACAGGAGCGACGTTGACATCCCACCTAATATCCTCCCAAGAATAAGGATACCATAATTACGGGAGAGTTTCGTAAGGCACGATATCGAGTAGATAATGGAGAACGTAATACAGAGTTTCTTACGGCCATAATGATCAGCCATTGCGCTAGTTGCCGTACCCAGAACAACGCTTGAAGCAAGTCCACACACGTACAGCACAGCGATCTGTGGCTCCAGGAATCCATAATGAAGGTAAAGTTTATACAGATAGGGTCCTTGGAGCCAGTCCGCGGCGAGGGCAAGGAAGTATGCAATGAAGTACTTACTCTGGAACTGCACAAACATAGGATTATGTCCCGTTGTCTCCTTAGTGCGCCCTCTAATGACGACATGGCGTAACGCCCCACAAATGGCAATGAGAACTATAAAAGCTAATAACCACATCGAATTCATGTTGATTGTGGGTTCAATTTCGTATCATTCAATGTGGCAAGATACATACGTGTACTATAGACGGTACAGTCATACAGTGCACGTCATGATAGCAGAGTACAAGTACATGTAAATGGTTATCCACAGGATCGGAGGGTATTGTTTTTCAATTGTCACATCCAACTACTCTTGACTTCAGTCTGGTTTCCAACTGTTCTTTCAACAGTACCTTAAACTTTAAAGTTACACACACTCTAGCCTTAGAATAAAGTCTATGCTCCCTCATAAATTTATTGGCGTCTTTTCTTCTTGTGCATGACGTGCGCGCCTAGCTCGAGGACCAAGTCAGAAATGACAGAGGTAAATTAAAATAGCATTTTATTCCACGAGTGTTAAAGTAGCTGCGACGATTACTGATTTGTCTCTACACCCTAACCTAGGCTACGAGTGAGAAGGAAACGGAGTGTAGTGTCAGACAGTGTGTACAAAAACAATAGAGTTCTTCCTCCACCCTCACACCGATTCAATTCAACCTGTCCCTGCAGCATGCACTGGCCTGGAGTTGTATTTCCCTGACCCTGTTTGACTTCATGGCTTTGGTCCTTGGTGACCGTGTTGTTGAAATGTTGTTTGTAGTTTTACTACTCAGCTAGTTAGGTAGTTTTGTAGTTGGTACAAATTCATTAAACAAGTTTATTGTATAATTTGTATTGTTTATGTTATTGTTTGTACACTCATCGGGAGAGTCAGCAGATTGGATTGGATATTTTAAAAATTATGGTGCAGGGTCCGCTACCATGCACAGGAAATACAATAACGCTCAATAACGTGCAGATCGAAGAGACAACTTTTTACTTCAGCAAACCAAGGAGAATGTTTAGTTTCGACGGCCTTTTAACTTCAGTTTAAAGCGGAAACGAAAAAAACTTTCAATGTAGACGACGTGGAGGCTGCCATGTTGCATCGAAGAATTGTGGGTAATAATCTCTCCGGAGTTTTTCTGATTTTCGGGAAATATCGGATTGAACAACCTCGGTTTTATAAATGGTTGAACCCAGTATAAACGTCCTAGTGTACAAACATTCCCTGCAAGCGAGTTAGTCAAACTTTGTTTTCAAGTCGGACACCCTCAACTGTGCTATGTATTTTCTATTGACTTTTCCCCGTGGAAATAGAAGCCAGACTAATGTAGTGGATGATTCTTGAAATCATGATAGAGGGCGTTCTTTTCTCAGTGTGTTCTGTTTCTTGTACACATTTTAGGGGTGAGAAGCATTTAGTTTTCCGTATAAATCACACTTAGTTTATATCCATCGTAACTTTTCAGACCTAAATTTACATTACGATATATGTGAAGATTATTGAAATTTTAATATTTGTATACTTTTGTTTATATGAAGTAGTTAAAATTGTAAATTACTGTCGGCCACTTCCCTCGAACTGAACAGAAAGATGTATGCTACGTATGTAGGCCTACACATGACAGTACATGGAATACAACGTAACGTAGCTTAGTGTTGATGAAAAAGAACGACAAATAATAATCCCCAGTCCCGCAGGAGTATTACATTTATATTTCGTAATTTACGGTTTAGTTAACCACAAATTTCGGTTAGAATTGCCCCACTGTTATCTTATTGTTTTGTACAATGAAAAGATTGGACAAAATGATGGAAATTGTGCCCCAAGTCCCAAGAAAAAAATACTGAATCCGATCACACAACCGCCACTTTCTCACCATCTCCATCGGTGATGATTGTTAAAACAAAAGCAATGATATGTTACTGTTTCGTTCAACAAGATATCATTTGGTCAAAATGAGTGAAATAGATAAGGTTTTTAGTAGTCAGATTTGGAATTCTTTTATAATTTTAATTTTAAAAAGTGTGAAATAATAATAATTGTTAATATTGCAATTATTTATGAGAAAATGTAAATGTATATTAATTTAACTCGCTCAACAAAGTCACTCAAAGAGAAAGGGTCAAACTCAGTCAACAAAGCTACATTCTTCGGGAATCGGTCACACTCTATCTTCTTCGGACTCGTCCCTGACAGTGCAGTGACACTCATGACATTGACAATGACAGTCGGTGTTAGGAGTGGCACAATGACATGGGCAGTGACCACTGTCGGTGAAACGTTTTCATTTGTCCAGCATATGATTTATTTTTGTATGGTTTCAGGTTTGAGCATTTAAAGTTGATTTGAACTTCTTAAGATCAATCTTTGCTTTTTGTCCAATCAGCCCCCAGGGCAACGGAGGCAGTGGCCTCCGTGAATTCCATGGTCTTCTGCAGGTAAAGTGATCAAACGTAATTGGACTTGTCCAATTCGAGCACCACAGCCCTTTCCAATTCTGATTGTAATATTGATTTTGATTTCCTCCACAGGACAATCCCCTTTAAACCAAGATGGGGGCATACAAGTACATGCAAGAGTTATACAGGAAGAAGCAGTGCGATGTGATGCGCTTCCTGTCCCGTGTCCGCACATGGAACCTGCGTCAGTTGTCATCGGTACACCGTGCGTCCCGACCAACACGCCCCGACAAGGCCAGACGTTTGGGTTACCGGGCAAAGCAAGGTAAAGATCAAAACAGCAGATTGTAACATTGTTGTTCTTTGCTAAAGTTCAATGTGTATGAAGTCTGTAAACACTATGTTTATACCAATCCCATGCTCCCCTGATTATTTGGTACTCGAGATGTGGCATGGTGTAACCCCACACCCCAACCCCTCCTACCTAGTCCTATTGTGTCTTCACTGTGTTGAGGGAATCTCAGGAATTCTGTAGAGGATTTTAGGGGGGGTAGCCCAGGTTGGACTCCTCCGTTGCATACAACGCGACGGAGTCCAGGGTATAAAGGTCCTCAGGCATTGCGACAAAATTTATAACCATTTTTTATCATATTTTTACCTTTTTGAGGAAGCTGAAACGTGACTCACATGTTCCTTGTGTCCTGAACCTTACGCCTGCTCTATTCAGAATTGCCAATTTTATCCTTGGATGACATTATTGTGAAAATAAAATGGAAATTGACGCATTCGTTGCGACAACCTCAAATGACATGGAACCAAGTCCACAAAAGAGGGCGCTGTCTAAACCGTAACACTGAACGCTTTTTCTTGCGGGCGGCAACACGACGTCCTACCAGGGCTAGGTGGGGGGGGGTACTTCTGTAAAAGAGGAAAAGGGTGTTAAAGTCTTTTGGGGGGGGGGGGACATGCACCATCTGCCACATGGTTACCCCTGACTGGTCACGGTACATAAGCACTGTACCTGCCTTAGCACAAGTACTTTTGTATGTAGTTCTTCACTGCTGCAACAAATTTTCATTCTTTACTGCCTTGCAAATAAACATATCGGGCCTGGAATTTCATCTTGGAGAGGGCAAGGCCATTTTCATTTTGTGAAGGACACTTCCATTGAAAAGTGTATGAGAAAGTTTGAAGGGGGCCAAGACCATGGGGCAACAGTGGCCATGGCCTCCGTGTAATTCCAGGCCTAACATGTTCCAAAAAAGTATAGTCTACTCTCGTTAAAAAGAGTACATTCTGAAGACCTGAATCTCATTTCTGTTTTGTTTTTGTTTTTTTGCTGTCCTCTTATAACAATGTTCCTGTAGTGTTATAAAGAGGTAATTTGGCCAGTTCCAGTGATCTTGTTCAAACAAAAGTCGACTACCTCCAACAGGCATGATATTCTTCCTACTTTTGTGTGATTTCCGATTTGTTGACCCTTGGAAGAATTGTTTAAAGGCACCGTACACATTTGGTAATTACTCAAAATATATATTAGCATAAAAACTGACTTGGTAACGAGCAACAGAGAGCTGTTGATAGTACAAAACATTGTAGGAAACGACTCCCTCTGAAGTAACGTAGTTTTTGAGAAAGAGGTAATTTCTCACTAAAATAATAAAAACTTCTTGCAAGAAGTTTTTATTCCTATCTGAAAGCACACAAATTTGTACAACAAGGGTGTTTTTTCTTTCATCATTTTCTTGCAAATTCGATGACCAATTGAGCCCACATTTTCACAGGCTTGTTATTTTATGCATATGTTGGGATACACCAAGTGAGAACACTGGTCTTTGACAATTACCAAACGTGTAAGATGCCTTTAAATAGCCTGAAAGTCTACTGAAGACTACACCATGTACACATGTATTTCAGCCCTCGATAAAATGTTCCTATTTTTTTTCCAAGGACCAAATATTATGCTCCAAGAACATAGCTTACTATCTTATTATTCCCATGCTCTTTCTTATTGGAGCTTGCCTGGAACTGTGCCTATAAATCGCCTCATGTGTCTCGGCCTTCAGAGGTCGTTCTCCCAACCTCGGCTAAATATCGACTGTTTCCCTTTCCCCACTCTAGGATACGTTATCTACCGTGTGCGCGTGCGCCGTGGTGGACGTAAGAGGCCGGTACCCAAGGGCGCTACCTACGGCAAGCCAACCAACCAGGGTGTAAACCAGCTGAAGTTCCAGCGTAGTCTTCAGTCAGTCGCAGAGGTAAGGGTTTGAAATGTCGCCGAGTAGCAGCGGCCTGTGATTTGCCAGGAGTTTGACTGATTTGAGAATTTTCTCCCAGGTTTTATATAAACTGTGAGGCATTCTGATCCCAAACCTGTATAAAGAAGGCATGATATTCTTCCTACTTTTATTTGATTTCCAACTTTCTTTTGCCCTCAGAAAAAATCAGCAAAATTGTTATTAAAGGCAGTGGACACTATTGGTAATTACTCAAAATAATTATTGGCATAAAACCTTACTTGGTAACGAGTAATGGGGAGCTGTTGATAGTGTAAAACATTGTGAGAAAGAAGTAATTTTCCACGAATTTGATTTCAAGGCCTCAGAATTAGATTTTGAGGTCTCGAAATCAAGCATCTGAAAGCACACAACTTCGTGTGACAAGGGTGTTTTTTCTTGCATTATTATCTTGCAACTTCGACGACCAATTGAGCTCAAATTTTCACAGGTTTTGTTATTTTATGCATATGTTGAGATAAACCAGGTGAGAAGACTGGTCTTTAACAATTACCAATAGTGTCCAGTGTCTTTATGTAGCCTGAACAAAAATCTATAAAACCCTATACATCAGCCCTTGTACGTGTACTCGATAGAACTTTCCTACTTTTTCCAAAGGCCAAGTATAATGCCTGATAGGTAACGGCTATTTTCTTTTGCTCCACAAGATTTCAAAATTGCTTGAAGGGGTTTCAAAAAAAGGTTTTTCCACCGGTTCTGGACTTCGGTTGATGTTGGAAACACCGTACAAAATGTCATTGCTCTAAAAATTGATGACAGAGTCTAAGCCGAGGTTTGGGAAAAAAGCCCTGAAGTGGAGAATAAGACGGCTGAAAAAGTTTAACCGATACATTTCTAAAAGGACTAACTATGAAAGGGGATTATATGCAATGTTGAAAAACAAATTTTTTTACAACTATTATTTTCGGTTTTTCTCTCGTCAGGAACGTGCTGGACGTCGTTGCGGCGCTCTTCGTGTCCTGAACAGCTACTGGCTTTGCCAGGACTCTACCTACAAATTCTTTGAGATCATCATGGTGGATCCCTTCCACAAGGCCATCAGACGCAACGCCGACGCCCAATGGATAAGCAACCCCGTTCACAAGCACCGTGAACTCCGTGGGCTCACGTCAGCCGGTAAGTCGACTTCAAAACCCCAAATATTTAAGTTTGCTTTTAAAAGCAAAGCATATTCCCTTGGAAAAATTTACGCTGCTTCCATGTTGATCATGTAACTGCAATTCTGAATGCTAAAATTAAAGGTAGGGTCATAGATTGGTTTTTGTCAACGTACATTGGGTTGATTCTTTGACTAAAATAAATTCCATCAACGACCGCCACTTTAAGAATTCACACTGGGGTTGTAAACAAATATCTTGGCCTTTGGCTAATAGCCACTCCTGGCTGTAATCAATCATGTCTTCAAAAGATGGCTTCCAGGTGGCTCCACGGTTGGAATTTGTTTTATTGAATCTAAAAGCTGTTATCCAGTAATTCAGAACCTTTGTCCCTATTTATGTTGAATGTAATTCTAAATATCTCCCTGATTGTTGTACAAAATCTCCCTGATAATGTAAACAACGTCCCTATTTATGTTGAATGTACTTCTAAATATCTCCCTGATTGTGTACAAAATCTCTCTGATTATGGTATTTTTTCCCCTTTTATTGTCGAGCTGCTTTAGCAGAATGCGAACCTATGTAATACCGATTTTGTCCGTCCGTACCGCGTCCGTCCGTCCGTCCGCATTGAGACTTTTTGTTAAAGTTTTTGCCTTGGATAATTTGTTGTGATATGTAATTGTTTTTGTGTGAATAGATTACTAGGTGAAAATGGAAATTGTGGTCAAAGTTTTTCTATTGTTTAAATATGTTAAAGTTTTCAGGGTACATTATTACCCTCTGGAAATTAAACAGCTTGTGTCCGGCCATCCGCATTAAGACTTTTTGTTAACATTTTTGCCTCTTTCCCACATGTCAAACCAAGTAGGCAATGGTCAAGTACATACTTGTTAATTGTCCCCACCTCTTTGAACATCAGTTGATCAAATTTTTGTTTTTCTATTATTCATTGTTTCTCTATCGGGTGTTCGGCAGCTCGCCTTGGCAGCTTCTGCTGTTCTAGTTTTGAATGTAATTCTAAATATCTCCCTGGTTGTCGTACAAAACTCCCTGATTATGGAATCTTAGTCTCTATTTATGTTGAATGTAATTCTAAATATCTCCCTGATTGTTATACAAAATCTCTCTGATTATGGCATTTTTTCCCATTTTTTTTTTAATGTAATTTTAATATCTCCCTGATTGACGTAAAAAACTCCCTGATTATGGAAACTTTGTCCCTATTTATGTTGAATGTACATTACTTCTAAATATCTCCCTGATTGTTGTACAAAATCTCCCTGATTATGGAATCTTTGTCTCTATTTATGTTGAATGTAATTCTAAATATCTCCCTGATTGTTGTACAAAATCTCTCTGATTATGGCATTTTTTCCCCTTTTATTTTGAATGTAATTCTAAATATCTCCCTGATTGTTGTACAAAACTCCCTGATTATGGAATCTTTGTCTCTATTTATGTTAAATGTAATTCTAAGTATCTCCCTGATTGTTGTGTAAAATCTCCCTGGTTGCAAGATGCAAATATTGGCAGCTCTGCTTTATTTGGTTCTTCTTTTTTCTTTTCTTTGCAGGCAAGAAGAGCAGAGGTATCGGCAAGGGTCATCTGTACAAACAGACCACCGGTGGTTCACGCCGCGCCTGCTGGAAGAGACGCAATACCCTCTCGCTCAAACGATACCGTTAAAGATCATCTCCAAACTTGCATCCCTTGCACACCAATACGAAACGTACTTTACAATCCAATTATTCTCTTCAGTTGGCGAAATCTCTGGAGAAAGTTTTTATGGCAAGATTTGTGGAGGGTTATTTTGTCTGTGATAATTTTGGAGACTTGTGAGAATGAGCTGCGAGTTTTGCCAATGTTAAGACACACACTGTTAATAAAAAAAAACTGAATAATGAGTATTAAACAACCTGTCAAGAGGAAATAATGCATTGATTTGACTCTCTTGTGATTTTATTGTGGTTTGGAGTTTCTCATCAGAGAACTTGTCCAAAACAAAATTGGAAATTGTAGGTAGAATAACAAGCAAGGGCAGCCATTTTTAAAATTTGCTTGTACAGTGGTTTCTGCACATTTAACTGCTGCGTTATAATAAAGACCATAAAACGTACTTGGTAAAGAGCACTGGAGAGCTGTTGATAGTATAAAACATTGTTAGAAACGACCCCCTTTGAAGTAAATGTAGTTTTAGAGAGAGAGGAAATTTTCCACCCCAAAATTTGAATCTAAGAAGGGCTTCAGGCATGAAGCCTTTCTCGGGCATCTGAATGCATGCAACAAGGGTGGTTTTTCCTTTTATTATTTTCTTGTAACTTCGATGACCAATAATTGAGCCCAAATTTTCACAGGTTTGTTATTTTATGCATATGTTGGGTTACACCAAGTGAGAAGTGAAGCAATTCCGTTTATGGGACAGTTGTGTGACCCAAGCCAAGTGTAAGTCATAGCAAGACGGAGATGTTCGGAGACGGAGATGTTCGGAACACTCAGTCCAAAAGTTTACCCTGCCTTTAAAAGCATTTCAAATTGCCCTAATTTGTTTTTCGTGGACACTTCAAAGCGCTGGGAAAAGCCCCACCTGATACGAGATAAAATAATATTTGCACAACTCCTAGACATAAAATAATAGCTCATACATTATTCACTGGAATGGAACGAATATTTTGCTGCAAATCGCAACTCTGTCTGACGCGGTTAATATAAGGTATCAGCCAAAAATGTTTCTAGATTCGAAAAACAATAATGAGCTTTCAAGATGTTAAAACCCTTGAGTGCTCGCTGGTATCCCAAAGTCATGCGTAGGTTGCACCACACTAAATACATTCCCAAAGCAACCAATGCTAAATGCTAAATATTCAAAAATATTCAATACAAATTGTTAAGTCTCTCAGCCTCTTGAAAACCAATCAAATATATTTTCAGACAACTAAACTTCAGATTTATTTTTATTTTTTGGCGTTTGGAATTTTTGCTAATTACCCCAGAAAAAAAAACCCGAAAATGTTGTTTTCGCAAACCGACTTGCTTCCAGTTTTCATGAGGCACTCCTATAGGTTGAACTACACTAAATAAACTCCCATAGCAACCAATGCTAAATGCTAAATATTCAAAAATATTCAAAAAATATGTTGAAGTCTCTCAGCCTCTTGAAAACCAATCAAATATATTTTCAGACAACTAAACTTCAGATTTATTTTCAATTTTGGCAGGTCAGCCGTTTGGAATTTCTGCTTATTACCCCAGAAAAAAACAAACCCGAAAATGTGGTTTTCCCTAACCGACTTGCTTCCAGTTTTCATGAGGCACTCCTCCAATTCCCAAGCCAAATAGGACCAACTTTAAAGCCTAAATGTACCAAATCTCCTCAGAAGTTGAAGCACAGAATCCCCAGGTTCTGGAATATTGTTATAATAATTACACAATCTATTGGTTGCATGACCCCCAAAACGTTATTATTCAAAAGTAACTGTGGGTTTACAAATTATGATAATTAGTTTGGCGCATGAATTGTTGCCTATGTAGTGTGGTGCACCCGGCACATTTTAACTGTGTAATAGCCCGCCCTCTTACGGCATGATGCAACCAACTTCACCAGCAGCTCTCACTGGATAAATCCTGCAGTATCTTTCTGGGTTTTTTTATCAACAGCCTCTCGTATAGGGACACAATCTGTGGGCGATCACAAAAACAAAATTACATTAAATATTAGATTCACCCAGGTTCGTAAATTGATACGAAAAAAATTAAAAACATGTACAAGCTTTTCTCTCAAATTGAGATTACCTGAATATTATGTATGCCCTGTGGCCGATTTTCACAAATAGATGAGATTAATCTTAACAGCAAATCAATCTTAATTGCTAAGCATGATGTCACAATACAAATCACTAAGGTGTTGCCGACAACTCATCTTAAAGGCACCGTCCACGTTTGGTAATTACTCAAAATATATATTAGCATAAAAACTGACTTGGTAACGAGCAACGGAGAGCTGTTGATAGTATAAAACATTGTGAGAAACGACTCCCTCTGAAGTAACGTAGTTTTTGAGAAAGAGGTAATTTCTCACTAAAATAATAAAAACTTCTTGCAAGAAGTTTTTATTCCTACATCTGAAAGCACACAAATTTGTACAACAAGGGTGTTTTTTTCTTTCATCATTTTCTTGCAACTTCGATGACCAATTGAGCCCAAAATTTCACAGGCTGGTTATTTTATGCATATGTTGGGATACACCAGGTGAGAACACTGTCTTTGCCAATGACCAAACGTGTACGATACCTTTATGATGAATACTCTTTGTGAAATAGAACCCACCATGTTAAGTTTTGTCAGGTGATCAGGTCAATGCCCAAAACATGTTTTTTCTTCTTCACCTTTTCACATTTTAATTCAGCGGAATAAAACCTAAAGATAATTTCCCCAAAGACTAAAATTGCACCATTCCTTTAATTTAAAGTTACAGTTATGTCACTCATGAGGGCATTTTTCCCGCTCTTAATTCCCCCGCGCCTCTCTCTGCGAGTGCAATTATTCAACAAACAAAAGAGTGCGTGGAGACGTCAGTGAAGCGGGTCGCATACCGTTTATTTCCCCCAAGACTTGATGACATGTTCTCGCTCATTTTGGTCGAGCTGGAAATCGTTTCCATCATTCTAAATTTTAAAGGCACTGAACACGTTTGGAAATTGTCAAAGACCAGGTTCTCACTTGGTGTATCCCAACATATGCATAAAATAACATGCCTGTGAAAATTTGGGATCAATTGGTCATCGAAGTTGCAAGAAAATGATGAAAGAAAAAACACCCTTGTTGTACAAATTTGTGTGCTTTCAGATAGGAATAAAAACTTCTTGCAAGAAGTTTTTATTATTTTAGTGAGAAATTACCTCTTTCTCAAAAACTACGTTACTTCAGAGGGAGTCGTTTCCTACAACGTTTTATACTATCACCAGCTCTCCGTTGCTTGTTACCAAGTAAGTTTTTATGCTAATATTTGTTTTGAGTCATTACCAAACGTGTACGATACCTTTAAAGCTCAGAGATGTTCTATAAGAGATCTTTCAAACTTAATTTGAATCCTGCCACGCACTTATGATAGACGCCGAACCTGCCGATGTTCAAGAAATAATATTGAGACCGAACATTACTTTTTTTTGACGGAAGACTTGCCTTTTATTACACGCGTCTGTTTTCAAGATGCATGAAGGGATGTGTACATCATTGGTTTGTGGAAGATTATACACTCATTCCAATCTTCTTTAGATTTCAAGAAATTACCCTCAACATCAAGAAAAGGTACGTAATTTGGGATACAGTTATTCCGGAGACAGTTATTCCAATCCTCTAGTTTTAAAACATATACCAAAAGGGATGGATCATTTGTTTTTGGAAGAGTACATTTATTCCAATCCTCTAGTTTTAAAACATATACCAAAAGGGATGGATCATTTGTTTTTGGAAGAGTACATTTATTCCAATCCTCTTGTTTTCAAGAAACATATCATAAAGGGATGGATCATTAGTTTTTGGAAGAGTACGTTTTTTCCAATCCTCTAGTTTTCAAGAAACAAATCATAAAGGGATGGTACATCATTGTTTTTTGAAAGAGTACATTCATTCCAATACTCTAGTTTTCAAAAAAATATCATAAAGGGATGGATCATTTGTTTTTGGAAGAGTACATTTATTCCAATCCTCTAGTTTTAAAACATATACCAAAAGGGATGGATCATTTGTTTTTGGAAGAGTACATTTATTCCAATCCTCTTGTTTTCAAGAAACATATCATAAAGGGATGGATCATTAGTTTTTGGAAGAGTACGTTTTTTCCAATCCTCTAGTTTTCAAGAAACAAATCATAAAGGGATGGTACATCATTGGTTTTTGGAAGTGTTCATTCATTCCAATCCTCTAGTTTTCAAGTAACAAATCATAAAGGGATGGATCATTGGTTTTTGGAAGAGTGCATTCATTCCAATCCTCTAGTTTTCAAGAGACATATCTTAAAGCGATGGTACATAATTGGTGTTTGGAAGAGTTCATTCATTCCAATCCTCTAGTTTTCAAGTAACATATCATAAAGGGATGGATCATTGGTTTTTTGGAGAGTACATTCTAGTTTTCAAGAAACGCATCATAAAGGGATGGTACATCATTGGTTATTGGAAGAGTACATTCATTCCAATCCTCTTTTTTACAAGAAACATATCTTAAAGGGATGGATCATTGGTTTTTGGAAGAGTACATTCATTCCAATCCTCTAGTTTTCAAGAAAAATATCATAAAGGGATGGTACATCGTTGGTTTTGGGAAGAGTACATTCATTCCAATCCTCTAAGTTTCAAGAAACATATCATAAAGGGATGGTACATCATTGGTGTTTGGAAGAGTACATTCATTCCAATCCTCTAAGTTTCAAGAAACATATCATAAAGGGATGGTACATCATTGGTGTTTGGAAGAGTACATTCATTCCAATCCTCTAGTTTTCATGAAACATATCATAAAGGGATGGTACATCATTGGTTTTGGGAAGAGTACTTTCATTCAAATCTTCTAGAAAATGTCTAGATAAAAGTAATTCAATATGTAACAAAGAACAACATAATTATGTGTATAGGCCTATAAATATGGCCTATATAACGAGTAGGGTAGATGGCCTTAGCTTTCGATCCAGACCCGACCTTCTTAAGAGGCATAAAACAAGTACAAACAAATTATATATATATAAAAATAAAAAAGGAACAATACAAATATAAATAAATTCATAACAAATAAATAAATAAAAGGTAATGTACAATACATTCACGTAGTTTAGCCTAGTAATCCATTATATTGAACGAACGTGTTCGCCAAGGTTGTGGTTGTGGTACAAAATGTACCATTTTTTGTGACTAGTTTTCTGCTCATTTTTGCTTAAGCAGAAAAATGTTAAGCATTAACTTTTGTTCTGCTTAATTAAGCAGTTTTATAAAATTGGGCCCAGTTCATATGCGAATGCGAAGCGTTAATTTGACGTCCCAAATTAAGACGAACAATGCGATACTTGGGCATCTCTTGCCGAAACATTTTGCTGCGAGTTGTGACGTCAAAATTCGTGTAAAAGGAAAGGGTTAGGTTTTTAATTGTGTAATGGCCGAGCGGATATTAGAGCACGGGACTCAAGCTCTGGTGTTTCTGTTTAGCAGAGAGTGGGTTGGAGTCCATGTCGTGACACTTGTGTCCATTAAGCAAGACACTTAACCATTATTGCTACGTCCTTCGGACGGGACGTTAAGCCGTAGGTCCCGTTTGTTGTGTAATGCTCTTAAAATAACCTAGTGCACTTATTGTAAAGAAAGGGGTTCACCCCGGTGTTCCTGGTTTGATCGACATCATTGCGTCACAGCACATTGTAAACCAGTACATGGTGCTATGTAAAGGAAGTGTTGGTCTCATACTTCAAAAACGTAGCAGGAAAATACCTTACAGGAAAATAATGAGTGTTGAAGCGCCTTGAGCGTCACTGAATGATGACGGATATGTGCGCTATATAAGAAGCCACTATATATTATTATTATTACAAATCCCTCCGAATTTGTAGGACTCCTCTATTATATTTAAGGATGTGTACGCCATGGTTGGTTAATTTTCTCAGTGCGTTGAACTTGAACAGTGAATTCCCCCAATAGGCCTAAATTGAATTTGCAATCTCATTAACACGTTTCCTCTTTGCTAGCCAAACGCGAAAGGACAAGTCTCTTATGGTCGCAGCGATTGCCTCGAATTAAGTTCAATTTTACATAATTGCTCATTTTTTTTATTTTCTTCTTCTTCTTTTTCACTCCCAGACACATGGGGCATTGGCAGACATGGACCACTCGACCAATATTTGAACACTGTATTGGCTTTGCACACCATTGAAAGTGCAGGGTATACAACCTTCCACGGTGTACAGGCATTTTATTGATGGGAGCAGAGACAATATCAAACATATGGTTGGTTGCGCCGACGTGACACACTTTAAACAGAAAATACATTTCAAGTCTTGTCTAATCTTGTATAAAAGTGCCACAGTAAGTTTAAAGGCACTGAACACGTTTGGTAATATTGTCAAAGACCAGTGTTCTCACTTAGTGTATCCCAACATATGCATAAAATGACAAGCCTGTGAAGATTTGGGCTCAATTGGTCATCGAAGTTGCAAGAAAAAACACCCTTGTTGTACAAATTTGTGTGCTTTCAGATAGGAATAAAAGGCTTCTTGCAAGAAGTATTTTATTATTTTAGTGAGAAATTACCTCTTTCTCAAAAACTACGTTACTTCAGAGGGAGTCGTTCCCTACAATGTTTTATACTATCAACAGCTCTCCGTTGCTCGTTACCAAGTCAATTTTTATGTTAATATATATTTTGAGTAATTACCAAACGTGTACAGTGCCTTTAAAATAGAAAATAAGTTCAAGTCTTGGTTAATTTTGCATAAAAGTGCCAGTAAGTTTAAAGGGCTCCAAGTTTGTTTATGTTTTATTTTATTTTATTTTTGTTGTCTTGTCTTCTTCGTCGTGTCTTGTCTTCTATGGAAACATTTTGTCTTTATTGGAGATGAAGCATTTTGGGTTTTTGGATTTTGTTTTTTTGGTTTTTTTTTTCATTGAAAATGCTGTTTGATTACCAAAGAGTATCCATTTTTATATCTATTTTATTATTATTATTCACATTATTGTTACATTTTAACACACAGAAGATCTTTGAAGATGACTCATAAGTGATTCCGGATACAATGTCTTGATGATAGAAATAGCAGGTCGAGTTTGACCGGCGTAGTAGTAATAACCTGGAATTGAAACCGGAGTTCGTGATACAGCCCCAAGCTGACCACCTCTTTCCTTCATCCCTTTTTACTCGCACCAACATCAATCTGAGTCCATAAATAAATACACACGGCTCTATTGATTCGACCCACAAACAACAACCGGACGTGCTTGGAGTTTTCCCCTTTAAGCTCTTGTTGTTATTTGTTTCTTACAAAAAGGTCTCACCAGTTTCCCATGGGCTCTTTATAGGGATTGCTAATGTGATGACGGATTTGACCACTTGAGGGTACCAGTCTATCTGAAACAACCTCGTTTGTTGTGCAAAGGCATTTTCTCTTTACAATTCAAATAGAAACTTGTAGAACTCCTGATATAAGGGACTATGTCTACGGGCGTTGAGATTTAATTTTAAAAGCACATCTTGTTCCTCCTCTTTCGTCCACTTAACGCATACATTTATAAGCATATACATTTTGATTGTGTTATGTAGAGGTACGGACAGAACCCCTTTAGATGTGCATAATAGTGTAAATAATGCGTCTTTTATTATTTATTTTTTAGTGGCAGCGTTGGGATCGATTGTAGCCCAAGGTCTGCGTTTTGTGATATGAAAATTGAGTGTATACATTAATTTGACATGATGTTTTGCCTTTCACCGACAAATAAGTGCTCCGGTACTGCGGGGAAAAACGTCTGCCGGCTGGAATGGATAAGTTAAAGTCACAAACAGCAGGCCATAGTACTAAATCTAAAGGGATTTTTAACGAGAGGGGTGTTCCAACGATTTACACAGCCTCTCTGACAGGAAATAATTTGCAACAAAAAGAAAGTGAATACAAAAATTCTGACAACAAAAACTTGCTGATGTAACGCATTTTAAACCCGACCGTGCGGAGTACGTGTCCACATTAATAAACTCACCTATTGTCTGCGCCGTTTTTAGGATTCAGCTTATGTTATTTAGGTGTAAATATTTATGGTCAGTGTTCTGAATCGTTATGTCAAGCTGTCCTGTGAAGGAAATTTGGTAAATCGTTGAGCAAGACACCCAATTCGCATGACAAAGTTTGAAAAAAGACAACTGCTTTTCCATATCTTTTTTACGAAACCTTGCACTAACAACACCGCAGTAATGGCAGCATGGCGTGCGCAGCACTCGGTAAACAGATTGGTCTAACGTCAGCGCGGAATCGATTCTGAAACGGATGAGAATACATTGTTAAAAATCCTTCATTTTAAAGGTATTTTGGGGGAATGTTCTTTCCAGCCTCAGTTTCGGTGTCACTTTAATAATATGTAGGCCTAGACCAAGATGGCTGCACCGTGACTAGCTCATCAGTGTAATTTCATTTGGGTTAATGAATTTCCCCCATCAAGTCCATTTTGTCAGAGACCTGTCAAGTTGAATAGTTTGCTTTCCCAGAGGTCATTCACCCCATCCCCACTCCCGGGCTAGGTCCCTGATGTGGCTACACACATTAATAAAAAGGAGTGGGATTGGAAAGTAGAATCATACAAAACTATTGTTTTGTATACCGTAGAGATATAAAATAGAGAAGGCATTTAAAGATTAATGTCATTCAAGTCGACCACAGAATTGTCGTGACTACCTGCCCCCACAGTCTGGCTTACCAATTAACAAACGTACAGTAGGCAGTTTCATCCCCCGGGTCCATCAGCTTCGCGGACTAAAAGCCAGTCTAATACAGACAATGACAATCAACGCCAAAACGTTGGCCCGCTGAGGACGAAACAATTCTAAAAATGACCGCTAGAGAGTCGGCGCTAATACAATTAATCCTCCTTTCTCGAGGTGTCATCTATTTCTTTATCAGTATTTCTCACGGGTTTTGGGTTCCGGGTTGGCTATCAACTCATCATTACTTTTTATAAGTCTCCCCAGCATAGACATTTTTATTTAAAGGGGCTGTGTCGCCATGATCAAAGCAGGGCTCGATGTCACAAAGCACTAAACATTCATCGTAAAATGAGTAAGAAATAACTATACATAAATAGTAAACTTGCGGGTACAACCATGTGTACATCTCTTTGTGGGAGTGCTGGCTCTGAAAAGAGCCGGTGTGGTCTCGACGTTTCGAACAATATACTCTGCTCGTCTTCAGCTAAAATGAGTAGTTAACATCACCGCAGTGATTTCTATTGTGACATCACACTTTGCTTAGCAATTAAGACTGATACACATTTAAGATCGGTCTTAAGTTCTCTGTAAAATCGGCTCCACGCCTGTGTGGATGGATGTACATGTATTAGACCCTTCTCATGAAATAATTGTATGTAAATTTCACTACTGGTTGGCAAAATGAGGGAACATCGCGCCTTTTTTTGTATGGGGCTGTTGCGGGACGCATACCCGTTTGTGCGTCTACTAGTGCACAACTCAACGGCGTTTGCAAACAATTATTGTTTGTACGCATGCGTGAATGTAATTATCCTATTTCATGGGAAGGGCTAATACTAATAGACCTTATGCATATGACGTCATTCCACTAGGGCGCCCTCGCGGCTAGGGGTCAAAAGGAGGTTGTTCATTGGCCAATCATGTGCATGCACTGCGCGTACACATAATTCCATTGTTTGTACCTCTAAGATGGCGGCTTGATGACGTCACTGCATAAGGTCTATTATGAACTCTCAACCACGGACTGCACGAGCGCGCGCCCTCCCTCCGTATCATACCTTGGGGCGGGAGCGCGCACTGCGCATGCAGTAACTGGGTGAGAGTTCATAATTCCATGTACATACACAGGCCCGCTTTGATCATGACGACTCATCCCCTTTAACATGTACGGTTTACCGGTTTAATTCACACTCCGCCCGGAACTTCGGAAGTGCCTGGAAGTTCTCTCCACCCATGGGTCCGAGAACAATTTGTGTTTCTCTTTTACTTCCGGGTCAGCCGCATTTCTAACCCCTTCTTGGTTGAAGTTCCAGCTGTGTTTGTCTTGTGGGTGTATTGTGCAGCAGAGAATGACACCTAGAGTATGTGGAAAAATAACCTGCGTAAAATGATATACTATAATAATAGCATGATATGACTCATACTATAATATAGAACAAATTGAAAATAAATTGAAAAAAGTCAAGCTGCCACCAAGTGTATACAGTCAATGGCGTAATCAGAAGGGGAAGTGGCAGTAGACAGAAACCAATATATGAACCTGCCTTTGAACAACAAACCGTTGTCTTATTAATCTGGATGAGTTATAATGCATGTCTATAATTGAGTTAATGTGAATTTATGACAGTTGCTGTTTTCCCAGCATGTAGACACTCTATTCATCTGAAACTTTCACATGTGACTTTTATTGTAATCTTCTTTATAATTTTCCTCTTGTAAATCAGCATTACGTTGACAGAAACCAATGATCCTAAACACCATTTAAAAAGACACCACAAACCGTTGTCTCAAAGGGAGTTTATACTTTTGGTAAATTTCAAAGACTAGTATCCTCACTTATTAATCCGGATGAGTAAAAATGCATGTCTAATATAATTGAGTTATTTATGACCATTGCTGTTTTCCCAGCAAGCAGACACTGTATTCATCTGAAACTTTCACATGTGACTTTTACCGTATCCTTCTTTATAATTTTCCTCTTGTAAATCAGCATTACGTTGACAGAAACCAATAACCCTAAACACCATTTGAAAAGACACTGCAAGTCGTTGTCTTACACTATGAAAATCTTCATCTTGAAAATGGAGTGAAAATCCACTTTTCTCCTTGAAATGGGTCTTGGCTTGGATGGAGATCATTCCTTGAAATCATGGTGAAATTCACGGAGGCCAGTCAATGGTCTCTTTTTTTCAAGGAGATTTAGGGCCCTTAAAGCATGGTGAAAGAGAAATAGCTCCTTCAATTTCAGCTAAATCCTGCACTTCACTGATATTTCACGGTGGTTTCACAGCAAAGATTTTCATAGTGTTAATAGTCTGGATGAGTTTAATGTATGTCTATAACTGAGTTATTGTGAATTTATGACCATTGCTGTTTTCCCAGCATGTAGACACTGTATTCATCTGAAACTTTCACATGTGACTTTTATTGTAATCTTCTTTATAATTTTCCTCTTGTAAATTAGCAATTACGTTGACAGAAACCAATGGCCCTACCATTTGAAAAGACACTGCAAACCGTTGTCTTATTAATCTGGATGAGTTATAATGCATGTCAAATATAAATTGAGGCATTGTGAGTTTATCATCGTTGCTGTTTTCCCAGCCAGCACACACTGTATTCATCTGAAACTTTCACATGTGACTTTTACCGTATCCTTCTTGATGTTCCTCTTGTAAATCAGCATTACGTTGACAGAAACCAATGACCTTAAACACCATTTGAAAAGACACTGCAAACCGTTGTGTTTAATTTCCTGGATGAGTTATAATGCAAGTCTAATTGCGTTGTGAATTTATGACCATTGCTTTCTTACCCAGAAGATCGATTTCCCATCAGAAAACTGATGGCGTGATCTCAGGCTTGAGACTAAAGTAGCCTTGCATCCAGCCGCAATCTTGCATATTATATCACGAGCAAAGAGGGTCACGTGACAAAAATGGCTTGGACGTGCGCTAATTTTGGTCTGCTTTTGCTATGCGTGCACATCATCTGTGAGCCTTGATTAAAGGTTATTTTGAGATGTGTGAAGGCCCATCGGTATCCTTCATTCTTAATTGGATTTAATGGATGTTGTAAAGGTCATGGCATTTTTTTAAATTTTTTTCATTTTCATTTTTTATTTTTTATTTTTTTATTTTTTTATTTATTTATTTATTTATTTATTTTTTTGGGGGGAGTCCCCAACTCTCTCCTTACTGTTTCATAAAGCAAAGAACCATCAAATACGTCATAATGACGCAAATAATGTCAGTCCATATTGTTTGCATTCAAGTCGGGTGCCCGACAGAACGTTGCAAAAACTGTAGGGTGCTAAATTGATTCCTTTAGGTATCTGTAGGCCTATAATGTGACAACACCATCATGGTATCAATAGTTATCCCCCATTACTATATCGTTGGTGAAATTAACACTGTGTCGGTGCTGTGTCACATAATAGATACCAAAAATTCGAGTCAATTTTAAGGGACACGTTGCCTTGGATCGGGCGAGTTGGTCTATGAAAAGCGTTTGTAACCGTTTGTTTAAAAAAGCATATGGTTAGAAAGATGTTTTAAAAGGAAAGTACAATGATCCACACATATGCCTCGAAATTGCGTGGTTTTCCTTTTACTTTGCAAACTAACATGGTCCGCCACTGAGGAGTCAAAAATTTGGCTCTACAAAAGGCGTGCCGTGTTAGTTCACGATGTAAAAGGAAAACTACGCAATTTCGAGGCATATTTGTGTGGATTATTGTATTTTACTTTTAAAACATCTTTCTAACCATATGCATTTTATAACAAACGGTTACATACGCTTTTCATAGACCAACTCGCCCGATCCAAGGCAACGTGTCCCTTAAAATTGACTCGAATTTTTGGTATCTATTATGTGACACAGCACCGACACAGTGTTAATTTCACCAACGATATAGTAATGGGGGATAACTATTGATACCATGATGGTGTTGTCACATTATAGGCCTACAGATACCTAAAGGAATCAATTTAGCACCCTACAGTTTTTGCAACGTTCTGTCGGGCACCCGACTTGAATGCAAACAATATGGACTGACATTATTTGCGTCATTATGACGTATTTGATGGTTCTTTGCTTTATGAAACAGTAAGGAGAGAGTTGGGGACTCCCCCCCCCCAAAAAAAAAATCAATAAATAAATAAATAAATAAATAAATAAATAAAAAAATAAAAAAATAAAAAATAAAAAATGAAAATTTTGCAGTGTGAAAGGCGTGAAGTATTCACGAACGACCTTTGTGATAACATGCATAAAAATTACCCTTTGTCCCGGCAACAGAAGTTCTTAAGCAAAAAAATGTTCCCTTTACACAAAGATATGAGTTTTACACTGCAATAACCGGGGTGTTAAAATTGACACCATGGGTGTTGTCACATACCGAAGAGTGAATCAAAATTCAAATCATTGGGTGTTAAAATAATACAAATTGTATTGTTTTGGCAGAAATGGTGTTATTTTAACACCCTAAATGGTGTAAATTTTGATTCTTTTTCGGTATCTATAATGTGACAACCCGATTTTGCAGTGCACATTTTTGTTGCTACAACTAACCCAAAGAGATGTTTTCCCATTCCCGTTGAGAATTTAACCTTCCTATAATGACTTAGGAATGGCAGAAAACCGATCAAGCTTTCATGCTCAGTATTCTTGGAACACAATCAGTTTTGCACATTAAGTTCTTGCTACGCCCCTTTTCTGGGCCCAATTTCGTAGAGCTGCTTAAAGGAACGTTACAGAACTGGTAATTAAAATGTTCTTTAAGATCACAGATTTACATAAAACGTACACGGTCTAATGATGATGATAGAAGAAAACATCCCTAGTAATGTTTCTGTCTGAAATGCCATATTTGATGAGAAATAAATAAAACTAATTTCCGATTGGAGTTTATCGCTCATGAGCGTTTTATTCATGCATTGTATAACACATGCAAATGTGTAATCGGTTTTTCACTATTTTCACGTGACCCAGATGGCCGATCGATCTCAAACTTCTACAGGTTTGTCAGTTTATGTATATGGTGGATTATATAAAGTGCTTAACTTTTTTGTTAGCAAAAACCAATTCCGTAATGTTCCTTTAAGCACAAAAGTAGCTTTAAGCACAACAACACAATGCTTACCAGAATAAGGTTACCAGCCAAAATACCATGTCACGTGTGATATATGTAGATGGTATCCTGCTTATTTTTGCTCAGCAGAAAATTTCTTAGCAACATTTTCTAGGCCCAATTTCATAGAGCTGCTTAAGCACAAAAGTAGCTTTAAGCACAACAACATAATGCTTACCAGAATAAGGTTACCAGCCAAAATACCATGTCACGTGTGATATATGTAGATGGTATCCTGCTTATTTTTGCTCAGCAGAAAATTTTTAAGCAACATTTTCTGGGCCCAATTTCATAGAGCTGCTTAAGCACAAAAAGTAGCTTTAGGCACAATTAAAACATTTTGCTTACCAGAATAAGGTTACCAGCCAAAATACCATGTCACGTGTGATATATGTAGATGGTATCCTGCTTATTTTTGCTCAGCAGAAAATTTCTTAGCAACATTTTCTGGGCCCAATTTCATAGAGCTGCTTAAGCACAAAAGTAGCTTTAAGCACAACAATATAATGCTCACCAGAATAAGGTTACCAGCCAAAATACCATGTCACGTGTGATATATGTAGATGGTATCCTGCTTATTTTTGCTCAGCAGAAAATTTCTTAGCAACATTTTCTAGGCCCAATTTCATAGAGCTGCTTAAGCACAAAAGTAGCTTTAAGCACAACAACATAATGCTTACCAGAATAAGGTTACCAGCCAAAATACCATGTCACGTGTGATATATGTAGATGGTATCCTGCTTATTTTTGCTCAGCAGAAAATTTTTAAGCAACATCTTCGGGGCCCAATTTCATAGAGCTGCTTAAGCACAAAAAGTAGCTTTAGGCACAACTACAACATTTTGCTTACCAGAATAAGGTTACCAGCCAAAATACCATGCCACGTGTGATATATGTAGATGGTATCCTGCTCATTTTTGCTTAACAGAAAATTTTTAAGCAACATTTTCTGGGCCCAATTTCATAGAGCTGCTTAAGCACAAAAGTAGCTTTAAGCACAACAATATAATGCTCACCAGAATAAGGTTACCAGCCAAAATACCATGTCACGTGTGATATATGTAGATGGTATCCTGCTCATTTTTGCTCAGCAGAAAAATTTTAAGCAACATTTTCTGGGCTCAATTTCATATAGCTGCTTAAGCACAAAAAGTAGCTCTAAGCACAACTACAACATATTGCTTACCAGAATAAGGTTACCAGCCAAAATACCATGTCACGTGTGATATATGTAGATGTATCCTGCTCATTTTTGCTCAGCAGAAAATTTTTAAGCAACATCTTCGGGGCCCAATTTCATAGAGCTGCTTCAGCACAAAAAGTAGCTTTAAGCACAGCTACAACATATTGCCTACCATTATAAGGTTACCAGCCAAAATACCATGTCACGTGTGATATATGTAGATGGTATCCTGCTTCTTTTTGCTTAGCAGAAAATTGTTAGGCAACATTTTCTGCTTAATCCCGGGACAGGCTCAATCAAAAATCAGAATCCTTGGCTGCAGTAAGAGTGACTTGCTTATAATTAATTTGTAATTAATACCACATTTTCTGAAGTTGACTTTTATTAGGCTTGCAACTGTTTGCCAATATTCATAAAATATCCCTGTGGAGTTTTCCAATATTCAGGTCTAAAATATTTTAATTTAATTAAATTGTCAAACTTATTACTATTGTTTGCGATTGGCTAATTACACGTAGACCTATACTTGCATTGATTACTATGGAAAAAACCATGTGATACGGTGGCTGGAACAAAATTGGGAGTAGTATTTTCAAAAGCCAACCGTCAGTGGACCGTTTTAAAGCATCCGTCAAAGGATTCATTATCTCTCAGCATGTAACATAGCTTTCTTTCCATTGGCTGCTTTGCCAGATATATCATCACTTGTTCTTTTTCATATACACATCATATTTTCATTTCAGTTAATTAAGCGTTGTTGTTGTCTGTAAGTTGTTTTTGTTCCTATTCGTACGTCCTCTGTTTGTCCGTTTTCCTTGTCTCTGTCTGTCCACAGGCTGATTACTACAAGCCTCGGCTTATCAAATCGGCCTCATACTGTTAATTTTCTTTGACTAATATAAACCTTAATTTTAGTCTGGAACTTATTGATTATGAAGTTCATATATACTAGAACCATAATGGAATACTCTAGTTTTTACCTGGTGATTATATTCAGTGACAATGCACTCACACGCATCGATTAAGAGGGTCTTTATACGTTTGGTATTATGACTCTGAAAATTAATGGCAATAAAAACTTACTTGGTAAGAAGTAGGCCTATACAGCAGCTTTGGATAGTATAATGCATTTTGAGAAACTTTTCACTTCGAAGTACTGCGGTTATGGCTAAAGATTTCACTTTTTATCCCCCAAAATTTGAATCCGAGAAGCGTTACTGCAGTAACGTTTCCGAGAAGCGTTACTGCAGTAACGTTTCTCAGATTGTGTATTCCAATTGCAGATTATTCTTTCTGCGTGGACATAACCGCTCCAGATTTTCAGCAATATCTCAAAAACGCTAAGGTTAGTTTTATGGTAAATATCTTCAACTATTATATAGGATTGAAACAAACAGTGGATTCCAATTACCAAACGTATACAATCTCTTTAAGTTGAGGTTCTTCTACAATAACTACTGTCTGAGCGAGCCTTTTTACAAGTTTAATCAGACATTAAAGTGTTTTATGGAAGTGTATGAATAATTGAAACCTTGTCTAGGCCTGTAGTGGGAATACAATCCCCATAGATGTTTGTTTTAACACCATCTAAAATACCTTCTAGTGGCGATCAATTTTTTAAAAGAACCGGTTGTGTTAAAACAACTACACAAAACACAGTGGCAGCGACTCCTTTGTAAATAACCGCTATACACAAAGCACAGTTGCAGCAACACTTTTTACATAGTTAAAGGGAGGGTTTACCTTTGGTAATTACTCCAAAAAGTAATTACCATACAAATTGACTCGGTAAAGAAGCACTGCAGCTGTTGATAGTGTATGACATTTTGAGAAAAGATTCTCTTCTAAGGAATTTGGTTTTAGAGAAGGAAGAGGTTCAAAAGCAATTTCAGTCTGAGAAACGTTTCATGTAGAAACGTTTCTCAGATTGGGTGTTCCAAATTACGGATTATTCCTCCTGCGTGGACATAACCGCTTCCAGATACTCGGCGATATCTCACAAACGCTACCACGTTTTTGAAATGAAATGTTGACATGTTAGTTTTTTTGTATATATATCTACATGTTTATATGATTAAAACAATCGACCGGTTCCAAAAAAAAACAAATGTATACTTTGCCTTTAAGGTCACATGAATCCTTCATAACGTCATGTGAATCCCTTTTCCCTCATTAACGACTCCGGATCTTTCTTGTTGCTTTTTTTTTTGCTGTCCATGCTAGGGGGCATTTCAATATTGAATGTTTCAATTTCGCTCTAATATTGACACAGTTTCCTCCAGTGGCGAGGCTCTGTTTGGATTGTGGATCCTTCAATTAGAGTTGTCTGCAAGTTAAAGTCAAGGTGTATACACGAAGTTCGGGTAAGACACGTGCTGTTACCTGGGGGTTTGTGGTGGTATAGTAGCAAAGCAAAGGAGCAAGGAGACGGTGGGGTTGGGGGTCAAGTCGCCATAAGACAGTCGCTTTTATAACTTTTCTAGAACCAAACAAACGCAAGACAAAATGAGGAAGGTAGTGTTGTTTGTAATGTTGGAGAATGCTGGTAGGCCCACCTGGGTCTTAGTAAGGGAGTGGTACAGTGGCATAGCGTAAGAGCGCGCGGGGGGGGGGGGGCGTGACTCCCCAACGGCCCGTCACTTTTATCATTTGCGGTGACCAGGATTCAAGTCAAGTGACCGCTTGACCAATGAATTTGGGGGCCGTTGCGTTGGCGTCTCCCGACCCCACACAGCATGATCTCAACAACGCTCTTCGAGCAATCTTTACTATGCATGATAGACTTTCGTTATTGATTGATTTGATGCCATTATAACAAATCACAAGCTATACAATTATATATGCAGAGATATGCAGGCCTAGAATTACACAGAGACCATGGCCTCTGTTATCCTGGTATTGGCCTGTGTGCCCCTTCAAGAGTTTCCAATAGACTTTAAGTTTCTCCATTGGAAGTGGTAGGCCCCCACCGTATTTGCAAAATGAAAATGGCCTTGCCCTCTCAAAGATGAATACTAATTGACAGTTTGTTTTAGTATTGGCTTTTTACTCATCGCAAAATGGAATTTTTATTCCTTCGCATTATACACACTTCATTTTGGTATTCACTTCATCAGTGCACCCACGGCAGGGAAAAAGTATATGGTGGCCCTGAAGAAACATCACACATCGCAAACATTTGTGATGTCGAAAATATTATCGCAAACATCTTTGCAGATATTTGCGATGAGTGATGTCCCTTCAGGGCCACCATAGGGAAGAGTACAATGAGCAATTATTAGTCTCTGTAGAGAGAGGAGAATTGGTTTGGAATTCGTAAACACGTCGTGCGTCCGGAAGACGGACCTAACGAATGTGTAACTGTGTCTCAATTTCATAGAGCTGCTAAACACTGCGTAACACCATAAAAAAATCACACACTTACGCCATCGGACAGTAGGCTACTGTCCGTTTGTATTTGAGTGTAAATCATTTTTGTGGAGAACCTAATCACTTTCAAGTGGCCCAAATCATTAGATATGGACCCTACTCAATTCATCCAAATAAACAACCAAGTCACTGCTTACAGCCATTGTACAAGTATACAGAAAAGGCCATCTGGAAACTATACGGTTCATTTCACCAAGTATGGCTATATTGACCCCAAGGTCAAGTAACTGCTGTACAATTCCTATGGGAATTCCGAGACAGCTGGTCATTGGTGGATTTGTTTAAGACTTTTAAGACACGTTTTTCTTTCGAGAATTTAACAAGAGAGTAGGGGGTTAACCCCGGTGTTACTGGTTCGCATAATAAGAGCACCCTTGTTTACAGGTTTCCTCAGGCTTGCGAGCTACAGTGATTAAGTTCTCATATGAGGCATCCTTGGTTTCATTACCAGAAATTTATAATAATAATCATGCTGAAAAAGAAAAAAATACCGTCTACAGCTAAACACAACATAAACATTATATAGGATTTGAGGCATTGCATGGTGAGGTATCAATATATTTGGTTTGCGGTAACACCATGTGTGTATCTACTTGCCAGGTAGAGTTTGTTCTTAGAGAACTGTCTTGCTTAATTCTACTACCGCGGAGTAGATTGTTCGGGTGTTCGGGAGACTTCTCAGTTCTGAAAAGAACTGTCCTGTTTATTAAGTAATGACCTGGGCGGAAGGTATAGAATTAGGCTTGGACTACTACTTTAGCTTATAGGATCGTAATTAACTGTACTACCATAAACATTGTTGAACAGTTAACCAATTAAAGTACAATAAAGCCGTACTTTAATAATACACTCTAAAAAAAATCCGGGTCAGAATCGATCCGGATTCCGGGTCTTATTCTGCCTGACCCATTACTGGGTCAGTATGACCCGGAATCTGTGTCAAAATGGCGCAGAAAGGGGTCAAACTGACGCAGAATCCGAGTTAAAATCCCATTTGTCTTCAGTTTCCGGGTCAGCCTGACCCAGAAATGGGTCACGCCCCTGGTACCCCGAATCTGGGTCGATTCTGAGCCGGGAGCTTTTTGGAGTGTAAAGGCCATGTCACACGAGGCAATTACAGGCAACCACCTCCAGGCAATCTCCAAGAAAAAAATATATTCACATTTCCGTTTTCTCATTAGTTTCTTGGGGATAGTGTGTTATACAGCCTGAAGACTGTTTGTTGTGCTGTGGTCCTTTTGCATGCAGTGCAGTCGGTTGCATCCAAGTTGCCTGAAAAAAGGGTTGCCCTCTGTGCACGGCCTTAAGTCTCATAGTAAACACCGGGAAACCGAGGACTAAAGTTGAGGACCTAATTATCTCGTCGTATCCATGCCAGCATCTTGAGATGGCACATGCTTCACAATAACCCCATTTCCATTTCACCCACACGTGTGTCTTATTTGGCTGACCCCGATCCAATACGTACTGCACTCTTCACGGTCTCTCAAAATAATGAAGTTCTTAATTAAAGTTGGGAGAGAGACACAGCCCGTGTGCATGTGTGTGTATGGGTTTGATTAGTGCTCGCAGTCAAAAATTGTCGACCGGGGGTTCCCCCCACGAATTCCCCCGGGGGAATTGGAACCCAAACACGGTATACCACGGGGAGCGATTTGCGCTGTCTTCATGACGACCGTGGGTAATAATAATGTATTGATGGCCGCGGGCCATATGCGGCATCACATATCAACAACGCTTGGTCGAGGTATGGATGATTGTACTCAATATCTAGATCGTCAGCACTTGTCCTATATATTATACGCCATGCGTGTAGCAGCAGCCACCCCTCCTCTTATTTAAAAGACCGTGCAACCAAAACGAGTCTGAGAGAAAACTATAGTCTGGCCCCCTTATCCATAAAATGAGAAATATATACAAGTATTGCTATTGCTCACAAGTATGGAACACAGGGAGCTCGACAATGGTAACCTTATGGTGAAATTCCACATGACTACAGGCTTTGCAGTGTGTACCCGGTATGTAGCCCCAGCTACGATGGACCTACATGTATCCTATGCACAAATGTAGCCCTAAACACTAACCTAAATACATCCCGACTATGGCCCGGGCTACATTTAGGTACAAGCTCCTTGGGCTACATTTGGGTACAAGCTTTGGGCTACATTAAGGAACAAGCTTTGGGCTACATTTAGGTATAAGCATTGGGCTACATTTAGGTATAAGCTTTGGGCTACATTTAGGTAAAAGCTTTGGACTACATTTAGGTACAAGTTTTGGACTACATTTAGGTACAAGCTTTTGGCTACATTTAGGTACAAGCTTTGGACTACATTTAGGTACAAGCTTTGGGCTTCATTCAGGTACGGGCCCGGGCTACATTTAGTTACGAACTACATTTAGGAGCGCACACTCTTCTGCATGTACGCCAATTGCGGGACATAGTGCGGTTAATGTTAAAAATATTATAAAGGGTTGGTAAAGCTGACAAATTAAAGCAGTCGCAGACAGTGTTCATGTTTTGTGTGGTCAACAATATACATGAAATAACAAACCTGTGAAAATTGAGGCTGTGTGAGTCAGGAGTAAATAGTGAAAAAAAAAACTTGCACAACTTTCAGCATTTCAACATATTGTCCTTAATTTTGGTAATAACAACAGCAATCAGCTGTTGCGGGGTTTTTTTACAGATTTTTATGATACAGTTTTCTCGAATATGACTTCATGTTAGAGGGAAGTATTTCACACAAAAACAATGGTTCTAGTATTAATTTCATAATCAGTAAGTTTTCAGACTAAAATTAAACAACGATCTTTTGTATCCTTTATACCAATCCTGTATAAATGCCTTTGAGCCAAATTATTTCATTCAAACCTGTTTTTTAAAAGCTTCCCGAAGTAGGATGACGTTCCAAACAACGTTTCTCCCATGGGGTGGGGCCACTCGGGGAAGGAGGCTCGAGAACCCGCCACGGGGACCTACTGCTCACAACTCAACCAATCAAATGCTAGAAAAAACAAAAACATAGATAACAACATTCCAAAAACTATGTGAATCAGCATGCTCGGGACATGTACAGGAATGCAGCCCGCCAAAGACCGTACGAAGTGTTATGTAATAGACAATGAATTACAATATTTAGTGAAATTCCCTGATCAATCTCACTGTCTTGACTTAAGAAAGCAACAGTGTTTTTTTGCGTGAGGCATGGGTGACTCCCCTAAAAGTCTTGTATTTCTGTACGTTTGGTAATGACTCTGAAATTAATGGCAATAAAAACCTACTTGGTAGGAAAGTACTTTTCACTTCGAAGTACTGCGGTTATGGAAAAAGATATCACTTTTTATCCCAATTTTTTTTAAATCTGATCTAGGATCTGATCTGCAGTAACGTTTCTTAGATTGTGTATTCCAATTGCAGATTATTCTTCCTGCGTAAACATAACCGCTCCAGTTTTTCGGCAATATCTCAAAATCGCTACCACCTTTTGAAACAAAATTTTCACACGTTAGTTTTATGGTATACATCTACAACTATATAGGATTGAAACAAACAGTGGGTTCCAATACAATCCCTTTAAATACCATATATAGTGAAATTCACTGATCCCATCTCACTTGACTGAGAAAGCAACAGTGTTTTTTGCGTGAGGCGCACAAATTATGGATGACTCCCCCCCCCCCCCCCACCCCCACACACAAAGTCTTGTATATTTCTGTCTCAGCGTTTGTTAATAACACCGCTGCACCGGCTGCGTATCGGTCTAGAATCATACATAATGGTCGTCCCCGCAAACGTATGCAGATGGCAATATTTAATGATGGATTGGATGGGAGGGGAACGAGAGGGATGACTGGAGAGCCAGGCTAGCCCCACGGCTGTGTACGATTGATTTTTTTGAGCCACGTTGTGATCGCACTCAGACCGAGTGGATTCGGATTTTTTTTTTCTCCCGTGGAGCATTTCTACCCCGTGCTGCGTGACGGCAGTGTTAACATTAGCGGACTGGGAGATAAACGTAGTATACCAAATCACCGCGTTGTGTTGCCTCTCCGACCGTGCTCAGCTGGAGAGTCGAAGCCGTACGCTCGAGCCTTTACCCCCCGTGATAAACGAGGAAGTCAGCACGAACTCCGGAGAGTATTAATAACCACCATGTGGGGATTACAAGTCGTTTTTGCATTGGTCATGAATTTTGGTAAGCTTTGATTTTCAGTTATATTTACTGTTTATTCTGTTGAAACATGTCCCCGTTATCTAATATCTCATTTGGTGCTCGATATGGGTACCCCTATTGTGTTTTCATTGTGTGCTAGGAATTTCAGGAATTCTTTAGATGATTTTAGAGGGAGGGGTACTTCTGTATCAGAGGAAAATAGTGTGGTAAAGTATCGGAGCATGGGGGGGAACCCTCTGCCCAATATCGGGCATGATTAATATTTGCTCTACCTTTAAATCCAGTGTCTTCATTGTGTGCTTGGAATCTCAGGAATTCTTTTGAGGATTTTAGGGGGAGGGGGGTTCTATACAAGAGGAAAATAGTGTGTCATAGTATGGGAACATTGGGGGGACCCTCTGCCCCATATCGGGCAGGCTATACCAAAACGAGGCTTGGTGTCAAAATAGACTGGTCGTTTTGTGTGTATAAGAATCTTCAGTATAAAACTGTCATGTGGATACGGGGACCACGTTATTCACAGAGAATATATATTTCGATTATTCCAGATGAAGCATTTTTGGTTTTCAATATGTAGCATGGTGTGTACCACCTCGATTGTGTCTTCATTGTGTTCTGGGAATCTCAGGAATTCTTTGGAGGATTTTAGGGGGGTACTTATTTACAAGAGGGAAAGAGTGTGTTAAAGTATGGGAACACTTGGGGGGCACCACCCCCTGCCACATATTAGGCATGGTCTTAGATGAAGAGTCGTGTGGACGCCATGAGCGAGAACATTAATGGCTGGAAATTAGGACACGCAAATCTAAGACAATGTATTCCTAGGAAGTATGCCACCTTTGTTTGATTTGAGGAGCAAATATTGTACCTAGCTTCAAGGTTTTGTTTGATCACTGTGGAAACACAATATGGAGAGTTTTTACGAACTGATCCGAAGTAGGCCCTGTAACGGATAGTTTCATGAGAGGAATTGTTAAAGAGGGGCTCCAAGGTCAAATTCAGTTTTGTGAAATGCACTCGTTTTCCTTCAAGTAGATTGACTCCTCATGAACGTTGGGGGGAAAATGTCAAAATGACCCAGAAATGGGTCAAACTGACGCAGAATCCAAGTTAAAGTCCTATTTTTCTAAAACCAGTTTTCGGGTCAGCCTGACCCAGAAATGGGTCAGGCTCCGTGGGACCAGGAATCTGGGTCAAATCTGACCCGGGAGTTCTTAGAGTGTAGCCGTAGCTGTATAGCCGCCAATTCGAATGCGGCCCAATATAGTACTAGAGTATACCGGTATGGATTGGAAAGCCCGCACTGACTTGCGTTACATTATTCTGTGACTTCGGATATCAGATATCTGGGGAGGGGTTTCTTTCTCTGTCTTTAGATTTGTCAATTTGACAATTTGTCTTTAGTTTTGGTTGTAACAACCAAAAGGGGGTTTCTTTTTTTGTCTTTAAATGACTTGTTATGTTGAGATTTGTGACTATTAGCAATATCACATTTCAACAAAATAAATCTTATACATTATTTAGACATCAAAGTTTTGGTCCAAATTCTTAGAGCTTCTTAAAGGAACGTTACAGAACTGGTAATTAAAATTGTCTTTAAGATCACAGATTCACATAAAACTTACACGGTCTAATGATGACGATAGTAGAAAACATCCCTAGAAATATTTCTGTCTGAAATGCCATATTTGATGAGAAATAAATACAACTAATTTCCGATTGGAGTATCGCTCATGAGCGTTTTATTCATGAATTGTATAACACATGCAAATGTGTAATCGGTTTTTCACTATTATCTCGTGACTCAGATGGCCGATCGATCTCAAACTTCTACAGGTTTGTCATCAGTTTATGTATCTGGTGGATTCTATAAAGTGCTTACACTGTTTTGTTAGCAAAAAGTAGCTAAGCACAACAAAATTATGCTCACCAGAATAAGGTTACCAGCCAAACTACCATGTCACATGTACAATCTGTGACTGGTATCCTGCTTATTTGTGCATAGCTGAACATTTGAAAAGCAATATTTTTTGCTTTAGCAGCTCTATGAGTAAATGCGAAACTGTCGGTATGCATTTACCCACATTTTGTAACATTTCTTTCGGGATGTTTTAGTATATAGCATATACATTCCCTTTGAAGGTTTTATACGGGATTGGTAGAGCTGACAAAATAGTTGCAGACAGTGTTCGTGTTTTGGGTGATCAACCATGTACATAAAGTAACAAACCTGTGAAAATTTGGTCTTAATCTGTGGCGTGGGTCAGGAACTGATAAACCATGCACATTTTCCAGCATGTAAAAACACATTGTCTTAAAGGCACTGAACACGTTTGGAAATTGTCAAAGACCAGTATTCTCACTTGGTGTATCCCAACATATGCATAAAACAACAAGCCTGTGAAAATTTGGGCTCAATTGGTCATTGAAGTTGCAAGAAAGTGATGAAAGAAAAAACACCCTTGTTGTACAAATTTGTGTGCTTTCAGATAGGAATAAAAGGCTTCAGGCCTAAAGTCTTTTATTATTTTAGTGAGAAATTACCTCTTTCTCAAAAACTACGTTACTTCAGAGGGAGTCGTTTATACACAATGTTATATACTATCAACAGCTCCCTGTTGCTCGTTACCAAGTAAGTTTTTATGCTAATATATATTTTGAGTAACTACCAAACGTTTACAGTGCCTTTAAGTTTTGGTTGTAACAACCGAAATCAGCTGTTGCTGCCTTTGTTTAGGTTTTCAGATACAGTTTTCTCGAATATGACTTCACTTCAGAGGGAAATATTTCACAGGGAAGAAAATAGTTCTAGTATGAACTTCCTAATCAGTAAGCTTTCAGACTAAAACTAAACAATGATTTTTTTCTTATCCTTACCAATCATATACCTTTAAGATCGTTTCCAGGGGTCACGACAAAACCATCAAATTGTAAAATCATCTTTGTATTGACTGACTCCAACCTGAACCCCCCCCCCCCCACCCTCGTACCGCCCCCACACTCGTCAACCATGCCCTATATAGAATTCCTATATAGGTTTCATATATAGATTTCTGGGGGGGCAGGTGGATGTAAGACGATATAACGGCTGCAAGTCCTTGGCTTCCGACTATCTTAACAACAGTGCGATGCTTCGTGCGTGATGCCATACACCAAGGGGATAGTGGTGCTTCGTCCGCTGCTCAACATTGACTTTGAATTCATATACCTGCATCACATTATCTCCCTTACACGTTCTAGAAACTTGTGCCATTATTGGCACTATTTGGAGATCATTTGCCTTTCCGTAGTATCGTCACCATCCCATTCACCACTTCTGGAATCTAATTTCCGAGCTGAGCGTGCTTCTTTACATCAAAAGCACAATGGTTCTTTTCCTATATGGTTCAACATTAAATTTGGTTAATACCTGTTTACAGCGTAGGCCTAACACATTTGGTATGGAGGAGTTGTTCCATTGTTAGTTCTGGGATCAGGGCCAAGATTTATGGAGCCGATTTAACTTAGAGGTAGGGTCATACTTCGGTAAAAATGATCCCGAAAAAATGTAGATTTTTTTTCCGAAAGCCTGTTATAAAGATGGTAATGGTAGTATAGCATCCAGTGTAATTATTTCGCCTATAGTGCCCCCGTTGATTAGAAATCTATACAAGTATGTCAAAAATGTTGAATCTCCAAAGATCGCTAGAAGGCGACTTTTAGAGATTCAAATGTCCGTGGTGTCCGTTCGTGAATGCTGCGGCCAGAGATGCGGTTGGTACCCGCTGTATCACCTCGCTAAACGTGGATGGAATAGTAAAAAAAATTTTTTTTTTTTTTTTGCTGTTTTCTCAGCAAGTAGACACTTTCATTCACAGGCGTCTTTTACTGTATCTTTATTGAAAATTTCGCCTATAAATCATCCTTTCAGTTATTGTGTACGTAAAACAACATCAACATAAATCAGCTAGTTTGTACGTACACGATAAGTCTATTTACCGTGTACGTGCTTGTTAGTTATCATGTACGTATACGAAAAGAGCGAGAATTTTTTTTTTATTCATGTGGTGGCACTGCCTGTACTCGTCCGTAAATGAGTGACGTAACAGTGCAAATACATCGTAAACGCACACACACTGTCAATCTTCTTGATTGATGTAGAAAATGTGCTTTTGGTTACGCACATTTATTTCTTGCTATAGACAATTCCCATTGATCTCTATGAACACTGTGGGTGCGTTCGATAAAGCTTCTCAGGGTCGACCCAAGTGTGACCCCAGTGCGTTCGAGTATACTTTGACGTCATTGTTGTTGCTCACCCGGGTCGACCCAGGTGTGACCCCCAGTGCGTCCGAGTAGCTTTGACGTCATTGTTGTGGCCCACCCGGGGTCAGAACCAAGTAACCTGCTTGTGGAACGGGTTACTTGGGGCTAACCCAGGTGCATGACGTCACGAGGGAAAACTTTCTCAATTGCCAACATTTTGTTTGAAATTTAGCAGGACACTTTTAGGAAGTTTGACGCACATTTCCAACCTTTCAAAAAAGCGATTTTGTGAGAGTAAAAATATGTTTTTATTCTTAGAGGCATACTTTTGTATCAGATGTATCGACTGCGATAAAGGGCAATTATCGTGGCGGCAGGTGGGAATTTTATCAAACAGACCTAGTTATGCATATGACGTCATTTGAGTAGGGCGCCCTCTAAGATGGCGTCTTGATAACGTCAATACATAAGGTCTATTCCTTGCATGATTGGTCGGTCAACCACTTGGCTGCGCAGAAAACATAGAATGCTTGACGCGGCTCGAAGTCAAAACCCAAGTTTCCCGTAAAGATGGCGTCTATCTATAGAGCCTCCTCAGTGACGTCACATTTCCCGAGCAAAGTCCGTCATGCTTTTGTACACACAGTGCCACCCACCGTTTCGTTTCGTAGTTGGGTGTTCGAGCAGTTCTTGAAGCTTGATGACACGGCCGAAATGGCGGCTACAGCTACGGCTACGGCTAGATTTCCGCGTCATCATGCGTTGAAGTATTAGCACGTCCTTAGCAACACCTAGCAACAGTCGTAGCCGTAGCCGTAGTCGCCAATTTGGCCTTATATGGTGCAGTTCTAGTAACTTATGTGCGTGATTGTGGACTTACGGAAGGGCATTTGTGGGGTCCTGACAACAATAGAACAGAGGACCCCACATGACCATCTTAATAGGAACAAAGGACCCCACAAGGAAATTCTTTAGTTAAGGGAATAATAGAACAACAGCATCAGGACCCCACAAACCGGATCCGTATGGCTGTGTGCGCGAGCATGGCGAGCGACGAACGTACACTTTCGTTTGTTGACTTTGAACAGGCGGACGATGCCTAAGCCGGTGCCAAAGCCCAAGCCTTAGATTCGAAAACGGCCTGTGGTTAATAAAGTGACGAATTTGCCCTTCAGAACAATTTGTTACTACAAAATATTCAACATGTTAATGAGGCTTCTTTGTCATTAAAAAAAGTCTTTGTCAAGTCGATTACTTGACGCCTCTCTACACTTTGACCAGCCAGCTGCCGCGCATTATTACAGCTAATTTTATACAATGATTAGCAGTCGCCTCTGTATAGATGGTGACCCGCTTTGTGCAGGAACTAATTTTTAAAATGTCAGAAGTGATTTCAAATGAGTTTCAACATGTTTCGGTGCCGATCACCTCGAGAAATGTTTCTGCTTGAAGAGATATTGTGCTCTATCAAGAACAATTACGACTGAGTAATTGCAAATTTTATATATTTTTTAATATAATTATTATTTCTTTTAATTATATCATTTTTTCAATACCTTGCTAACAACTGTCATACAAGCTTTGAAAAATAGCCTCTTTCACACTACCGAGCACAGTCCCGGCCAAATCGAATCCCCAGGAAAGTTTGGGGGATTTTAAACCCTAATGCTACCCCATGTTCGTTTCACAAGCCGGGGTCATCTTACGTAATGACACTGCTCCACAGATGTCCCTGGAAATAAATAGGCATTTTCATGTTTTTTTTGTTTTGTTTTGCTATGAGGTACACCTTGTGCCTCTGCAAGGTGGAAATTCTAGGCTATATGGATATTTTGTAATGACGTGACGTCATGATTCACGTTGACTAAAGATTCGTTTTACGTCCACATGCATGTCAAATGCAGTGTCACAATAGATACAAACTGTAGCAAGCAACACAAATTGATTTTTTATTTAAAATTGTATAATTGATTTGTTTTGTTGATGTTGTCGTTGTCGTTGTCGTAGTCGTTGTCGTTGTCGCTGTCGTTGTCGTTGTCGTTGTCGTTGTCGTTGTCATTGTCGTTGTCGTTGTCGTTGTTGTTGTTGTCGTCGTTGCAACGTGGTTGATGCTGCTGCTGATGCTGATGCTGCTGCTGATGCTGATGCTGATAGATGCTGCTGCTGATGCTGCTGCTGATGCTGCTGCTGATGCTGATGCTGCTGCTGATGCTGCTGATGCTGATGCTGCTGCTGCTGATGCTGCTGCTGATGCTGTTGCTGCTGCTGATGCTGCTGATGATGCTGCTGCTGATGCTGATGCTGATGCTGATGCTGATGCTGCTGCTGATGCTGCTGGTGATGCTGATGCTGCTGCTGATGCTGCTGCTGATGCTGATGCTGCTGCTGATGCTGCTGCTGATACTGCTGATGCTGCTGCTGATGCTGCTGCTGATGCTGCTGCTGATGCTGATGCTGCAACAGCTGATGCAGCTGCTGCATGCTGCCGTCGTTGTTGGTGATGTGTGATGTTGTGTTGCGTTGTGTCGTTTTTCATTATTTGAGTTGTTTATTTATTTATATGTGATTACCTGGTAGCTTATTGCATATATTTTACCGGTACTTCACTGTATTCAGTCCAACAAACGCAATAGAATGGAAACAAATAAACAAATTTAAAAATATATAGTCTTCGCCCCTTTGGGGACCGAGAAATTGAACTTCCATTACACTCAGTATATAAATAGAGGAGCTGACAAAACGGATGACAGGGCACAGCGCTGAATGAATTATCGCCCTTTTCGAAACTACAGCTCATGGGCTCGGGCTCCGTCCACCTGTCTGGAGCCCCGTACCGAATGTGTACGTTTTCGCGAAAGTAACTGGCGGATCCATAAGCCGGAGCCTGACTCCTAGCCGCAGTTTCGAAAAGGCCATATGAGTCTTCATCAGTTGTCATTATTAACGCCTCTGACAGAATGTAAAAATCATCTTGGTTTAATAGGAATTGACAGGAAGCGTGGCCAGACATTCGAGTCAGTTGTTTCAGAGTGGCCATCTTTATCCAAGCAGCTGACCACCGTGAATGGAATTCATGAATTCCAGCAAACACTGCACTCTACTATAATCTTTCAATTATTTTGGGCACTTTCTGTTTAATAAAATTTGAGAGTCCGTGGTCTGTACAGTTTATTAATCAGAAAGTGCCAGAAAAAAATAATTGAAAGGTCGAAGTAAAGTGCAGTGTTTGCTTGGATTCATAAATTTCATTTACGGGGTCAGCTGGGATAAAGATATCCCTTTTGAACAGTATAGTAGTTCGTGTGAAAAAATATAATTAGCTGTTGTAAACTGCTTACCAACCAAAAGGACCTATGTTATAGTACGAAATTAGTTAGTGGCCTGACGTTTTCGACCCTTTAGCAGAGTCTCTTTCGAAGGCTAAAAGTATTTTAAGTAGGTAAAAGGGTGTGACAATAATTTGACAATTTCTTTTTTGTTCTGATATCCGTAACAAGGGACAGTGGCGCAAAGTGCAAAATGTTTGCTAAAATACATAACTTTACCCACGGATTTACCTGTGATAAGGATATCCGTTATGAACAGTATCACTTTACATAGATACAATACTGGGAAATGGTGTGACAATTTGAAAATATATTTTTTGTTCTGATATCCGTAAAAGGGACAGTGGCGTTAGCTATAAGGTTCGTGGCAGAAGTGAAGTGCAAAGTGCAAAATGTTTGCTATAGAATACATAACTTCACCAAAGGGGTCACCCGGGATAAGGTTATCCCTTATGAACAGTACAAGTTTACATAGATACAAACCTGGGAAATGGTGTGACAATGTTTCTGATATCCGTAACAAGGGACAGTGGCGTTAGAGGTTCGTGGCAGAAATGAAGCGCAAAGTGCAAAATGTTTGCTAGAATACATAACTTTACCCACGGGGTAACCTGGGACAACTTTATCCCTTATGAACAGTACAAGTATACATAGATACAAACCTGGGAAATGGTGTGACAATGTTTCTGATATCCGTAACAAGGGACAGTGGCGTTAGAGGTTCGTGGCAGAAGTGAAGTGCAAAGTGCAAAATGTTTGCTAGAATACATAACTTTACCCACGGGGTAACCTGGGACAACTTTATCCCTTATGAACAGTACAAGTCTACATAGATACAAAAATGGGAAATGGTGTGACAATGTCTCTGATACCCGTAATAAGGGACATTGGCGTTAGCCAGGGTTCGTGTCTAAGGTAAATTTCGAGCAAGGGTGCAAATTGTTTGCTAGAATTCATGAATTCATTTTCTGCGTGAGCTGGGAACAGGGAACCCCTACAACAGTATAGTGGTAACCCGGCTATAAAATGTAGATACACAACTGGGAAATGGTGTGACCGTGTTATTGTTGTTCTGATAGCCGCAATGAGGGACAGGGCGTTAGCCAGGGTTCGTGGCAGAGGTAAAGTGCATAGTGTTTGCTGGAATTCATGAATTCATTTTACGCGTCAACTGGGAATACAGGAACCCCCAACAACAGTAGTGGTAACCCGGTTATAAATGTAGATACAAAACTGGGAAATGGTGTGCGGTGTTATTGTTGCTCTGGCAGCTGCCGCAACGAGGGAGAGTTGTCCTTTAGCAAGGCTTCGTGGCAGAAGTAAAGTGCAGAGTGCAAACTGCTAGAAGTCATAAATTCATTTACGGTGTCTGTTGGGGAACAAGATATCCCCGTTGAACAGTAAGTAGATAAAACAAACTAGGACATAGTGTGACAATTTTGTTGTTTACCTGAAAACCGTAATAAGTAGACAGTGGAGTTAGCATAGGATTCGTGGCGCCTTGGGAAAAGGTTGCAGGAGGACGGTGCACCCCCTCACTGACTTTGTCTTTGAAAATCTAAGCATTATTTTGAGAAGTTTGAGTAGTAACCAAATAGGATCGTATTACACTTGCTAGAAAACGCGGACAAAACATAGCACAAATGTCCGCCGACTGCCACTTTTTCACTCATTGTTACCAAAAGAATCTCATTTGAGTGAATAAGATACTACCTGTATTTTATTTTCATAATGAATGAAAAAGTGGAAGTTGGATACGGAAATTTTCCCAAAACATAAACTATTTTTCATTGTTATACACCTAAAGATGGCCGCCTTGCTTGATGACCTTTTCAATGGTTGGTCAATGGTGTGTTTGTGGGAAACTATAAATGACGGGAACGAAATCACTTTTCCAAGAACGAACCAATTAATTCAGCCTTTAAAGTCTTGTTTCTGTGCCGTGGGAACCTTAGAGGGCTGAGACAGTATTGTGTTGGATCAACCCCTTAGCGCCAATTTTAAGCAGCTTGGGGGTTGTATGCTCCTTAGGGAGTTAAGAATTGTCTAAAAGTGTGCCCGTTGAACAAGGATAATAGTGTTTCTAAGTGCTTTGATCTAGCTACTAGGGTATGTGCACAAGAACCAAAGATTATTAAACTCTCACGAAATCACGGAACCGTTTTTTCGTCATTTTCTTTTAAAGGCACTGTACACGTTTGGAAATTACTCAAAATATATATTAGCATAAAAACTTACTTGGTACCGAGCAACAGAGAGCTTTTGACTCCCTCTGAAGTAACGTAGTTTTTGAGAAAGAGGTAATTTCTCACTAAAATAATAAAAGACTTCTTGCAAGAAGCCTTTTGTTCCATCTGAAAGCACACAAATTTGTACAACAAGGGGTGTTTTTTCTTTCATCATTTTCTTACAACTTCGATTACCAATATTGAGCCCAAATTTTCACAGGCTTGTTATTTGCTGCATATGTTGGGATACACCAGGTGAGAATACTGGTCTTTGACAATTTACAAACGTGTTCAGTGCCTTTGAAGATGACCGCCTTATTTGATGACTTAATTTTCCAAAATAGTTGGTCGATTGTGTGTTTGTTTGAAAATCTAAAGAGGACAGGAACGAAATCACTCTTGCAAGAACGAACCAAGATATTCACCCTTTAAAGTCTTGGGCCCTGTGCCGTTATGTTGACATTGATTTTAAGCCGTTCTGACCCGATTATTTGCCCTCAACCTAACTGGCATTATTCAAAATGGCCACCGAACGACTCAGCAAATAGTTGCGGAGTCCCCCGCTGACGAAGGCGCCCATTTCTTTCCAATTTATTTGCCCTTTTTTAAGCCTGCGTCCTTCCCACAGGCGCTTAAAGCTTGTACATTCTGAGGTTTTGAAGAGCTGGGCAAATGTCCGTGGATGCATTCGAGGTTGATGCAAGCATTCGCCGTGACTTAATGGGTTTCCAGCCGAATGCTTGCTGTTTCGTTTATCACTTCTCCGAGGGAAAAAGAAGAAGAGGCATTTGCTGCAAAACAGCGTCGTCAAAGATGGGCTATAATTTTAGTGACCATCGATAAAGAAGAAAGGACATTTTTAAAGAAGGAATTAAAACATCTCGAAACTGCTGTTTGATTCCGATCGTACTCTTTGCCATTTATGAGCAATAAAAATGAGAAACATTTTATTTAATAGATGTCTACAATAATTCATCTTTATGCTTTTTATTAGATGTTTTCGTTTATTATCGCGCCGTATTATAGAAGCAGCTTTATAGACATTTCCACAAACGAGGTATACGGCTCGCCTGCGTTTACACTTCCTAGGAATAATTAATAAAATGCCTTTCTTGAAAAAGTAGAGGATTGGAATGAATGTACTCTTCAACAAAAAAATGATGTTTATTTTTCAACTAGCGGATCGGAATGAATGTATACTCTTCCAACACCCATTGATGTACCATCCCTTTATGATATGTTTCATGAAAACTAGAGGATTGGAATGAATGTACTCTTCCAAACACCAATGATGTACCATCCCTTTATGATATGTTTCTAAAAAACTATATAGAGGATTGGAATGTATGTACTCTTTCACAACATTGATGTACCATCCCTTTATGATATGTTTCTTGAAAACTATAGAGGATTGGAATAAATGTACTCTATTCCAAAAACCAATGATGTACCATCCCTTTATGATATGTTCCTTGGAAACTAGAGGATTGGAATGAATGTACTCTTCCAGAAACCAATGATGTACCATCCCTTTTTGATATATGTTTCTTGAAAACTAGTGGATTGGAATGAATGTACTCTTCCAAAGACCAATGATGTACCATCCCTTTATGATATGCTTCTTGAAAACGAGAGGATTGGAGTGAATGTACTCTTCCAGAAACCAATGATGTACCATCCCTTTTTGATATATGTTTCTTGAAAACTAGTGGATTGGAATGAATGTACTCTTCCAAAGACCAATGATGTACCATCCCTTTATGATATGCTTCTTGAAAACGAGAGGATTGGAGTGAATGTACTCTTCCAAAAACCAATGATGTACCATCCCTTTTTGATATGTTTCTTGAAAACTAGTGGATTGGAATGAATGTACTCTTCCAAAAACAATGATGTACCATGCCTTTATGATATGTTTCTCGAAAACTAGAGGATTGGAATGAATGTATTCTTCCAAAATCAATGATGTACAATTCTTTTATGATATGTTTCTTGAAAACTAGAGGATTGGAATGCCTGTACTCTTCAAAAAATGAATGATGTACCATCCCTTTATGATATGTTTCTGGAAAACTAGAGCATTGGAATGAATGTAGTCTTCCACAACCAATGATGTACCATCCCTTATGATTTGTTTCTTAAAAACTAGAGGATTGGAATGAATGTACTTTTCCAAAAACCAATGTATACAATCTCTTGTATCGTTCTTTCACCTTTAAATGGAGTCTTCACAACCGCTGAATTGCACTCGATTTCCTTTTTGGGCAAAATTCCCTCTTCTGTTTTTTCTTCCCCATTCTTTTTTTTTTTTTTTTGAGGTTACAAAAAAACTCGCTATAACACTTCCCACCTGACGTGATGTAATTTTCCCACAGTCTTTGCCCAGGGCTAAAACAATATCAATCCTGCTCTCTTGTTTTTACCTGTAGCCTTGCCTTCATTACGCTCCTAGATTTTTCAGCAAACCCAAATTTACCGTCTTCCGCCTGGAGGTGATTGAATTCATTCCGGTAAACGATTTGAGGGGAAGACTAGACGAAATAGTTGAAAACGCCGACTGCGCACGGGTCTGACAGTGTACTCTGTTGCAATCCGAACTGTATGGAAGACTGGCAAATCAATGGCAGTGGCGCGCAATAAGTTATCATTTAATCCCGAACGGGAGCTATATGATATGTGTTTTTTGAGATATCTGTGTTAAAGGCACTGTACACGTTTGGTAATTACTCAAAATATATATTAGCATAAAAACTGACTTGATAACGAGCAACAGAGAGCGGTTGATAGTATAAAACATTGCGAGAAACGACTCCCTCTGAAGAAACGTAGTTTTTAAGAAAGAGGTAACTTCTCACTAAAATAATAAAAGACTTCTTGCAAGAAGCCTTTTTTTTCCTATCTGAAAGCACACAAACTTGTACAACAAGGGTGTTTTTTCTTTCATCATTTTCTTGCAACTTCGATGACCAATTGAGCCCAAATTTTCACAGGGTTGTTATTGTATGCATATGTTGGGATACACCAAGTGAGAACACTGGTCTTTGGCAATTTCCAAACGTGTACGATACCTTTAAAGAGGAACGAATGATATGTCAATTGGCAACCGAGATACATATCCATTGCTACAAAATGCACGTGAGTACATTATTGCAGAATGGAGTCACGATATGCCTCCCGGCTACTACTATTATTATTAATATGTATTTCTGGTAATGAAACCAATGATACCTCATATAAGTGAACTTAATCACCGTAGCTCGCAAGCCTGAGGAAACCTGTAAACAAGGGTGCTTGCTATGTGAACCAGAAACACCGAGGTTAACCCCTACTCTTCCACGATAAGTGTTCTGGGTTCTTTTACGTGCACTACCAATCCTAGTACACGGGACCTACGGCTTAATGTCCCATCCGAAGGACAAACCAATTATGGGTAAAGCATCTTGCTCAAGGACACAAGTATCATGACCGGGACTCAAACCCACACTCTGCTGATCAGAAACACCAGAGCTTTGTGCTCTTAACCGATAGGCCACGACACGCCGATGATGTACCATCCCTTAAAGGCACTGTCATGAATTGTTTTTTGTGAACGTAATGCCGATTTACACAGGCAAGATACAACCAAAGGTGCATGTGAGAGTTTCAGCTGAATACAGTGTCTGCTTGCTGAGAAAACAGCAAAAAAACTGTCCCTCCACATTTAGCGAGATGGCAGCGGGTACCAACCGCATCTCTGGCCGCAGCATTCGCGCAGCAACCCGCAGCAATCTGAAAAATGATTCATGCATGAGTCGTTTCTCAGATTCAAATACTTTTGGGGTGAAAAAATGTCCAAACCATCGAAGGGAATCCTTCCTCGAAATTGTTGATACTATCAACAACTGCACTGCTTCTCACCGAGTCAGTTTTAATGGTCATTAATTTATGGAGTAATCACCAATCTATGACCCTGCTTTTCAATTCATGACAATGTGTCTTGAAGCAAAACCCGAGGAGATCGAAATGAGATTTCTCCCCCCCCCCCCTCAACCATGCGTCAATTTTTAGGTCTACACTGATGCGTTTCTTCTATGACAAGCTGCTTTTAGCGTTTCACTCCTCCTATTATCTGATCCCCTTGAGTGCCCGGATCGTGACTGAGACCCGAATTGTCAGTCGCTATTAACAGACAAATCAAACCACACGTCTCCTCCCATCTCTTATTTCATTGTTTTCATTTATTTAATTTATCAAATACAAAAAGTACAGCATTTTTGTTATCTCCGGAGTTCAGGGTGAACCTCCATCCATTTCAATCCAATTCAGGCTAATTTTGAAAAGGGGGATTTTAAAGAGAAAAATGTCCAAGTGTTCAGGATTGGGAATACGGCGTGTGTCAGTTAATTTGGGCCGGAGCCGAATTGGCGGCTATATTCAATTCAATGTAACATTTATTTCCATACTCAAAAAAATAGACAGAATCATTTGGACACAAAATATAGTATTACAGTACAAGCAAAGAGTATTATAAACATGACCAATGAAAAAGAGGATGAACAATAAAACAATAGAAGCTGTGAGTAAGGAGCCTGTTCAAATAAGCCGAGACTTGTGGGGAACAGCCCTAGACAAAAAAACAATAAACAGTTAACAAAACAATAATAACAAATATAAACAGATAAACATGAGAGAATGCAAAGTGAATCGGTAAGGAGCTAATAAAACAGATAATGCCAAGGCTTAATGACCCAAACTAAGAGCAGCTAAAAAGAGAGCTGAAAACGAGCAGTGGAGTCGGGAGAGAAAGCTAAGTTACATAATGAGCGAGTAGGGCTCTTTTGAATGAGGCTTTAAAGTGACCCACAGAAGGATGATCTTTGATGAGGTCATCGATGACGTTCCACAGACGAGGACCACGAAAGCGAAGTGTGTGCATAGAGTACGAGGTTCGGCTATGACTGTTGCTAAGATTGTTGCTGAGGACATCCTATACTTTAGCGCACGGTGACGCAACGATCAAGCCGTAGCCGTAGCCGTAGCCGTAGCCGTAGCCGTAGCCGTAGCTGTAGCCGTAGCCGTAGCCGAAGCCGTAGCCGTAGCCGTAGCCGTAGCCGTAGCCGTAGCCGCCAATTCGGACACGCCCTCATCGACTGGGCCCAATTTCATAGAGCTGCTTAAGCAGAAAATATCGTTTACACATTGTTTTGCTAAGCAAAACTAAACAGGATATCAGCTACGTTTTGTACATGTAAAATGGTATTTTAGCTGGTAAACTTATTCTGGTAAGCATCATTTTGTTGTGCTTAGCAACTTTGTTGTGCCCCAGTTATGGCGCACACATGCTTGGTTTTGTATAAGATACAATCTTCATAATGTTTAGTAAAATGTCATAATGTTACAGCATTTAATGATGCATGATAATGTTTAATTAATGCATAATAACATTTAATGCATACATTGTTCGATAATGTTTTACTATTGATACACCATTTTTGTATAGGTTACATTATTTGTTATGTTTCACATTGTTGCAACATTCATGTTCTTATCACGTGTTTGGTTGGAAAGCGGCAACAGTCGTGCAATGTTTCATATTGTTTATCTTTTACATTTTCTACAGCGTTCGTGTCATGGTTAAATGTTTCGTTATGAATGTGATACTTTGTTACATTATTCATGTAACGTATTGCTGGTTTACCATGTTACAGCATTCATGTCACGTACGTGTGTCCTTGTTTTATTTTTCATGGCCCGATTTTTTTATTTGTCATGTTTTATTTTTTTATTGTACTTTTTCTCTGAACGTACTTTAACAGATGATACTGTTTCAAGACGACAACTTTCACAAAATGCCATGGATGGTACACAATACATGTAGCGTGCAAACAAGTTTGTATATAGGCCTACAGGGTTGATGGACTTGAATTAATTTCGAGATCCCGACAATAATTAATTTTCAGTTTTTAACTAGCTACTAATAATCTTTGGCGTTTTTTTTGTGGTTTTTTTTTTGTTTTTTTAGCACAATACCATTAAAGCTTTTAACCTTCTAGATAAAAAGTCTCATCCTAAAGACCGCTGTGATTGGCTGATGAGCTTGTACAAAATTCTTGTTCAGGATTTAGTGATGCATGATGGGAACGATTGTATTGCAGTCGGCGCAATGCTCACAATCACAACATGTAAATACGATATGATAAAGCATGGCATCTCCATGGATAATGTAAACGATCTTTTTTAAACCAAAGTAAGAATAAAGCCCGGTTCATACTTCCTGAGAATGCGAATGCGAATGCGAATGCGAAGCGAATTGTGGTGACGCAATAATCGGTACGCGCTGCCCTTCCAATTGTGACGCAAGAAAATTCGCTTCGCAAGAAGCATTCGATCCATTCATGTTGCGATCGAGCCCCTTTTTTTTCGAAAGACAACAATTATTTGCAATGGATGTGACCGGGGGTATATAGGTCATGGGGAAATTCATTTCGAGTATGAAATTGCAATTAATGACCTTATAGCACTGAGCCTATAACTTGTCGTCAAACTCACAATGAAGCCCCCCACCCACACCAAAATGGTCCCCACCTGTCGCTGACAATCTAGATTGGATTTTCTCAGTCTCTTGGTTCTCTTCACTAAAAAAAGGAACCACCTTTTTTTAGTGTTCTCCTATTTAAAAATGTTTAGACTCTTTTTATTTTGTGTGTAAATCCTATAAACTTTTGAATAAGTAAGCCCATCCCAGCGCCCTTGGATCCGATCCAATTTCATAGCGCTGCTTAATGGTAAGAACATTTTCGTGCTAACTATAGCAGAACAATTTGCTTAAGTGTAAGCGTATTTCACAGGTTAGCAAGAAATTTAGGCGGCCAGCTTGCGCGTCCACCATGGATTTGCATTGTTACGTCATTCATTTCCATGCAATACTGGTAAGCACCGGAAGGTTAGCATGCCTTTTCGTGTGCTTACGGTTAGCAGCGCTATGACATGGAAACTCTCGCAGTAAGCACAAAATCGGCCGTTGAGCAGCTTTAGGAAATTGGGCCGAGCTGATGGACCAAGAGAAACCAAATAATGACAAGAAATGTTGATTGTTACAGATTGTATTCCTGCTCTGAAATGTTGATGCGTAAAGCACAATTTGTTTGCAAATGAAAAACCCAAAACAATATGACTTTAGCCCGTGGCAACGCTCCACTCATCGTCAATTTTGAATCAGTGTGTGTCATGAATACAGTGTGAGAAGCAGGTGCCCCACTCGCTTTTCTAGTTGAGACGTCCTGTTGAGATTGCCAGTTCATTTATTTGTCTGTTTTTTTTTCCCCTTCTTCTTCTTCCTTTTTAAAGGTATCGTACACGTTTGGTAATGACTCAAAACAAATATTAGCATAAAAACTTTCTTGGTAACAAGCAACAGAGAGCTGTTGATATTATAAAACATTGTGAGAAACGACTCCCTCTGAAGTAACGTAGGTTTTGAGAAAGAGGTAATTTCTCACTTAAATAATCAAAGACTTCTTGCAAGAAGCCTTTTATTCCTATCTGAAACACACAAATTTGTACAACAGGGGTGTTTTTTCTTTCATCATTTTCTTGCAACTTCGATGACCAATTGAGCCCAAATTTTCACAGGCTTGTTATTTTATGCATAATGTTGGGATACACCAAGTGAGAACACTGGTCTTTGACAATTACCAAACGTGCTCAGTGCCTTTAAAGGTATATACAGGACTTGTAATGAGAAAAAAAATCAGTGTTTAATTTTAGTCTGAAAGCTTACTGATTATGATGTTCATACTAGAACCGTTTTTTTCTGAGAAAAATATCCCTCTGAAATGAAATCATATTCGAGAAAACTGTATCTGAAAACCTAATAAAAGGAACAGCTGATTTCGGTTGTTCCAACCAAAATTAAGGGCAATGTGTTTATATGCTGAAAATTGCGCACGGTTGTTCACCATTTTCTCCTGACTCACTCAACGGATTATGCCCAACTTTTCACAGGTTTGTTATTTCATGTATATAGTTGATCACACGAACAGTCTGTGACTATCTTGTTAGCTCTACCAATCTTGTATATTACTTGTAAGAAAGAAAAAGGATAACGCTTCGTCGAACCGGGCGACGCCATTTTGTCATGGCTTACTGCGTTCTCAACAACGTTGGATAAGCGCTGTTTTTCGTATTACATGAATGAACCATATGAGATTTGGCTTTCGGTAACACTGTGTGTTATCTACGGAAACCTTAAAGTACATTATGAAGAAAAAACCATTATGTGACTTAGGATACCTCATTATTATGACTTAGCACAAGTCATAATGTGAGATAATGTCATAAATTTGACTTGTATTTATGCACTCTTAAAACTATAGTGTTAAATTCATACGGTCAGTGACAACTCTTTTAACATTGTCAAAGTCAAATCTAACAATATATTTGCATTTTAAATATTCTTTTGCTTGCCATCTTTTGATTACTTTTTACAGCAATTTTAGATTTCTGTGTACAAAATATGTATTTTTATTCTTTTAAATGAGCAAGGTCTGTGAGGGCACATCTTTTTCGATGACAGTATTTTTACTTTTGTCTTTCCCTGGACAGCTTCTGCTTGTATTTTGTATTGTCCAACAAATTAAAATAAAAACTAAATAAATACTATATTGTTGTAACTCCCTTTTAATCAGATGATCTGAACTTAAAAATAAAAGACAGCTTGAACGAAAACGCCAACAAGTGATCTTTGCTGAAATTCATTTAACATGTTTTCAATAATAAGGAAATTGAGTAGGCTAAACATGAGAGTAAACATCTTTTAATTGTAAAAATTGTTACCCTTATCCGGTGCTTTTCAGAAAGATTCGAGAAAAGCCCCGTTACGTCATCACTCATGTCGTGTCATTTGTGGGAGCTCCGTTTTTTATAGCCGCTTTGTTGCAACATGGAGTTATAAATACAAAGCAACCTCCACAAATGAAGTCAAAGTATTGTCATTTTGACGCACGCCAACCACGGCAGAAGTGTAGCTAGTTTTTCAAAACATTGAGGTTAGGGCCTTATTTTTGTATCGATAATAACACAAAATTCAGATGTGTCAAAATAACCAAATTTACAATTAAATGACAAGGAAACACATTATAAACAAGTTTAAAATAAGCAATCCCGTAAAAAAAATCGCTCAAGTACCTGTTTAAAAAGAGTAGTCACTCACCGCACTCTTTAAAGTGTTAAATATTAGTTTTTTGAGCGTGTCCTAAATATGACTTAATTGACACAACTCATCATTATGACTTGTGTTAATTCATAATTATGAGATATGTCATAGTTATGACTTATGCCATTCATAATTTTACAATATAATTCATAGTTATGACTTGTAATTATGACTTTATTTTTTTCCCCAATGTCCCTTTAACGCTTCCGTAGTTTTAGTATAGAATATTGCTATTGCTTTGGTAAGAACTTGTACTACAAATTTATCTACTGTGGTTTGGGTAATTGTTTTACGTATGTTTTCTTGCAACGATTTTATTTATTTTTCTTCTTTTTACGAAGAAAAAAACAGAAAACAAACGAAGAGATCATATAATTTATTTTATTCAAAACGAGTGAGTGGAATCATTAGAAGAGGTTTCCAAATACACCGGGTATTTATTTCCACTATTCCCTTTAACGATTGTTTAAAAAGTCTCGCAATCCCATTCCAATGAAACCATCCTCACGCACGATCGATGTCAACGCGATTGGTTTCCGCTCGATTTTAACAACACGAAAAGTGTGCCTTACTGCATTCCCATTGCCGAGGAAAAAAGACTGGCCCCGTATCTTCACCCGCTTCTATAGTGTTTACACATGGCTCCGGGTTCAATCGCAGCTAGATCTGATTGGTCAAGTTGTGTACGCTCGCACGCGCTCTAAAGTAATTGGTAGGCGTTCATGTAGCAAAACAAAGCCTAACCAAGCAGCTTACCAGCGATTAAGGTCATAGGTGAGTTTTTTGCGATGTGAGGAGCCGGCGTGCAACACTGTCTTAAGTGCTCCCTTGAAGTGGGCCGTTAGATCTTTGAGCAACCTTCGGGAGAGTGTGCCCTGACTACATTTTCCTGGCAAATGTTGAGATTTTCTCGCTATCAGAACGGAAACATTATATACATGTTTCTGCCGACGAGCGAGCTGGACCGCGGGTCTCATCGGGCTGAGAAACCCGGGAGTGTTTGCATCGTTGTGGTGGTTTCAAAGCAAGCATGCCATGGAGATTGTTTCCTCAGTGTCAAAAATACAAAATGACTGCATTACGATTGTAGAACGATTTCGAGAAGTTGTCCCACGTTGATCAGAGCCTTCCATTCTCTGTAAATTTAGCCAGTTTTGACAGACTTTTCTCGACAACCCCCCCCCCCCCAACATACAGGTAGGCCTAGGCCTAACTTAGGAGGAAGTGTATCAGAGTGAACCATTGTTTAAAATGTGTCTTTAATTAAAGGAAAATCACATCATTTGTAATGTTCGTATACTGCAAAAACCGGGGTGTTAAAATTTACACCATGGGTGTTGTCACATATAGATACCAAACAGGAATCGACCATTTACACCATAGGGTGTTAAAGGCCCTGTACACTATTGGTAAGATTGAAAAACACAAATGTTCACAGATTCACACACTACTTATAATACATGATTTAAAGTAAGTAATGGTTGAAAGGGTTCCTTAAAATATTTCTGCCTAAAATGCTAATGTTTCTGAGAAATGAGTAAAACAATAGTTTTTATCACGCGCGATATTTTGAAAAAACAGAAAACACATAAGGTCTCTTTTCACTATTTTCTCTTGATCTCGATGACCAATTGAACTCAAACTTTCACAGGTTTGTTTGTTCATGCATATGTTGAATCACACAAAATGTGGACACTGATTTTGAGCTGTTACCAAAAGTGTACATTACCTTTAAAAGAACACTCATGCCTGCAAAAACAACTACATTGGTATTATTTTAACACACCCTAAGATGTTAATTTCGATTCCATCTCTTCGGTATCTATATGTAACGACAACACCCATGGTGTCAATTTTAACACCGCAGTTTTTGCAGTGTATAGTTTTAAGAGTGCATAAATACAGGTCAAAGTTATAAGATGTATTTCATTATTTCATATTATAAGTATAATCATTATGACTTGTGCTTAGTCATAGAGATATCCTAAGTCATAATTATGACATTTTGTTCTTCTCAATATCTCTTTAAAGTTTCCGTAGATAGCACACAGCGTTACCGAAAGCCACTCTTTAAAATGTGAAATCAACACTACACTGCAAAAACTGGCTGTTAAATTGACACCACTGGTGTTGTCAAATATAGATACAACAAAAGAATAAAACATTACACCATATGGTGTTAAAATAACACTATTGCCAGTTTTTGCAGTGTATTTTTCGAGAGTGTACTTGTGGGTAGGATTTTAATAACATATGTTATTCCACCGACCTGTTAACATTTTGTCAGTCCGTGGCTGCCGAGAAAAAAAACCGAGAGCAAATGGTGACGATAAGCTGTCAGACAGACCTTGTTGCAGTAGAACTCACACGTTTTCAAGTCACGATTTATTGCATACTACTCTTCTCAAAATATTTCATATTTATACAGAATTTTACTTAGATAAGCGAAATAATAAGCACAGAAGATGGCGGGGAAAGAGTTAATCTATGTAGGCCTATACCAAAAACAAAAGAGAGTATGATGCTGTCAGATTGGCCCAAGGCTTGTTGAAGACAGCCTAGACAGACAAACTACAAACATGGAGACAAGACAAACAGGTAACGGAAAAAAAAACCAGACTGGGTTGCAATGAGAAAAAAAATTATATGAATAAACTAGCATGACTAAGTTCAAACGAATGCCGGCCGAGCATCGCTTCAAAATGACACAAAATTCAATTTATCTTTAAAGGCATCGTACACGTTTGGTAATTACTCAAAATATATATTAGCGTAAAAAATGACTTGGTAACGAGCAACAGAGAGCTGTTGATAGTGTAAAACATTGTGAGAAACGACTCCCTCTGAAGTAACGTAGTTTTTGAGAAAGAGGTAATTTCTCACTAAAATAATAAAAGACTTCTAGCTAGAAGCCTTTTTTTCCTATCTGAAAGCACACAAATTTGTACAACAAGGGTGTTTTTTCTTTCATCATTTTCTTGCAACTTCGATGTCCAATTGAGCCCAAATTTTCACAGGCTTGTTGTTTTATGCATATGTTGGGATACACCAAATGAGAACACTGGTCTTTGACAATTACCAAACGTGTACTTTAAATATGGAACAACACCTGGCGAAAGAAATTCACTGGATAGGCCTACTTGGTTAATGTTCTTTCGGTCAAGTAAGTTATTTTTGTAGTAAATTGGAAGAACGTTTTAGTATAGCAGTGAAGAAATCCTAGTTTGAATGAATTAGGGAAACATGCGTGGATTTGAATGCGTGTTGTTTTTATTTTTATTTTTTTATTTTTTATTTTTTATTATTTTTTTTATTTTTATTTTTTATTTTTATTTTTATTTTTATTTTATTTTATTTTTTTATTTATTTAAAACTGAACTTCTAAATAAATGACGAAGTTAGGGGAAAGCTATATTGGTGGTACACAATTGGTTTATTTTGTATCATATTCTCAAGAACATATTAACAATGAATATTTAAAGAATTACAGAAATGATACGAGGAATCGAGGTAAATAAGCTTATACAAGACCCGGAACCCAGTAATTATAAATTTAGTAATTAAATTAATACATAAACACACCATGCCGAATGTTATCAAGTAAAAACCATTTGGTTGGAAAGAAAAATAATAACAATAAAAGAGGCAGTTATTTACATTTATATAAATATTCACGTATATTTTTACATAAATAGATTACGAAATAAATAAATTACAATCATACAAGGTTTCAAGGTTTGTTTGTTTTATTTCCACAGTATCAAATATTATACAGGCAATAATATATATGAACATGTTTCAATAATATTCAGTTTAGCCAGGTAGATATAAATACACTTTGGGGAAACTGCAGGGGAGTTCACTAAGAAGCAAAGCTTATAAGCGTGAGCCCCAAACAGGTACGCTCCTTAGTCCAGACCGTAGACCCAAGTAGCTTCAAATACATAGGTTGAAAAAACAGTTAAAGTAGCACAAAGCAGGGCTCAAGGAGCGTACTGTAATACATTACCACAAAAACCCATATTAAACAACAAAACAATAGACATACGAACAACACAGATCAAAGGCAAATGAGATCAGCAGAGCAAAATAAGTAAAAATAAGTAAGGATATACATTTACTCTAAGTTGTATAGAGACAGGGGAAGGGAGAGGAAGGGACAACACTTGGCCAAAGAATTATAAGTGATGACACTAAAGTTGACAATATATTTGTAATAATTGTTATATCAAATTTTAAGTTTGACCAACAATAAAGCATGTATCCTACATGTGCCTTTTTGTTTCTTTTTCCTTCATCATTTTTCTTTGTATCTTGAAGGTGTGCTAATAGTATGCTAAACCTATAGTATAGTATTTACGTATACCTCAGGGCTTCCGTAGGAAGTTGTTGGGATTTCTTTTTTGAAATGTTATAAATAATATTTCTCTGTAACATATTTACAAAAAATGATTATTTAATTTGGTTACAGCAGAACCGACGGCCTCGTCCCAACACAGTTTCCTTTAACCATCGTGTTTCTTAATAATTTCGAGGTTTTTCAAATCGTTGTTATGAAGGGACGCTACGAATCCGCTTAAAAGCCGGCGTGAAGTAATGGACCCACCTGCTCCGAAACATCCACGGAGAGCTCAAACATTTTTGATCCAATTTAAAATGGTGTCTACTTTCTGTATCGATCCATATGTCATCAGATATTAAATCTGTCTTTCGTTAGTTATACGGGGAAAAAATGTGCTAAATTTATATAAAACTGTGCTTCTGCCCCTGCGGTGAATGACGCTTATTTTTTTTTATTTTTCGAAATGTTGTGGAAATATTTCTGCTTGAAACGGACTCGAGGTGAAAATAAACCCGGATTTTCGTCGTTTGGGCGCACGTTAGGTGACTGACAAGGATTCCCCTTGACCACAAAAATATTGGTAAAGTCTTTTTTATTTTGTTGGTGTTGTTTGTACGTTTGTTTGTTTGTTTGTTTGTTTGTTTGTTTGTTTGTTTGTTTGTTTGTTTGTTAGGGTGGGGGTGTTGGGGTGTTGGTTTGTTAAATTTTCGTGTGTTTTTTTCTGGTTTTGGGGTTTGGGTTTTTTATGTGTTGGTTTTTTATAACACGTTGTTACTGATCTAGATTCCGTTTGGCCCCAAAACGGATCTTGCTGTTCTAAAAAATTGGTCTGGTCGCCCTTTTTTATTATATTTTTACTTGGGGGGGGACATTGCGTAACTAACCTAGATTTTGTTTAACCCCAAAACGGAGCTTGGTGACCTTCCAATTTGGTATGGCCGCCTTTTTTGAAAGATGTTGCACACTTGATCTAGATTCCGTTTGACCCCGAAAACGGATCTTTGCCGACCTCCAAAATTGACCCGGCCGCCTCTTTTTGGAAAAACGTTGCGTACCTGACCTAGATTCCGTTTGACCCAAAAGGAATGGTGGCTGACCTCCAAAACTGATCAGGCCGTCTCTTTTTGGAAAAACGTTGCGTACCTGACCTAGATTCCGTTTGACCCAAAAGGGATCTTGGCTGACCTCCAAAACTGATCAGGCCGCCTCTTTTTGGAAAAATGTTGCGTACCTGACCTAGATTCCAAAAAATGGTGGACCGTGTTAGTTCACGAAGTAAAAGGAAAACCACACAACTTTGAGGCAAATTTGTGTGGATCATTATGTTTTACTTTTAAAACATCTTTCCAACCATTCAGTTTATAACAGACGCTTTTTATAGCCCAAATCGCCCAACAACGTGTCCCTTTAACTGTTTCCCTCCGATGGCCTACCGGTCTGAAAACACATTTTAGTTAATAACTCGTTCGGTTTTAGCAAAAATAGGTGAAACCTTTTAAGTTCTATCCTCAGACAGGCCCGATTGACATGGTCTATGACCCTATAGGCAGTGTGACTCATGGGCTCGGAATGTCCAGTTAGAAAACACTTTCCCCATAGGCTTGTGCACAAAAAATACTGCGGTTTTACGGTGAAAACACATACTAATTAACCCAAAACAAATTAAAAATTTTAACTATGTTAATTTTGTTTGTCGAACTCTCTCTACAACCTCTGGAAAGGTTATTAGCTTTGAAAAAAATATGGAATCCACATAACAAAGGAGTTACACACGTTTCCTCATGGTCTACTGGCTGCAGTACCCTAGGGCAGCCTTGTAAATCTGACAGGGGCGGGGCATCGCAGGGTTAAGAACAAAATAGGCCTAAATAATAGATCATAAAGTAAAACAATTTGAAAGACTTTTCCTCTCCAAAAAATTCAAACCTCTCCTGTGATTCTTATGTGTCCACTCAGGTTGCTAGACGCAACGTGTAACTTCATACCCGCGACCGGTTGCCTCTTGAGATAACACTAATATCGGCGCGAAAATTAATTGCGACAAAATCGGGTATCACCTCGGTGCAGAAAATAATATGACGAAAACGCTATACTTGCAGCTGCTGCTGCTGTGTCGCAGAGGGTCACGCTTATACTCACACCCTTCGGTGTGCTGTCTGAATAAAGAATGACATGACGTCACATTATTTGTTTGGTTGTTGGTCGTAGTAGCCTATAAGAATTAACACACCATTGATTTGGGTTGATTTAATATCCCACCATTAAAAACACTGAGGTGGAGAAAATAATTATGATTAAACAGCCATCATGTTGCGTAGAGCTTCTCTCATAATCTTAATGAGTAATCATATCGGTTTTTATCAGTTTTTCCCAACAGTTGTTTATGTTTTAAGTTGTTCGTGTTTCCAATCACGATGTTTGTGGGGGAAATCACGATGTTTGTGATCTGAGGTGTTTGACTCTTGCCAATGTTCTCTATGTTGTATCAGTACTGCATGGTTTGTTTGTGTTTTTAAATCTATTTTTCGAGGTTGTTTTAAAGGTATTATTCTTGGATTGGTAGAGCCGACAAAATAATCGCAGACAGTGTTCATGTTTTGTGTGATCAACCATGTATATGAAATAACAAACCTGGGAAAAATTGGGCCTAATCCATTGTGCAAGTCAGGAGAAAATAGTGAAAAACCAGCCACAATTTTCAGCATGTAAACACATTGTCATAACAACCAAAATCAACTGCTGCGTTTTTAAAGTTTTTCAGATGCAGTTTTCTCGAATATGTCTTCATTTCAGAGGAAAATATATCACAGAAAAAAAATGGTTTTAGTATGAACTTCATAATCAATAAGCTTTCAGACTAAAATGAAACAATGATGTTTTTTCCCTAACCAATCCTGTATAATACCTTTAACTCCTTTATTTACTTATTTCTAAATTGTTTACAATTTTACTGTCCTGTTCTGAAGCTTTATTCAATATTTAAGACAATGTACATTTTCTATTTCTGAATATTTTAAAGAGTGAGCGATAAAGAAATGAATAAAATTAATATCACCTACCACCTCAAATTGTGTGAATATAAAGACACCACTCGAGCACGCCACACCGTGTAATAATGAAAAAAACACTTTGCATCTTTGCCACTTCATTTTCAATGGTCCTTACGGGCACACACAATGTGCAAGGCCTGTTTCCAATTGCTATTAATATTGAGGGTTTTGTTATTATATAGACTGTTTTGTTTGAAAGCCCGACTTTGTTGCCACTACCATGGGATATGTTTACATTGCCTGGCCGTCTTGGATATTTCTGGCGAAGCAAAGGATGGGTTTGCTGTTTTGTGTAGAAAACCTGAACAAATAGTCTGAAGGGTGTCGAAACGATATCCTAGGTTTTTATTTGGCAGGCCAAAAGGAACCTATAGTATGAATGTGTTGGTTTTTAACCTCATTTTTGGTGTAGGGGGTCAGCAAAACAAAAAGAGTGCAACAAAAAGGGATGTATTTTGGACACATTTCACGATGCGCAGCGCACTTATACACCTCTATCCTGAGCGTCCGCCATTTTGGAGTCACTCAATTTACGCAAAGGAATTGACTCCAAGAATGGTGGTATTGGTAGACGCGCAGTGTGTGCGCGGAGATGCGTTATACGTCGTACAAGGGGTCAATTATACCCCTTGCACAGATGGATTGCATATGACGTCATTGGTCGCCATCTTTGATTACAAACAATAGAAACGTGCACGCGTTTACGCGCTGCGCACGACTCTCAGCCAATGATAGCCCTTCACGTGTGCACGTTTCAACAAAGATGGCGGCCAATGCAAAGGGGTCTACAGCCGGGACGGCAGCCTCGCTATCATATCATAGCCTCGCTATCATATCAATATAGCAGAAAAATTGGCTTAAGCGTAAGCGTATTTCACAGGTTAGCAAGAAAATTAGGCTGCCAGCTTGCGCATTGTTACGTCATGCAGTTTCCTACATTTAGCACCGGAAGGTTAGCATGCCTTTTCGTGTAATTACGGTAAGCAGTACTTGAAATGCAAACTCGCGCAGTAAGCACACAATCGGCCGTTAAGCAGCTCTATTAAATTGGGCCCAGGCCCCAATTTCATAAAGCATGTAAGCACAACAATCTTGCTTAGCACAGAAAACTCTTTCTTAGGAAAAATAGTTTACCAGCCAAAATACCATACAGTTACCATCGATGTGACTGGTACCCCACTCATTTCTTGCTTAGCAAAGAAATTTGCTGAGCAGAATTTTCTGCTAAATAGCTTTATGAAATTGGGCCAAGATGCCTTGCACCTAGAACACCGGGCCTTCCCAGTTACGAGAGGCGAGTTCCCCCCCCTCCTACAATCCTCATTTCCTGCATGAGATTCCAAGCACGCAATGAAGACACAAATAGGTTGCATCCATACCCTATATTAAGCACCAACATGTGCGAAAAGCCAGTGTATGGCGCAATATGCTCTCAAAATAGACGTCACCAAGAATAACAATAAGTCTTCATGGTCGTCAGGATACTAAACAAACATGGCAGCCACCATACTGAGCTCGTGTGTTGCTTTTGTTTTGTTTTTTGTGTGTTTTAAAGGGTTTTGACATTTTGTCAGTCTTCGTAGAAGTCAGGATACTAAACAAACATGGCAGCCACCATGCTGAAATTGTGTGTTGTTTAATTTTGTTTGTGTTTTAAAAGGTTTTGACAGTTTGTCAGTCTTCGTAGAAGTCAGGATACTAAACAAACATGGCAGCCACCATGCTGAAATTGTATATTGCTTTTATTTTTTGGTTTTTAAGGTTTTGACAGTTTGTCAGTCTTCGTGGTAGTCAGGATACTAAACAAACATGGCAGCCACCATACTGAGCTCAGTTTCTCTCTGTCTCTCTCTTTCACTCTCTTTACATATTTTACGCAGTGTGCCCTTACGCCATGTTTACTCGCCGTTGTATCCTGGGGCTCAGCCCCCCACTTCACTCATTCTGATCCCGTGGAAAATCCCAACCAAAAAGAAAACAAAGACTGAACCGAATTGGAGCGGAGAACGCACGTGCCTTCCGCATTTGTCAAATATTTAGCAGAGCGGCGTATAATTATGACCAGCAATCAAGCGCTCCGGGCAGGAAAGCCGTACACAGTGCGGGGCCCTCACGCAATGACTACCGGATTAGGAAGAAAAAGCTTGTCCTTTTTTTGTCCCTGATTTATTGGGGAACAACTCAGACGTAATCCCTATAGCTCCAGGGGGAGGTTGAACGACGATTAGAAGATCTATTTTAGAAGACTAAGTATGTTAATTTGAAGAAGAAAAAATGTGTAATTGATAATATTATTTGGTAACACCGCAGTTTCTGCAGTGTGCAAAATTACCGACTGAGCCCAAGCCGGAGCCTATAATCCCAAGCCGCTGTTTCGAAAAGGACCCCAGACCTGCAGACTACTATTTATGTATAAATAACAATCGGTACTGCTTAAAGGTATCGTACACGTTTGGTAATTACTCAAAACAAGTATTAGCATAAAAACTTACTTGGTAACAAGCAACGGAGAGCTGTTGATAGTATAATACATTGTAGGAAACGGCTACCTCTGAAGTAACGTAGTTTTTGACAAAGGTAATGTCTAACTAAAATAATAAAAACTTCTTGCAAGAAGTTTTTATTCCTATCTGAAAGCACACAAATTTGTACAACAAGGGTGTTTTTTCTTTCATCATTTTCTTGCAACTTCGATGACCAATTGAGCCCAAATTTTCACAGGCTTGTTATTTTATGCATATGTTGGGATACACCAAGTGAGAACACTGGTCTTTGACAATTTCCAAACGTGTTCAGTGCCTTTAAACCTGTGTTGTACACAAAGTACCGGTACACGACGAAGATGGCTGCACCATAGCACACGGGACCGATTTTGCTTGAGGAGCACAGTTTTAAGAATTTCCGGCAAAATATATCAAACTCCATTTTTATTTTCACAGTATTTGTTACAGCAAGCAATCGATATCACTTACACAGCCTTATAAACAAACTACCTATAGATACCGCTCTCTGTGCATGTTTATATAATTGTATTATAAACAGCAGCCGTTAACGCGGTCCTTTTGCGGTTGTTTTTTAGAATCCGTAGCGCCCACTTTGTAACCCTGGAGATACGATATTTAGTTTCCCGGCGAACGCAGATTATACTGCACGGCGTTTAAAAATACAACATAATCAACGTAAGTTAGTGGGATATCATCCGTATATTTAATGAATAAAATTAATTATCTTTTGAGCGTTGATTAATAGCTTATAATATTTCACCCTGCGGCGCTTTCAAAGAATGAAATATAGAATAAATTACGCGTGGAAACATATTGAACCCGACCTTTGTAATATGCCGAGGATTCTGTTCTTAAAGATGATATCACATCTCACTTTTTCTTGACATTATCTGTGCATCAGAATGAGACCTCGATCCGCTTAAAGGGATTGTATACGTCTGGTAATTGGAACCCACTGTTTGTTTCACTCCTATTATAATTGTAGATATATACCATAAAACTAACTTGTGAAATTTTCATTTAAAAAGGTGGTTGTGTTTTTGAGGTATTGCCGAAAATCTGGAGCAGTTCGTCCACGCAAGAAGAATAATCTGCAATCGGAATACACAATTTGAGAAACGTTACTGCAGGAAACGCTTCTCAGATTCAAATTTTTGAGAATAAAAAGTGATATTTTTTTCCATAACCGCAGTACTTCAAAGTGAAATATTTCTCAAAATGCATTATACTATCCAAAGCTGCTGTACTTCTGTATACCAAGTAAGTTTTTATTGCCATTTAGAGTCATTACCAAACGTATACAGCCCCTTTAAAGGTAGAGTCATAGATTGGTAACTAATCCAAAAATAAATGACCATAAAAACTTACTTGGTGAGAAGCACTGCAGCTGTTGATGGTATAAACTAGTTTGAGAAAGGATTCCCTTCGCAGTAATATGGTTTGGATAATGTTTCACCCAAAAACATTTGAATCTGAGAGACGATTCAGATTTCTGAGGGATGGTGTCCGTTCGCAAAAACTTCTTTGGCAAGCATTACATACAAAGTCTGAACCTAAGAACAAAAGAGGTCCACACATGGCAGGGTTTTGAAACACTGGACTTACACACGTCCACACAGTGTTTCCACCCGTGTTAAAATATATGGTGTTTTTTTCTTAAGTGAACAGAACAAGGGAATTTCCACAGAGGGTATGTAACACAGAGCATCATGTTTTTGTGTGGGTTTAACGGCGTGTCGTGGCCGAGCGGATATAAGAGCACCGGACTCAAACTCGGGTGTTTCTGATCAGCAGAGTGTGGGTTCGAGTCCCGGTCGTGACACTTGTGTCCTCAAGCAAGACACTTAACCATTTATGCTTCTCTTTACCAGGAGTACAAATGAGTACCGGCGAGAGCTGGGTAGTAACCTGCGATGGACAGGCAGCCTGTCCAGGGGGAATAGAAATATTATCAGTTGTTTAATGCCAAGGAAACCGGATATAAACACCGGCCTGATGAGCCATATTGGCTCGGGACAGATATTTTACTTAAATGTGCTAAAACCATATTCAATTGTTTTATTGACTGCGAATTGGGTTTGTAGCGTTCCCACCCCGCCCCCTCCCTTGGGTGCACTACTCTTTATGTGACATCTTCTCCTTGCCTTCTTTTCGTAGTCAGGACCACCTCAGCAGAGCTGGTATCCACGGGCACCTTCTGCATCACAGACACTAAGATCCCGAAGGAGTCGCCCGGAAATGCTTACTACTGCCCGGCGTTCAACGAAGACGGCACGCCCAATACCTTCACAGAGTGCTGTAACAGCGGTCGGGTGGACGCATCGGGAAACCACCGTCAGTGCTGTAAGGCAGGAGAATCAGGAGAAGATAAAACGTGAGTTTATACTGACGTCATTTGTGTTTGTAGGGCGCCCTCTGGAAAGAGGTCAATGAAGGATGCTCACTATTGATGCTCAAAATGTCAGCCATTTTGAAAATGTTGATAAACTGCTCGTTGTTCTACTTGTATTTTAAACAAATGACAAAATCTGCGATGGCCCTAGATTAGCGAAATATATTTTTCTCATGACATACTCTGACTGTGTGCCAAAATTCCATACACTGCGACAACTGGGGTGTTAAAATTGACACCATGGGTGTTGTCAAATCTACATACTAAAACACAGAATCAAAAATTACACCAAGGGTGTTAAATTAACACAAATTTATGTACAAAAACAATTACATTGGTGTTATTTTAGCACCCCAAACTATTAATTTTGATTCTCTTTTTTAGGTATCTATAATGTGACAACACCCATGGTGTCAATTTCAACACCAGAGTTTTTGCAGTGTATACCACATCACCAAAACACAACTCCCCAGAACCTTTCCCCTACTCTGTCTCACTACATTGTCGCGTTTCTTATGTTATATAGCAATGCACTGTACTGCGTTTATATTCATTCCAAGTGCGTCAAAAAGGGAACCTGACTATTTTGCTCGCACAAAACCTCAATTTGGTTACATTGGTTTTGAATTTGTAAACAACAACCAAGACTGCAGCACCATGATATAGGAATCAAAGGCTTTACTAGGGGTAGGGGCAAGCCCCCCCCCCCCATCGATTCCCGTTCCCAACCCCATTAAATCTAGACTTTGGATAGTAAAAAATACCGGAGTCAAATGTTACATTTTATAAGCTTTAAAAAACTATTTTTCCATTTACACGCAGACAATGTAATTGTTTTTTTACACTCACGTCACATTATCTTAATGGTATAACAAGTGCACTAAAAAAGGACTTGTTTAAAGGCACTGTACACTGAAGTAACGTAGTTTTTTAGACGGAGGTAATTTCACTAAAATATAATAAAAATTCTTTGCAAGTTTTTATTATTATTGCTATCTGAAAGCACACAAATTTGTACAAGGGTTTTTTTTTTTTCTTTCTTTCTTTTCTTGACATGACCAATTGCAAATTTTCACAGGCTTGTTATTTTATATTTTATGCACATATGGTCTTTGACAATTACCAAACGTGTTCAGTGCCTTTAAGAGACATGCAAACGGAAACTACAGTTTTAATTGGGCCAGAAGTCCCTCCCCACCTAGAAACAAGTGGCGCACCCCTTGTGTCCCACCCCCTTAAAATATTACCCTAGTTTCGGTGAAGGTTTAAAGACACACAAGTCAACTCGAACTGAGCACTTTGACAGGGACCAGCGTGCAGAAGCAGTTCGACCTCCTTTGTAAAAGAAATAATAGAGAGAGAGAGAGAAAGAAAAACACATGTATTATTCACGGGAAAATGATTTCCTTGCATTTTAGCGATCATACGGCGGTCTCCAAGCAACTTCGCCGGAATGGGATCTGCGAGATGACTATTTTTGTTGTATCAGGCAACGATAACTGTATTGATTGCATCATATGCTCAATTATTCATGGCGAAAAAGCTCTCAAGCCAAAAAAAGATCGATTTTAAAGGTAAATTTCATCGGTTTGAAAGACGAAATGCGTTCACGTTCTATATAGTTTCGATAAACTAGAGGAATAGTTTCAATGACCTAAAGGAATAGTTTCAATAAACTAGATGAATAGTTTTAACAAGCCGTAAAGGAACAGTTTCCACATACCTGAACAGCTTCAATAAACTAGAGGAAAAGGTTTATTTTTTTAAATAGAGGAATAGTTCCATTAAACTAGAGGAATAGTTTTAATAAACTATAGGAATGATTTGGAAAAAGGTGGAGGAATAGTTTCAGAAAAAGGGTGTATTGATTGCATCACATGCTCATTATTCATGGCGAAAAAGCTCTCAAGCTAAAAAAAAAGATCGATTTTAAAGGTAAATTCCATCGGTTTGAAAGATGAAATGCGTTCATGTTCTCTAGTTTCGATAAACTAGAGGAATAGTTTCAATAAACTAGAGGAATAGTTTCAACAAGCCGTAAAGGTACAGTTTCAACATACCTGAACAGCTTCAAACAACTAGAGGAAAAGTTGTTTTTGAAATAGAGGAATAGTTCCATTAAACTAGAGGAATAATGTCAATAGCCTGAAGGGATAGTTTTAATAAACTAGAGGAATAGTTCAAATAAACTAGAGGAATAGTTTTTCAAAATGGAGGAATAGTTCCAATAATCTATAGGCTGGAATAGTTTCAATAAACTAGAGGAAAAGATTTTATCAAATAGAGGAATAAATTAAACGGCCTCGAGAAAATAGTTCCAATAAAGTCCATGGATAGTTTTATTAAACAAGAGAAATGGTTTAAATTAACAGGAGAAACAGTTTCAATAAACTTGAGGAATTGTTATAAAACAAAAACAAGATGAGACTAGAGAAATAGTTTTACTAAACGGTTAAATGATTTTAATAAACATGGGGAGTAGTTTCATTAGAGGAATAGTTTTAATAAATTGGATAAACGTTTTCAATAAACTGGCTACTGGAATAATTTCAGTAAACTAGAGGAATATTTTTTTTTAAATAGAGGAGGCTAGAGGAATGGTTTCAATAAACGGTTAAAACCTTTTAATAAACGTGGGAAGTAGTTTCATTAAACCAGAGGAATAGTTTCAATAAACTAGAGAAATTTTCAATAAACTGGCCACAGGAATAGTTTCAATAATCTGGAGGAATAGTTTCAATAAACTAGTAGGTGAATAGTTTCAAATAATTAGACGAATTGTTTCAACAGTTATTGAGGAATGATTTAGCAGATCTCGCCATGTACAGTACATTATAATTCACAAACCTGCGTCCAGCCTTGACGTGGTTGGACTCAGATTGAACTCCATGTGTGTAGATTCGATAAGAAGAATCAACAACACACCGTACATTTTAACCGACCTGTGAAAATTACATCCAACTAGTGAGTGGTCACGTTTTCGCGAAAACAAAGAAAAGCCAGTTTAGGTTTTTGTGTCAACCGCGATGTCGTGCACCTTCGAAGGCATGCACTCCAAACAATCCTGGTTCGGAACTGATCCGGATTCCGGGTCCCAGAGAGCCTGACACCTTTCCGGGTCCGGCTGGCCCGGAAAGGTGTCTATAACAAAAAATTGACGTGGACTCTGCGTCATTTTGACCCTTTTGGGGGTAATTGTGACACAGATTCCGGGTCACATTGACCCAGAAATGGGTCATCAGACCCAACGGGACCCGGATCCGGGTCAATTCTGACCCGGAAGTGTTTACTGAGTGTGCTGCGATCGAAATGTTTGTGTTTTCGTGTTATTTTGGCAGTATTTTAGACGTAGTGCCCCCCAAGGTTGAAAGTCAACAATCCTTAAGCACCCATGGTCTGCCGTTTTGGGGGTCAAACTGCATTTGACACCATTGGAACTAATTTGGTTTTATTGGAAATGCAACTTTCCCATTTTTTTTGTGTGGAAAAATGCATACTGACAAGGCAAGCATACCATTTTTACCACGGCCCAATTTCATAGAGCTGCTAAGCACACGTTTTGTGCTTACTGAGCGAGTTTCCATTTCATAGCGCTGCTAACCGTAAGCACACGAAAAGGCATGCTAACCTTCCGGTGCTTACTGTATGAAAAGGAATGACGTAACAATGCAAATCCATGGTCAACGCGCAAGATGGCCGCCTTATTTTCGTGCTAACCTGTGAAATACGCTTATGAACAAGCAAATTTTTCTGCTACAGTTGGCACGAAAATGTACTTACCGTTAAAAGCAGCGCTATGAAATTGGGCCCAGTACACGTTAAAAGTTTCACGCAATTGACACCTCTGGAAAAAATTTACCGAGCAAAAAAAAGAAAACATTATTTGTTTTAGTTATAAAGCCATGTAAAGATTATATGACGCGGTCTCATCTCGCCCGCACCGCCTAAAATGCACAATTTACAGTAACACAAACGGAACCAGACTCCCAAAATGGCGTGACTAAGGTTGGTGATGACGTCAGCTAAATTGGGTCAGAAATGACATTTTTATCAACAATCCCTATGACCTCAAAATCTTCGATTAACAGAAAAAGTTGTGCTTTTTACAAGATATCAAATAATCTTGGCGTATGATTTTTCTTCCTGTTTAGTGTGGTTGCGCACAATTTTGATTTTAGTGTTATTAAAACAAAATGGCGCCACGAACTATTTGTTGCCGTCATTTTCTTCAAAAGTGTGACGTCATAGAAATAGTTAAAGTTCAACTGTTGCGCGTGTCGTGGCCGAGCTGTCTAGTGCATCGGTGTCAAGTTCTGATGGCTGAAACGTCGCAGCGAGGGTTCGAATCTCGCTTATGGCACGGGAGCAAGGCGCTTCACCATAATTGCTTCTCTTAACCCAGGTGTATAAATGGGTACCCGAGAAGGGGCTGAGACAGTATTATGTTGGATTAACCCCCATTAGCGCCAACATATTCAGCTTGGGGTTTTATGCAGCTTCCGAGGGGAGTTGGGGAAGTTTGAAGGATTGGTTTAAGTATGAATGATGAACAGGGATATTGCAAAGCGCATTGATGTATAGCTATCTAGATCATGCGCGCTTAATATATACAAAAAAACGCGGATTATTATAAGTATAACGAAACTGATCATCTTCACTGATGCCTGTATAAGCTGGTGAGATATAAGAGTGGATGGGTGTGAAAGAATCTGCCTTACTTCCTTAAACCAACCTTGGGCAAGATGATTTTTATTCGTTTACACCAGCGTATGATTAGGCTCGATATTTAACAACAATATTGTCAACACGAGCCTATTTAATGTGCACACCTCTCGTATCGCACCGGGTCCTGTATGCACAGCCAGCAGGTTGCGTACGGAATTATGTGTACTTTTTTCAAAGAGAAATCTGTAATTTCATCCCCCTCCTATAAAATTTGCCCGTTTCCCCCCATCCTGTCTCACCATGATTATAATCCTCTTACAATACAGACAACATCGTGTCAAGATTGGTATCAATTTGGGCGCGAGTCCCCATAGCAACGGGGGAGCTTTCTTTTCGGTCGTCTGCACGCCACGCTGGGGGAAATCACGACCGTCTGCTCACGCACTTCTACCCCGATGGGGACCTCGTATTATATTGTTTTGATGAAATGCACTACCGTGGTCCCATGTACCTCATTGCTAAACTATTACGTGAATCGCCGCTCTCCATTTTCATCTCAGTTATTCCGGTTGTGAAGCCGAGGACTCTGAGAGAAAAAAAATGAACTTAATCACTGTACTAGCCAAGAACCAAAAACGGAAGACCAGAAAGGAAGTTTTAGTTTTAGATGTGGGAGGTCAAACATCAGAGAACTATTCCAGGGGAAAATCCACGCAGTCAGGTAGGGACTGAAAACCCAATCCACATAGTGCCCCCAGCAGGATTCGAAACGGGGTCCCAGTGGTGGAAGGCAAGGAACGATACCACTACGACAAAAACCGACCACCCGTTAAGTGTGTGTCGCCCCCCCCCCCTTTTGCTTTTGTTGGAATGCTTTTGTTGGTATCTATATTATGTGACAACACCCATGGTGTCAATTTTAGCACCCCAGTTTTTGCAGTGTATTCGGGGTTTTCCCGCTACATCTTAAACTGAAATTCCTTCAGCATTTTCTCTAAACATCAGGTAATCTTCAGCCCTGGGTTACAGTGCAAGTCATTCATTGAAGGTCCCTTGGTTTTATATACCAGAAAGATAAATAATAAGAACCCAGTATGGAAGGGGCTTTACTCCCTGTATTTATGGTATGGTTGTCTGCAGGTTGTGCCGTCACAGCACCTTGAAAACCCCTTGTACAACATTTCTCCTGAAGACGAGCAGAGTATACTGTTCGAAACGTCGAGACCACACCGGCTCTTTTCAGAACCAGCGCTCCTCTTAAAAAGAGATTTACAAATAGCTGTACCCGCAAGTTTACTAGTTCTATGGTGACTTCTTATTTTCCACACCATGCAAAGCTTCAAACATCACTTCCCTTACAACATGCTATAAAAAGATTCTCATCAACTGATTTCCACTCGGCTGCTTCTGTTCTGTGTGTTGTGTTGTGTTGTCATTTAGCCTTCGAGAAAGACTCTGCTATGTAGGGTCGAAATGTCAGGCCATTAACTATTTTTTGCATTTTATACCATGTCCTTTTGGTTGGCTGAGCATACCTGCCATTCAGTCACAGTCCAAACAGCATGGACGTATGTGAACTCTTTCGTTAAGGGGGGAACGGGGTGCATGAAGAGGGGTTGATTTGTTTGAAATTCTACACAGATAAAAACAATTTATAATACCGGGTAAAAAAATTTTTTTTGCTTTCTTCTCTGTGCATTTTGTTCATCTTCTTGTTGTGCCCGAACTGTCCTGACTATTTCACCGAATTTATAAGGGCAGTTGCATCACCCCAACCTGTCCTCTGGTTCAAACGCCTACGGTCCTTTGAATCATTTGGCAAAGGCGCTGTATACATAACTGATATTGTAATTATTATTTACAAATTTGTTAACCTCAATAGCAAAAGACACCACATGCCCTTAAAGGTATCGTACACGTTTGGTAATGACTCAAAACAAATACTAGCATAAAAACTTACTTGGTAACAAGCAACGGAGAGCTGTTGATAGTATAAACCATTGTAGAAAAACTCTCTCTGAACGTAGTTTTTTTTTTGAGAGGAGGTTTTTCACTAAAATAAAAAAAAAAATGCAAGAATTAGTTTTTTTTTTATCTGAAAGCACACACAACAAACAACAAGGGTGTTTTTTTTTTTCTTTCATTTCTTGCAACTTCGATGACCAATTGAGCCCAAATTTTCACAGGCTTGTTATTTTATGCATATGTTGGGATACACCAAGTGAGAACACTGGTCTTTGACAATTTCCAAACATGTTCAGTGCCTTTAATACCAAAAAAACATAACATTTTCGCCCAGGTTTCAAACATACCCTAAAGATACCCGTTTTCTCATTCGTATAAAATGGCCCCAGAACAAAACAAAATTTGTGGCAAATCGATTTCTTGATGCTTCCTTCTCCTCCCCTTTCCCCTGCCGTTAGGAAACTCCAAACAAAGCAGGACCAATCTTAAGAATCTCTTCTTTAAGATGCTCTTAGAAGACGGTCTAAGCACTGCCTGAGGGGTGCAATCACACCATCGGCTTATCGTGTCTAATTCTTCTTCTATATCAGCAAGAAAAATCACCAGTAATCCTCGATACATCGGTCAGCTAGGTTTGGACAAGTCCTGTGCGAAACAGAGTCATCCCCCCCCCCCTTCATCCCTTCCAGCCCATGGCAAGGGTATCTCACAGATTGCAAATCACGTTGTGAATGCCAGCAATCGAGTGTCACACTTGAGATTTCGGCGGTTGAACAAAATAATGTTTACCCTACCCCCCAACATCTGCACAAACACACTATGTTCGCCAAACTATTGATGTCCACGCCAAATTCCCCCTCCCCGCCATTTTAATGAGGACTCTTTCTAGTTTTGTTTTTATTTATTATCATTGTTATTTTATTTGTATGTTGTTTATGCGAGTTTGCCCCCAAACAAGGCTAAAGCCACTGTTATGGTAAGGGGCTACAAGAAGAAAAATATTAAAGATGAAAATAACTCAGGGAAGCTGAAGGTAGGAATCGATATTCCTCTTAAAACAGTCCAGATTGTAGGATGAAGGGAAACATGCACCAGGCAAGGAGTTCCAAAGAGATGCAGCATGTGGAATAAAGCTGTTGGAATGGCTCTTTGTTCTACATTTCAGCAAAGCAAGAGTGTATGGTGAGAACAAGCAGAAAACCTGGTTTCACGCTCAAACATCCTGATTGGAAAACGACTGGATCACAAAACGTAATCCGTTATCACGGATCCAAAATCTGCAAAGAAGTTCCTTAAAATTTGTTTGTGATACCGTATTTACAACTGATTGTGTGCATTCGTAATAACGGATGGTTGAGAATCCTTAATGACGAATAGTGAATCTGTAATAACGGATTGTGAATCCGTTATAACGACTGGTGAACCCGTAATAACATTAATCCGTAATAACGGATTGCGAATCCATGATAACGGATGGTGAATATGTAATAACGGATTGCGAATCCGTCATAACGGATTGTGAATCCGTAATAACGACTGGTGAACCCGTAATAACATTAATCCGTAATAACGGATTGCGAATCCATGATAACGGATGGTGAATATGTAATAACGGATTGCGAATCCGTCATAACGGATTGTGAATCCGTAATAACGACTGGTGAACCCGTAATAACATTAATCCGTAATAACGGATTGCGAATCCGTCATAACGGATAGTGAATCCGTAATAACGACTGGTGAACCCGTAATAACGTTAATCCGTAATAACGGATTGCGAATCCGTGATAACGGATAGTGAATATGTAATAACGGATTGCGAATCCATAATAACGGATTGCGAATCCGTCATAACCAATGTGTATGTCACTTCGTAAAAACGGATGCGTTTTTCACATTTTGAGCTTCGTGCATGCCGTGCATTACAACAGTAAATGGAACCTCCGTGTCTGTTCGTAAAAACAAAACTTGTCACTTTTGGCGCAAAGGTTGCAATGCATCCTTATCGTAAATGACAAAAAGTAAAGCCATTGAAGCTT